>OX388347.1:19773034-20973034 GCA_947579665.1 Sympetrum striolatum | reverse complement strand
CTAACTGTCGGATACCAGTCTTACGCCTCGGTTGCGATAATGCGGTTCTTACGACTCGAATCGTATGAGAACCATAAAAAATTTAACTCCCAAAAAAATATGGTGAACACAGAGAGGCGCGAGTTCCTTCTGCTTGAGCGTTGGACGTAAATCCTTAAGGTCGTTAACTAAATGTGTTGTAAGGAGGGGAATTCCATTAAAAAATAGAAAGTCTATTTCGTATCAATAAGACAATACGAATACCATATTATATGTGAGAATAAAGTATTTATATTGCAAACAATATTGTGTAAAAAATACGAATAGAAAATCATATGTGGGAATAAATTACTAATATTAGTACATATTAGTGCAATGGCAAACAACTTTGTGCATTTCATTTGTTACTCAAAACTTTGATGAACCTATAACCAACGATTCTCTGGTTACAAAGTATCCCGATAGCTCAATTATAAGTACGCCTAAGAACTAACATGTAGTTTAAATATATTGCATAAGAAATATTGACGAAATACCACCAAGGAAAGAGCAAACAATAAATGAATCAACGACCGAGTGAAACGAAAAAGTTTCAGTAGGATAAGATATAACGAGGATGATAATTTTCCTTTGAAATTATGAGAAGAGAATTGTCGAAAATGGACTGCTGAACGGGACAATAGGGGACATCCCGTAGCCTTCAAACATTTGGGGCCCGCGACCACGAAGAGAACCCTCTTTCTGCGTTGGAGAATCTGGGGTACATGCGTTGGGGAGAGGTCAAAAAGAATCAGCTATGCCACTGTTCAAAAGTAATCCGCTAAACTGATAGATACGATTAAGAGGTGTGATAGCTTGCATTTATAGTAAATATGAATTACTCTGTGCATTCAGACCGTCCTAATTAGCTAATTTAGCTTTGAAAGACTACTGTCTCATTTTCTGTATCGAAATAACACGCAATTGGAAAGACGTGGCTTGCCTTGGATATCTTGTTGAGTGCCATCAAACGCATGACCTTGGGCAGATTCCACTTTCACACGACGCCGATCTTTGGGACCGTTCCTCTCAACATCTGAGCATTTGCATCCGAAGCGAAAAACTAAGCAAAGAATCCCCCTCTGACATTCCTAATAATTCAGTTCATTTCAATCCTTTCAATTGAAAGTCTTGCACGTTTATTTCATCACCTGTCATATTTTACAGTAAAATTGTGAATTATTCCATCCAAATATCAATTTACAAGTATGAAAAGTGACTGCAAGCCTTCCACATAACGTGTAAAGGTTATGTTTAATAATTCTGTGGTTCATTTTAATGATTTACGTGTATATCAGTCAGGAGTTCACCTACTTAAAATTTCCTTTCTTAGTACATACAATTACAGAAACTTAAGCCAAAGTAACACCTAAGTCGTGATATATAGATCTATGATCAGTATCGTTTCCCTAAAAAAACAAACAGATTGGAGATAGAAGTTGTTTCGTAGGAAAAGGCTTTCACTTTTCTTATTAGTGTATTTTTAGACTGAGTCAATAGCAAAATTTTAACTTATAATAAAACTCATTCATATCAATGATTTTTTTATAAAGGTTGAATTTTCATAAGGATATGTGCGTACAGAATAGGAAGTCAGTATGTTTATAAGCTGAGATACTTCTATAATAATTAACGAAATGTGCGAAATAATACCATGGAGATTTCATATATGTTTCCATTTCACGAAGTAATGGTACCTCCTATCCTCTGAAAAACTAAAATAGAATTCACATTTTATATGCATTTATTTTGTAATTTAGCGATAAACCGTATATGCCGGTGAAAGCGTGAAATTTAATTAGGCACAGTCCTATCAATCCCATGCAAATGCTGATGTCTGAGAAACAAGTGCTACGAAGTCGGCGTTTCTTACGTAATTCGGAAGAGAGCGGAAGATGACACGAGGCTGAACGAGGACGCAACGAAAACGCGTGGGACGGCTTTTTTTGATAGTCATTTGTTTTAATCTTGTTCACTCGCGAGGAAGGATGGTGAAAGAAGAGTGGGAGGAGAGGATCAGCCACAGAATCCATGGAGAGATGTGAGCATCTTCTCTACGTTTCGAGGTGTAGAGTCCGTAATTATAATACTTTTATTTGCATTTAGTCCTCGTGATGGTCGATCCCGAAAGAGCCCAATCTTTTTGAAGATTCCTGCGAGACCGAACGAGAAGACAGTACTGAAGCTTGCAGTACTTTAATTGATAGACGAATCCGAACTAAATATTCTAAGCGAAACAAGTGACCCTCGATTTAGCGTCATTGTTGGTGCGCATTATGAAGTTTGGCGCCAAACTTAGATTTGACTTAAACAAATAACAAAACACATACATAAGATATTTTGGAGTTGTGAAACCGATAGAGAGTATGAATTATATATGCATGTCTGGGAGATATTTAAATCAATAAGAAATTCATGAAAGATAATTACTATGCAGATAGAATATACGATTTTTATCATGTAATATTTACATATTGTTCCCTATTACAGGTATGTATTGAAGGTTACTATGCATGGATAGGATCCGTGAAAATAAACAAAAATGAAATAAAATCGAAGTAGTAATCCACCAAAATACATATGGGTGTGGATGTATTTGTGTACGCGTATTTCAAAATAGCGTTGACAAATGCTCACCATCCAAGAGCAAGGAGAAAAAAGAATGGATATTAAAGCGATCTCTTCTTCGAAGACATCCATCAAAACTTCGCGGTGGAGATCTTTGGATTGTTACGTTTATGATGAGTTAAAAGTTCATAAGTTCTAATAATATGTGCGATAAAGGACGTGGGCGGAGGTCAGGGCACATCCGAAGGCCCTCGGAAGATGGATGGATTATTTGCCTTCGACCAAGGGATTGCCATCATTTTTTAGGCGAGGTCGTTTAATTTATGAGTCATTCATAACGCCAAATTGGTGCATTGTTTTCTTTTACGGAGCACTCCTTAGGGAGACATACTCTCGAAAAATTTAGCCGTTATTTATAGATACTTTATGCAACGAATGTCGAGCTCGTTTTCATAAGCAGTTAACATGATTGCTCCAAAGAAAAATAAAAATATAGCAGGTACATACATTAAAAAGACATTACGTACGTAGTTGAAAGAAGATAAACAGAAAATATTAACAATGAAGAATAAAAATAAATAAAACTGCATTTCCCTGTTTTTAGAGTATATTTCATTCGATTTGGACTCACAATACCTCTTTTGCTGTTTCATAAGATACTTTGCTGACTGACAATAGAATATTCAAAACAAATTTTTTTAAATAATGATACCTTTAGAGTAAATGGTCTCCAATACTATAAGTACTGAATTAAATATTACTTCATTGTATGCGGTAGATATTCATTTTGTGCTGTCTAATTTTAAGCATGCTTAGGAAATCGATCCGGCTCTTTCTTTGCAAAGGTCGACGAAGATGAATATCTGAGAGTAGAGAGATGACAGACAGATAAGCAGAAAGAGAAAACAGGAGAGGAAGGCGATGCGAGGAAGAAAATCCTAAAACGGAAACTTCGCTGGAAGATAATCGCTGGAGCAATAGCGAGGGTGAGAAAAGCGTCTCGATGACAAGGCTCTGATAGATGATGTTTTCCGAAGCTATCAAACGCGAGTCTCCCTTTACAACGCTCGAGGGAAATGAATGGGCTCCATTAATTGATTGTGATGACGCTGCATGTGCAACTTTGTGTCTCCTGGAACGACGTGGCGATGAAATCGAATGTGGAAAGGCGACCAAACAAATGATGTCGAAAAAGCTCTGTCGGCATTTGTGTGTTGTGATTCTGAGGAACGGTATTTTTCTTGGATAAAGTTTCTGTTTAGGTACGCGCGGGAATGTGGAATTTCGAAATCTCGAAAGAGTGACCGGAAACGTTACGGATGCTAACGAAAGCATTCTTTCTGTAGCTGCCTAAAACAAGTTGAATCGGCTACCAAAATTTATCAACAGGGTGATTAATTGTCTGGGTTACGATAATTAAAAATTATTTAACTTTCGGGGAATCTCTATATCGTATATTCTGTCTAATTAACTTGATTGATGAAAGAGACGGAGCACTTACATTCCAACCTCTCCCGTATCTCTGCATTGATCTATGGATATCGAAGCTCTTCTTAAGCCTTACTATTTCCACAAAGCAGAATGGGAATTCCATGAATGTGCGTTTTTCTTCAATGGAGTCTTATGAGTGAACCACCGCCTGGTGAGTTCATCGAAAAGGTCTGCCAAGAATTTTCTTAGCTAAGCCACCTATATTAGTTACCACTTCCTGAATTCTTTCTTGGGAAGGCACTTTTATTTGAGATTAATCTATAGAATGAATGTTACTCACTCACGAATCTTCGTCAATTAATGTTGAAATCTATTCTAAAGTCAACACGGAAGAAACCCAGAGAAAACAATGTTGATGGAAGAACAAATAGTCCTGAATAAAAATTTTTCTTCGCCAACCTATTATGCAAATATTGAATAATAAATAAGTAATTCAAATATGAAATTTATCTATTTACATGCCATATAATTGAATACAGGTATAATAGTATTTTCTTTTACAGATCACTCCTTTAGGTGACATACTCTCGACATTTTTAACCATTATTTATAGCTACTTTATGCAACGAATGTAGAGCTCGTTCTAAGGATGGCTAAGGAAGCAGCTTTATTAAAATTTATGGAATTTGTACAAAAGTGTTTGTGTTTTTTACTTTTGTAAGCTTATTCATTGCACAAAATAATAATGAATGTAACTCATAAATATATTTTCCTGAGGAACAAGAATAATTTTAGCAGAGAAATCGGGAAGCGCAGTGGTCCGGTGAATCTACCAAGATGACTTGTCGATCCAATGAATTAAATTCCATTCGATAAATATTGTAGCTCAGAAACTGTCTACCAATTGAAATTGAAATGACGAAATTAGTATTGCATTTAATCCCTCGGTAAATTACAGGGAATCTATTGAATACACCACGGTAAAAGAATTTAAGTTATGCATCAATTGTGGTATGTTGGTGTATGTGGCTCTCTAATTCGGGATCTTGTAATTACCGTAAGGAAGTCCACAGAATCTGCCCAATAAAACAAAGGAGCGGTCATTTAAGTGATGAGACCTTGGACAGCTTTCGTTTGAACTTTTCTCCAAACGCCTTTTCAATTTTTTGCTTTTGGAACGGACGAGGGGCGCGTTCTGCAAACAGTTGCGCAACAATGCGTGCGTGGGCGTGCGAAACAACTAACTCCCACAACATTTCCTCAATCGATTTCCATTATCTGCCGGTGGAGGGCGGGAAAAAGAATAAATCGTCAATTGTCTTCCGTACATCGATATGATCTGAAAGAAATCTTAATGTGTGAATGTAGACCGTGGTTGAGGAAGTTTCTTCATGATAACGGTTCCTTTATTTACTCTAATCTTGCGGTTATTTGAGTTGTTTTCTTCTCTAATCGTCCAATATATTAAAAATACATGTTACCTTGGCCTCTACCTTGGCTACAACTCATTTTAAGTTTTCAATATTTTCTTCGGAAACCATCTGGAAATTTAAAGTTTACTTGGTAACTCTTGGTGCATTTTAACTAAAATAAATTAAATCTCTCTGGCCTTTACGGGTAAATAGTCGTTTCTCAAAGAAGGGAACTTAATGCATAATGGGGCGCATTTCGCCATCTCGGAAAAAAAATAATGATTTTTTGTACATACTAATTTATGAAAAATTTTCACACGAAGAAATTGAAAATGTACTTGAGTTATATTCCATGCTACATTCGTTTTATGGTCCGCGTTACGCCTAACAAGAACTCTCCAAGCATAGAGCAGTCACGTTAAGTCTTTATGAAGCGAGATTAGTGCAATGCCTCCACCTGAGGCAATAATGCATAATTACGCCTGGAAACAAACGCTATTCATTCCACCAGAAATATTCCCAAAGTTTCATAGCGAAACGCAATTAGCATATTGCAAGGAAGCAAACAGAATGGATCAATTCATATAATGGCTGATAAATTGATATCAGTATTATATACACTATCAACTGTCAGTAAAATATACTATAAAAACCAAACATGACTGTAAATTCATCGTTTCTCAAATTTAATGCAACCTTCGGTGAATGGATTGCAGAGTTGTAATACAATCATAGACATAATTTATTAGAGCAATTTCGTTCAACGTCCGAATTGGTGGGGGATTATTATTGCTCTTCACCGCTATCATGCCGAGCGTCTTTGTGGATGTTTTTCATAATCATGGCTAAATTCATCAATAACTTAATCCAATATAAATACATTTCTTCTCCCTGATTACTCATGCATTTCGTGCACTGAAGTATACGTCTCCAATCTATAAAACACTTAAATTTATGATCAGAATATTTCTGCTTAGTGGTTTTTTACTGCTAACTTTAAATATTTATTTTTGTAAAATAATGTCAATCTCTAATGCCTATTTCACGAGCATCAACGATAATTGGGACATTCTGCCTCCATCATAAAGGGAGGCATTTAATCATCTCTGGAAGGCGTAACTCTCGCAGACGGGTCAGCCTGTGTGTTGAAGTCCAAATGTTGAGCACAAAGATCAATTGGGCACACAGATGGCGTAGCGCGGTTTCATTGGGGCGCAGGTGTGTTTATTCAACGCCTCTCAAAGCCACTCTATCCTCCTTTGTTTTTCCATCCACGAGGCTTTTGTAAATGCTCAAGGTGAAGAATTGTGAGGACGATTTTCATAGCGAAATACTAGACAATGCTCAACCATGGGAAGGTTCCCGAGGCATTCATTTTAGAGTGCTTGCCATTTTAGGTGACTACCAAAATCGAACAGAAAAACCTTGGATTCGCGTAAAAGTAGTTCCCCGAGGTTTGTTTTCAGTACAATATTTCCCTTAAAACGTAAATACCAGCGAAATCTCTTAAATAATCGATTTCCAAACGTGTAAAGTCTAATTTTATTGTAAAAATAATGGGCTGATTCCCTAGACTGTTTCTCTTGGAAATATTCGGCATTGATATAGAATTTTGTACGGTCATTCCTCTATCTCGACCTTACGTCCTGTCTAAGATGAGCATAACGTATCATTTTTTAGCAGGAGTGTTAATTATAATAAATATTATGCATTATCTTGCAAGAAGAACCAAATTGAAGGGCGATGGATTAAAGCAGACCGGCCCAACACACGGTCCGCCGTCCACATAAGACCCTGAATGCATATGGGAAGTTTTACTAATTAGCAAAATTTCAAAATAGCTTCAATAGACTTGAGGACACATCAAGACTACTTTCTTCTCATTAAATTGCAAATTACGAATATTTTGTTACTAAAAATGTCGCACTTTTCCACTCATTAATCATTTTTCGCGTTTTCATGCTTCAATCACCAACTTGATAAATGGTGAAAAGAACCTAAATTTACTCAAAAGTCTTCATCTGAAAATCGCGATCACTTTATGCTAAATCCACGAGGCCCTTTACCTCTCTTGTGCAGACATGTTTTAAAGTGGGGCAATGTAAACTTAGGCATTGTAAGTATTTTGAATGCAAATACGACGCTGCCACCTGATAATAAATCAAACAACATTGATTGATAACTCGAAAATAATTATATCCAGGGGATATCCGTCGCAAATATATATGTTTAGGATATTGATTTAACACACATTCCAATGCTGCGGTACTTTTAACGCTATCATCACTGTACATTATGGGATTTAAAGAATATATTAACAAAAATAATTTGACGTAAATATTTCAATAGCTGCCACGATTGGGAGTGTACAAGTTAAGCTACTAAGATAAACAAACCCGTTCTGCTTCACGCTTCTGATTGCAATTCAAATAAACGCACTTGGATTATTTCTGCTTGCTATGACGTCATCGTTATCAACAACTTATCATCAGGAGACGATGAATCATCGAAACTGTTCTCCATAACTCGCACTCATTTCAGATAATGAACAAACAAACCATTTTGTAAAGCCGACAATCGCGATTTGTTATTCTCTGAAATTTTCATTATCGCACCGAATCGTAATTAACCTTGGCAGACGCTGATTTTGCGATATTTTCTCCGTTGGACTCGGTGGAGCCACTGTCTGTTTACATTCAATTTGGACGCCACTGTCCTCTCTGCCATTTTCTCGATGACGCATTGTTTACAAGAAGTCGCCATTATGAACGGCTCTTTCTTTTCGTGGCGTTCGAAGTCGGGCTGTTTACGCTCTGAATTTAGGCGACGCGCTAACAGCAAATACGGCTGATCGCATCGAAATAACACTGCTCCTATGCACTTCTTTATACAGCTCCTTCGCGACGCCTCGAAATGAGATGACTCTGCTTTTTATCCCTCAACGTCTCGGAATGGTGATATAATATACAATGGCTAATGGAAAAGGAGTGTCCGCTCTAACTTTCAGACGAGCATCGTCTGTTACGAAATACGTCTTTTACTATGTCTATAAACTTCTTTGCTTAGATCCCCACGCTTCTAGGATGATGTAAACTGTTAGACTGGCTTTCAAGCTGAGGAATTATTATAATTTCTTTAATTTATAAAGAAAAGTGGTAATATTAACTAATGAAGGAATCACTTAATATTACCAAACGAATTATGCTTATACTTCAGTTTTATATCTCGTATAAGAATAAAAAATAAGCTTTCTCATTAGATCCCTATATTCAAAAAGATTTCCATCCCCTGGCCCATCTTTCAGATTTGCATACGGGAAAAAATAAGCCATCTAATAAACTGAATAATTACCATTCTCTCTTCCTGAAAACACTGAGAGATTTAGCGATCAAACTAACCAGGATTTCGACCCTTAAAAACCCGCTGACTTTAGTGCATGCAATCCTCGGCAGATGGCGCGGGCAATATTCCAAGTAGCGTGATGCTCATTTCATCTTCTTTTAGAAAATTTAATCGAGTACATACGGATTTGATACAATTTTGTGAGTACTTAATAAAACTAAAATATGATGCTAACAGGCGGTTTATAATGATCTTGATAAATAATTCTTCACAGATAGTCCTAATATTCTGCATAGAATCCGCGATTGATATTATCGGTAAAATAGGTAAAAGAATCATTAAATTTTCGATTATACTTTTCAATGATTAGAAGATACTATTCAGGATTCCTTACTACTCGTAATAAAGGAAAATCCATCACGATAAATACTGTTATTGATAATCTGAATTTACCACGTTATCCATAGGAATGAATTTAGTGGAAGAAATTGAACTATCAAAAAGATAAATTTAATATTTTATTACTGTAATTTTACTCGTTTCATCACAATCGATTGAAAGATTTTCATGGAGGGGTCTCTGTGATTTGTTTTAAACAGACTTTTCATATCTGTGATTTACCTACTTCGACAGTAAAACTAATTCTGATTTCAATATAATGATGCATTTAACCCATAGCCATCTAATTGTAAGAAATAAATCTAGCGAATTTTAACTGTGAAAAGCTAAAAAGGTTTCTGTTATGTATTCTCAATTCCATCGATTTTTTTTTAATCATAAGAAGAATCCATAAAGTGGAAATGGGTTACTAGAAAACGTAGGGGTCATAAATTTAGCGTTCGCAGAATTGCGTTATCTGAATTCGTTGCAAAAGCAATCCGATTATTTGAATTTTACACATACGAGAAATAATTGCCTTACATTGAAAAAGTCCTAAGTTTACACTTATTGAATTAATAAACTTTTAACTAATTATCTCAAAATCATTATTTACGGAATCTAAGCCGTTGATAAAATAATACTAAAATTTATTAGCAGATATTAAAAATTATTTTAAATGTAGAATTGTAATTTTTATTTAAATTTTATTCCCTGTAAATGTCGTTCCGTAATGTTCAAGGAATTTTGTACGGATATTTTCCCTGCGGGTTATTAATTTTTTTCCTGTTAACCGAAATTTCCTATTACCAGTATTCGTTATACATAAACAGTTTCCATCCTACTTTTATGATAACATTAATTCTATGATTTTTCATTTAAAATAATTGAGACTTAAATGTGTGGTCAGAGTCCAATAAATAGAATATCTCACAATCAATAGACCATCAATCATAGTTTCTCCTCCTCTCCGTTATATCGAATAACCCAATCGATATCGATAGCGAAGGGAAGTAGGCGATGTGATTCACGACTTTAAAAAAGCACGGATCTGAAGAGGGGGAAGTGGATGCAGAAGAGATGGGAATTTTGGCATAGAGCGCCTTAAAACGTTTCTCTGACATGTTCTCACTCCATAAGTGCCATCGCCGGCGTCTGCAGGAAGCAAGATTTATTTATAGAGCGGAAACGGGGAAAAAATCAACGTATTTTTGTGATCCCGTGGTTATGCAATACGACTCTCCGGTGCAGTAAAAAATAGAGTCCATTTGGCTCAAAAAGAGGATTCTTCCTCCGGCCATCGCCATCAAGGATATTCTACTCAAAATGAAAGGAATAAACATTTTCCGAGTCTCGCTTCATGCCACTCGTTTCTGGTGAAATGATTCCGTTCCTTTCTTTGGCCTTTTATGGAGTTCCTTCGCTATTTTCTTTAGCGAGGAATCGCTTCAGACTGCGCTGTTACTCATCGGAAACCATTATTCAATCACTCTTCATTTGGAAGACATCTTTTAAAATAATTTACGTAAATTCCATTTATTTGTGCTCCGCTAAAGTCATCCTACCTTTCTAAACGACTGAAAGAAATCTACGACAGCTTTTCTGTGGCCTTAATTTTACTCCAGAGGTTTAAATAGAATACTATACTCAGAGAAAAGATTGATGCAAATGCAATTAGCAGAACTATTTTTTTATTTCCTGAACCTGAATTCTGAACCGTAATTCCGGTAGACAGAAGAGTTACGCACCTGTTATCATATTTTAGTTCCCTCTCTTAAATTAATAATGCATCATGATATTTTCTCAGCCTACTTTTTTCATATGAAAGAGGGTCTTTCTGTTTTAAAGATCGAACAGAATTAATTTGCTATACTTGGGATAGTTGGTGAATGTCATAGTTCAAGACTAATTTCAATATTTTCATTCTCAAGAAAAATTGAGTAATTTTTAGAGTTAATTGAAAGTATGGAGCATGATTTTTTCAGAGCAAGAAGTGTATCACTCACTATGAAGGTTAATTAAAATAAATGTCAGACAAATAAAGAAAAATGTTCCTTTTCTATCTTAGGTAAAACACAATCCTACATTAATCTTGAGATAGAAATCTGTCTGAACAATAACATTTCCTTTAAATTAAGAGAACGATCATCGTATCGACTTTCATATCGGTGATATTAAACACATTTTCTGCGTATGTCCCACCCTAAGGAAAATAAACAATGTCGCTATGAGGAACTTATATCCCGATCATTACTGTGCGACTTCCTTACTCATTATCTCCTTAGAAACATAAATTTTATCTATCAAAAAGATCAATAACGTATCCATATATCAATTCATACATTGATTTAATCTAAATATTTACGCCTTCTATTTTCACTAAACGACATCATTAGCCATTCTGATTCGGTTTATTATCAACTTATGATAAGGAAGTACGCTCGCTCATATTTCGTTCTGGGAAGCGGCCACAATATCCGGGACTGTCCCGAGTCGCCCATCGCTTAATATTAAACGTAAAAGCGTTAATGTGGGAGGGGAGGAGTCTTCTGGCTCAACACCAAGCAGACGCCCACTCTGCAGTCGCCGTACGAAAGGGAGAGTATGTACGTGCCCATTGTCAGACTTCACTATCACCTCTCTCTTCAATGCCAAACATAAGATATCCTGCTGATATTTTATCATATTTCCTTACGTGAAGAAATACGATACTCTTATCTCGTCACTAAAATTATATGCTGAATCAAGGGATGCTACCTTTAATATTTAATGACTAAACCACACAGTCATCGTATAGGAAGTTGAGTTCCTTAAAAATGATCAGAGAAAAGATTTTAGTAACTACATAGATGCAATGGAAGCAATGATTCTGAGGTAGTAAGCATAGGACATCCACAGATATCTATCCAAACGATAACTTAACGAAAAAGCTACACATCGGAGAAACGCATAATGGTATCAACAACTATATCGTATGAAACGCCGAAAAATGGGTATGAGTACATAAAAGAGTAATGTAGAATGGGAATATCTGAATGAGTATTTATCATAAGCGTACGTCTAAAATTATAGATATTAGTATTTGTATGTTGATTTTTGCCTTTAATTTGAAACAATCTTCGCCAATAGCTGGATCAATTGCAGGGTTAACTTGAAGTGCAAGTTTGATTGAACGAAAGGGCAAGAATTTAGAAAAGCTCTTTCTTTAAGGAAATCCATAAAATATCAAAATTAATAAATAAAATAAACGTGAAATATTTAGTTATGTATTTGAGAAATAATATTGCAAAAAAAGCAGAATTTTGAAGTTTTCTGTTAATGCGATATTCAACCTATGATATTCACCTTTCATATCGATATAATCAGAATTAACTGATTCCTACGCCCTTCTACTCCTATATACATGACCATGTTTTTAATCATGAAGCTTTCTCGTCCAACTTCTTATTTACCATTATATGGCGATCTGCTGAAAATATCAATCAAGTCATAAATAAAGCAAGATGCAACTATGAAGTGTATGGAAGCTGTAATCCTTTACCTATATAAAAGATAAGCTTCCACGATCGATACGGTAAAATAAATATGCGGCGAGAAAACTGAAGGAAAAAAGGTCCATCTCATGAACTGAGCTTCACGGTGAAAAGTTATTCGACAGAGCGATAAAATTAAAAAAGAAATGAGATTGTCGATGCGCGACTGCACCAAAGGCGGAAGAATCGGCTGAAATTGTGGCCACTGAACTCTTCAACGCCCACGCATTTCGGCTTTTGGCAGAGAGAGAGAATGGCTAAGGTTCCTTATGAAATAGACCATTTAAGCAGCGTCTAAACATTTGAATCGACCATGGAGGAATCCTGTGGTTAGAACACCTGCCCGGAAAGTGGGAGACCTGGGTTCGAGTCCCAGCCAAGTCTCTATTTTTCTCTTCTTGTACTACCTATTGAAGAAGTATTGAGAGAGACACCAAATACGAAATATTTATTATCAATTTATCCTTAAATGAAATAGATCTAAATATAGTCTCTACCAGTATGCTTAAGAATAATTTAGGTTTACGAAAGAGATATTTTCAGTCTAATCAAATAATATTTCACTAACATAAGCACCACCTTTGTAAAGTAAGGCACGGAATACAGCTATGAATTACTTCCCATTTCATTACTACTTAATCCATGATATAAATCGTGTTGCATCAGGCGGGTTACTCTTATACAAAATAGGAATATACATATTTTTCTGATTATAATTTGAAATTATTTTGTTTTCCTAATAAATTAAATTTATTTTGAGTTTTAGCAATTTATCGACCAGTAATCCTTAAATTCAAAGGTTACATTTACAAATTTCAAATATATTTATAATATGCGAGTGTTTCAAATTAATTCCATGATTTAAAAATGAGTCAAGTATTGGCTGGAAACCATAGACATTTAAACTGACACAAGCACAATTATGGCAATCTGATTAACAAAGAGGATGAAGAATAAACCGTTTTTACTTTCTCCCTATACGTAGTATAGAGAAAGTATTGTATTCGAAAAAAAAGTCGACCTCCAGATTTCGACGGATGTTTTGGGGCCCATTGAGTTCGTTTTCGCTATTTTCCCGAACATGTCTGTCTGTGTGTGTGTGTCTGTCTGTGGTAAAAAAGTTTGTGGGCGCTCTAACTTAAAAAGTAATCATCCGATCATTTTCAAAATTCATATTTAGTATATTCTTAACAATGCCAAAATTTGATTAGTTTTTAATGAATATCGCTTAACCGGAAGTTGCGGTTTATCCGGAACAAAATTTAGTTTCTTAAATACCTCTGAAAGAATGCAATGTAGGTATATACAATTATAAACAAAAGTTGTAGATAATGTACTTTAATACAACTTTTGTATGAAACAGTTTTTCGAAACACTGATTGTTTAGGAGTTATTCTTCAATAATGGTTAACCGGCAGTTGTTGTTTATCCAGAAATGGAAGTTTTTCATACATATCTCTGTCAGAATGCAATGTAGGTATATACAATTATGTACCAAAGTTATAGATAATGTATTTTACTACAAATGTTGTATGAAACATTTTCCTGTAACACTCATTGTTTTGGAGTTATTTATATATTACCGGCATAGGTTTCTATTTTCAATAAATACGGAGAAAGTCACTTGTTGGCCACATCAGATTTTTTTTTAAGAGACGAAAAACCGAAAAGAGAGAAAAAGCAACGCTGAGTTAAATAACGTTCTGGCACGAACTTTCGCAGCTACTTCTGACGCTATTGACCAGACTAGAGAGAAAAAAGGACCCTCATTTATGTTTTTATGCGAAAGATATATCCAAGCGAAATATCAATAATTATTCTCCACCTCCCGTCCATCATCCCCTCGAGATGGACTAATATCCTAATCTGCTTCTAGCGTTTACTCCTGAGGCTTTCTTGTTACATAAATCGCCGTCTACTTTTAGACGAATTCCTCGGTTACGGAATCTGTTAAATGCGCTATTTTTCGGATTCATTGCCCTCGGCGTCGGAGATGCTTAGTTCGCGGAGAATATAAACGCTTTCTTGTAAATAGGCGGTTGGAGAGGCGCCAAGATTAAATTTTCCCCTCTAGATATTATATCCGCAAAGAGCCGCTCCCACGTGGAAACTCTCAAAGGCGGCGATTTTTTTTGTTTGGCTGCAGCGAGGAACAGCGCTTTATGGAGATTTTTTCCAGCATCCGCCATCTCTTTAGGAAAAAATGTGCAGGTGAAGGGACCATAATTTATGACACTGTTCATTCTTTTGAGCCTCGCTAAATACCGGTTTCAACCTTATTAAATTATTGGGGGAAATAAATTTATGTCAGTAAAGAATTTTCAATTACTACTTTCGATCTTTAATTTGCCGAACTCGCGAGATGTCCCTTTAGTTTGATGAAGGACTCCTTTGTTGAAGATTCAATTTCAACCCGGATAGAAGTAATAAAAACGAGCCTACAAGGTGATTTGCCGTAGAGATGGTAACAGCAGTTTTCAATATAATAATATCAAAATAATTTAATTTTGACAAAATTAAATTGCATTTAATAAAATATCTTTAAGTGGCTGATGATCTATAATAATTTGATATGAATTTGATTTGAATGAAATACCAAAATGAGTGAGAGTATAAACTTCGACTTCCATTGATAGCATTAAATATACACACCCCATCAGATACATACACACGGTAGGCATAAAAAATTCACGAAATACGAATTGCTGTTAATTATTTTTACATTTAGGTTGGCTTTAAAAAATGTCACTCCTAGCTTCTTCGCGATTTTTTCGTTGACATTAATTTCAAAATATTCACTACCTCACACTCGAGCATACAACTCGCGTTAAATCCGAATTAAAGATAGTTATCGTAGTAGTCTACGAATAGCATTGTTCCATTGCTATATTTTATGGTGATTTGAGCATGATTTAAAGACTAGGACACACCTTTGTGACAGTTCTTCACTGGTATAAAATTGAATTAATATGCAACTAATTATCTAAATTGAAAGTTAATTTACGCTCTTATCAAGCACACTGTTTTGTCAGAAGATAAAAAGAAAATAGAAAATACAACAGTAATTCATCGTGAATTTAACGAAACCGGTCGTTTGGTAATTAACAATCTCAGTTGAGGTGCGGAAGATGTTGATTCCTCTTTTTCTTATTATTTCTTATTTTGTTGAGATTCTTCGCATCAAACGAAAGAATTTTACTTTCGTTTATCACTTGGCAGCTATCAACCAAGGGTCATAAAGAGTTTGAGGAGATAACGGTAAAAATACAGTGAAAAAAGGTCAAACCGATCACAGGAATGTATAGCATGGCGATATTTAGTACACAAGGGGAGTTTCCATTTGTAGTAGTTAACGACGACGAAATCTCTATCGAGTAACGATTTTTCCACTAATGTAGTAACACAGTTTGAAAAGAATGCTGTAATAAGGTAATTGCTGGAGAAAATGGAATGATAAATTCCGTCCGCATTGAATGGCTTGCGAAACCCGGCGTTTGAGATGACCGGGAGATGCGTAAGAGCGAAGTCGGAAATAGTCGGCGAAGGGTCGTCGATCCTATTCGAGGAGATCTGAAATAGGAGCGAGTCCCAGGTGGAGTGGAAAGGTCACTCCCACAATGCAATGCACACGCACCCAAGGTCAATTGGAAAAAGGGTACCGTTAATCTACTTTGCGCTCCCTTTGCGCCCAAGAGCAATTGAAATTCATTCGCTATTATTTCAATTCGCTCTAGTTGAAATACACGTTCACGAGCGTAAGCACTCAGCATAACAAAATTAAGCCTCTCCGTCCATTCCAGTTTTCACGGAAAGATAAATTCGAGAAACAAATAAACTCCCTTTGTCCTAAAGCGGATAATTGAACAGCAGTAGATAAATATAGCACAGGCGTATATCACAAGACTTTTAATATTTTCGATTCCAGACTTAGCTCAATGCAACAGACAAGCGATCCAGAACACGCGATCCTAAATTAAATGGTAAAGGCTTCATCTCTTCAAGTACCAATTACACTTTGAACTTTTATTGCTTATTATTTTTTCAAATATCTATTTCTACATACAGTTTGAATCCTTGATATCCTAGTAATATAATTTAAAAATAAAATTTAACTTCGAAATAGTCCTTAAGCTGATTTAATTTAATATGTACTAGCTAATAACCATCGTTTAAAATCTAACTCGAGGAACGATATAGTCAACCGCGAAACATTTTGCTGGCTGTTTTCCTTAATTTAAATTCTTCAAAATATAAAATTTAAGTAAATAAATCTTCAAAGGATCAATGACCACTTTGAAAAGTTCACGTTTGCGATTAGAAAATTCAGCAAACATCACCAATGCAATATTTGTTTACGTCAGTCATATTTCGCTAGTATATGAAAGTGAAAGCCACCTATTTCAAAATTCAATGCATAACGACAATAATTTAACAAAGATGTAATGCAATAACACTGATAACTTAAATGTAGAATGGACCGACCAGCCTAGAGGGAAACCGTTTTCGTAACACATTTCCACTCCCACCGAAGTTGTCTCCACTCACGACGCGGGAACTTCAAGCGATTAGAATTAAGTCAAGGTGGTAAAACCTCCTCCACGTCGAGGGGAAGCGAAGCTGGTTTGTATTCCCTCTTTTTCGGACATTTACGATAGCATCGATTTTTCCCAAATGTGGGACAGAGGGCAACAACCCGCTGCACGAAAGCAAACTAGTAAATGGACAATATCAACGTGATGGACGACGCACTTTGATGGGAAATGCTTTCCGAAAAGGCCTCCTCGAGTTATGGCTGTCGAACCCTCGTGCACGCATTTCAGTCCTCGGTGAGTAAACGGAAATCTTATTGGGCGACTGATACATTCATGAGAGTTATGCATCAACTGTCACGTTTTACGCGGAAGGAAAACTTGAAGGATCAGGAATATCTCGTGAAAATAAGATCGGGAGAAAATTCTTCATTTTTTTCTGTTTTGAAATACGGCTCCTTTCCCTTTTAGTGGAAACATTCTATTTTTGGATATTTATACAACTGCTCCTCTTGATTTCCGCGAACTATGATCTTTTTAATCAACGGAGTTCCTACGAGTAGTTGCTTCCTATTATTGACCTATGTCGTAATTGATTTTGTAGTTGGTCATTGACGTAATGTATCGAGAAGAACTTACCACAATGCAACAACTGAAATGCAAATGAGTCTAGCTCTATTATCACAGCAGATAATCGATCAGCAATGGAATGTGATTAATAAATAGCGACCTAATACTACTAAGAAAACGCTTATCTACAAGATATATGAATGTATATGCACTTATCCAAAAGATAAGATTTCAGGCGTCAACAAACTGCATTGAAGAAGATAAATCCAGTTCGAGAGTAGATAAAGTGTGCATGTAAGCATACATTCATGATCTGGTAATATTTTTCGTGCATAAAGCACGTTGGCCACTTTCAAATTCCCTTCTGTTTCTTTCGGGCTCCCACTATGAATTGAACCTCAGGAATATCCCGCATTCGAACTTAAAAAAAGTTTTAAATTTCTTCCACTTAATTTCTACCCAAAGAGTTTATAAATTAAATGAAGAACCATACTATCATTTAAAGTCTAAGGATAAAAAACTTCCACAGATGACAAAAAATCTTCTCATTATCATTCGAACTGCAAGAGGAATTCCAATGAAAGCTCGTTTCCCAAGAAAAACCGCTCCTTCCATTCCGCGGAGTTAAAAGTGTGTCTCCTCGCAAGGAGCGAATGCAACGAGGCCCATACATGTCCGAGGACGGCATTGGGACCAATCTGTTTTCATCGCACGCAAAATCGCTAACGGAGTTATTCAAAGTACGGCGGAGGATGAAGGCGTCGGATGATGTGTCCGAAGACGAGACTGGAATTAAAGGACCTTGCGAAATGCCACCTTTCACTCGCCATAAAATTCCTCTGGAGCGAGGACAACGACATCCGTGGCCACCTAATTTGAGGCTAAAGCAACAGTGGAGCAACGGAAAGGAAACGTTTTATGTGGACTTGAAATTGTTTATATTTTACGCGGACGAATGAGACATATGTGGCACGTGGGACGTATGCCAAAGCAGCATTACAACGGACTGATATGGTCATCACGTACACTGCAGTAAAAACACACACCGATTGCTTCTCCTGATTCGGCTTCTCTTAATTCAAGTACTTCCCCAAATTCATCACGTACATGGTTTTACAACTTAATTAAGAGATAATAGAAATAAGAGAGGAAAAATACGCGTGTTTGGGCCAGATTCATATCAACTTCACAGAGATATAAAACTATTCGACCTTTCAGTGTTTTTTTTTAGGAATAGCTTATTTTTTTACGGCAAGGCTTTATAGAAGATATCTCAGATAAACAAAGAATATATTTGATTGCCCCGCTTCACATTTCTCAGATAAAAGGAACTGACCGCTACCTGCAACTGCTACTTTGGACTAAATAAAACATAAGACTCCCTACATTTTTCTATCAAAATCGTCTCCCAGTTCTTTATCTATTCAAGGTTCAATGTTCGCATTACAAAACGAATTCCATTTTTCCGATTCCAGTCACGAGTTTACTTCGAAATGAAATTAAATTTCCATGAAGATTTCATCCGATGGCGTAAAAGATAAAACCGGCTCCCTGCAGCGAACTATTGAGCTATAATGAGTGCTTCTTTGATGTCAATCACCAAAAATTACTAGCGTGATAATTTAGTTTTTGTCGGTTTCACAGCGAAAGCGGTTTCTGGAAGTTGGACTTAATAGGCGGATGTGCGCCGAAGATTCCATCGGAAAGAACACGATCATTTAATTTCGGAGTCGATTTCATCAGGAATTTTGATGATATCAATTTATTCCGATGATACATAATGAATAAGCCATCAACTGTCATTATTTAATATTCTAATTTTGGAAATAAATATTTTCCGATAAATTGAAGAGCTCCAGTAAATACGCCTTTAACCATTTCTCGAACGTAGGAATTCAATGATTGATAATGGATAGATAATGTTCGTTTTGACCTCCGCTTTAATTGTATCGGATGAATGAAACCTTACGCCTTTTGTAAATTGTAGCTAAACTAACGCTGAGAAATCGATTCTAGCTAGGTAAATGGTCACGCAACTGAAAATTAGATTATGACAATACTATTGGTCTAAAGGTGGGTTGAATTACTCATAAGGTATGTGTAGTGGAAAATGTTAGTAATGGGGTAGGAAAAAAACCGACGAAGGAATGCTGATCTTAAACTGAGGAATCGAAACACCTTACATAGATTTAAAATTTTATTGTTTGATTAATCTAGAGTGTTTAATATTGTTTCCTTGTTTCGGCTGCTATGATTCCATTACTGTAATCTACTGTTGTCCTTAGGTGGCTTGCCACAGGGCATTATAAAAATGTATTTATTTATTTACATAAAGTCACACCCCTTTTTCCGAATGCGTGGAATGGACAGACTTGTATCGAAAAAAACGAGAAAACATCCATGCGCATCCTTAGAACCACCAGTAATGTAGTTTAAATTTCATCAATTAAATGTGTATCCTAAATATTAAAATTATTTTATCGACGGACTAAAACCGTAAGCGCTTAAATCCATAATATAAAACACCAACACGTACGGATTACATGCCGCTGTACGAGAATGAATGATTCCGGCAAACGTTCTTGACAATCGCGCCGAACTCAAAATGCAAATGAGTATCTTTCCGTGGCTAATTATTGTCCCTAATAGATTTTCCACGCCCAGAGACGCCAGAATACCCCCCCCCCAAGCAGCTGTCTAGCCCTGGGCGGCGTCTACATTGACAAGAGTGGGCGTTCGATCAATCAAGTGTGCTGACCTTGGGCTTTATAAGGAGACGCTCTGTAAGCTATCGAGGGTAATTGCGTCGCCCAAACGGAATATTTGCCCATCTTTATACCTCGATGGCAGTAGTATTGAATGGCCTACCCGAGGTTCATATCGAGGTGATGTACTTTTAATTCGTTATTGATCCTCGCGAATGACGTTGTTCGGCTGATGCATATGGAAGTGGATCTTCGATGGAAATGGGATTGGAATAGCCTCTATTCTATACTAAGATTAACGGTGGACATTTAGAAGGAGTTCCTAGCCCCTAGCTTTCTGATTACATTTTTTACTTCAATTGCATCTTTTCGGATAAGAAATAACTCATTTAACTAAAATACATCGTTGAAAGTAAATAAATGAATAATTCGAAATATTATTGTATAAAGTTTCTCTTTACTGTGATTTGTGACAATCAACTGTATAGAATATGTATATTGTATACATATGTATATAGAATATGTATATGTATATGTAATAGAGGTTAGGTGTATATGTATATAGAATATGTATATGTAATAGAGGTTAGGTGAAAGAGAGGCCCACTTGGGCCTAACCTCGCCAATAAAGGGTCAAACTATATTGAATTCATCACAATAAGATGTAGCTTTTACGTTTTTATCGTACATAATTAACTAAAAGAGAGTTATGCTTCATGAATTTCTTTTATGTATCTATAAATAGACTTCAGACTATGAGAAGAAAAGTCTCATCAGCCAAAACATCTATAACCTAAATAAATACTATATTATTACTCCAAGAATTCATTTCATGTGTTATTCACTCCCACCAGTTGCCTTAATGTCATTATGATTTTCCCTCTCACAGCACTAGATGGTTGTAGAAACAATCTCTTTGCTACTTATTGCCATAGAGACCACACGAAACCTTCATAAATAAAAGTTAAATAAGGACAATTCTGTTTAAAGAAGTTTCCCATTCACATTTTGCAGTGGCGAAATATACACTCTCCGAAAATTAAAGAAATCACAGGGCGTCAGTATTTAAATATCTTTTAAAAATACTGCTACCTGGGCCTCTCACTTCCGTTTGTTAATTTCCTCGCTCTCTAGGCACGAGAAGATGCGAGGAAGGGCCTCAAAGAGGGGCCTCTGTTTGAGATGGTCCCTTTAAGACACTCCCAACAACTGCGATGTGTGCTTCAATTTCGATTATTGAGCCCAACCAACGATAGGCATTTGCTTCCAACGGGAGATCTCAGCAATAAACTGAATTAGTCCATTACTCTGGAAATGATATGCCTGCCAATAAAAAGAACAGACATTGACGATTCTACATAAAACTTATCTTTAATGGATTAAAGCTGTACATTTGGACTTTATTGCACATGGTTATATCACTGGTAGACAATCACTTGGGTTTATCCTATAAAATAGATTTATGTCTCAATGTACTTAATCTTACTCTCTCAGAGGATTTCCCAGAGTAATCTGCGGGGTTCCGCGACAACTCACCGTGCGACAACTCTGACCGGGCGACAGCTCATCGCGCGATTTATTTATTATTAAATACATTATTAATGACTTATTTACTAGTCAAATTAGTAATCGGTAAATACACTAGCGTTTTATTGTTTTGACGTTCAAAATTTGATATTATTTCAATCGTCGTAGAGATCTGTTGTTCGCGCAATGAGCTGTCGCCCTGGTCAGTTGTCGCACGGTGAGTTGCTGGGTCACGAACGCGCACCGGATGAAGTATGTCCAACGTATCTTTCGAGAAGATCCATAGTGCTTTGATTGAATATAATATCTTCACTGTAACATTTATATTATTCACTTGACTATGCAAACTAAGCTTCCATTGTGATTAGATGTCAGTATAAGGGAAACGTGTCCGTATTTTCTTTAAACACTCTCCCCGTGTCAATAGAATATTCTTCCATTTAAATTCTGCGATGTATGCCAATCGTTAGACACACAAATATTAAAAAATGTATTTTTCACATCAAATATAGAAAAATAATTTTTAAATGTTTTTACGATAATTATAAGGAAGTGTGTAAGTACATGCAGAGTTTTATCCATTACAAATTAGTCGTCCATTCTTGAACCATGAAATATTCGCTTACACCAAGAAGAAGATAATCAGGATTAATTATTGTAATATCTACGGCAGCTTTCTTCATATAAGTCGTATATGAAAGGTTGAGTTTGTCAGTCAATCGTTAACAACTTCTACCAATTTGAGAAAAAGCAAATTTGGGAGGAATTCCAGAACTGCAAGTGAACCCGGAGAAGAAAGGTCGGGAATTGTTACTCAGAACCTAATTCGTTTGGCGCGAAGGAGGAGTTGGACTCGTTGCCTTAATTCTTCGTCGCCTTTTAGAAATTATGCCCTTTTAAGGAAACGGGGCCATTGACCTCTGTTTAATGTTCGTAAGTTTGCAAATTTGCATTATGTCATAGCGTACAGAGTAGTTAAAACTCCTGCATTCGTGATAATAAAGCAGAATCAGAAAAACATGTCGTTTTGGAGCCGAAAGATGTTGAATCGGTGGTCAAACAGCACTCTACTAAAGCTTTAAAGTAGAAATATAAAAGGCTCCTGGATAGTCATGTGGACAGTAGAAATATAAGATTTTAAAGCCGTACAAGCAGATATTTGCCATAGGAGTAATGATGACAACAAGCTACAATGTTGATAGCATTGAAAACCTCAGTAATATCCACACATGTTTTTTATTTATTCAACCAATTTCGGCTACACAGCCATCATCAGGTATATCAGGGCCGAAACTAGTTGACTAAATAAAAAATATTCTGTGGATATTACTAGGTTTTCCTTCATTCTTCAGTATGTCTATCCACGAAGTCCAAAATTGTATAGAGTTATATTAATATCAATGAGAATCTTCGTTTGAAAATATACACCAACTTGGTTTCAAGTCGCAGGTTCGAATGTTTGAAGGCGAGTCGTTTTCAAGGGCGACACTCGTTCACACCCCCACGCTCTTTCAAACTCCCACTCCGCCCCCACTTATTCACTCTAACACTCTCGCCGGCCTTGATGAAGTCTTCGACATACGAGTGGGTTTTTCAATCCTAAATAATTCGATAACTATGATAGTTCTCTGATTCGTGCTACTCATTCGGGTCGGTTTAGTCTTATTAAGTAGCACGAAGTTATCTTTCTGTCGTTCGTTATATGAACAAAACGAAATATTAATGCATAACGTTATGAAGAACTAAAATGGCGAAGAGTTATTTTCGTTCCATTAGAAGTAATTTTAAAATTAGAGAACTCCTGAATATCCGCATTAATCCAATGAATAGATTAAAAATGATTGTATAATTTTCTTCCTACGTTCTGAAAGAGTCAGCACCAGTAAATACCGCCAAGTGATACGTTGAGAGCGAAGGACTGCGCTCTGATAAAGCAGTATATTAGTTTAAGAAAATTGCGTGAGCCAGGGTTAGTTACGAAACGGAAAAATCACACCAACAATGATCAAAAAGGAAAGTTAACTGCTGATTCTGATACATTTTCTGAAACGAATTGTAACGAAAACATTGGAACGGTTCACAACTTAATTCTTCCATAAATAGAGCGGTTGGTTTAGCACTTTCCTTCAACGAGAATTCTCTCATCTTAGATCAAATGGAGGACTAAATTAACTAAGAACGAAAGTTAATAATTCTGAGGCTCCTTTTTACCGCTACTTTACTTCATCATTGCTGATCCTAATATCAATTATAGTTTTGATGAAATCGGAAAGAAAATGTACCTTTCATTATAAATACTGAGAAAGTTTGAGGAGATTTTCACTTTATTATACTATTTGAATTTCTCTGCTTGATTACATAATGAATCCATTTGATAATATTGGTATTTAGGACAAGTATACTGACTTTCAAAAAAATCTTATGAACATCCAAAACAGCCGTAAAGGACGGTAATTACCTAAGGTTTTATGATTTGTGCTATCTCTTGTGGAAACTAAATACGAGACTAACAATAAGATAAAATTGAGCTCATTATCTTGCACTACCATCAATTACTGGAGATAATATTAACTTCGAAGATTACATCATGTGACGGATGACCGCAATTTTCTCGGGCACGGTAATAAACTCCGTCAATTAAAGTACTTATTTCTTAATTTTTTCCATTCACCTTTACGCCATTGAAGGCGATTAAAGGAGGAGATTACCTGGTGATCAAACCAGACGTAAATGAATAAACTTGAATAAACATGAATTTCTACACAAAATAACGTGTATTTTTACTGATGGGGAAAAATACCACCGACTGATATAACCAGTAATTGGACATTTCTACAGCTATTTTCAAAGTTTTCAAGGGAGACTTCTTTCACAACTATAAAGTTGAATGCTTAGGAAACATGCTACTGAACGGAGCATTACGTATTATAAAGAATATATTATCCTATGATTTCCAATCTTCATGCAATACTTATTAGTGCTGCCCTTGATCGAAATATTTGCTCCATAATTCTGTATTACTCGCCTTACACCTTATTCTCTCATAACATACTTATACAAAATTCATTCTCTCAGTAAGAATTAATTCGATGGATTCCTTCTAGTTTACAATCTTAGTAAACTGCAACACATCATCACCACTAAAAAGGTAGGAATGAATGCCACACCCAAGAAAGAATTATTTCTTTCATTACCAGCTCATTTAATTTCTGTTTCACTACCATTTTTGTTGAGCCATCACTTGCGTCGACATCACTGCGGTTTATGAACTTTTCCGGAGTCACAGATAATGAAGTCTTGCGGTTCTCAATGTGACATGAGAATATAAAACTGACCACAGTAGAATTAAACACAATTTTAACAAAAATATATTAAGCACAATTATATAAAATAATGCAAACCTTTATGAAAAGGTCCGGCTGAAAGACATGGCTACCTCTTGACAAAGATTTTTTCACATTAAAATCGTCTTTGCATCTCCACTTTGGAGCTAAATTATATATATTAAGTCATTATAATTAATGGTCATCTATATATTAAACTCATACAATTAAAAAACTTCATATTAACATCTTATTTTTCCCTTTACTCTCACAGAAGCAAGTGAAGTGAAGTTGTCAGTGTTCAATCCATGTAACCGAGCAATCAATTATCCCAAATTTTAAAATGCACGTTTATCATTAAACAATTTAAGATTTCCCCGTATAACTCACTCTCTCTCAATTGCAAGAAAAGAACTTTAAAACGACTATATTCTTTTACTACTCAATTTTTCAACGGGAATTCGATTAAAAATTCGATTGTATTAATATTTCTCAAAATTATTCAGTCATCGGCCTCTCTCGCAGCCTGAAATCGGCGTAGATTATCGCAAAAATTGTTTACTCCTAAGAAATGGGCTCCGCTGAAACTACGCAGAAGGCTCACTTAGAATCGTAATGATTCGGCGATGATTTACGATGATGAATCCGCGCGAGTCGAGGCCCCTCGATGTCGTTCCATCGGAAGAGCTCTTGTTTTGAGAGGGCACTTGGGTGGCCTCCGTACGCGCACAGAAAGTCTTTCTCTCCATTAACAGATCTCGAAGGCCTCACTTTCGCCGGCTGTTTACCTCTCAGAAGAGCGCAAGTGGCGTTCATGCGGAAGATAAGGAAGCCATTGAAAGAGAGCGTCTCCCCCGGCGTGGCTCGCAACCCGCTTATCTCATTTTAATTAACAGCGAGAAGAAGGGCCTGAGACAATTACTTTCGCTGCAATTGCGCTTTCCATCCGACGTTTATCTCCATGTTTATTATTGAGCAGCCTCGAGTCATGATGAGAAGTTTAAAATTGGATTTTTACGACTCGAGATTAAGGCACCGACTTACGTGGCAGGGTTCTTGACCAGTGACCTCCTTGGCCAGACTTGATGACCCAATTCCTAACAGATTACTAACAGAAAATATCTATCTTTGTTTATGAATGGAAATTTTAATGCGCATGTGTGTGGTCTAATTATAATTTAAAATTAGGGAGCGCCTTGAATAAGGTTCAAGAAATGACTCACACCAGGTCTAATTCTCTCCACCGCTACTCTAACTAATGTTAGATCGCTGCGCTCTTTAAATTCCCTATTTTATACTCTGGAGACGATCTGCTATTGTAGTAGATCCCTGCTTATAGCACCTATGTTATAACAAGGGGTCCTCCAAGTTGAGCGCCTGAGCGGTCGGGGAGTACCGCTTTTTTTAAGTACCGCCTAACTAATTAATAGCCCACAACTTATTTTTATAATTATAACTTAAAATATGCAGATAGGCATAAACCAGTTGGCAGAGTTTGCTATCTCACAATGAACGGTCACAAAAATTGTTTATAAGTAATACAGAGTAGTGTACAAGTAATGAGTAAACATATTAAAAACAGAAAAAAGCAAGTACAAACATCAAAAAGTAAAAAAATTATAATAATATAAATTAATTCATCAATTAATACATTCACTATAATATTACTTATTATTCGCTTCAAATCATGAATTCACCTATTTATCAAAACATTTCAAAGCCAAATCTTCATAAATATATTAAAGATGTTTTATATTATGAATCAGATAGAGGGATTGCATAGTTTTTTTTAACAATATTAATGAACAAAATCAGAGAATTGCAACCTAAGGCTCCCCCTATCCTATAATGGCGAAGAATCGTAAACAAAGCCGTCGCAGTAATTTTCTTTTCACCCAAAGGTAAAATGATTAGAGGGAACTATGGCTATAAAGATAGTTTTCTTATCTCTCCACTTTCCCAATATTTTTATTATCTTTTAACCTCCCCCTTAATTAGAATTTTTGCTATCATTTAATTTTAGCTTCCAATTTATCTTTCATCAACTAACGAATCAATGTATTGAATGTTCAATATTTTATATAATACCAATGCCTCTAAAACCCACGATTTTTATATGTTTCTTCATAAATTTAATTTTCCTCACCCATTAATATTCTGAGATTCTTTAAAATGGAATAAATTTAGAAATATATAAATAAATAAAAAAAGACAAGATGAAGACCTCACCCACTTTATAAAGATTCCATTTATCGCTGCTAAAAAACGGAATTCCATGAATTTTCTCTTTGATTAAATAATCGTTTTAAGTGTTGAATATCTAGAATCGGGTTCTCTTTCTATAAAGTCATTCATATCGGCAAACTCACACGTCTGCACGGTTACTTACGAACATAAAAAGATACGTATGTATTCAACTCATTGCCACAGGGCCAATAATCCACTCGTGACGGAATAAGGTTAAGCAAAGAAGAAAACGTAGAGAACCGAATAAATAAATAAAATTCCTCTTAAGAAAGGAACAGTTGCCTATGGCGATTTTAAAGTTTCGTTTCATCGCTCTTCCTTCGTCGAATCCCAGTAAATATTTACCTTTTTTGAGAAATAGTTTTCGGATGTTATTCTTCTCGACTTTTCGGCCGATTACATTAAGTTGGAGATGTAAATAGCGAGGTCCGCCTATTTTAAGCCGTTCGCCGCAATAACATTCTCCCCTAAGTAACGAACGGATTACTTCTTTGCGCCGATTTCATGCGTCCACGCATTTGCGCCTTTGATGCTACGGACGAAAGGATTATGAATCGAGGCTAATTATGAGGTGCCGCTTGTTCGCCAGAGTCTAGGAGACGTACTTTCACACACACTTAAATTTCAAGGCGTGGCCGAAAGTAACACTCTTCGTCTCTCTTTCTTCTATTACATTGAGGTTCAACGTCCTGCTTGCCTTCTCATTCTCTAATGAAAGGTCTATTCGTAAAAGAAAACCCGATTCTTCGAGTTTAGCTTTTCTTTATTCTTCTCTAAGTAAATTTGTGTGCTTTAGCAAGACGTAATAGTTGGAGTGGATCTAAGCTTGACAAGGAAGTATTACGATTGCAGAAAGTTTTGCTATATACTAATCTTTAATTCAATTGTTTTATGACATAAATTTGACAATTGGTTAAAATTCCATTTGAACTTGAAAAATTCAGTAGCTCACGGACAAAAGCTAGAGAGACAAATTCACACCGCATAACTACTAGTCAGATGGATAGTAATTTTCTCTCCTTTCAATAGCTACCGAATTGCTTACAATAAAAATTGCGATAAAAATTGAAGACATTCTTTTTTCCATTCCTAAGAAAGCGATAAAAAGAGATTTGTAGCAACTCTGGAGACAGCAGGAATGGGTATAAAAACCCCAAGCTAAGTATTAGCCCAAGTATTTCATCGGTGAGACAATTGCGGTCTTTTTTATATATCTGCGTATTTGAATATTGAAATTTCTATTACAACAAAAGTCAAGCGTAAAGGATGTTCATGATATGAGCGTTTTTATTCACTTCTGATTCAAGCGATTTCCTCTTGTGCTAAAATGTCGATATAACCTCAATTTCCCTCGGTATGTGATTATGTTTGAGAATCACGAATGATATTGATAGGGAAAAGACGGGATTCAGTCCGTCACTGAATACCAGCTCTTAAAAGTCCCTCATCCATTCCTATCAAATGGCATTGCCTTAGCAACCTTTAGCCTTATCGCCATATCCAATTCATAAAAAGACCATCCATCCTCAACTACCTGCCACCGTTCCTCTCCGTTAAAACCAAAGCAAACCGAGAGAGCATTTAATAATAAAGAGATTGACATGGAGACCATTGATTGAAATGAATTGCTGGTTAATTACGAGCACGAAGTGAATCACATACATCATACGAATCCTCTCGAATATGAGGGGGAAGTTATCCTTGAATATGAGATGATATCGATAAAGTGTGAAAGAATTTGAAAGTGACCCGTTTCAGAATATTAGCGATTTTACGTTAGGTGTAAACATTACAGAAACATACTTAGCGTGTTATCTAAGGTCTCGTAGCCTGTACAAACTGCTAAGGGTCACCCTCAAGGAATAGAAGCGGTCGCAAAAAAAGGAATCAACCCTTTCATACTTTTTCTGCCAATCGTGGACACCAAGTGGCAGGGCGCCATACCTAAATTAAACGTTGGAAAATGTGAGGCAGGCGCTCGGGCACTTTCTGCCGCTTACGCCGAACACTGTGTCGATAGAACCAGGTCGTCTATTATTATGTATTTGAAGCTGCTCTGTACTTCTTCGTATACTGTAATCGTTTATAAAAGAATCAAAAATCAATTAAAACTTAATATTTATGCCTTAATTATTATTCTAACTAACAAAATTGAAAGTTAATCCATGACATGACAAAAAATATTCGTTAATATAAAGTAAAACATATATTGACGAACATTTTTTGTACCGTTGCCTGATGATGACGCAACGCGTCTTATCTTTCCATTTCTTTACGTTGGGAGTGAACTATGAGGAACTGAATATTTCTGAAGATGGAATAAAAGTGGAATGAGACGATTGAAATGTTTAGGAGATGTACGGAGTTTTCAGAGTGAAAAGAAATCTATGAAAAGATGTACGCTGGGGAAAACTAATAAGCCCACGCAATGCTAGAGGACTCCTGAGATTCGGGACCTCGGCTGTATCGATTTGGGGCCATGACGTCATTAGCTGTGGGAGGGCCCTCAGATTCCGCGGTACTCCAATCGATGTCTGATGCGCGAAACATATGCTAGAAAACGGGTATTATCGAGGATTATAATGAATAAATAATCATAGATTATTTGGCAACGAAGTCTCTAGAAGTATTCGCAGCACCTTCTGGAGCCATTTTATAATTCCAACCATTCCAGGGCGAAAAAGCTCATTGAGCGTTATTTTTTAGGTAGCAATAAAAAAGGCTTTCATTCGATAACGCTCTGGAAACCATTGAGAGAACTTTAAAAGGCGAGTATATTTAGAATCGCGATGAAAAGCGCAGACCCATCCCTCAGCACCGCCACAACGCTTTCTAAGAGCTTTCCGGATCTTTATCGAGAGTAATAAAAAACTGCCAAATGGTAGCCCATTAAGATCGGATATTAGTGTGATGTAAGAGATAGTGGATTATCCGTAATCCGGTGGCTCAAGGAGGAAAGATGCTGTGCATCATACGAAGCGTCGGATTATGTAATGAAAGTTAGTATCAGCAAATCGGAATTTCGGACAGTATTTCGTGTAATTTTCCCTGTGGGTAATTTTTTCTGCCTACGTAACATTTAAGTGACTAATGTAAGGAATAATACAAAGATAGATGTCGTTCACAAAACTTAGATTCAAAATTCCATCGCATCAATAAAATGGATGAAATGGAACAAGGAAAGTTTGTTTCAAAATTATAAAATAATTTATCAAAGTTGAATCGAATCGTTTGCCAAACATAAGATAATTAATATAAAGTAGACGTTTTCGCAAGATTTAAAGAAAATTCATAACCATGAATATATTTTTTATTACTTTATACTTATTTTTGCTCTTTAGCACTATGGGAATACCTGACACTTTCATACCTCCACGTATGACAAATAATTCATCTCAAAATTAAAATTCTGTATACATTGAACATGTTTTAATATTCTCTGTAAAGGACCTCCAATTCACAATTTCTGAATGTTTGAGGCTATATAAATCCGGTCTGAACGATCTGAAACGTTTTAAAAACTAAATATAGCGCACTTCCACCATTTTTTTCAGAGCTGGCGTTCAATCCGATTTAAATTATTTCACCAGGGGAAACAGAGGCGGCTCATGCGAGCCAGCAAACGTTTTTTTTCCAGTCTCGCGATATTTTTTCCTCTGGAAAAGGGTTCTAAAGCACGCCCACGTATCAATGCCTTCGGATAAATTTAGAGCGAAAATTAAGGGACTCCCTCTTCCGCGGATTTGGCACTCCTCGCATTTGCTTTCGAATTATCGCGCTAAGCACCTGTAATTCTTGAGAATAGGCGCTCCTTGGGCCTCATGTAAGGGTCATCCGAAGGGTCGAGACAATCCTAGGGTTCGGAAAGAGGCGTTATTAAGAGTCGCTTGCATTTGACAGTAATAAAATCGAAGATTTATGGAACATCGTAAAATTAATCCGATAAAAGCGACAAATTAAGAGACGAAAGGAAATCAACACTCCATAAAAGTAAATTTAAAAGTTATCGGGACAATATTTCTATTTAGCAGCCGAGGTAAAAAAAAACACGAAGGCAACTTCTAAATGTCATGCATTTAATTTTCCACTCAAGTTAAACATATGAGCTCTAGCTCGATATAATAAAATACCAACGTCTTCTACATTTTGGAAGAAACTTGGAAATAGAAAGATTGAGATTAACGGTATTGTGTTCAAAATTAGTTTTATATTTCAAACTTATCGACTGAATTCTTAGCAGTAGAAGTTTAAGATATAGGAGTAACGATGGAAATATTCCTAATTCAGGGCTATTATTACCCTTCTCTCTGGAAAATTATTTTCAAATGCATTGAATAGACTAAACAGATGGCTATGTGTATCATAAGTTTGCGATAAGATACAAGTTTGTGGGATTGTTGTTTGTAGTGATCTTTGAGATTAAACTTCTCTTGCAGTTACGTTCAGACAGACGTAGTAATTTAGTTTAGACTGAGCAGTAATGTCGGATTATAAAATTAAGCTCCGTAATATGGAAACAGCAGTTGTTTCATGATATAAGCGGCGGTGAAGTTGGTGAGATAAGGGAAAAGGGGCTCAAACAGGTTTATCTGGCCAATTGATTAAGATACTCAGCTTCGAGTGGAAATTCTTTCAAAACAGCAAAAAGTATTTCTCAAGTTAATAGAATTTTCACTTGCGTATCTACTATCATAAATTACGAGTTACATATTCCACTGAACAGTTACAAAGATAGATAACAGTTATAAAGCTCACTTTATAATTTTAAACACTTCCTCTTTACGGTTGCGACAATTTACCCTTTTATCCTTTTATCTACCTTTTGAATAGGTAGGCCAAAACTTGTTTTTTGCAACTAGAGTGCATTGGAATACACAGCAAATGCAATCAACTGTCAGAAAGTAACCAGGCTAAGAGATTAGATTCCAAACAATATCCCTAATCGGTTAATGCATAACGTTTTTGTCGTTGGAATATTTTGATGAGGCACTCCTCTGCTATTCGTAGTTCTTGTACATACATGCATTCTTCGGAAACGTTATATATTTAAAAGAATTAAGTCTGTGATCTCTTCTATTGTAGCTTCTTCAAAAACCAAAGAGAATGCAATTTGTTTAGGATTACTTCTTTGAATAAGCATTTCAAAACGAAGCATCAAATTTACAAAATTGAATTGGTTTTTATCTAACAATAGTAGGGTATATTATATTTTTTCCTTAACGGTTAGCTTTTATTTTTCCTTAGTCTCAAGTTTGTGTGTGAAGGTTTTATAATCTACCTAAAGCTTCAAATTTGTCTATTTCGGAATAACTAAATAAAGTATCCTAAAAGATATATAACTGCTTAATTCTATGTGGATTAATTTTTAATTCTAAAACTTATAAAAGGATCTAGTAATCACATCTGAAAATGTGCAATGGTCAACTCCCTTTTATGTCATTCCTTAAGTTCAGCTGAGCCGCTTTCCTCTCAAACAGAATTCATGCATTTAGCCTTCGCGGTTTTGTTTGTTTTCGCCGCTTCCTGTCCCTTCATTTGTTTACGGCGGCGGAGAAAGAACTCCTGGAGTTCGTCAGCGCGTACTTCCTCCTTAATTCTTCCTAATCTCCGCCAATTGCAGCCAAAGAACCGTGCAAGTGCTGGGGTTCCTCGCTAACGACGCTGAGATGCATCGCATTCAAGTCTCTCTCCTGCTTAACTTCCATTTCAATTAAAAGATGCGAAGCTCCAACTCCCACGACGCCACTTAGAAAGGATAGCGACAAATGCATCGCAAAGAGACCACGAGAGGAAACATTCAAGAGGAAAGAGGTTGCCAGAAACCTTTTTTCATTAACGTCTGGAATGCGAAAGGAGACGGAAATAGAGGTGAAAACGGTGCACTACGCATGCGAGGATGAGAGAGTACAAAATGAAAGAACTATATAGATTTAATGATAGACTAAAAGAAGTTAATGAATTACAGATACTTTAATATTGCTCCATAAATGTTTTTATGCGTGAATATCGAAATAAGATCTCGAGAAATTTGGGAAATTTCTCCATTAATGATTGTATGGTTAGAAAAATATGGTGGTGACTAGTTCCATTTACCTGAAATTCTTTCATCTCGTTTGTCCTGCGGGCAATTCGGTTATCTAAATACTAGCTTTCGACATTGTGAAAATACATTGAAAAATGCTTCTAAATCTCAGGTTTAGGAATATTAAGACGAATGAATTTATAGTTGAAATGGGAAAAGAGACGAATTTCAATACTTTAAGATTCCATCACACAATAAAACGAATGAATATTTCTTTAAAATACCGAAACTAATGTGTAAGACTCTGATATGAATACAGAAAGAGCAAGACCTTTTTTTCTACTTATGAGTTTCTCTAGAAAAAGAAGATTCAAGATAGAATCGATAAATGGCTCGATGTAAATGGAGGCTGGGAAAACCAGATGATGCCAATAATATTAATGTTTTTAAATTAAATATTCTTTCCGTATTTAAACAGATTTATGGCCTCTGCATTGGCTATTACAGTAATGGTGTTCTTAAAACTATGTGACGCTTAAATTCCCCATGCTGAAGGTATAATTCCATTTCTATCATTTAGTAAGGTAAGTAACGAGGAAAAGCCATATAATTACAAACATAAATGCGGGAGCTTGACATAACCTTCAAGTGACTGAACAAATAGAAGTAACTCGCGAAAGATTTTCAATTGTTTCTTGCCTCTTCAGTTGTTTTTGCTGCCCTTTCTCGCGTGATGTCCGAAGACGGCGAAAGGCACGGAGTCACGCACACTTCGCTTCAACGGAAGAGATACGACACGATCCACCAAAAAAGTAACCCAAGTTGGCGGAAGTATCTCCATAATTTATAGACATAATGAAGGGCAGCCGTATCTCTTTGAAGAGCTCGTTTCTTCGCTTGGGGCCTAAGCAATTATGTACGTCTCTGATTAGAAAATAACTGAAAATTCGATGACTATATAACTGTGGAGATTCCGTGATTACATTCATAGATATCGCGGTGAATTTCAGGAAAATATGATCGAGCGTAAAATAACTACTATCTTACACAAATCTGACAGGAAACATGATTGATTGATTATGACAGGAAACAGTACATCAGGAAAATTAATGAGGAATAAGCAACAAAACTTCATTCAAAATAATATATACTTTCTGCTATCTATTCAGCTTACTAATAGGGAAATTAAGAACGTCTTTATTTTAACGAGAATGAGGTATAAATTCTTCACTTCCTATAAGAATAAGAGTTATCTCTTTGTGTGTAAATTGAGGACAATCTCAGGACAAAAATATAGGAATACATGTATTTCTCATTAACGAACCTGATATTCTTGAATAATATTGCAGAAATAATTTTCATAAAAGAAGTATTTGTATTAAATAGAATCTCTCCTCCGAAAATCTTAGATGTCCTCACCTTTAACTCGATTATTAAGGAATAAATGGATAATTTTATCATTTTTATTCTCAAGATTATCGGTTTTGGCTTTGAAAGACAATCCATAGTTAGGCATAGCCACTACAGATACCTCAAGTAAAAATCAGTATTCTTGAAAATTAAAATATCTTGCGGAAAATTGTTTAAAATCATTGATACTTTTAAAATAAATATGAATTAGAAAAAAAATGGTATTATAGTACGTAATTTGGACTTTGACAACATCAATTTTCTTTGTATTCGTTTAAAACAAGAACCTCAAATTTAGCTTTATGATCAAGCAGCAAGACGTTTTGAAATGTTTCATTACGGGTAAATTCTTTAAAATATATTTCTTCAAAGTCATTCATAACAATCAAATAACATAATTAAAACAAACAAATAACAGTTCGGAAAAGTTTAACAGAATAAATAAAACGATCAGTTGAATTATAATTCATTATTAGTGATTAAGTTGAAACAATCTTGCACACACATAAACTACTATTATTTTTTGGATATCCTGTCAATTGATAAATCCGTGATGGTTTTGCATTGAACGAACTAAAAGGCACGTGACAATCAGCTTCAAATTTAATCAAAAAATGGCGCAATATATAATGGAAAGAAATCTGTGAGAAAGATCGGAGATAACCCGAAGCGGCGTCTTTCCCAAATGGAATCTTTCAGTGAAAAGGGCTTTCCCAGAAGCGGTTTCAGACGATGCCACTTTGCCTTATAATGACAGCTTCGAAGCGAACTCAACCAGACTTCGCTCCACCTTATTAGTGTCTAACCACGGCTTTCTCTGAAAATGATGATGATTTATGAAATGATGCCACGGAAAATTTTGTCTTTGTCAAGATGATTTCAAAACTCTGGCTTGACGGCTTAAAATGTGAATTTAATCCTGAGAAATTCATTGCTGATATTAAGACCATTGGCATCGATGCATTCGTTTATTTGGAAATGGAAGAAGTGGTTTGGATAATAGATCGTTCGACTAATCTCGTAGTAAGGTGACTCCGGATGTCAGAGGTATTCGAGTTATTTTGGGTCAAGAGCAAACAGACCATTTATTATTAATGACAGTTATTTTCCCGTTGAGAGCAAATAACATCATTCTTCCACAGATTACACCATATAATCCCAGTAATCTGGAGCTTAAAGCGTAAATAGCTTATCGCTAAGCATTTGTGTTACAGTTTCGATAATTTGTGAAGCAAAATATAACCTAAGACAGAGACAGAGCTCTTTAAACACAAACATATACTAGATAAGCAAAAAGCCATTATTCGGACTGAATACTCATAATGATAATGAAAAGTATCGTATGTCATATATTTAGCTGCAACTAATATGGTCGAGCGTAACTTCGTGTATTGAAGGAAGTAGAAAACGTAATATTTTGTAGCTTAGTTTTCAATATTTTATAGTGTAAATCACCTAGCCTTTATAATAAATATTAATGCAATCCGTTGTCGTGTTTTTTCAATAATTACAATCCATCGTTACTCCACACGGTCTGTAGGAATTATGAAAAAATGAGAATTATTGAAAATTATATTTAACAGTAACTACGGGAGCGGCTCATTCGGAAAGATTTACCACTAATAAAGAGGGAGCAGATTCTTCTTGGAGGGAAAGAGATTGATTGCGCCTAAGTCTATCCGTCAATTTCATTCACTTTCCGAATTCCCTCTTGGCACAGACATATCATTTGGAGCGCCTCCGTCATCCCGTAGTCCTAAACTACGACGGGTTGAGACTTACTAATGTTAAAATATTCATCTCCACGTTTCTCTCAAAATACATTTATATTCTATACAGAAATACCAATGCGCGAGTAAAACCTTTCGGTCCAATTTTTATTTAGACCCTCCATCTCTAAAACTAGTAACTAATCATTCAAAATTCATATTCTTGGGACATACTTTAGATAGAAAACTCCTGGAATAATTCTCTAAAAACAAGGCATTACGGCTCCCGGATAGTCATGTGGACAGCGCGTTTGCCTTTGGTGAAAGCGGTCCCGGGTTCGAATCCCGGTGGGAGCAAATGTGCGAAATGACCGAAGCTGTCGAAGCACTTTTAACAATACTACAACTACTACAAGGCATTACTTAGGAAGTTATTTAAAGATCGCAAAATTCTTGCAGGTGTTTTCTTCGGTAACTTGCGTAAGCGATTGGGCCAATACAAATATCGAAAGTACCATGTCTCCAAGGCGTGACTGTTAATTTATGATCACCTAATGGAATGATCGCTTTGATGTCAGTCAATGTATTTCAAAACCTGTTGCGGTAACCCTATGATTCTTTGAATGACTTCATCAGAAGCAAAATAGAAATAGTCATCACGTTGTCATTCATGCTTTTATCGCGAAAAGATAAACGATTTGAAAGTGTATTCTCCCACGCTTATAAGAGTCTTGATACTAAAAAAACATGCAAAAACCTCATTTGTAAACGCATCAATACCCACATACATACCCTGAGTGTGTAAATGTAAACTTAATGAAGTAAAATAAAGGCTTACATTCAGACGATATCGCTCTATGCTATATCTATTTTAATTATATCATTCAGTCATTTATGAATAATTCTATTTATAATTGTATCCCGCATACTGATACTAACATCAATTATTAACTTTTCCAGGTAAATTAAATGATTTTATATTATCTAATTTAAACTATATTTAGTCACCCAATTGTTCTCCATATCCACCTCTTGGTGTAAGGTGTGATAATATTAAAACATAACCAACCCCCTTCCCCAAGATTAAATATAAAAATTGCAATTCGGCAGCTATGACATCAACATCCACTTTTTTGTGAACGCATTAATGTGAAAGTTGTGCTATAATAACGGTAGCGTCATTAAGAATGTTCTCTGGCTCGGCTGTAAGATATGAAGCGAGATGATTTCAGTGGATTTCAAGGTTAAATAAAGAACCATCCTTCCTTCCATCCATATCTTCGCATTCCCGGCGTACCTGAGGCGTAAAAAGCGCCATCTTGGTGGAGTGGACAGAAAACGCTGACGTCATCTTCATAAATGGCAGACAGACGATTCCTGGAAACCGTTCCAATTGCTTTGCTCTCTTATTTTCGCGCGGCATTTATTTTTTTACCTTTGACATTTTCCCCGGTGGCAAAACACGCCGTCGGACAGACGCTCTCGGCGCCGGCGACTGCTCCCGCGGAGGATTTAATTTATCCGCTTTAATCGCTAATTTTAGAAGCTAATCCGAAACTAACCTTACGCAAGCTATGGCTCCAGAATAGCCACGAGATTAGGGTTTTCCCGATTTCAGAGGTTAATGGACCGGAACGCCACAGAAGATGCAAAGAAGCGAAAAGATCTGAATTTCAGCTTTTTTCGTCTTTACAAACTTACACGATCTTCAGACGTTTCCTTTTGGGGTGAGCAAACTAATGGCTCCGCATTCCGCTCCCAGCCGCTCTCTTCCTTGCAATATTCTTCCTCTCGAAGCACATCCATTCATCTTTTTAAAAATGTTCCTTCTTTTTCTCAGAATACCTGCGTCAGCTTCCTTCAGAATCCTAACAACTACATTCGACCACTAAACTCCCTTATCCTCATCGCAAAGTAAATTTCCAAACGATGAATAACAAGCTTCTGGATACTGAAGTAATTGAAGTAAAGAATCATGGAGGGATTTCGCTGCTGTGGATTGAGGAGTGCGGAATCCAAAATGCATAATTAAATGGAAAGTATAATCGGAAGAGAACTTGGTCAGTATTGAGTTATCATTAATATAATTCAATATCGTGGCATAATTTTGGCTACGTATTTATTCCTTATGCGTCAACATCATGATAGTTTTTAGAATAAACTGAGGTTATTTTTGGTATTCAATGCATCGTTTCAGGCATGCTAGAAGGGGCGGCCTAATGCTATTTGAGGCTAGAATAGGCTAGAGGCTAGGCGCACTTCTTTTTTATATTTAAATCACAGCAAAATCAGCCCCTTGTAGGGACGTATTAAAAGAAACAAGGGGCATGAAACAGCGAAAATTTGAAAAATTATTATCATGATTAGCGAAATAGCACTCTCCAAGCTCTATGTCTCCGGAGGAAGGGAAAAAATGATATTTCTAAGCCAGTCTGGTAAGATATCCCATTCTTCCCATTGGCACCATCCACTAAAATTCAATTTTTTTCGAGTGTTACTTTTCATGAGTTTTAAAATAGGTAACTATATATAAATTAAACAATACAAAATTAGTAATAGAAAAGTGTATTGGAATCTTTTTACATATCAATGATCCAAGAATGTGAGTCTATTATGGAGCGTCCTAAAATCTCTTGCCGTAAGTCGGATGATTGTCTGAATCCGACAGTAGACAAGAATACAAATGACACTAACTATACGATACAGTAAACCTGAACAAAAATTCCTTCCAGCTCCTTCGGAAACTTCGTATAACATAAATAATCACTTTGTAATATTCTCTAACTGGACCAAATATAGAAATATCTTTCAGTAAATTTCCGTAAAATATATTGAATTACATAGGCTTAATAAAACGTGTATCACCAGAATGGTTTGTTTTTTCTTCCCTTTCCAGCAAATTTGTCTACAAAGATGAATGGCGAGGCGTTGTTTACAGTTGAAGATGTTTCAAGGAGAGATTACCCTTTTCCAGCTATGAATGAGACATCACGAAACGCTAGACTGCACAGGTGTCTGTCGTGGAAGACAAGAATGGACTCCCAATAGGTGATAATACGAAAAGAAAACAGTTTGTCCACGGAAGAGTTATGTCTGCGGTAGGAAAAAAAGTGGTTTCATCGCCTGCGAAACACTATAGTCCCGTTTATCTCTGATAATTCGTCCAAATGTGCCTATAAAAGGATACTTTGGATGGAAAGGAAAACGAATGTAAATAATCGTTTTATTGAGTATACAGTTTGAACTACGCTGTGAAAAACTAATATAAGGAAAAAAAGTTCAAGAAAAATAGGTAACTGGTACTATTCCATTGAGCTTAAACAATTGACATCGGAAAAATTTTGTAATGTTTGGGAAGGACTTTTCAATCTTTCTTACGGTACTCTTTCATTTAAAAATAGGATTCTTTTCCGATTTTGGATTAAAATAAATAATATTAAGCCACCTTCACCACTAACGCTCGTCTTTAATGATACAAGATGATTTATAGATTTCTCTAAGATATACAGTTCATTATCTAAATCAACTAACACGAGAATAGATATGACTTAAGTTAAACAGAAGACATGCTGTTCGCGCAGCTTTTAGTTAGATAAATACGCGGACGATACAGATTCGGAGCCTGCAGAGGGATTGCACTTCTAATAGAAATAAACCCATTCGAAGTCGATTATTTTCACTGGATTTCAATCGGATATTATAAGATCTCTCCGCCCTCCGCCATAACACGCGTGCATGTGATTATTTTCGAAGGAAACAAGCAATTGCTTCTGCAATACTATTTCCGGTGTTAAGACGCCTGGATTTAGAGCGAGCGTCCTTTGATGGGATTGTAGTGAGTCAGCCCACTCTCTTTTAGCTCTGACCCTTCGACGGTATCGAGTGCAAATTGGCAGTGACTCCATTTTGAAACAGATGCATCCAATGGATGATGCACAAGCTGAATCTGGGATTGATTGGATCCCGGAATCGTTCTCTTGCTGAAATACGTTAGATAATCCTCGGCCTCGTTATGGAAAGTTAACATTCAACTGTTTTTTATGTGACTGAAGTACAAACTTCTCTTCAAGTTATCTTTGCAAAAAGTATTGATGTTTTGTTCAAAAGAAAACGAATGAATAATTTAGTGCACGCAAGACATCCTACTTAAAACAGTTTCTGCTTCACCTACATTTACTACAAAAAGTATATAATTGAATAGAATAGTAGGAGTACCTAGTAAATATGATTTTAAAGATGATAATATACTGCCTGTGCAGATTTACTTTCTCATACATTCCATTCATCTTATACTTCTTATTGTTAGAAGAACATCAGAATGTTAAAATGTAAACATTTGTAACAGTTGAACATTTGTCTTTGTAATTTTGCAAAGCCAAAACTAATCGCAAATTATATACAATATAATATAATGAAAGAATGAATGAAATACCAAATTTTAATTTTTAAATGTCTCAAATATTAAAAGAGAATAAAAAAGTACACAGTTACCTATATATTAATAATAGCATAAAAATATTCAAATATATAAACAACAGTTTGTGGCGCATAAAACATACGACCCTGGTTTAAAATTCGATTATACAAAACTATCCAAGCCATTTTGTCAAATATTGAGATATCCTACGTTTCAGCTTTCGTCACTTCGTCTTGCGAATTCCGATGTGTGTGAGTAGTAAAAGAACGAGTAAGAGTATGAAAAGTAATCATACTTATTTGTTTTGCTTTTTTATGCAGTAGCAGCACATAAATGCCACCATTTATTTTCCCTCCAAAAATCCATCTTTGCCTGACGAAATAACTGTAATGCACTGAAAACTAAATATATACGTAGGAACATTACAATTTGCCAACGTATTTTGATCTCAGAGGAGAGTGAGAAATAACAAAAAGGAAGTCATACGTAAATGATAAGACGGCAGTTGCTAAAAGTAGACGAAGTAGTCAAAATTTTAATGGAAATCGAATACAGGTATCGAACATGGAAGAGTGTAATATTTATTTACAAAGGAGCATGATGCAACCCTGAGACAGAGTTGCACGTTTCGAATTTAACGTACTTCCTTTATACCTCCTATATCCTCTAGAAACTCAAGTACTCAGATTACTGTTGAGTACAGATTTTGGTGAATGTATAAGAGATTTGTGTGTAAGAAGCGCCATGTTGCGAAACTCCATAGCTCATCGTAACCGTTGGATTTAGATGTCTGCTATTCATAGCATCTTATGGTCCATTTTCACCCCCTGCGTCCAGTTCCGAGTATTTATTTTTGGATGCGGTTATTCAAGACATGTTACTCGCTGTTTCCCTTCTGCCGTTGGAGGATTCGCCTGTGAAGCATCTTCTCCACACTCAATTTTCATCCACACATCGAGCTTGAAGACTGCAATCCCCGTATTTAATTCTCCGGTCGACAGTTACGAAAGTCTGGGATATATTAAATTAATTTTTCTAATTGTAGCTTCAAATACCTTGAGCAAACTAAACGCAAAACTATTACAAGATTCTAAGAAAATTTGGCAAATTTTATGTATGAAAGATTTGAAAATTCTAGAATTGCTAGGCATTTACTAAAGCAATCTCATGAGATCATATATGTGAATAATTTAAAACTTGGAAACGAAGCCCTCAAATATCTTAATTCTTCGGTAAATTCATAAACAAAAACACACAATACATTTATGCTTGGATTTTTCTGATAGTTACTTAATTTTAGTTTTAACAAAAATTCATTTTCTTCTTTCTTTGATAATATATCTTGATAAATCTTAGTGTTTTGCTTGTGTTTTCATTTTTCCATTCTATCGTATGTTACCCTTTGCAGTCTTTTTCTTGCTGTCACCTCAAAAAGAGGTCTACTAATGAGACGAATTATACATAGAGAAGTATTGACATTTCCCTAGGATTAAAAATAAACTCGATCGTTGAAAAAATAATTTAAACGATAAAAAGATGAAATATATTTTAATAACTAAATTACATTTTTAATTACTAGTCATTTCGATATTTTTTACTTCTGTTTATTTTTGGTACTTAATTTTGCACATTTTCTTGATTCACATTTATTCCAAAGCCTCTAAGGGGATGAAAAAACCGGAATATATAAAACAACAAGGCAAAATGCATAGCTAAATTAATTCCGACCAGATCTATGATATTTAATTCGATCTTTGAGCAGGATAGCAAAAGACTATCCTCTTCGGTAGTTCGGGAATTGTTTTCAACTGATATTGGAATTGCAATCTATTGTATGATAAATGCCTCAGGAATCACGAGTGTTCCCCTCAAAGTCATTCCTGGGACATTCTCGTAGAATATTTCGTAATAAAAAACGTCCAAAAAGTAATATCTCTGAGCATCAAAAAAATATTTTGTCCGGCACAAGGAAGGAATAACGTTGGATAGTGGAGTGCGTTACAGACCTTGATCTAAAGTGTGTGGGAGTGAAGAGTGCCGTATGAAAGCAGTGTAGGAGATACTCAAGAGAGAAGTCAGATCGCCAAGTAGAGCGGTGATGTTAATTGATGGCTCAGTTGCGAAGGAAACATTAACAAATCTTCCAAACCGTCAATGCCAGAATTTTGGCAGAGTTAACCAGCTAATTCCCACAGTGAAAATATGAATAAGGAGAGGAGATATTATTCTAGGGCATCATTAGTAAGCGATATAAATTGAACAAAATAATAAAATAGAAAACTATAAGGTAGATAAAGCAAATTCATAATAATTACCAAAATGATACATATATTTCATGAAAATTTGAAGGAGGAAAAAAGAATGAATTTTAAATTGATTACTTTAGTACTGATTAGATATTAAATAATGGAACTTCCGTTCTTGTTGTCATATTTGATCTTCTTCAATATTATCTTCTGGCATATTAAAAACACAGGGTAAAATACATACATCCTTACTTTCACAATGACTTTCTCTCCGTCCCCTCTTTCTTTTTACGTCGCTATTACGGCTTGTGAATGTATTAGCTACCACTTTTAATCGTTACTTCCTTTTGTTGAAACTATTAAATATCCTTGGGAATCCATAGAAAACGTGTTACCGAAACTCCAGAGGAAATCAGTAGCCTACAATAGATAAGATAAACCGAAACGTAAAAGAAATTAAATAATATAATAATACCTACGCCCATACTACGATAGTATATTCTCCGAACATGGTTTCAACATGTATATCATCGTGATATGGGTAAATATTTGTATTTTTCATTTTTTAGATTATAGAACGTCGGACCTGAAACAATTGATAATATAAAACAAAATATGAAGTCCTACCGCAATGTCGAGCCTGCGGCAAGTGATTGTAAAATCCGAAACACATATATGATATATAATACAGGCTGGGCTGATAATTCCTGTTTTCTTCATTAAGATAGTGAGCTAAAGTTCTCAAATGATTTTAGGCCCTAAAAGTTGATAGGCGATTCCTCCACTATGAGAAAACTTGAAACTGTCTATTGTCTTAGAGATATTCTTATTTTCAGCATGATTTATATATAATTTCAATTTGCAGAGCGATTGGTTTATTTCTCTTTCTTGAATTTATATTAAACTAAATATCCAACATTTCGCTATACAGTATCTTTTCCATGTTTGATTGCTTCGTTCAAAATAATCTCACTTTTTTCGATCGCATGCACGGCCAATTTCCGCCTGACCTCGAATTGGGTGCATCAAAACAACTTTATATTTAGACCTGTTTGCTCGCTGTAGTGAGTCGCTAAGAAAGATGTTTACAACTCAGCATCTAAAGGTAATTCTTCATTGAACAGTTGGCCTTACTCCTCACCCTTTTAGCTCCGTGCATGTACTGAGGTAATTCTGAGATGATCATTACGCCCTGCTGTAACGATTGATACGTTTCTCAAATTGAGACCTTGACGGAAATTTCTTTTGCGATTAAGCAAAGGTTGATGATCATCAAGCATTTTATAATCCTAAACATAATACTAGGCTAAACCAGAATATGAACTAAAGCTACATTAAAAAAATTTAAGCGGTACATTCGTTCACTTAATCGTTTACAGACTCATTTTATTATTTCACACTCATAATTTCTGTATTAATTTATACATTCCATATACAATCCATTTATCAAGTTAGAATTTAAACATTATGAAAGACAAAAATGAGTGTAATATATACAGATATCTCAAAATTAAAACATTTTAGGAGACCATTCAAATTTAACTCGTAAATCGACCGAACTTAGAAACAATTCCTGTCTTTCGAAATTAGTAGTAGTAAGAGAATGAATCCGTTCCCAGACCCTAAACAGTTCCAATTTTTATGAATTAAAATATTAAATAAGGTACGAATAACAGCTAAAATCTGCTAATAAAACTTGAAATGGATAAATAAGATCTGTTAATACCGTACGATAAAATTAAGATTGAATATAGAATGTCAGCGAGGGGGTACTGTTGCGCTGCTGGTGAGAAAGAATAGTGTTTGGGATTCAATAGCAATGAAAATTTCATACAATTGTACTTGTGAAAGGCTGGTTTGTTTTAAGCATAAAGCGCGATTAGTGTATTCTTATTTCTGAAAATTCTGGAAACTCTAATAACTCCAGTTCTGCCTAATAAATGGCTCCGATCAGAGAATTCACTATCCTTCTGCTTCATGAGATCGATTAATTCTCAATAAGCTCAATGGACAAGTGAGTGCGCGCTATTTTACTGCGAAGGAGATGAACACAAGAGATGCTTTTAGAGAAAGAGGTGTCTTTTGCAGACAACGGAGGGCGTTTAAACAGTAAGCGCATTTGTTATTGCGTATGCATTTCTAAAGGTTCGAATTTCAGTCGAAAATTCTTTCGAATTTCAAGTGTCACTGTGATACGTAATATGTTTGCATTGGAAATTTTAAGATAAACTTTTTACGCAATCAACTTTAATGTTATTAAAACACAAATAAGAAGTTAACCAAATCTCGACTATTTTACTTATAGATGGAGTATATTATGAATGAGTAAATGATTCATTTTTCATGTCTTCTTACGGAATTACGCATGAGCTCGAAATCAACAATCGCCTTGATCGTCAGGGGGATGGGTTGTTTGCGACCTCAAAATTTCTATAAAACGTTCACGTACTTTATCTAATTGGGCGCAATTTCGAATCAAAAACAATATTTCACGACCACAATAAGAGTCCATGATTTATTCTCTTTCTTTTGGTGCTTAATTTGACTTCCTACGATCATTATTTATAATTTAATTTTGAAAAGGAAATTAACCCTGCAACTAAAACATTACCTCTACGTGTATTTCTTATGCAAAAGTATCGACCCGTCTGGGTTCGAACCGTGGACTTAAAGGAAATAAAAAGTAGCCTATACTCTGCGCAGGGTCGACTTTTAATAATGTAGAAAATTTCAAAGTTTTACGACTCTCAGTTCTCAAGTTTTTAGCGAACATACACACACACACACATCCACACTCTATTTTATATTATAGATCTTATGGAATTTTAAAAGTTTTTAAATATTATTTTGCAATAGTTTTGGTACCGTAAATTGTTTTGTATGACGGAATTTCTCCAAGCATCATTGAAGTAGTTCAATTTTATTACACCTAAATAGATACAAACAATATAAATCTCCTTTCGTTTGAGACTTACATATCTTTTAAAGAAAGTAGCATATTGAGTAATGAAATCTGGACATGCTTCATGTTTAGCTCTCTGGCAACTGCAAGCATACGTAAGCCATTAAGATTACGAGCTGCCTTCTTCCCCGTATCCCTTTCATCTTCTGGATTATACTCCACCGCTAATAGTAGCGCGATGCTAACCGCTTCCCTTACCTTGATTTGTTTACAGTCGATCGTATATCACCGATCGAACATTAGAAATCGAATCACTCGATATAGATATCGGATTGATTCGAGAAGAGGAAGCTCTCCCTTTAGCAAAACAGCGCGCCGTTTTTTCTAAGATCGAAGGTCCTCATTCACTACTCAAATAGAGTCACAGCTGTTATCTAACCGCAGAGGGACAATCTGCTACTCGGCTCAAGGTGTTAAACTCGAGGCGGAAGTTGGAATGAATAGGCAGGATGAAATCTATCACCGCAGGAGGAGTTTGGCTATCTGCGGCACGTCAACCCATTCGTTGCGCTACCAAACGCCTAAAAATTTAGAGCGGTCTCTTTGGCAGCAAAAGTTTCTTCAGGAGTACAAATAGGCCATGGCATCGTATAAAGGTTGGCTGCTAAGAGTTATAAAATGTCTGCCTATAAGTCTCCAAGATGTTAAACGGCACAAATGTATAACTCGGGAAGACGTCCAAGAAGCAGGGACCGTGCTTCACAGCCTTTACACCGAGTTAATCATTCAAACTTCGCGGGTCTATGATCATCGAGTTTGTTTGTTTTTAGGGGTTCAAAGTCATTCAAAGGGGAACAATAGAAATAAGACTAGCCTAGGTTTAAAGTTTATTTAATTTAGCGCAGATATAAATAAATAGAATTAAAAGCACACGACATTTTTGGATATCATGCGGCACATCTACGGATCACTGATGGTATTCCAGTGTGCCACGGAGCATCGGTTGGCAAGTCCTGCTCTAACAAGGAGAGTGCCAAATTGGGCAGAGTACATTTCGGTGGTCTTTGCAGTTGGGTATATTTGGAGACAGAAATCACGAATTACCTCCAAAATAGGGTTTTATAAAATAAAGTTTTATATTTTTAGTTTTCCTAGAAAATGGTCTGAATGGTGCATTAGTAAAACCTTACTTTTGTAAATGTATAGCATCTAATTAGCCCGAACATCATATCAATAGATACCAGAACAAATTAAATAATTGACCCCAGTGTAGTGAATCCGAGCCCAGAAAACCCCGTACTACAGGTTCTTCAATAAGAATGCATTGTGCCGATTTAAAAAAAGTTTCATTGTACATACTTTCAGAAATGATAAAGAATCCTAAACCAAATTATCACTAGATTAAGTGAGAAAGTAACGTTCATGGCTAGTAAATCTCCCAAAATGATTCAAACTACTATGAATACCTCACACACGAAATGGATTGCAGCGTTTTTGGAAAGTAAATCATACCAACGGTTTAGACTTTAAATTCCCATTGGCTGCTCTACTTTAACAATTCTAAGTTTATAGTAATAATTTAAGACAATATATGGGTAAGATATTGCTCGTAAAACCATATTTGAGGCATGATTTGTTAAGTTTGTCTCGAAGTCCAACTACTGAGTCAGATCAATATCTGCGCTGCCTCGGTATTATCGTTTTTAGATGTTACCAATAACGTAAGCGAAAGTCAGAAAAAAGAAACAAAAAATCTTCAGAGGGTTCCCAATAAAGTTTTCAAAAAGAGAGAGGGCTAATGGATCAATAAGATTGCCAGAATAACTAATTATAAAAGCTGGGCCTTAATGATAGATTTCGCATTCCCCGATACTTCGTTGCGCCTACTAGCTATAGATGATGTACTAATAGTATCGTAGTAGTATTAGTAATGTTAAAAGTACTTCGACAGCTTAGGTCATTTCGCACATTGGCTCCCACCGGGAATCGAACCCGGGACCGCTTTCACCAAAGGTAAACGCACTAATAGTATCTAATCGCGTACTGATAGTCATAAGATGACTCCATCTATGCAGATAATTTCATACGGTAATTTCTCACATAATAGCCTCCACCGGGAATCGAATCCAGCGATACCGCTTTCACCTTCGAACAGGCTAACCACTCGGTTATCCCATAGCTCCTACAATAACTACAGCCCATAATTCCACCGGAGGGACTCCATACCCTCCTTTATGCTTATGGGTGAATTTCTATATAATATAATAGGTCTTGCTTAGTAAATGTTCCGATTTTGAAGGAAAAGTCAAAATAATTAGTAATTTTGGGATAAATCCGTTGTGAACGTTAACCCTTGAGTCATAAATCAAAGTCCTGTCCATACATTCTATCGATCCTTTAATGAGATGAACGTGAAGGATAATCTCTATATAATAAGACAGGAATAGGTTTAAAGGAAGCTTTCAGAATCGATTTTAGAAACTATTTTCATCGGCTTTTAATTTCCTCCCACGAGATGATTAAAGATCTACTAAATAAGCGACTACGTTTTGCTTCGGTACCCTTTTTCGCCCAGACTAAATTTCTCCGTGGATGCCAAGTAATTCCGACGGTCGATAACTTGGGCAAATGGGAGTCGTCGGTCAATAAGAAACTTCCTGTGCGGTGTGCGAGGGCTTTAAAATCGGAAATAATGAATTATGCTGTCAGGAACGGCGACCCAAATGGCTTTCCCGCTTTTGGAAAACATCGATTTCATTGACCGAATTATGGATTTCCTTGGTATCAGAGGGCACTCTCGGCTGTAGACAAGGAAATTTATTGCCTTTAAGTGACCGCCCTTGTTAGGAAAGGGCCTATACCAAAATTGTAGCAGGCTTGTACAGCTAATAGGAGAGAGGAATTATTTATCGATATTATTGGGATTAATTCCAACCTAACACATACTTTTATTGACTTTAAGAGCCAACTACTTTTTACCTTCTCTAATCCTCTCGGAGAGCAATATGTTGATAAATATTCTCGCGAATATTTTTTTCATAATAAAACTAAGTGGCAATAGCGCCATCGAGATATTCTATAGTTCTTGCGAAGTTATTTTAATCCAATAATGGAATATATGGAAAGAAGCATTCAAATTTAGAAAAATAAATGATTTTCAGAATTTTTTAGCATTTATGAGACACTAAAGTAAGGTTTTTCTGTACTTTGATTAACCGTCAATAGTTTGAACATATGTAATCAATCTTGTTAATTTCTCTCAGTAAAATAATACACGAAAAATATATAAAAAGGTAAGCGGAATTTGAAGAATGTTGAAAATAAATCGTGACGGGGCGCGCATTTGTGGTAAGCGATGGATAGAAAGGTACTTGGAGAAATAGCATGTTCCACTTATTTATGAATCATTTTGAGCATATTTTAACGGATGGGTTAAGTTATACAAATACTATATAGTCACAATCCCCTGATAAAGACGTTAATAAAAGTATCAATTTTATTACCTGAATGGAATTTTTCTCAATTCCTCCGTTTTTTGTTTAATAAAATATAAATGATAATTGAAGCATATTTTTCAAATATTTCCAAGTTTGTATGCATAGATAAAATCTTAGGCTCAGCACCGGTAATAAAAACTTTTCTTGCCGCACATTTCAAGAGGCATATGTTGCATTAGCAGAATGTGTCTGCTGCTCTCTCTTCCGAAGTGTTCTCAGCTATGCAACCGACAGCTTCGGACGACGAAAAAAAGGAATCTCACGCCGCGCGTGATGCTATCCCGACTGGAATTCTAAGGGTTGCACAAAACCAGTTTGGCCGCGAGCGGAAACGTTTTCTTCGATATTTAAATACGGGACTCCAGGAACGAAGCTTATTTTTAGACTGCGAGATAGAAACAAAAAAGATCTTTCTTCGGCAGCAGTAGACATGAGATCCTTAGATAGGAATAATAAACTGAAGAATTAAAAAAAAATGTGCTTGCCTCCAAAGGATGCAAACATTCCATGAAAATAAATTCTTGAGATCACAAACTAATGTTGTGGTTACAGATTGAATTAGTAAGTGTACAGAGCCTTTCCTTGTGGTTCTTTAGGTTATAATTCTCTTCCTAGAGGCGTATCAACACAAAGGTAATGCCCTGCACTTCATCCTTAGGTTGTACGTCAATTAAACATCCATTATTCAACCTCCCAGTCTCAAGATAGTGCATTTGAGAATAGAATCGATTCTTTCAGACTGAAAAGCGCTCGATGAAAATAGGAGTGGTAAATGTGAGAGAATGCTGTGAAATGGATACAATACAGGTCAGGCCTATCTTGCGTAGATACTGACGAGTTAATCACATTAGATTCTATAAACTAGGACGGAAATATGTAAAGACAATTGCAAGATATTAAATGAATAAAGCAAGGCAGCTGCAGATGGTTATTTTATACATAAAACATAAACTCCAAAAATTTTCCATATTTTGCCGCTTTGCAAGTTTCTTGATGGTTTTTTGGAGTTTATTCTTAATATATAAGATATTAAATAATTAATATTCTATTCTTTCAGATCGACCATATTTCTTCTATTCAAAGTATCTTTCGATGAAATGATTAAGGAACGTTGCAACAAAAAAACTTATTAGCTACAATAGGATTCCTAGAATACGCTAATGAGATAAATGGTATTTATAATGGTCACCATCATTAAATCGGAAATAATTTGTATTCACGATGCCCTTTTACCCAACAAATGAACAAGATAAGATAGAGAAAAAAAGAAAGATAAAGAGAGAGAATTAAATATTCACCGAAACCTCGTAAAGGAGGATAGAGATGTAATTGAAGGTACAGGAAAGTCATTAACATCGTTAATTTAAATTAAATTGTTATTTATGATATGAAATATAAAATCCGTGGTCAAGCCGCTTATAAGAAATAATATAAAAAGATAGACCAATGTGAAATATTATACATTCAGTATTACTATTCAGTCTACAGTATACTCTGAGAAAGCATGAGTGAGAAATAAAATAACAAAACAAATGTCTGGGTAATTTATTGGAGTGAGTAAAAACTAAGAATTGAATTTTAAAATATCCCTTGAATACGGAAAGGATGTAGACGTAAGTATGCAACGAAATTACTAAGTCAGCTAATGATATACCGGTAAACGGAAACTTGTGGCTTTAGGAACGCAAAAATTACCGAACATTTTGAACTGTTTCATTTAATAGCAAAATATTTATTTTATCAATACTTATTTACAAGATCTTGTAATAAAACCACAGTTCTCAGATCGTCCCTTTATATATTGTTTTACCGAGATAAATTTTTGGAAGACACGTTTCTCAATTTTTCCAATGGTGAGCAATGTAGTACTCCTTGTCCCCTTCTTTTTCCGGATGAAACACACAAAATTCCAAAGCGAAGTTCTGCGCCATCTTCCAAAAAGATTACGAGAGTATGACGGTTTTCACAAGATTCGGTACGTCACTTGAAGTGGGACGCTTTCTCACTCATGGCAAATTCTCAATTCGAAACTGTCGCTAAAGATGAAAAGGAGACAAGCGTCTGCTTCTATTTAAACCGCAACCCTTCAAAAACGTTCACAAACTTGTATAATTAAGATTCTACCAAAATAATTACGGCTCAAGACATCCCGTATAAACATTTTATGGTAAATTATCCTATAATTGAATCTAACGACATAATTAAATTATTCGCTACTCCTTCGGAATTCATCAGGCAAAAAATAGAAGTGAGCTAAGGCCAGATCGTCATCCTATCTCCGCAAATTATGAAAGACGTACCTAATTACTTGGCAGAGGTATACACAGTGATGGCATTTCCTGCCGCGTCTCAATGATGACCGCTGCGATTCGAAGACTTCAATCTTCCTCAGAACGGGTAAAAATATAGCGGACGAGTGACACAAAAATCAGGTATTGATCGAATGTTTATTTGATTAACATCATAACATGATTGTAATTACATTAGTAATCATCAAATGTATCATTAAATTTTTATTATATCGATGCGTAAAAAGATCAGTCAATATACCGAAACAATATTTCTCAGATAATTATTTCTAACACTTTTACTTATCCATTAGTCGTCAGAATTGTATAATGTCAGAAAGTTGACGTAATTTGTTTGAAAAAATGCATAAACGTCAATTGAACATAACATACATAAAATAACGAATTTTTAGCGTGACGGTTGTATTAACCTTCTGTCTAAACGTCCCATGAAATATTTAGTCTTAAAAACGTAACCAGTTTGGGAAAAGGCAGCTCTACTTTTATTAAATTGCGCACCGCAAAAACTACGTTGCGGAGGATATTACGTAACATAAATCGTTAAAATTTTATGTTATAGCCTTTTTATGAAAATATTAAAGCCTTGAATTCAATGAAAATTTATGTATTTAATGCTATGCAAAATATAATAAACGAAATTATTTCGGAAAGAACTCGTATAATTATCTCCAAGGACACCATACACGGTCTATTCTGATGAGTTAGTGAGAGGAAGTAGTCAGAATTCCTCACGCTCTTTTTAAGAGTAAACAAATATTGAGGTCTTCCATTGCGGCTGATATTCGACGCTGGCCGTTTTGCTTAGCGACGCTTGTTGTGCTATGGCAACGCCTCGAAAGCGAAAGGGTGGACCGTTAGTGCATAAGGGGTGCGGAGGTCACCTTTTGCGGCTTTTTATCTCTCGGAAGAGCAGATCGGCCAATAAAAGCTCCGATGAATATTGCATGAGGCATGAGGTCATACGCCAACTCACGCCCCCTCAACCCACTTTCGAATATAACCGACTCTTTCTTTAACGTAAACACCCCTCCAAAGATTGCATTCAAATAAACTGATAGATTGGTGTAGTTTTATATGTGGTAGAAGTAAATAATTCCTTCCTCTACTCGCGGTTCGGTTTAGCACCCAGGAGCAAACCACATGGAAAAAGATTTTCTATATTAAATATGAACTGCTTCAATTATACTTGGTGGAATTCTATCATACATAAGAATTTATTGTAACGTAACACTTGTACAATAATATTCATAAACTTGTGCAATACAACACTATTTTTCGTGTGGAATTTTACTAGCACTTTGTAACAATAAATTGTTTTTTGCGATCTTCTATATTTTTTAATAAATTACTTTCAAATAAACAATATTGTTAGAAAACATGAACTATACAAATTGATAAACCTGACCTTCTCCAGACGCGGTACTGGATTTCCCATTACAGATGAAAGATGGAGTAGAAAATGAATGTCTCATAATTCATATAAATATTCGGTTACAATCTGCTAATTCGGTCTCGACTTTGTGGTAGTTTCCATAATAAATCTTGAGAAAAAAGAGCACTTATACCTTTACCACAGTAATTATATTAACTCTCGACCATGGTTTCGATGTATTAGCTCTTATAGATCTAAAATCCTAAGGTCCTGAGTTATTAAAATTACTGCGGTAAAGGTGTGAGGGTTCTTTTTTCTCAAAGTTTAAATATTCGGATATCAAGTAATTGCTGGCTAAAAAGTAAGACAATTCTCATTCTAAAAAGTGTGTATTTTAATGAAAAATTCAATACCGCCCACATTACAGCATACTGTAAGTATTCCATAAGGTCAACCGCAGAGTATAGGATCAGTTCGAAAGTTCAGACCCAAACAGTCGAAAAATGCTAAGCGGAAACTCCCACATTCTCCACCGCCATGACCCGAATGAGCTGCAACCGAAAACTGAAGAAAGTTTGTCAAACGGCGTGACTCATCTTTTACCATTATTCGAAACACGGAGACTGTTAAAAAAACTCGTGTCTGGAATACGACATTTATTTCCCTCACCACTCGGGATTTCGAGATTCTCTCGATAAGGAATTTCGCCTTTTGTGGTTTTGTAAGGTGTGCAGCCACTTTCACCGAGGGACTGGGATGAGGGAGGAAGCCAAAACTGCACTTTAAAAATACGATTGAAAGCGCAGGTGTGGGAGAAGGCGGGTGTATCCAAGAGCGGAAGTGGACCTGCATTCCAACTGCGAATCCTGTTCTTATCTTTCGCCCGCTCTCAACATTATCGCACTTTCTGTTTGCGGAGCTATCTTCGAATTATCGGTTGCGCAGCCTTTTGCGGTAGCTGTACACGTAGATAACGATTCATAATATTACCGAAAAACAGAATCTATTCTAAGAAGGAAAACAGTATCCCAATAAATATAATTTATTCAGTCTTTATAAGTCTTCGCGTCTGCAATTAAAATAAAATTCGACATAAATGTTTAAATTCGACTTGAATTCGCTACTTCTCAACATTTCCGAATACGGAAAAACTGATGACTTCACTCCATCATCGTATATCTCTAGAAAATCAATACCTACTTTAATTCTATCCTAAGTTTCAATCTAAAAAGCCGCAATGTCATTAACCTCATCATCTCTTCCAGCGAATCCAATGAATTAAATGCGGCCCTGAAGTAGTAGATGCATTAAACCTGCGACACATACACAGACAATGAAATTATTTGGTAAATTCACTGCAGATACTATTAAAAGTTTTCATTGGTGTGGGTGGAATGGGTTAGCGCGACCGCATGTGGTCTACGAAAGATTCAGCGGAGAGAGCGAGATCTCTTTTGCCATCTGTCGTCGTAACTCGACACCATAACACATTATCTTTTGCAGCGGGAATTTTAAACACATTCCTAATCGAACGTTTATATTTCTCGAATGCCCAAACATAAGCGGATGTTTACAGAAAAGGAAGGAACATTTTTAATCCAATTAATGAAGTAACATGAAGCGTAGAGAATGAGGAAATGTAAATAAGATTGCAGATGAGGCTGTATGGCTCAAATCCAAGGAGTAACAAAAGCGAATAATAGCGAATAGTATATGAATAGAATTTCTACTGGGTAAATGGAGAAAAGCGAAAATCTTCGCTCATAGGATTATTAATTAATTATTAATAGGATTATGGCAATGTAGCTTGAGTTAAAGATGATCGACTCTTTCCGAATTTCGAAATTTGTATCTTACTTTGTACACTTACGGATGTTTTTGTTTTCTCGGAATTCAGATTGATTCCCATGTATCATATTTTTTATTTTCTTAACTAATGACGACAATATTTCGTAACAAAATACTAACTAAGAAAACATGAATCGGTTCACGTCGAGATACTGTGTTTAGGAATTGCCTGTCTCGTATATTTGATTCGAATTTTGTTATTCGATGACTTTTGACCGTGAACAAAATTAAGTGCAAAGTTAATGCGACTCTGGGTATATTCAAATCGAAAATTAATTCGATTTGAAAGTGAAGTCATTCGTAGATGTCCATTGACATTTTGTTTAAATTCTTTACCAACAAATGTCACTTTAGAACATGAATGATAAGGGTTCCCAGGAGTTGCTAAACTAAAATTTTTTTTAAGTCGCCAAAAGATCACAATCATAGTTTCCCTTTGATTTTTTCATCTTTAAACGGCAAAAAAATTACAGTGAGCGCTTACATTTCGAATCTGCACCACAATTGCCAAAAAGAGTCTTAAGTCATATTTTTTAGTAATTTAATTCAGAAAAAATCCATACCTATCTCTGAACTTTACTCCTTAAAGAATCGGACGTTGTATGAATTAATTTCATCTCACTGATGTTAGCGGAGCCTTCTCGGATTCGTACACAATAAAGTGGACAAAATAAATTCACAGAATGGTGTTTTATATTAATATTTGATACCGTCATTTGCCAAACCATATGTTGTATATCTAATCGTATTAAGATGCAGAGGCTTATCATCCAGAGCAGTATGTAAAGTTCCATAAAATATTTTTGCTGCCATAAAATATAAATTTACGTTCAACCTTAGATGAATACGAGAGAAATTTTGTAGACTGAAACGTTACCTTCCTATATATTCGCAATCGTTAACCAATTAAACCAAGCAATTACATTATCCTCCAAATAAACAAAGATGAGTTTGTTTTAATTTGGAGTTATTTTTAGCGTGGAAGAAATGCAGGAAGATATTAAGAATGGCATAAAGAAGAATGAACAAGAAAAAGTGACTCTACCGAGGCTCGAACTCGGATCGCCCGCTTTCCAGGTGGTTATTTTCTTCATCATTCTACTTTCACCATAAGCATGATTATTAAGGCGAAAGAACCATTTCTTATCGCAAATTATAAATGCGTAACTATAATTTTAAATTTTATCAACGATTTCCTGTGGGAAGGCAAAATCATTATTTTAGGCACCCATGACTGCGGAGTTAAATTAATAGTTTTAAACGTGATAAACAAAACCGTCAATTAAGTCGTTTTTTTGGCTTTTCTCCCTATTTTTACTTTGACTATGATTCTTTCATTGTATTATTTATTGTGTATATTACTTATTTGAGGCACTATTTATTTTAGACGACGACACCTTATAACTTATTTTCATATGTTCAAGGATAAATATTACTATTATGGTCTCCGAAATTAACACATTGTTTTACTGCAGTTCACAGAATAACAGCAGCTTACTACTCTTAGATCTCTTCTACCCGTTTAAATACCCGCGGTTAAAGAAAGAGACCGTCGGACAAGTAAACCAGAGTAATTTATACCTCTAAGGCTCAAATTAATCTTTAGGATCCCTTCTCGGAAGTCTGTTTGTTCTCCAGAACTCATTGAAGTGTCTGCCACCGGAAATTTCCCTTTCGAAAACCACATTGGTACAGCTCTCGTAAAGGCGTTAACCCTGAAATCTTTTCGTGGCGATGATATAATTGCCATCGCCTGTCTTCGCTCGCTCTTACATTCGCGCGATCCCGGGTTTCACTTTCCCCGATCGAAGTGAAAGGTTCATTATTGGCTGCTAAGTGGATTTGCAAGCGGAGGGAGGAATCGCGAGAGTATTTTGGTTCGTGCAGTTATATAACGAGCACTTGACCGCATGAAATGATCCAAGGACCTCCTTTTTAGGTGGCAAACCACGAATGCGGAGATCGGATTACTCTCATTCGAGCGGAGAAGAGATCCTGCGAAAGATTCGCGCTATTTCACGAGGTCAGTGAATGGATGGAGCTCAGCGTTTGCTTAAAGAACAGTTTTTCTATTCCGACTCAAAGCAGTCGAGTAAGACGCGTTTTGAAGATGAAAAAATAGACAAACTCAGCTACAGACACTGTTTAATAATTATGATAGTAAATAAATAATATACACATACTACAAACTTCCTGTATATACCTTGGTATTATTTAGCGATTTCATGTTGTAAATATTAGTAATTTCATCATTTAGTTATTTAAAAATTATTTGTAATTTCATAACCATTTCAATGTATCTATGTATATGTATGTGGCGATACTCCGCGTATCGCCACCCCGCCCGCCGCGTTATCTTTGTATTGTTTGTTGTTATTTTGGTTACGAATAACAAGTATTGTTGTTGTTGACTTGGGACATAGAGAGAGAATAAAAACGATTATGAAACTCGTACGTTGATTGAATTTGCATTATCGCTATTCATATCAATGATTTAAAATAATAACGTGTTTTGAACGACGAGTGGTCAGGAGTGAATTTGTAACATCTCAAAGGTAGCTAAGAAGAAAACAAGTCGTCGACTACATGTACAAGGGTTAAATGGAAGATGGGACTTTTTAGTCCCAATTTCGCCCAATTAAGTCGTCAATAAATAAATAATAAATAAAATATAAGCAGCTTGACGTTAATATTTGATAGCTGGATGGAATCATCCAAAGAACTTTAACGAATTAAAACTAATTCCCATCAAATATATTTATAACATATCTATATCATTCTTTCATCCAAATCTTTCAAAAAAGCGATAATGCAGGAAAGTTTTCCACAAGCCTGCATCAGTAGAAGATGAAGCTGTAGATAAGCAGGTGTTTACAATCTTCCTGCAGGATGCCAAAGATAGGTGCATGATTATGCTATATGTTTAAATATTTATTGATTGAACAGGAAAGGAAATTGAGCTAAAAATAGACGATTCGAAGGATTTGAATTGTAGATAATGAATGTTGAATAAAAAACGGCTATAAGGCCACTTTAGGTAAACTGTACTTGCTGGCAGCAAAAAAATATTAAATGATAGGATACATATGGATAAGAATCGTGAATTCAGGAGGCAAATGATGAGATTGCCTCAAAATGAAAAGAGAAATGTATCTGAACTACATTGATGAGGGTTGCTAGCCAGCTTAGTGTTAATAATTATTCTCCGTAAATTCTTTTCAAATGATTTAAACCAAATATTCACGAGATCGACTGGAAAATGAAACTCCACTCTGAGCAGTTTTCACCGTCGATCGAATATTATGCGGTAATATAACGTAACGAAACAACGAGAATACTTCGGCGGTTAGTGCGCGCTGGTTAATCATCGCCTTTCACTTCCTCGAGTGTCGATTGCTCTTTTGTGACACGTCGACCATTCTCTACACAACCGCATCTCAAGGCTCAACAGAGCCGTGATTCCCGTCGATCATCTTCGACGTTATTTAAAACTCTCTGGAATAAAAAATATCTTTGAATGAGTTTTATTGTTTAATTTTTGCGTCCAAAATCATGTTCGCTGAAAATATTTAAAATCTATCAAAAGGTGAAATTTAGAAAAACGAGAGGCCTATTTTCTGTGGAAAACGCATAATTGATTGTTTCTGACACATTAAAATATTTTAATGAATAATATTACCGTTTTCTGTACGAAATGCAAGTTACTTTTTAAGAATTGTAAAGTTATAAATAGAATTCAACGTGAAAAATCTTTTAAATCACATATCTAGACAAAATGTGCTGACAAATATTGGGCGCAGGTATAAAATGGAGTTCAATGGATAATTAACACAAAGTAACATTTTAGCTTATAATTCTGTTGTTTTTAGTTATCACGTTATTATTATATACAAAATATATCAATATCGACTCAAAATATAATTAGAGATAGTCGACAATGATCGATACGAGTTAATCCTACCCACAGTATTCCATTCTTGCCTAATCCACGGGAGTACAGGCAACCTATGTCTCAGGAGCTATTTTAAAGCAGTGGCTTAAAGCAGAGATGCCAATCTAAATGAGCCATAACTTAATAGAGATTCCATTTACCTTCCGTCAACATCGAGAATAAACAGCCGTTTAATTTAGCTGCTGCTTCGTTTTTCTCAGAAATGATGTCACCGGGTTCGAAGTATAGGTCATCCGTCGCCAAAGACCGAGAGAAGTTTACTAAGCTATTCAAATGATAGTTAATCAACGTTTTTGTGTAGATATCACTACACCAGAGGCGGAAATAATGGAAAATAACACTCTGAATGACACACACTATTGTGAAATATTGTTATGAAATCTACTTCTTCCAGAACAATATCATTTGTATTTCAATACTGTTATTTTTGAAATGAAAGCAAAACCTTTTAAAGCCGGATTCGCTACGAAGGCTACTCCAAAAGAATACAAAATCCTAAAATAGTTTTCCGCGGAACGTTCTTTCGCAAATCGTAATCCTCTAAACACCGACACAACTTCGTCACGGTTCTGATAAAAGAGAACGCAGATAAAGGCGAAAATAGGGTCGGTTTAAATTTTCTCCATGAAAAAAATCCATACACTTGACTAAATCGCACATCCTCAGGGAAACTCAGGCTAAATTTGATTTCCTTTAAAATCATCTTTATATGAGTCGACCGTAGAGGTAGCAGGCCAGCATCCAGAATTTTGTGTGTATTTACGCCTAAAAATATCTTTTCAAGATTGTAAATAGGTCGTAACTGACTGGTAAAGTCTGTGCCATTGGTCGCGACTGTCCGCTAATAGACAGAAGTAATGATAATGATTTCTACAAAAATTGATAGATTTCCTCGGTAAAAATCCTTGAGTTCGAAAAAAAATCGAAAACTAAACTACTTTAGGTTTTCCATTAAAAAAACGCAATAAATATGTCACAAAATTATAATAGAGAACACCGCAGCCTCATCACCAATAACAGTTGTTATCAATTGTAAATGCTTACAGTTGATGAGGAAGTCAGGCACGTTCTAGTTTGAGCGAGCAAAAAGTTGTATCTGCATCAGGATAACATTCGGAGCCTGTTAAATCATTAGCCCGAAGGCTGAATTCAGTGTTCAGACTCAACAATTCAGTCGTTACCCACCGAAAGCTTTGAAGAGGAGATGAGGCTTACAAGTTAATAAATAGGGCAGCAGAGATCATTCAGATATATAAGACTTAAATTATAGTTAGGACGAAAGTTTTTTCAGATTCTTTTTCCCGAACATAGTTCATTTACCCCAGTAGAATTGAGGAAGATCTAGATCAGTCTATAAACGTTAATGGATTTTCCCTTAGTATATAAAAGTGTGAGTATGTAAGTATCGAAAGACCATCTGTTTCAATGACATACATTTTTTTTAAGTACTCTATTGCCATAAATCATGCATTAGTAATTAACAGCCTTTTCCTATGAGAAATAGCTGATGAAAAATATTTGGTGAATAATAGGTGGCAAATAATTGTTTAAAGCAATTTTTGTCGATCAATTTTATGTAAACTGTCATAAAGATGAGCATAATCAGTTCAAATTTTTGCTTCAGGTACCCAAAAATGATAATAAGTATCAAATAATGAGTTTATGAAAAATGAAAGGTTTAAAATGCGACGAAATTAGAAACGAATACGAAAGTAAGTTTCGTAAAAGAGACCCATCAGGCATTTCAGGACAATAGTCTATTCTAGGCATTTCTTTGTAGCATATACACTGAAAAAAAAATACATTTTTCACATTGAACCATTTCACTATAATTCCCTTCGCTTCCTAGAGTCGATAGTGACTTTTATTGGCCCTGTATCAATACGCAACACAATATAGCGAGAGAGAAGTACAGGTTTAACGAGAGCCAACATTTCCCGATGCATAGGCACGATTCTCAGTCTGTTGCGAATCCTCAACATCAGATAAGAGACTTGACAGGCCGACCGAAAGATGATAAATTGCGGACAGAGGGAGTAGAAGAAGAATAAATGGACCCTTCGCTCGTATCCCCTTCGGTAGTCCTAAAGAGTGCGGGAGGAATATGTGAGATAAACAGGACGGACCATATGCGGGCCATGACTCACTAGTACCCTCCCCCATGGTAGAGAAATAAGCTTAATGGCATTCCTCGGGATATTTGTAAACGAATGCAGACACTGACCTTGCAGCTGCTGGATAGTGGCCTGGTACTCCGCCAGCTTCTCGTCCACATAGTCCTGCGATTGGCTGGCGATGATGTCCGCAGTCGACGGTCTCCCGTCGTCGTAGTCGTCGTCGTCGTACTCCACGACGTAACCGTCGCTGTCGTAGCGAAGGACCCGACCGGCGCGAGAGCTTGCCCTGCTGCCCCTCGACCTCAAGTCCTCCATGTCCGAGGAGAAGCCCCTGGACATGGGCCTCGGCTCCAGGGGCACCCCCACGTACTCTGGCTGGCCCTCGTAGGGCGATTGCCTCACTGGAGATTGGTGCACATAGTGTGGGGGCGGCGGAGGGTGGTGCGGCGGTGTCGGATGGTGCGGTGGCGGTGCGTAGAAGTACTCAGGCGACGGGCACTGCCCCGGAGTTGGGCTCTGCAGAAGAAAAGCACTCTTAGTGATGCCTCAATGTTCATCACTGAAATGCTCTGTGAAATTTGGCGCTCGGCTTCAACTTTGCCAATGGTAATCGTCGCCAAAGTGTGACTTACTCAATGCAATTTTCGGATATGACGCGTATTCGTGGGTAATGCGCAAGCCTGATTTTAACGGCGAGTGCTACGGAAATTGAAACTGAATTTATGAAATTTCAAGAAATTGATGAATGTATTTGAAAATTAGTCCTATAATTTAAGTCCTTAAATTCGTATCTCAGATTCTGATTGGATTTGGTAGGGTGGTAATAATAAAATTACCTTTCATGAATTACCCTCCCTTTGGGTATAGACGGTTTTAAAATTATTTTATAAATATATAGTCAATAAGTGCATAACACTTTTATTCTTGTTAGTAACTGCAGTTACAAAAGTTTGCTGACGACCGAAAGCTGCAAAACCGATTGGTGAAGTCAATAATCCATGAATAATAAGAATTCAACCTTCGATTCCTCTAGGGCGACATCTTTCTGATGGAAATAAAAAATTGAGGAATCACGTCGTATAGCCATTCCAGGAAATCATATTAAAAGGAAATGAAAATTTAAAATACTGGCTTGTGGCAGTATGAAACGATTTTTCGATATTTTCAAAATTCAGAACATAACAAAGCATGTGCATACGTAGTAACTAGAGAAGTTTCTCTACCTTCAATTTGTGAAATAAATATTTTAAAATTAACCATTGAACCATTAAAATTCTTCGTCATGTAAAAATAAATTATTTTCACAAATCCGTAAGGAGGTACCATAAAAACCATTTCTTAAAAATAGTTGCGCACAAATTCTTATTTGAGAATTCCAAGCGTACATTTGTCTGAAAAATTGCTTTTGCATAAATTAACAAAAATCCCAGAGCAGGATGAATCTCATCCAGAAAATATAACTTCAATGATGTTAAAATTTTCGAAAAGTAAGCGTTCTTCCGCAGAAAATATTTCCAATAATCAACACATAATTATTCTCAAAAATCATCAACTTCCCGAATCTAATATACAAATAGAATGAATGTATATTTTCATAAATGCAATTTAACGAGGGAATTGTAATGCAGAGGTTTCTATGAGCAACATTAAATATGAAACTGACCAAATCGATTTTGGATGATGTATTTATTGATTTAAAAGCATCTGCTGAAAAACCTGTTAGCACAGTTCTTATTTCAGTCAATGAACTTTATTTCTCATCAAAAGTGAAAAATCTTGATCTAGCCCTTAGTCTCATCATTAATTAATCGCAAAAAAATCATATGGTTATTATTAAAGGACCTTACGTAAAATGAAGGATGTGTGTCCCACTGTCTCTGGTCATATTTTATAGATTCCTTTATTATTGTAAGAAACAAATATCCGAAATAAATTACTCTTTTACGATATATTTTACTTACAGCAATTTTTAATTTATTTCATAGGACATGAATGCTTACTATTTTATTTATTTTTTGAAAAACTTATGAAGCCTAATTATAAAGTCGGCTGAGGCCTAAGTAAGAATTAAGGCATTCAGGATCCCGCAGATGAGTTAAGTCTAAAACATACTCCTCAACGCAGATCTATCCAAATTTAATCATACTGATCATACGTAATTCAATGGTAAATTACGATGTTTCGCAAGTGAAGATTCCGGAATGCAATTTTCACTATTTTCAAGTACCAATGGCTCTCCCTCAAGTGAGGAGAAAGGTTTACGACGTTAATATATTCTGGAATATTTACTTCGAGGTAGTTCGGGTGCATGAAAATGAGGGCTTAACGGGATTTGTCAGCAGATGGATGGGCGTACACTGCAGCTGTGATATTTAATTATAGAGTTGTCCAAGACTTTCTATCCCTCGATATAAAATAGAATCAAACGATAGGCAGTGAAAGCCCTGCCACTACCTTAAGCCATTACCATCTATTAATAGTAGAGAGACATTTGCACCGAGAATAGTTAGGAGGCAAACAGTATCATCGCTGCTAAAGTATTCATTGCATTCTCGGCATCCAACACAAGATTGCAGCACCTTCGAATTCTTAGTACTGAAAAAGCAAACAGTAAGACCACGAATAGAAAAAAAACAACCCATTTATTACGAAAAATTCGCCAAAACAATTAATTCTTTAAAATACCTCTCTAACTATGCATATTTCAAGTCTAGGATGTTCTCCCAGGATCTCCCTTGAAGAGATAATCCTAAATCAATTGTTAGAGCTACGCGTAATCATTTCATTGTGTGTATTACAAATTTCTCCGTCACATAAATAAAGTTAGTGCTCACTAAATCTGCTTTATTAAACCTTCCTAGGTACACAGGAACGACTATGGCGTCCTTCCAAACATTTAGAATAACATAAGTGTTGGGATAAAGAGTAGATAAACCAGTCAACGATCACATAAGCGAGATGTACCCACAATTTAGAGTTACACTCTTTATTGCAATGAAATTGGCCAATTAAACCACCCTTATACACCCTTATTATTTGACCTTCAGTTCTACGCCACGCCAAAAATCGGATGTGTTTACGATATAAACATATTAGACTTTACATGTCTTTATTGCGTGAAAAAATAATACACACATTGCTCGATCAGATGACAGTAATTGGCAGAGAAGTGAATCAAATTGATGTAATAGAATCAAAGTTGCAAAAACAAGATGGCTATCGAATGTAAATTAGCAATTTTTTAACCAATATCTGAAATATAAAGTCGAGAAAATAATGACTGTTGTATACATATAGTACGCTGATGGCTCGTTCCATTTCGAAACCGTGCGACAATACCTTTTAATTGAAATACGTAATTTCCCTTTGATTTGTTTATAAAACTACCATACTCACATTTATGTGAAGAGTTACGATACCACAAAGCAGAAAGTTTAATATATATATTTATTCTATTTGAAATTTCCCATTATTAAAATCTTAGGTCTTTCTTTTCCTTCGAATATGTTCTAAACAATATATTTACAATATACGGCTAGCAATCTCAAGATGCTTCCTCTTTTAGGACGAGTCTATCACCTCCACGAATAATGAAAAAGCGGTGTGACTTTGAGGAAGAGGTTCAACTTCCTCATTTACTACTCGGATTCTTCCCGCCTTACCCCATTTTCTCAACCCCCACTTATTACGCAATTCGGCGCATCCTCAGATCGCCAGAAGAGTACGCAGATGTATTACCGAGGGGGAGAATGGGCGACATCGCTTTACCTCCAACAATATATTTGGGTAGGTAATGAATTTGAGATGATAATCAGTCCTAACAACAAACTGTTATAATCATAACTATCTTAGGAATAAACACCCCAATAGAAATTAAAATCAGCATTTGAGTGTAATCGAACTCACCTGCGATGGCATCCTGAATGGCCTCGGCCCAGAAGGCGGAGGCGGCGTAGAGGCCGTGGGCCACCTCGGGCGTGGACAGGGGATGTAAGGGGGAGGAAGGGGGACCCCAGGGTTGTACGGGGAGGCCCTGAAGGGCATGATGGGAGGGGGAGAGGGTGCGAAGGGTGACGGTGGACGGAAGAATATCGGCGATGGTGTGCCCCTGCCCCAACCCCCAGCCCCAGGCGAGGACTGGAGGCGGTGGGCGTAGGGGTGATGCGGAGGGTGGCCGCGAGGGTCCTGGGGCGGAAGAGACATGGCTTCGACTCTTTTGACTCGCTTTACGGCATCCCTCCACCGGCCACCGGCCTACCTCGACTGCTTCTGCACTTTCTTCTTCCTATGCAAAAGAACAGACACGGTAATGAGTTCTCCATAGCCGATTAAACAGAGAACGGCAATAAATGCTTTTCACATGAAATATCACGAAAAAGGTAAGAATAAAATATAAAAAGATACAATAAAGAGAAAGGATAAAAATATAAACCAGGGAAAACTGTTCACCGCCGATGATCAATACATTTCTATCGCATTGACCATAAAGATTAACCACAATTAAATAATACAACCAAAACTTACTGTGAGAAACAATATCTAAAATATGAAGAGCGATCGAGCAACGAAAGGCATCAAATAGCATACATTTACATTTAAACCCTGCAATCCGCCAGTGGCGCGTGGCAGGGGGTGTGTAACACCAACATCCCTATCTAACCTGGAGAGCTATTAGCTTCTGTAATACTTCGCGGGAAAAGCGACAATAATTAACTATCTGTCCTGGCAACTACTTCCCTGTATCGTTTTTTAGTTCTCTCTCGAAGATCGCTCGAAGATTTATCACTTTCGAAGTCGATAGTGATAAATATATCAAAAAGCTTCCGTCAATACTCAAGTCTTCTATCACTAAGAGAATTCCATCTGAGGGATTCTATCATAGCCGAAACACTGCAGTCAAATCGTTAATCTCCCTTGACAAACCTAGCTGCTCTACGTTGAACCATATAACAGTTCAACCATAGTTACTCTATGGTTGAACCATCTCAAGATGGGAAATTAATCCTACTTCGTGAGGATCCCAAATCGCTCAGCAATACTCAAGTAGAGATCGAATCAGGGCAAAGTACGCTTTTACTCTCGATGAATATCCCCTCAGAATTCAACTGGCTAACCTTTGCATCCCATTTGCCTTTCCTATTACGCTTCGAATATGCTCTTTGAAGGAAACATACATACATGCACGTACACTCCTACATTATACAAATACAAGACAACGATGGAAATGGAACAGAAGATAATATTGATAGGAAACGTATTTTTATGAAAAGGATTACAGTTTTAGAAAATGCTATATCAAACAGCAATGAAAAACTGGAGAAGTAATCGCATGAGACTCAGCCAAGAATAAGGAACAAATTATGGATCTGAGAATAAACAGCAATGAAACGCATTTCGCAGCTGAAGAAGATTCCCATTCGTTAGCTCTGAGAAGCTGCGTAGGTGTTCAATGTTAAATCTCCGAGCTTTTTCGCCGTGTTTGACAGACGAACATTTTCACTTCGTTTCTCACTCAACATTACGGCCTAATTGCCCTTGCGAAGGAATTCGTTTTTGGAGTGAAACGCTTTTGACAAAGCGGATCCTTGGAGATGTTTCCTTGCCAATCTCCCTCCGATCATCGCTACAAATAGATGCGATCGCTTCCATTGCGAATCTTAGACCGCACTCGGAATAGAAACTGCCGATTCGAATTTCGGGAATATTAGCGAATTGCGAAAATGGGATATTGCCCGAAATGGTTCGTGATCAAAGCGTTTGTAGGAGAGAAGGATATCTCAATACTTCACTCTTTAATAGGATATTAAAAATTTAGATGCATTGAGATTATAACTCAAATTCATCGGGTGTAGAGATATTAATTAATAATATTAATAACAGATTTTTGCTGAAAAATGTATAAATTGTCACATTATGTACCTACTAGTCGAGAAAGTATAGTTAAAATGGAATTGAAGATAAAAATGTTCGTGTTATAATAGGTACAAAAAGGCAAAATGTCGTTGTTTCTGTGTCTCATAATAAAATAAGACGTATAAACCAAATTACAAATACGGTTATGAAATTCCTGAAAAACGCGTATTTATAGGCTATAAGGATTCATTGATTCAGAATTAAACAAACCAATTTTAATTTGGTTTTAGAAATTGTGGGGAAATATGAAAAACAGAAACATGAAAGCACGAGATTCTTTCATAAATGAATATATATTACACTTTTCCGATAGAATATAAAAATATACCTACTTAAAGATTGAAAACGACCAAGTTTCAACGAATAATCACAATTTCCGATCATTCCTGATAAATCTTGTGGAAATTGCGAAGTGTTTAATTCTTTTATTTATTTTTAGAGATGTTAAATTCAGAAAGGAAGATATGAAGATAAGGTTTTTTATTGGAAAATAAAGAAATTTCGGTTAATTAATGTCTCTCCACTCAGAAGATTAATTACACTTAGTTACACAATCATCAGAGGACATTCATGCGCGTATTTTCTATGAATTAGAAGTTGATCTATCTTCTTCTTTCTTCTCCATTCTTCTTCCCCTGTGTCAATTCTTGGATTGGTTTGCGGCAGCGGCTAATTTTCAAGCAAGCGCACTATATACTGCAGATGAGGACAGCACCAAAAAGGTACCCGAAGAATATATTAATGTTTTCTCTTATGCTAAAGAATCAACTGGTGGATCCTGTAAATGTTCCTTGTTTCTAAGGTTTCTTGATAGGCTGAATTTTCTCCTCGTTTTCAGCAGATTTTAAACTATCGCGATGTTGAGTAATTCTTTTAAATTCTTGATAAGATTGTAAGCGTTAATTCTTTTGCTTCGAGGTAATCAGATGTAGGTTTGCCTTTTCAGCTATTTTCTTCAAATCCATCCTCCAATATAGATCCTACAAACCCCGTGCCTAAATGCATGCATCATCAATTTATTACTTCTCTTTATTAGTGTTTCAAACATCCCTTTATTAAAAATGGGCATTTAATGAGAAAACGTAGAAGCATTTCCCATTACTACGCTGCACTAATGATGAATTGTAACTTTAGACATTTACTTCATCAATGGATTTGGACTTCATGTGGAATTTTCGCATTGTTATTCACATACTATCCATTTACGTCATATTATTTGGTTTCTAACGAATGATTTAATATGTGCACTAGTAATATTTATTTTCATAGGGCTTAATTTTATACGCTAATGAATCGAATAAAACCCCAGTACTCATGTCATCCCAAATAAGTCCGTGCTAGTGATTTGAAACATCCCTTCAAATCAAGCTCAGCATCGTATCCCGTTTCCTGTCTTCTTTTGGCTGACTCTGGCCTTTAGCTGTTACATAATGTTTGCGAAAGAGCCGAAGCTAAGAAAGTCTCAAGTTTCAGTCGTATTTGACGTCCGAGAATCGGAGAAACTGCTAACTCCGAGCTATTCGTAAGATCGTCAACGAATCAGCATTATGATATCTTCTGTAATCTCGAGCTGTGGTTAGAATTGAAGGCATACATATTGCTAGACAATTCTATCAATTAATCAATCGATAGTTTAGCTCGTAATTAATTCAATTAATTTCTAATTTGATCCCTTTGTGCAATTGCCTCAAACTGTAATTTAATCCAATTATTCTGCGTAAAATACAATGTACCAATGACCTTTCCTCGATTGTTTGACATTGAGAGATGACGATCAAACCCTTAGGGGAGAAAGGCAAATTATAGTACTTGCATTAGGATCAAGACTCTCGAGTAACACATGGGAAAGACCACTTTGAATCAGAGGATGTATTTTTAACTCTAGCGCCGTCTAGCTGAAAAAGTATGATGGTATATATAGTTGAGTATCTGAAAATATTCAGACCCCTTTAGATAAATTAAATCTCAAAACTGGTCCATTGCTTCAAAGTTCTCCATTGACACTTTTTTCTAATGAAATTAAATTTAGCTTAAAAGCGCTGTAAAGATTACATTTCCTCGATATTTTTCATATTTTCCAGTATTTACAGATTTAGGATTACAAAAAATTCCCCTACAGTTAAAATTTTCGCAACGGCTACATACTAAGACTGCGATGATAATGGGAGTCTCTATAAAATTCTTCGCTTAGTTTAAACTGGAATAGAAGTAGACATCTCGTTGGGGACATCTGGATATTGTTGACAAAGTGCCAAAAGGTGTAAGCTGAACATTGGGAGAATGCCAATGTTGCGGTAGTGATCAAAGAAAAAATCCAGAACATTCTTTCGAGTTTACATCGGATGCATAAGAGAAAGAATTCTTTCGATTCACGGCAATATCCACGAGCATGATTTTCACGAGCAAATCGAAACATATTACACTACGTTCTATGACATAAATTCATTAAACGCTACATTTTTTTATCATAATAGCCTTTACATGATAGACAAAAATATAGTACAAGTTATTGATCCTGTTCTTCTGGTATAAAACATACACATAACTTCAAAGATTGGTTGTAAGAATTCTGGCCTTAATTGGTTTATATAAAACAAACTTAAACTAAATTCAAATCTTTTTACGTACCGCGTGTCAATATAGAATAATGTTGGTCTTATCGTGTCTGTTATGTTTCAAAAATAATAATTATATAGTAAACAATAATGTCTTATTGCTAGAAGGGCTGCTAACAGCAGACCGATTAACCCTCGACAATTATTCTGAACAAAACAATTTTTGTATGATGAAATTGAAGCTGTTTAATTTTGCTCCTCAAAAGTTAAAGTTAACGATGTCTTCCCACATTACAATTACCGAAAAATAAAAAGTTCTATTATAAATATCGTAATCTTCAAAGTAAACGTGTTCAAGGATTTCTTAACTTAGTAAGTAAATAAAATGATAATCAAATTTCGTGAATGAGATGCGATAAAAGCAAATGTGAGCTTTAAGAAGAAATATTCAACTGACGGTAAATTTCACTGGAGAAAAAGAACACGCTTTTGATAGAGGAAGTTTAAAAAGGGAGAAGTGAGTGGGAGCGATAGGAAGGGAGCGATATGAGAGGAAATGGACTGTAAAGAGAGAATATGCGACTACAGACAGAAATATACGCGTTGAAGTTTTCTTCTCTTCTATCATCTCTTCCTCTACTTTCATCACTCTCCATTTAGTTTGTGAAATATTCATTCCTTCCGACATTCTCTTACCATAAATATATCGTTATTCATATCAATTGCATCAAAAATTCACTCAGCGAAGTCCTCAACAATTCTGTACCTAGTGCCGGAAGAGGCTAAGGAAAGAGATAACTGATACCGCTATGAGAATATCAAATTTAAAATAAATGTAAGGAATGAAATAATGACGAATTATATTGGTCTTGGGGCTGAAACTACAATAAATTCACTAATGTCACTTGTTAAGCGAGAGTAATATTTAGAACAAATCTAGTAATGAAATATCTGAATCCTACGTCATATCATCGGAAATATATTTTATTTCTAATAGCATAAAGTTGATAAAATTAATATGTTCTATCCTCACTTCGTGGAATGCAATATAAACAATCGTAAATGAAACACTTAGTAACCTCCACAAATATATTTCCAATCGGCCGGTTTCGTCAACGAGTTGACATCTTCAGGTGAATCCCTGAAAATGTCAACTCGTTGACGAAACCGGTCGATTGGAAATATATTTGTGGAAGTTACTAAGTGTTTCATTTACGATGGTTTATCATAAATTTGTATAGATGGTGAGATGGAAAGTGCGAACTAGCCATGGAACCAAATAAACAAATGTAATTGGACTAGTAGAGTAACAATAAAAGGAGAAATACTACTGTATTTCAAGATCTTCTTCGTTAACAAAATCGTGCTAGGTGTTGTGATCTCTGTGCCTCACACACTGACTTTGTGGGCAAGATTATGCAACTATGGAGAATGGAGCATTACTGTGAAAAAGTGTGAAACTCCACGCTAATAAGCTCTTTTAGCGGTCATTGGGACTACTTTTATCCTCGATTTCAACTATAAAATAAGAAATATTACTACGAATCAATGCTTTTAAAAGGAGATCAGAAAGGAACTAGAAGAGATTGGTGGAATAAACTTATGATTAGATGAATAATTTTACTTCGGGTAACTAAAAAATAAATTTAACTCTAAAAACTTTTTATTCACTGTTAGTAACATTGTCATGTCATCATTTACTTAGGGTAACTCCCGAGACAATTATAATTTATTCACGGTTAAATAGTGGGTCAAATCCTAACTTTAATCCACGATTACTTCATGAAATATTCTTCCGTAATTTCGAGTAGGATATTTTATCTGTATCTAACATATATTCAAATCTATTTCTACAAATTAAACCTATTTATTATGCAAAATGCATCGATCATTAAGGTCAACCATACTGTCCACGCCAATGTTATAAAGTAATTCTTGAACTCTAGAAAAACATTCCCAGAGGGAGGGGAAACTTTCAACAGATTTCAAACTTAAAATCATTTTTCCGTTGTTTTCTATAATTAACAAAAGGATTAAAAGAGTTCATAGCGATATAATGTCTTATAATGATGATAATATAACACTCGGGTTGTAACACTTTTAATGAAATATGTCCGCAGAAGTTTAACACGCACGTGGTTATAGCGGAAGTAAAGCCATAAATATGCTCTAGACTTGACGTCGCTATCGGCGAAAAAGAATTAATGGTTCCAAAGAACAATCGCTACGAAAGAGACCGAAATTTTGCTAATTTATCCATTTCGCTTAATTGAGATTCGATGTTTTCAATTTTTCTTAGAGAATAAAAAGAAAAAAGAAACGATAAATAAAATTAACTGTAGACGCCATTACGATAAATATAACTAAAGACAAATAATGAAAGTTATTTATTAAAATAAAAAAGGAATGAAAGTAATGAGCTCAGTTTCGGTACTTCCCATATATATGATTCTTAATTTTATAAACAGACTCCATTCGCTATTTTAGCGCTTCGAATTCATTCGAAAAATTTGCAGAACGGAAAGAGATGGTCCGCATAACATAGCGCACGCTTTAGGATTTTGAGTATCTTCCAAATAGTTCACGCCTTAAATCTTGCCTTCTAATATTTTAAGGCCTCTTGGCTGTTTTTGAGTTGGAAACAAATGACGATTTTCTCTCTCGCGGATAATTTTACCGCGAAACGTAAAGAGTGGAAGTTTTTACGATGCGATAGCTGCCTACTGACCCGACCTTTGAACTTTACCAGACGTTAATTTTTAGATCAAATATAATTCAGATGCCAAGTCAGGTAGCGTAGCCATCACTTTCTCTGTCTTGTTTATATTCACTATGCTGCTCGAGAATAGAAATTAGATCGATTTCTTACGATGATAGAAACTATGATGAAAGCTGTGTAGATAAAGGGTTTGACTTTTATTATAGAGATGTTTACGATTACAGATTATAATTAGATATAGATTTTCAATTAAAAGTCAACTTGTATCATTATTACCAACTATTATCGTATGTTAACAAGGAGGTTATTATAGTTTGGTGACAGCCACTAAATAATTTGACGGGCGGTTGCTTTCAGTACGTTCTATTAACGCAAATGAACAATCATACGTTTAAATTCCAGTTAAAAATGGTTAAATATGATTTTTATCATTTCTTATTCGGTGACAGTAAGAGGAATGATTAATCGACGTTCAAAACAAACAAAGTAGTCATTCAGAGATTCCAAGAGTATAATTGTAAACCAAACTAATTCTTTCGTCTATAAATACTTAGATCTTTAAATGAACGATAATTTTGTATCCAAAGGTTAATTTAGGAACCCAAGCTTTTAGCTCGTCACAGATTGGCTGCTCTACGAGAAATTAAGCGGTTACGTAAATCATTTGAGTCCACACTTTCATTCTCTTGGAACAATCGAAAAATATTCGTCCCGAGCATCTCCCCGAAATAAATAGTTTGGCCGCAGAGGAGTTTCTTCCCACTCATTTGGGCGGCATTCCTTCCTTCTGTTATTCCTTCCACTTTCGCTTTCCCCTTTTTCTTACCCGCGGAACATGAAACGAATAACGACCGCCAAACGCCCTAGAGACGGTCCCCAACACGCACTTCTCAAACCAATACCTCTAGACCTTTAATCTAAACTCCAATTTTTTTAACGCTCCACAAAGTCCTTTGTGATTGTCTCTCTGAGTATCTATTCTTACAGTTGTCATTTGGATTTTCGGAATGGATGAAAGCAAATTCCGGCAACAATTGAGTCGCATAAAATTTTAAAATCCCTACCTAAAATGAGGTCCTGCTACTACAACTTGACAAAACATTTTTCATTTGTCTTTTGGTTAAAGATAGAGAAAAATATATCAGTCATTTACTTTGTAGCAGTCTTGCTCATAGCTTTGTTATGATGAACGCTTCTGAAGTACGAGTGACACTAAATAATAGCATTGAGTAAGGTCTATAAGGTCTTTATTAAGGCGAGATTGAGACTGAATAGTCTCTTCTTCCATCTAACCTTTCGTCAATTATATTATATACATAAAATTTTTTGAGTAGGTGAATAGAAATAGAGAGGAAAGCTTTAGAAGGAGTGGATGTAAAAAATCTAAGGTGATATCTTAGGGAAACAAAATCCACTGCAGGAAAACACCCACAAAGAAGGTGGTGTGAAAAACCTGCGCAAACCTACTGATAGTACAAGCTAAAAGATGTAAAAGAAAGCTGTGTCTAACATGGAAATTACAAAAGTTGTACTATTGCTAAATTACAAAAACAATAATAAGATAAAGTCAGAAAAAGGACAATTGCAATGGTAAACAATGAGTAAATAATAAATATGACAAAAACAAAAGATAAAATATTCAAACGAAATTACAAAAAGATAATAAAATAAAATCAAAAAAGAGGTAGCTAGTTGCAGAAATACATTATGAAAAAATAATAAATATCACAAAAAAATAAGATACACATTCAAATAATAAAAGTTATTTTAAAAATGAACATACTAGAATGGCCTGAAAAATGTAACAGTTAATTGAAAATGGTAAGTTAATAAATACGAATTGAAATATGTTTATAAAAATTAATATAAAAATATTTTATAAGTTATTGCCTAATGGTAAGCTACGAAGAATATTACTCTTAGAATCAGTTTATTTACGTGGACCTGCTTCGCTTATTACATTACGGTTAGGCCTAATAATCCTCATTCCCTTCCTACTAGGTCTTGATAGCTAATGTTGGATGAGGTACCAACCACCGGCTTTAGGGCTTAATACTCTACAGGCAGACCTAAAGTGAAGTAAAAGAAAATAACAAATGTTTCGCAACTGAACGAAAAAAATAGTACGATGGAACATAATAAAAAGAGATTTTGTAGTGTATCTCACGAGGCCACAATTACTGCCTAGTGCTTATATGGACTACGTAAATCATATGATCACTATTCTACTATACATGAGGTATATGATCAATACCTTATCGTTGACCGATGATGTATTTCTTCTCTAGTGTTCCTTGTGATGGCATTCACCACCGGGAGCTTCGATTAAGCTCTTGCAAAGTTCGTCTCGAGTAGACCTGAATACCACTATTTACGATACATATAATCTTTTGGTAAACAATGTCACATTAATATCAAAATACTTTTATCCAGGTTTTCTCAAATAAACGTCGTATTGAAACTGACGAACGTAGGTATCGAGGTGCCACTAAATTTGAGTCGATACTTGAGTCGTGAATAACAAAATGTTTAAAATCACACGGCGGATATGAAGTTATTTAGCTCAACTCTTTCGGAAAGTTGTACCACTTTTTGAGGACGAAAAGGTAAGCCTCGCATAGGAATCAAGGATAAACGGAGGAGAAAAATTTGAACGAGATCAGGACTTGAATTTCAATCGATTTCCGGGCGAATGCCCTAACCAGTTGACGCACCGAACATCTTTTTGTCCTCGAAGCGCATCATCACCATCCGTGATAAATTTTATGCCCCTCCAGGTGAGTTCATGCGTTGAAATTATAGCCGAAAAATATATCAGTTTTTATATCCCACAGTGAATAACTTTCCTTTCTTAAATCATTACCTATCTCCTCTACCTGGAACCAATGTGAGTGCACCGTCTAAAATTGGAATAAAAAGAAGCGAAAATCTAAAAAATGCAACAGATGCACGCGTAACATCTTTCCATTTGTTGTCTGTATCTATAAGAAGAAGGCCTTGTAAATATAATGGCCTGGGTTTCCGCCAAGAATCAAAACATAGAAGCCCGTTTGAGGATATGGGGCAATGGCCTTTACACTTTCCATCAATTCTATCTTCACAGCAGAGTAGCTTTGGAGGAGACCTCTTTCACATCCCTCACTTACTGCTTCGATTCTCTCATTAAAGTACTGCGCTCTTAAATGAAGACAAATACATTATTATACACTCGCACGCCATACAACCTTAATTTCTTTCTCTCTAACAACACGTCAATGAGATCCATCTTTGATAAACAAATTTTTTAATAGCTCTCTAGCATTAGGGCTTGTTTTAGATAACGTTATTGACTGTAAAGCATATCTAGTGAAAATGAACACACTTGTCACAGAACCCATCACAAAAGTTCTCATTGATCGTATGATTTAACTCTCGATCTATTTTATAAAATCAATATAGGAACTTACTTTCCAAACGTGGATAGTAATTTATCAAACTTTATTAACGATTTCCATCGACAGGATTTAAATGAACTATGGTACATTATATGCGGAAGACCTTTCGAATTCTTTAATAACGTATACATCTAGTACACATAATGTCCATAGGAATGAATTATTTTAAATATATATTAGTATGTTATTTGATTTTATTTTTAACTACACTTCGTTTTCACATAATTCTCTACCTAGAGCTATAATAATTTGGTTATAGCCACGATTTTTAGCCATGCTCTTCATTCATTATACTAAAAAATTCTTTCTCCGTCAACTATTTATATATAAATTCTCAGTAACACACTTTCAGGATTTTAACCATGAATTTTACTTACGAAAGATTTTACATAATGCAGTCGTGTCGGGATCCTGTTAGTTTTGTTTATCGATATGACCTTAACCTTAAATTAATTAATCTTAATCTTAATCCTTTCTAACAATTCTCTTTCTGTCTAAACTTTGATTTGGCTCTGGTTTATTCCTCTCCATCCCTCTGTTTCTGTTCAATCTCCTCCAACCGCAAACCACATAATCATATTTCTACAGCTTCGAGTTTTTCCACACTTTCTGCGAACCCATGCTCCGAATTCACATGGTAGTATATTCCACACTATATTATTCAAAATTTGCTTCTTAGTTTAAATAGTGGTATGGCTATTAAACAGGAGGCTTTTCTTCATTTGAAAAGCTTTATTTGCTAAAGTTATTTAACTGTTATCCCTCTCATACTAATGCTGCCCATTAGAAGAATTCTATAATTCCTCTATCTTTTCTCCACCCGCACTTATGCTCGTCTTATTTTCATTCACCGGCTGATCTTACGCCACTAATTTTCTATTCATGGTGTTTATCTCAAGCTCAAATTTAAAAGTATTATTTAGAATTCGTGTCTACACTTTCATTAGGGGTAATGTCTTTTCTATGCATCATTTTAAATTTAAATATTTCGAACAACGCCAGTAAAAGTGAATTAAAATATAGCTCAATTTACCATAAAAGTATCCTTGATAAAATTTTCTGCCCAATTCATACCAACATCGGCACAACCATCGGCACAACAACCACAACACAAGATTCGATCACCAATTACCGTTTTCATAAACCAAAAACCCTTACAAACAAATCCAACCTTAAGAACATGCTTGGAAATGTACTTGAACTATAAAGAACGAAAGTTAATTTTATGACACCAATCTATTTGTATCTTGAATTGGGAAGATAGTTAATGTATAGAATTTGAAAGACTTTCTGTCGATTTTCTTATTTATTCTTTGGAGTATATCTTCATAAACTCTCTTAATTAATTTTACCAAAATATTTTATTTTCGGCAAACATCAATTATTTCATTATTCCTTTACCAGAAAATTACCTTTAATTTTTAATTTGGGAGGAGAATTCAAATATTGCTAATCCCACGATTTTTACAGTTTTTATTCTTATCGGCAGAAGACATCGTCCCAATTTGCCTCGCCGTACTCATTCAACTCCACTGGTTCCTGAGCTTCTCGTATTATTGAAACTTCAAATATAGACTTGGACGTAAGTTGAGGTGATACTCTCTCCGTATGCTTGAAAAGGTCAAAAGGAGTAATCCCACAATCAGTAAATCCAATCCTTCGCCCTTTAAACTCGACTCGACTCTGCAATTGGACCATTCTCAGCCTCCTCTATCTCCAATAACACTCTCACTTCAGTTATTTTTCTGGATTATATTCTTTAAACTTTTTATTCATTACTCTTTTTTTCGTTGCACCTTCATGGATATATACCAATTCTTCCCAATGCTATTGATGAAGAAAATTATCTGATTCCCAGCGAAAATTTTAACTAGATAAATTCTAATTACGGTCAGACAACCAGTACTCACTGGCAAGGTCTCTAGGATAACAAACACTAGCCAAAGCAAACAAGATACCCCCTTCTTGAATTCGCAGTAACTTTAGTAAACCGGTTTCGTAATTTAGCACAAAGAACGTCTGTGATAGAAGTTAAGAAATGAAAGGATAGTGGTTTCTAATTTTTTTCTAAAACTATTCCAAATTTGGAAACTTTGAGAGGGTATGGCATCCTTCTAAAAGTATTCGGAAAAAATTCGGAAAAAATAATTGATTTCAATAAGTAATTTTCCAAGTATCATCTAAGATATTCGAATGAAATAATATTATCATGAAGCAAACTCATGATCAGTTTTTACGTCCTTTGAAAAAATAAAATTTTAGATTGAGTTTTTATAGGCTATTAACGTGAAATATATTGACTTGACTTAACTAAAAGGAAAAAGGATCACGGCTGTGTTATTAACATTATGAGTTAAAAAAAGCTTTAGGTAAGGGTGCTTCCGTACGACGGGTTATTTGCAAACAACGGCTATTTGGAGCTTTTTTAACTCTTAATCTCATGACTTACTAATGAATAATAAAATTGTTAAAATTGCTTCGATTGCTCAGGCCACTTCACCGGGAATCAAACCGGGTTTCACCAAATCAGAACGCGCTATCCAGTAAGCAATCCGGGATCCTGTCTTACTAATTTAACGCGTTGATGTTTACAGCAAAATTTGAGTGATCATCAATGGGAAGAAAAAGCATATTGTCTATGTCTATGTCTATGTAAGATCCCTGCAAGCCGCCTTTCGGCGTGTGGCAGGGGGTGCAAGCACCTTGACTCTATTTTCCTAAACGGTTGCTTTCGCGTATACTTCGCGGAAAAAATGAATTTTTGAAACGATTCGTTTTAGCATCTATTTCCCTAATCTTTCGGGCAGTATCAGCACGGCCCATATAACAGGGGGGTCGCATTATATCGGTTACATCATCTGAAAACGTAGTTTCTCTGAACTTATTTAATAAATTTATCCTTTGAATTTTTCTTCTATCTTCTAATGATTCCCATCCCGCGTCCTGTAACATCTGAGTGACACTCGCTGTTTTATCGTAGCAATTCTTTACAAATCGTATCGCTTTCCGTTGTACTTTTTCTAAATCCCGAATATGACATTTCTCGGCGGGGTCCCATACACTACATGCATACTCAAGGTGAGGCCTAACTAACGCTAAGTAGCATCGCTCGCGAACCTTTTCTTCGCTCCTACCGACTATTCTTTTAACGAAGCCGAGTTTCTTAAGTGCTTTTCCACATATATTTCGGATGTGGGCACTCCATGATAGATTATTCGTGAGAGTTACTCCAAGATACTTTACCGATTCTACTGACATTAGGTTTACCCCTCGGAGACTATAAGAATAATCATTTATTATAGATTTACTTTCGAAGAAGTTAACTACCGAACACTTTTCTACATTAAGCTCTAATTGCCAATCATCGCACCAATTCATAATTCTATCTAAGTCGTTCGAAAGGGCTAATCTATCCTCTGAACTAACTATTTCCCTGTAAATGACTGTGTCGTCTGCGAATATCCTAACATTGCTTTCAATGTGATTGCTGAGGTCGTTGATGTATACTAAAAATAACAACGGTCCAATTACACTGCCCTGAGGGACGCCCGAGGTCACCTTAACCAAGTTGGAACTAATACCATCGAGTACTACTCGTTGCTCTCTATCGGTGAGAAAGTCTTTTATCCAGTTAATAACTTGTGCATTGATACCCGCAACTTCTAATTTGTACAGCAATTTATGATGAGGTACCTTATCGAAAGCCTTCCGAAAATCTAAAAATATCGCATCGACTTGCTTATGTTTTTCAGCAGAGTTGAGAACATCGTGTACTAATAAAGCCAGCTGAGACTCGCAAGAACGAGTCTTACGAAAACCGTGTTGATTCCTAATTATGAAATTGGACGTTTCAAGAAAACCCATTAAAGAGCTAGCTATTATATGTTCCATAATTTTACCGCTCAGTGATGTTAAAGATATAGGCCTGTAATTGGCTGGATCGTCCTTAGAGCCACTTTTAAATATTGGCGTGACATTCGCAATTTTCCAATCTTTCGGGACCTTTCCTTCGCTCATACTCTTGTCAAATATAACTTTAAGAAAAGGTGCTACGCTCTCCGCAACTTCCTTGAACACTCGAGCCGGTATGTCTTCAGGACCCGGAGCTTTATTCGGTTTAATCTGTTGCAATAGTTTAATGATGCCGTCTTCTCTGAAGGTGATTTTCGACATTGATTCAGGTTTATCAACATTCGGGAGAGTATTTGATGTATCGTCAGACGTGAAAACGCTTCGAAAAAAATCATTCAAGATATTAGCTTTGCCTTTAGCATCGTTTACTATATTACCGCAAGTATCCTTTAATGAACCAACAGTTTGCTCTTTACCTTGGACCTCACGAACCCCATATTTCAACCCTCAAGAATTCCTTTCAGAATACGTAACAGGTCTCGTACTTTTAAGAGATGTGGTAACTAAGGATCTCTTCAATAGTATGTGTAACGTAATTTTGATGAATTTGATCCATTTGCAATACATCATACGATTTAAAGTACTCAAATAACTGTCATCTCTTTTGGCATTCTTCAATGTCGTCTTTCTTAACGAATTGTCGTAACATATCGTATAATGAGTCATTTCAATTTGTTTACCTGTTAATGGTAATTCCACAAGTATCGAATCCCATTGATACTATAGAGTGAGAGTAATCCCATGCAATAATACAGAGCGAGACATGTTTAAGTCGCACGTCCATCTGTCATTCTTTTCTTTTCCCCTCTTTGACCTTCCCCTCTTCATCCTCCCCTCTTCCCCCTTTATCTTCCTCTCCGCATTTCTCATTCGCTTTTTTATTTTTCGATCCCCTGCGCCAGTCCCCGGGATCCGATTAAATTTACTCGCAACGCTCTTTTGTTTCTTTGCCATTTCCCTTTAGTCGCGCCGATGCTCCGTGACATAATTCACGAGAAACATGTTCGTGAATTAAATGCGCGTCTTTCGCGGAAGAAATGAAGTTTTTCTCGAAGTTTATGGGTTGGATTCACGTCCATTTAACTTTGAATGTCGATTCCCATACTTAAACTGCTTTGAAAGGAACCATTTATTTATCTGTCGAGATTCTCTCTCCCATTGTTATGCTCCAAATCCTAAAGAGAAACCGAATGCTTTACTTATGATATATTCAATCACAATTAAGTGTGTGACCCTTTGGAAACGTTCTGCAGACCTGAACTAACGTCCATTTATCGCTCACTACCAATGATAACTCACAGAAAAAACAATCAAGTAGTGTCAGAATTCATATTTTCGTTTTTTTTAAGATATGAGAAAAATAAAATAATCCTCTGATACGCAACATTGAAGACATTCAAAACATAACATGTACAAAATAACGTTTTTCGTCAATTACCTGTACATTTAAAATTGTCATAATTCCGAAAATAAAGACTCCCAACGTTTAATGCACTAAAAGAAAAGAATGAATAGATGTGAATTCAAGAAAAACTGTAAGATTTTCGGCGTAGAACTCTATTGCTCGAAATACAGACAGTGGCGCGAAGGAGATATTTCACAACTATTGTGTTTACTTGGGATTACCTGTTTTTCCATTAACTTGGTATTCTCGGACGACGCAGAGGAAAGCTAATTAACCCTCGAGTACTCGCATCCCAAATTGTCACGTCAGTACTCGCGTTGGGTTGAATCAACCCGACATCTTCCAAAAGGGAAAATTGTCTCAAAATGTAGTGAATAAATTTTAATTCATCTAGTGATGATATCATATTAGTATAGTTAACCTGGTTATTAGAATGACAAGCAAACTAAATAGCAATAATATTCTGTAAAAACTCCCTGACGCCGAGTATATAGCTGATGAATTTGGAATATTGCGTATAAAAAGTAAACTGTTTAAAAATAAAATAAAATTTATTATATTAATAATAATTGTTAATTATATGAAATTTATATAATATCTCTAAAAATTAAGGCGGAAACAAGGTCAAAAATGTAATATTTTACGTAAAGGTCTTTCCTGGCACTACCTAAGAAAAATTTGTTTAAATAATTCAACTTCCATTTCCGACCTGGCAAAAACGCATGACTGGTTCAGAACATTTCAAAACTCAGATACTATGAGAAAGAAGAAGTAAAAAGGCACTAATAAAAAGATATGGAATTTTAAAATTCACATGGGTCGATTCGACCCAGACGCGAGTACTCGAGGGTTAAGAATGCTAAAGCTCAATGCGGCTCTAGAGAATTCTAGCAATGTTCATTCTACGGAGGAGGCCTAATAGAATAACCGGAATGTGTAATTCAAACTATAAAGACCCTTGAAGTAACACAACTACTTTCCATAAAAGATTAGAGTTATTTAGAATAAATTCCATTTAATGCATTAAAATGAGGGATATCCTAAATATTTCCCTTGATCTTGAGTTCCTGCATCAGCAACTTATCAAAAAGAGACTTCATCATTTTAAAGATGAAATTAATACGTCAGTAGTGCAGATTTAATCATTGTGTTTAAGACGAGAAGTGCATAAAAGGAATACATTCGAAATTGGATATCTAAACTGCATGAAATCTGGTAACAATAAAAAACTTTGCAAATATAAACTGGTATGAATTTGGGAATTATTAACTAACTTTAGTTCTTTATTCTTCATTAAATTGAAGAGATAATTTCTAATTAAATCCTGGCGGTCACCAATGCGTAAACTCCTATTATCTTCAATTCATGTAACACTTGTCTCAACTGTGCTCTAATTTGCCTTCTTACTCGAAATAAAAAGGTAATTATATTTTTTTCAATATCCCAAAATCGAAAAACTGAGCCAAATTACAGTACAGAAGGAAAGAAAATGATTTTTTCGTTTGACGAGCCATGGGCTGTTTACTCGTCTTTTTTTCGGAAATACGGGAAGTGCGCCAATTGTTCTTTCCGAGACATTGTTCACTCGACGTTGCCAAACTGAAAAACGCAATTGGCGCTTCAAATCTTAAAATCTTCTTTCTTACGATTCTTTTTATCGTCTTAATCCAGACAAATAGCACGGCTATTTATATTTTAGTACCCTCCCGTTGACGGAGATCGTTTGGCTGAATTAATCAATCTCACCTGTAGTGTCTTTGTTCTCATTAGGTGAGGTTGACGGTAAAATTTATGGATGTTGCATTCGTGATGAATGTAAATAGAGATTGGTTTTAATCATCCGCTCGTAATAGGTTCTTAAACTTGGAATAATACTGAAAGGGGTTTTTATATATAAAATTGAACCGGCATTATCAGAGAATATGCAATTGGAAGAAAATTTTGATAATATGCGTACATGAAGGATTGTTAACGCGAGGAAAATTATGTTAAATTCACGTAATCAAAATCGATGAAGCTTTAACATAATACAATGTCTGCTATGAAGAAATCCATAATCTGGAAATGACCCAAATAAATATTGAAAAATTGAAACCTTCATTTTTATTCCTTAAAACCTATGATTGTGCACAATTTTGGAATAATTCGGGCTTATCCAAACAAAGTTTTCAAACGCGATAATTATTGAGTCTGCTAGTCCTCAAAGTATCTCGTAACATTTATTCAGTTGGAAGAGAACGCAGAGTTAGACATTAATTGTCCACCAAATCTTGATTAGATATCACCCCAGCCATTCCTCATACCATAAATCTTCTGAAGGTGAACTCCATCTTCACAATAAATAGTGAGAAGAGATGCTCCCGATTTTAAAAGCACAAATATCTACTCTCATTATTTCCTATTCCTTACACGTTTCATTAATTCAGTGGCTAATACTTTAATCTCGAGGATATAATTTGATTTATGATGTTTACAATGATGTTCATTATTTACATAACATATATATCGTCGAAGAAGAAAGATGGCGTAGGAGGAATAAACGATCCATTAAAGACGCTTGCCTCCTATACAATATTCCTTAGCAGAACAATTAGGAGATTCTATACTTCGATACAGAATATCTAACGACAATTTTCTATCGTCCTATAATATAAGGGAGTAAATGATGAAATAAATTTAAACGATACGATAAGTCGCGTTTTATACCAAAAATATTATGCTATCCGCCGAAAAAATTCGAAAATTCCAGTTTATGGTAGAGATATAACGTTGTTATTCGTGCCAAAATATTTCTGACCTGTTCCTCGATTCTTTAGTATATCTAATGGGAAAGCAATAATTTTCCTCGGTCATAAAGCCGTTCAAACAAATAGGCATAGAAGAGACTGGCAGATGATTTCCATCTAAAGTCAATCATTTTTTCAACCCATAAACTTTTTAGAGCAAATTAGGATGTATATGTTACACCCCAAACGTGTAATTGCCCATTTCATGAAATTGGCAAAAGTAGCCCATTTCATGAATTGGGCAATTACACGTTTTGGGTGACAGGAACCCTACCTACCCTACTCAACCCATCGGCGCCGCGAATATTTAATTAATTAATTAATCTCCGCTACAAATCGTGAAATATGCGCCACGCCGATGGGTTGAGTAGGGTAGGTAGGGTTCCTTTCACCACATACGTGTAATTGCCAAATTCATGAAATGGGCAATTACACGTTTGGGGTGTAACATATACACCTTTGAGTCGCAAAGTTATGTGAAAAGGAGCCTACAATAACGCCCTGATGTACAATACCTCGAGGTTTAAATTTGAAGTCATGTTATGCTTTACTTTAACAATATGAACATTCTAAATTAAGTTTCGCTATTCGTATTACAACAACCAAAACTCCACAGCAACAGCAAACACAAAGGAGCATCACAGATATTTTTAGCTATCATTGTAAACACAACATTACGCCTCTAGCGTATTTGTACTAATGTGTAAGTACCTGAGTGATCCGACAAAAAGTATCAATAACCGCGATCGTCAACCATCTCCTCTCAGTGAGTTGGAAGTGCGGCTTCGTGGGCACTACACCGCGCCTATATCATTTGAAAACAAGAGATTCTCCAAAGAATTTTTGCCACTTTTAAACCCCGTATACATCCGATAATGATAATACCAATTTTATCAGATAATAATAATGTTATGGGATGAAAATTTTTTTTAAATTACCAAATTTTCCGGATGTTACCTTCCGTATTTAAGTTCCCAAGAGTCGAACGTTTCATTTAAGTATCGCATAAAATATTCCCAACGATTTAGCATTATTCGTGACTACATTGATCATTAATTAAATTTATAAAACTATAAATCCATATGTTAAATAACTACGAATTTACATACATTCCCTAATTTTCTTACAATTCCCAATGACAGTAATCCTGACCTAAGAGACGACAGATATTTAGGGTGATACCTGTGCGCAAAGGAAAATCATATTCAAGATATTCATGCCACGTCAATATAGATTCTAATTCGGCATATTTTTCAGTTATGAAATGCAAACATTTCTGTACATAATACCGGAAAAATATTCTGCGAGTGCGCGCGAAATTTAAAAATTAACTGACTAAGAGAACGTATCGTTGTATCATAGACCCACATGCATTGAAAACTACTTGTACGTACTTTAAGGAGTGAAATTCTTTCTGCGACAGCAATTACTTCATCGGATATGATTTGATATTATGTATTAAACTTGATAATATAGAAAGCTTTCTTGAATAAAACATAACAGGGAACTCCAAACAAATCAGAAATGTGCTTCGTACTTGTCCCAAAATTTATTTTCATATGACCGGCTTCTACCAAAATCTTATGGAAAATACGAAATGCGTTACATATATGCTTATTGTAGATGATCCACAATATTAGGTCAGAGCTCCTAGAAATTATCTTAAGGTTTCATATTATTATATTCCAGTTTTAAACGACAAAATACATCTTGCTCGAAAACTGAAAAAAGAGAGCAGTCAATTTCCTCTAAAGCTTTTCGGCAAAATAGAAAAGGTATCAGAACGGACCCGATAGACCTCATCGAAGTCAGTCTTTCGAATCTCCACTTCCAAAACTGCTCTCGAATGTCTTGTTTACCTGTGACTCAACTCTTTCATTTGCGACGGATTGGGTGAGAGATTGCCGAACACTTCCATTCTCACGATCTCAAACACACACGCACACATGCGGTGGCCGCAAAACTTGATGGCTTTCCATTTTCCTTCGAAGCAGAGGATAATCCAGGAGGTGACGGTTGCCTACGTCAATACGGTAGGCGTAAGAGCCGTGCAACAAGTGCTCTTCAGGAAAAATGAACAACTATAAACGAGTGCTCTTAATGGATGCGGCTGAAGATGTTTGCCCTCGAAAATTGAAGCACTCGAGTGGAGTTGCGTACAGAGTTTAGGGATGCATTTATCTGCGAAAGGAGTGAAGTCAACGATCGAAATAAATACTGAATTCTCACATACAAGGGCAATTGCTGACCAAAGATGCACTTTCCGGGCAATCTCTTTGTTTATAATTTTATTTCTCCATCTTATATCAAGCTAGATAATTACTTTTAGCTAATTATTGCATGAATTACAGTGACGAGCGAATTAAAGTTCAAATATTCCTATTTAGAATTCTTCCTATACAATAACCACAAAAATTTATTAACATTCATAACCCATATCCCTCGTATTTCCGGGGTGCATATTCATTCAGAAACATCTGAAGTCTGATAAAAATACAGCGCATTCACAGAAAGAATTAGTGGCCCTGAGGCGGTGAACTGATGCTGGCATTACCCATATAAGAAACAGAACGACCCTTTGTGAGGCAATCCGGCGTAAAATACCGCGTTACACACGTCGTCTGTCTTTAGCACGCTAATCGGTTGTATGAAGAACTTAATCGGCCTCGCAAAGAAATTTGCAGAAATGCATTGAATTTTGTGATTACTCACTCTTGACAGGATGCAAAAGATGAGTTGTGACGAAGGCTTATGTCATTCTCAGCCAAGTAATTAACCCTGAGAGCGCGAGGTCATATTCATGCTGCGGGAGACCTTGAAGGAGGCCAATTCAAAAGTTATCGCTTTCCTTAAAAGTCACTCTTCCTTTGGAGGAAAGTCGTCACAAGCACGGCGCGTCTTTCAATGGCACATATTTGCAAACGCTCGAAAACTGAAAAAAAGTGCCAAACGATTACGATGTTTCTCGCAAGTTCTGCCATTTGAATGATTATATCCAGCATCAGGCGTCAATATTCCATCTTGGTGCACAGATTCGTTGAGATTAGCGTTTAAGGACCACAGGAGAGCGGTAAATAAAAGTGCCCGACGTTATTGTCTACCACTTCTCCACAACCATCTCACTATTTACATTCTCCCAACATTATTATACGCATATAATTGACTCCTTTTGGTAGTAGGAAATTATTTTCATTGCTAAATGTGATTGTGGTAGGTAAAGACTACTTAAAACGTGCCGGAGATGGAAGAACAGTAAACAGAAATACTATATAAAACGTATGTACAAAATGAAAATAAAAATTTAATTGGCACGAGGAAGCGTGCGTCTTAAACCCAAGGTTAAAGAGCACCAATACCGCTGCTTATGAATCAGCCGTTTACTAACAGTGAGATTGACGCGGCATTGTAGTTAAAGTGGTTAGAAAAACTGCAAGGAAAGTGGGAGACCTGAGCTCGAGTCCCAGTCACGTCGCTATAAGAAAAATATAGTCATAGTGCTTGGACCCCCTGCCACACGGCGAAAGACGGCTTGCGGAGAGTTAACATAAAGACAGACATTTAACACTTCTTGTTTTAACTTCGATAAAACGTATTCATAAGAGCTCAAAGACATACTTTTTAATCACAAATGATAGAACTATTTAGGCTTTAATAATTTGCCAAATACTTTTTTCTTAAGTAAACTATTGAAAACTTTTGAACACCGCCGGTCTCGATCACTTCCATCGAAAACCTCTCGGTTAAAGCAGAAGATGCCTCCTTTCCGAATCGCTGGTTCAGTCACAGATTTCAATCCTCCACCTCATCAACATATCACAAGTATCGGAGAAGTATCAAAGAGTAATTATAATTACTCTTTGGTAGTAAATACACGGTAAACATCCAAAGTAGTCATCGTCCTACATCACTGCCACACGATCTCGCGCAACCCCAATGTTCACCACCAACACCAATCACATCTCTTTGAGAGTAAAAATCTACTGCAATCCGAACGAAGCTGATAAAAACCGAAAAGCACAAATGCATGTACCTGTTGAATGATATCCGCCGCCGATCAAAGAAGAAATCACTATACGCTCACCTAAAGCAGTCCTCTCCTTTGCTTCTGCGATTCGACTTGTTCTCGGGACGCCAGTCGGTTCGAAACTGAGACCGCCAAGAAACAATCTGGAATCGACTCTCCCCTTCTCTCCCGGAAAGACGAAAAAAGAAAAACAAATATACATCGGCGTCTTCCCACTGCAAGCAGCGATCTTTTTCACTTCAGTCTCTGTCACGTCAAGTGCCGAAAATTCTACTTCGGGACTATTACACCACGGCTGTAGAGTTTATCGGTGTCTATAAATAGCGGGGAAGGGGCGGAGGGAAATAGGGAAGGAAAAAACTTGGGGAAATGAAGGAAAGGGGAGAGAAGAGGATGAGAGTAGGGAAAAGGAGGTGGCGAAGGGGGGATAGAAGTTTAGGGAGGGGGACTAACGCGGGTGCTAGCGCTAGAGGGGGAGAGTGTGTTTAGGTGGAAATCGCGGATGGATTCCATATTCGAGGTGCCGTTGGATCTTCGATCCTGGAATCACGCCGTTGAGAAATGCGAGACTCCCACTTTTTTTAGAGCGATTTTATATGAAGCGTCAAATGTAGCCACTTAACGGTAGCATAGGATAAGAACTGCATAACATTAATGAAATGTTTTTTTTTTTCGAGAATAAAACACGAATGGTACTCTATTCGTAGAAAAAAAGAAAATGTTTCATTATTCCTCAAGAATTTGAATTTTACATTTTAATCCTTTGTACACGTATGAATCGCATGTGAAAGAAATAGATCCGAATAAAATTTAAGTTAAAAGGAGGCGATTATTTCAGCAAATGAAACTTATCTATTGTTTTCTAATTTACACAAATAGACAATATTATTACATAGCAGACTTCTTAAGCATAAAAATAAAGCATACAAAGTTGAGAAAAGTGTTTCTAAAGTTGCCTTATTTATTCTCAATTTATATTCATTGCAAAGCATTATCGCTGGGTATTTAAGCGCCATTTGATTGCAAAAGGCTTATGGTACCTATTCGGATACCATAAAACTTTGAAGGAGGGTAAGATTCTGGAAGACTTATGTTACTCTTTCCTCTCAAGTCATTGTCTTTCTGAACATACCTGAATCTAGAAAAGAGTAGGTCAGAAATTGGAAACGAAAATCAATAATTAGTTGCTGGCCATGATGACGGTACCAAAATCAAAATTTGGGCGTTAAATTTTTCATTTAGGTAAGATGAAGTAATGCTCGAAATGAGAAATATTTTAGTAGTGTACTTATGAATTACCGTAACTACTGTAATAAAGTTAATGTTTGTGGGACCATCATATTACTCCAGCGGAACTGTAAAATTAATAAATAAATGTTAACCTGAATTAGAAATTCGTCTATTCACGTATCCAAAAACAAAATTAGAAGGTAATGAAATAATATATTTTCCGATGAATGAGACTTCAAATGAAGATTCACCTCACGATTGTTTACCTTGTAGATACGGAAAGAGATGAACCAGATCGCAGATTGAAACATAAAAGTAGCTTATATGATCACCTAAAGAAGGATTATAATAAAAAACGATTCTTTTCATTCCAGTCATTGAAGTATACGCTTTTCAATTATACTGCAGGGAGTAATATATATATATATATATATATATATATATATATATATATATACGAGTAAAATGAAGCTTGCATACTGCAAGCAGATCGACAATACTAATTTCATATCGGCATCATTTCGGGACGGTCCACAACAGAAAAAAAATTAAAATACTCTAAAATTCGCTGCAATTTAATCGTCTGGCATCGATCCCGGGTCTTTCGGGTGATGCTTCCTATGCAGCACAACAGAAAATCACCACCTTAACTATGTGTGAAAATTCTGGCAGAAATGGAGGCTTCAACTGCCTCAAACGACGTCCTACTTTTCCCATATATTCCTTATGAGAGAAATTTTAATGTGCTCTGGCATCGAACCCAGGAACAGCATGGTCATATCTATTTTTTTTTTTCTTGAACCAAGTCTTAATATACATTTTCCATCTAAGCAAGAACTCCCTATTATTTCGATAAGTGCATGAAATAAATAATTAAAAAATATCCCAATGTGTTTTATATGGCAGATATATTAACAACCCGGCATCGAACCCAGAATTTTCTGTTGATTCTTCCTATGCAGCACAACAGAAGATCATCATCTTTAACTATGTGTAAAAATTCTTGGATAAATATTGGCTTCAACTGCCTCAAACTACGTCCCACTTTTCCCATATATTCCTTATGAGAGTAATTTTCATGTGCTCTGGCATCGAACCCAGGAACAGTACGGTCTTATCTTAATTTTTTTCTGAAACTAATTTTTAATATACATCTTTTAGCTGAGCACGAACTTCCTATCATTTCGATAAGTGCATGATAAAATATAATGAAAATCTACCTCAATGTATTTTAAACGACCGATTTTTGCATCGTCCTAGCATCGAACCCAGGATATTTTCCGTTAAAGTCATTTATGTTTTCGATAGATCATGACCATATACATATGCTCCTTGAGTTTTTATTCTCTTTCCATCCGGGATCTTTGATTCCTTTCTATCAAAGCAATGCATTTAAACGGAAAAAATCGGGATTTTGGGGCCCTCTGGAATCGAACCCATGACGCTGAGGTTCAAAATCGCAATTTTTCTGGCGGTTACACGTTATGGTCAATACGTCGTAAAAATTTCAATTCACTAACGCATGTGGTTTAGCCTATGAATTTGTACCCTATCTGGGTATCTATATATATGAATGAATCCGGAGAAGCATCTATATATAATAGATATCATCATAGCAACTGTCAAAATGAAATTTCCTTGTTATAGGTGCATATGAGCACGGAGGTCGGATAGATTTTCGTAAGGAATGATCAAATTCGCGAGGAGGAGACAGAAAGAGAGGGAACAAGTGATTCGGTTGAGAAAGAAGTGGTGTTTATGTATTGGGATTAAGGAGAGAGGCCGAACCATGTTTAGAATAAGAAAAAGTCTCGCGTTGGGAAAAAACAATTCCTCGAGGCAAGAGATACAACAACGGCTGGCGCTCTTCTGCAGCGATGCGTCACGCACATCTCCAACGGAGGGAGCAGACGGAGGACAAAAAATTATATTCCACGATCATTACGATATGTAAGTTGGGAATGGTAGAAGTTTGGACCTGTGTTTTATTCGCGAAAAATTGCACGTGGAAGAAATTGATGCTTAATGATTGAATTGAAGATGTTGAAAGACGATCATAATGGTGGTGTCTTTACGATGCAAATGTAAAGGCATACGTCGTATAAAAAGGTGAAAAAGCTAACTTAAGATGGACAAGAAAAGGGGTAGCTGTTTAGCTTTGCACAGTTTAGCTTGCATTTTAATCCCGAGCATAAATAGGAACGAAAAAGTCGACGTTAGAGGGACTCAAACGGTGGTCTTTTAAATGCCCTTTTTCCATCTTCTTATCCGCCACGCTATACTTGCCTATCGTAGAAAAGGAGCTGCTTTTTCACATATGGGCTCCCACCTCTCACCGGGAATATAACCCTAGATTACTTTAGGCAATAGCGAACGTGCTAACCATTTGGCTATCCAGTAACCCACTACTTTATCGTATAGATGGAGTATCCTATTTTCAGGATAATATTCTAAACTACGACTATAAAACTAATAAAGTAGTATATTTCATTTTACAAAATAACTTTCTCAACACCCTCAGGAGTGTCAGGTTGAAAGGATTGCTTGCGAGAGCAACACCTAAGTACTTACAATTGTTTTCAACCCTCGTCTTTTACACTCAAATGTAAATTGAGGGAAAGGTTAGATAGGAGTGACCACAAAGTCTTTTGAATGAGCAAATCATGTGATAATGAATTTCCATTTCAAAAAGACTGCGGATTAATTTCGATGAATATAAGAATGACATTTTTTCATCAAGATGACGACTAACCACTGCAGTCACCAAATTACGGAAAAAGTTTGATTATTAATCCGTTTGTTACTTAGAGTATAAAATAGTTAAAACTAAGTTAACATTAAAGATAAAACCGCATCTCTGGCTTGATTAAGGCATTAAGTGATAACATACGAAGAGCTCCTTAAACCTCTATTTTAGTTCCTCCCAACCTATCAATTTTCTCACGAAAGTCACTGGCTGCTTCTAATGACTTCGATGGTAATTTGTCTCCACGTCCACTGCCTTTTAGCTAAGGAAACTCCACTATAACTCTAAGGCCCTGCTCCAGCTGCTATTAATTATTAAGAAGCGTTCTGTAACATCGTCCAAAGGCGATATCTTCACTCTCCGAGTTAACTTTTGATACTCCGTTTAAAGCGAATCCCTCTACGAGCGGAATTCGACATTCAACTTTATTCCGTAATTTTTCGGTTTAAGATGAAAGAACAGGACATTTGAACCACGGCTTGGTTTCTCAAGCAGAGCTCTTCTTCACTAGTCGAATGAAGGAGTTTAGAGACTTTAATTTCCGGCGATTTTTCCGGGCTGCGCTCCAGTTCGCGAAGGAAAATCCAGTGAGTGTACCAATTGCGAAACGCCTAAATGCTGTATTTAAAGGGTTTTCGAACCAAGACTGGCTTCAATTATGGGCAGAAATTACGGCATCAGATGACTAATTGAGTATATCTTACCCCATTGGTCATTTTATCCAATTTAGCAACTTTGATTATTCTCTTTGTTGTAGAGCTTAGGAGTAGGAGTATTTCTTATAGCTTTTTAGCAAAACTGTTTCAAAATATATTTAAATTATTAAACTTCTTAATCCAGGACAAATTGTAATTAATATCAGATAAAAGATTTAGTAAAATGCAATCAATTGCATTACTATCGTTTTTATTGTGATCTGTTCGTAATTATGGCTACTACTGTTTAAATTATAAGAGCTGAGCATTGAGATTCGTTACTTTTCCTATTTTATACTTTAGAAATTTTGAAAATATTAATATCGAATGTCCATGATGAAGGCTTTGACTCTAAATTGGATTTTTAACCAAAAGGTTTGAGATAAACAGTCCTTTTACTCAATTAGAAATTATTAGACAGAAAATATACAAATAATTTAACTGAAAGATAGGAAAATTATAATCAGCAAATAGAATCTTTAAAATCTTACCAACTCGGATCGGTTTATCTGACATTTTTACATTCCCATTGGGTTTATTGTTTAATCAAAACTGTGGACCCAAACAATAAAACCATGTGCAAGAAAACGTTCGAATTCCAATAGATGGAATAGATATGTTCCCAATTTTATTTAGTTCGAAGTTAAGCCAATCTGTACGTCCAAACGAAGGCTTAAAATTATCAATTATAATTAATCTTAAATACAAGCAATCTTGAATAAGAATATCGAGAATTTAGACATGGTTGGAATTATTCCGTAGATTGATATCAGTATCCGGGTAGATACGACACTGACGGTTTCTGAATTTGAATAACCATATAAGATGAGAATAAATTGATATCGTTTGAAGGTTAATGGATAGCGCAAGAAATTCGATAAGAGGCCTTCCCGTCTAGAGAGTAGCTCCTCAAAGAGCGAACAATTGAAGGTTAGAAGTCTTCCTGAATCACCGCGGCTCTTTCTCTACGTCGCCCAATCTTCGAGGAGTCGTAAATCTGTAACCGATTCGAGATATATATAGAACCAGTCCAAGCGGCTCAAAGCTATGTTTGGCGCATTAAAAATCTCCCTTTAAGAGCAATTGATCCTTACAGCATCCAGCTGCGCTACAACTTCTTACTCGAATGACATCGCTTTTCGTACGGTCGCGAAGTATAGATTTGCAGATACATAAAGGTAAATGGATACTGATACCTTGGATACGCTTTTCACTGTCGCGCTAACGAAAGTGGAAATACGTGTTTCCTTCGTGATTTCATTTTAAGGAGTTAAAGCAAATAATTAAGATCTCAAGGGGAGACATTGTCGAAAAGTCTTTCTTGCACTATTTAGAGATATATCAACGGGAACGTTCTCCTGTACACTGTATGGGAATAAAATATGCTATTGATTTATACGAAAAATCGACAAATATATTTGTCTATAACAGTATTTCGTGAATTTTAAGCTTTATATTCCACATCCATCTTTATTATTGTGTGTCCAAACAACACTACGTGTTTCCGCTTTATTGATGGTTCTTCGTAGTAAAGATTAAAAGCCACACGAAAAAGTCCGTCAAACCTTTGGACCTTCGCCTCAATATGAGACGGAGATTGAGCTTTGCGCTTACCTATTTAAACTTTCTGATTGGTTAGCATTGCGTAAGTTCTTATGCAACGGTTTATCTTTGCTCTGTCCTTCGCCGTTGTTTTATGCTTCACGCATTCACGGTGCGTCATGCGGGATAGTCTGAAGCCTTGGCTACAATCCATTGCATGATTTGCAACTTCATTTAGGGATCCTCAGTTTGGCGAAGCGATACCGGGAAGCAATGCACCAATACAACTCACAAAGTATGATTTTAAGGGTGAATTGCTTTCGGGATTTACGGATGACATCAATATACGTGCTCTTCTCACACAAATTAGTCAAACGCTTACGGAAACGTGAGTAACCCTTCAATCGATAGTTTCGATATTTAACTCAAAGTTCTTCCACATATTTAAATATATTATATTCATTCATGGGTGTTCTACCTTTTGGTAGGTCCATGTACAATCAGAAATCCCTATTTAGCGCCATCTCCTTCATTTCCTTATAGTTAACCCCACCGCTTATGTCATCCAACAACTTTGGCTCTTTCTTCCCCTCTGTTTTTTCCCCTGAATCCTACCCTCAATTATTGACTTCACCAATCCCTCTCCCCTCAACATTCGACCCACCCATTTCTTCTGAGGCTGCTTAATCACGTCAATAAAGCAATATAAATTACTTCCAATTCTAAACCACATCACCTCAAGCGGAGATTATATAGAGCATGCACAAAATACGCCCCGCGGAGTACATGCTGCCCTTCAAGGGTAACTTTGCAACCGCAATGGGTTTTGAATTTTATACTTATTTACGAACATTGAATATTAGAAATAAAACAATTTAGAGAGACATTTCAAGAACGCCGACGTCTAATTCTATCCCATATTAAAAAACATGTGTTGGTGAAAACTTAAATATCGCATTGATTATTTATTACTAATGTATTATGTTTGAATATTTATTCTCTACGAATTACAAAAAAATCGTCATCCTCTTGAAATTATTCATTAGCGGCCTGCAAAGTTTTCTCATATGCATGCAGCTCTTCATTTCCTGTAAGTTATTGCGGCCTAATATAGAGTACATTGTTGCAGTATTAGCCAAAATCAGACGTTTAAATCAGCATAAATAATAAATAAAAATTAAAAAGTTAATCTTTTCATTTGTTCCGGATGGAGACCAACCACGAAGTCACTGCAAGAGCTATCAAAGTGAAATATATCAAATTTCCGTAAGATGAAAGTAAAATACTATGTATTCCCTAAAATTGGTAGGAACACTAAATGGATGAATAGTACTCCTTGGTAAATTAATTCTCTTTTCGAAAAAAAAATCTAAACGATAGACTGGTTGAAATAAATTGTGTATGACAAACACAGAAAATAACGGCTAGAAACCTATTTCAAAGATGCGGAGGATAATCTAACCAAATGCTTACTGCAGAATTCATACCATCGTGATATGGTTGAACTGCAATACAACGAATTTATTGGAAGAAATTGGGACTAGGAAGTACTTCTTCCATTTAACCCTCGTCTGATACACATAAAAGCTTGAACGCTCAAAAAATCAAAACATCAAACATTTACATATTATACAGATTTTTATCAAGTAATGTAGTAATGGAGAGGAAATTTGAAAAGAAAAAATGGTTTTGTGAAGTATACAAAAAACTGTGTTAATTTTTACAACAAAAAATATCCATTGAAGGAAAACATCTACAAAGAGAAGTGAGGTATGAAAAACCTGCGAAAAATGCGTAAGAAGGATTTAAAGAAAGAAAAAGGTAGATCACAACATAAAAGATAATTTACAATTGATAAGCCATTTACAGATAAAGGAAACAGCAGAATAAAAGTGATCTTTTCCTTTGCAGTTAGAGAGATACGAGTTCCATTACTACATGAACTTAGAATTACCAAAGTTATCAGGATCTCATTAAAAGTGGATGAAATAAGATGACGAAGAGCAGTAACGATAGTAAATCACAAACCTATTTAGAAATGATACTAAAAATTAAGAAATTTATCAGGAGTAAGGGCTCACAAGATTGTTACAGTTTCAACAATGATGATAGCGATGGGCGATAGCATCAGAGGGGACAAGGAGAGGAAGTTGTGTGGGCATCGGCTAGAGCGGGAAGGGAGCCAAGCGCAGCGTGGGAGTGCGTCCGACGAGGGCAGCGCTCTCAGACGGAGAAATTTCGAAATCGAGTGTGGACCGAGGAGAGATGAGAAGATGATAGGCGAGGCCCTCCTTTGGGATGGATGTGCAGGCCGTTGCAGATGAAAGTGTTTTCGAGCAGACACTTCCGACACTGCGATAGAGAAGTTTTAGAGCGAGTGTGAAAAACTCGCCGATTATATGGAAGACAAATAAATTTCCAAAATAAATTAATAGTTATAGGTAGACTTTCCATAAAAAAACGAATAATGAGTTGAAATCTCTAAACGGGGTGTCGAACCCCCTGCTTTCCATGAGGTTGTGTAACAATAAAGCCCGCCGAAAAACAAACAAATCGTGTGGTAGTGTCCGCTAAATAGTAAACAATCCGATTGTCAAATAGATCATCCGGTTTTCTGGTCATGTAGGAATATTTCACCTCAGTTTACCCCATTACGTCATTATTCGAGAAAAGATTTAACTTATTATCAGTGATGTGGCAGAAAAATAACCCTAGAAGAAAAATTCTCTTACAATCCTGGGCCCCTGCCTAACTGCGCCATGCACCTAAATCTCAGAATTCACTTTTATCACGAAAGCACAGCGCTGAAAGCTCGAACTACGAAGAAAAAAAATCACATTCGGAAAATAAGACAACTAGCTTTGATTAATTTGCTTTAAATGATTATGTTGATGTATGAACTCTAACTGGAAGTTCAAATTTTCGAATTTTTTTAGTGGGTGACGTTATTTTGAGTAAAAGTCGTTTAAAATTTAAATTCTATTTTAAATTTTTCTGAATCTGAGTACTGAGTACCTTATAAGAAATGTTTTGGCTCCTTTTCTGTGAATATTGGATTCTATTCAACCAATTCCAGCTAAACTATTCATACAATAGCATAATTTCACACACAATCCTCATCGCTGCAAGTCAGTCTAAGAATCAAGATGTTCAGGCCGAACGTTGTGGAAAATACGAAGAACTTTTTAAATTCAGTCTGAGGAAGAAATAAGTTTTTTTCGATTATTTTTAGACCAGGATAACGGAAATTGAAGGTGTAAAAGTGTAAATATAAATTTTGGTTGTCGACGTACGTAAAATCGCAGATATTCAAACTATAGTCGGAATATCTGAAATAGGCTATATTCTGCTGTCATAAGCACGGATTCGAACCTCAATCGTTGCATTGAATTTCCCATTGGCAATTTATATCTATCATTTACCTACTAGATATTTCTGATGCGTTAGGAACAAAGTATGTGTTCTAACCTATCCATGTCTATATTGAAAACCTATTTTTCTATGTATTTCACCTGAAGATGTTACGCTGTATCGAAGCCTAGATTAAAATCGATATGAACTGACTTTACTTGGTGAAACGCCATTTATGAAAATAAACCGCAGACTTTGTATTTTCCACAAAAATTTATTAATACACTAATAATTTGTTGTATGTACCTGATGATGGCTGTAAGGCCGAAACCGGTCGTGTATTAATAAATTTTTGTGGAAAATACAAAGTCTGCGGTTTATTTTCAGATACCTAGATTGTTGTTATTAAAATATTCTTTTTGTGGACTTAATTAAGTGAGTTTTACTTTCTTTATGACTATGAAGGAGTTCCACCGAGTAATACCTCAATCCATCATACATGTCTATATATTTTATTACTTACTTTCATGTCTGTTTTTCTTCTCTCATACCCTTATCTATTATGAATCCCATTGATTTGCACATTTCAGAAGAGGGAATACATTCGTAATTTTTCATTCGATAAAAATTAAAATCTCGGCTTATCTTCGGTATCCTTCCGTGAGCAAGAGTTGGATAGGTCCAAACCAACTCTCCTATTTAGAGAAAACTTATCAAAGAAACAGTGACATAATACAAAATCTTCCGTTTAAAGATTATATTCACTAATTCATTTGGTTCGAACGCAGTAAGTAGAATTTATCCAACTCTGCTTGAGTAAAGGAATTCAATGCAATCTCCCGGACAACTTTTCCTTCTTCCTTCAAACACGACGGCTTAGAGACCCTCTGACGTTTAGATGAAAATCGAAGCGGAGTAAATTATTCTTTTCGGTTTCAGTTCAGCCTCAAAAATTGCGATATTTCAGTTATGGTTTTTTATCCGGAAAATAACGGGTTTTCCGATTTTCGATCCGGTATCGTTCCGACGTTCCTTTAAAGGGTGACGCTCCCGGAATAGAATTATTCGAAACTATCGATGTAGCATCGTTCGTCTATCGATGGAATTCCGTTTACAAAAACATATGACGTGCGAATGAAAACATCGTCGATCACTTTCGCTTGTCTCGAAGATTCGCCCATTGCAATTGCTTCGAAGAAAATATTATTTTAGGTGCAACTCTCTTGCCGCGGCGGCGTTATTCTTGTCTTTCCAGAAACCGCAGCCGGCAATCTGTTTTCAACGCCACGCCGAATTCCCCTCACTTACCTAATCTTCCCTCTTCGCGTCCTAATCTCCGTTTACCTAACTGCTCATTTACGGAAGCCAAACAGGTGTTGAATCTCTTCATACACTTCCGTGTTCCTTTCAAATCCTCACCGCATTGCCGCAACTCATCCGTACTATTTGGCTTCACTTCGGAGCACCGCTTATTCTACGAATGAACAGCCAGCGCGTATCCGATGGCCACGGCTGGATGATGAGCGAATGAATGCATTAAGAACCGGATTTCGAAATTCTTTTATAAGACTTTAATTCCATTCCTATACGGATACATTCCAAGTTTAATTCCAAAATTTAAGCGGTAAAGGTGTTCATTGGTAAAATATATCAGTTTCTTCGATGTATTTCTGGTTTCTTTTTGGAAATTAAATAACTTCAGAGAGGTATTTAACGAACTCGGGCAAAAGTATCCAGAATTTTTAAAGTTTTGGTCTCAAAGGTGAACCTCTCCTCCCTCTTGAATGCATGCAGGTAACCCATGCACCAAGCTCTCCCAAATGAGCCCTAAGCTTCCCTTTGCCTCCGGCGCCTCTTGGTTCTCCGGATGACAGTTTCCCATACATTTCTCGTGGAGCAGCCCTGCTTCGAACCCAAGATTGTTGCGGAAAACGTTTCAGTAATGTTTATTACGTACTCTATCGACGCCTCAGACGAGTCATTTATTTTTCCACGGAGTTAAGAAAAAAATTCGGTAAAACGACAGAATACTTCATTTATGGAAGATTTAGGAACTTCTACATTTGAATGAATGACATCTGGGATAGAGATATCACTCAAGTGGTTTTTCGATGGTGACTAAACTGTATGAGAAGGCCATGTAATTGACGCTTGTCTTGGTTTTGGATATAAATTTGTGTCATAAGTAACACATGCAAAGAAAGCTCTGTAGGAAAAAAATTTAATAAATATATCTTCTGTTGACATATAACTCCGCAGTATCTACGTAATTAATATCTCATTGTATTTCCATAATCGGTAATAAATGTGATTATAATATTGAATGCGATAATTATCTACAATACTCCATATATTCGAATAGTCAAGATAATTTAATTTAAATCATCTTTTTCAGAATAACATATATTAAATTACGTTATTATCCATAATAGCTTATAGATAATTTATTATGGATACTATAATATATTATGGATATTATTTGCCATCATATATCACAGTTAATTAAATATTAAATAATATCATAACCGAAAATTCGAATTTGAAAATTGATTTTGGAGATTAATATCTCGATAAAATAATAGGAACCTCTCCTTGTTCAATATATTCTCTGCATGTCTCTTACTGAAAGAGCCTACCCCTTGTCGATGGCGTAAATTATTTTCTTGGCTATCTTTAGTGAAATAAACTCTTTTATTGAAGAATCAGACTTTGTAGAACCATTGAATGACTGTCGATGAAAATGTCTGAATGAATTAGATAATGACGGCTGTAAAGATCAAGTGTTGATTATTAATCGATTTAAATTACAGAAAGGATTTAAAAGCATAAGAGTTGATAAGAACTATCACTTCTATTTATACCGTAAAGAAAAGGTTTAATTATTGTAATTTGAATTTAAATAATCTTATCATCTGACCAAGAAATTATTTTCCATATGATTAAATCGCTACGATAAAATATTGACAAATTCGTAAACTTTATATACGTATTTTATGGACATTGTCACAAAATATTCTGGGTATAAAATGTGTATGAATAAAAATAGGTTTGAGTAATGACAATAAGTCAGTACAATTTTTTTCAAGTATCATATTTCAAAATATTTACAATTACTACCCAACTCAAATCGTACAGAATATTCCTCTCTCTCAATTGAAAAATTAGCCAAAGAATATCGCGATGCTTATGATTATATTTAAGTTCCTTTTATTAACGGATTTGAATATATTTTATCGGAATAAAGAGGTAAGAGGTCTGCTCATACGCCTGAGCGTGTTGAAAGATCTCCCATTCTCGATAATTCAGATTGATTAAAAAAAAACTAATTCTTTAGCCTCTCGAAAGACTTCATTTGACCTCATTGTCGAGTGGGTGACCTTCACTCACTCAAACGCTTCACTGGAAACTTACATAAGCTATCACTCTCTCTGAGCGTGGATTATCCAATTCAATACGAGCTCAAGAAGAATATTTAGTTAATATATCGCCTATAAAGAACATCTACTACATAAAACAAAATTTAATGGACAAATTTCATTGTCTTATCAGGAAAGAAACGCCGCTTCCCGATATATATTCGACGAAAGGGTTAGGGACCTGAAGTAGGGTCGCGCTCAATGGAAATAAAAGAGTGTCCCCTGGAGTGTATAACGCCAATGCCAAAAAGCGCGGAACGTTTTAGGGAACCTCTGCGCTAAAAATTACATAAAGGCAGTTTTCGCACGCTATCGTTTATGCTCGAATTGCGTAACAGGCTCGAAAGGAGACCCCTAACAAAACGCTAATCTCTCATCGCTCCTAAAAATAATCGCCCATCTTCGAAAAACACGTAAAAGTGTCGGAAATAAAAATAAATGGAAATGCTCTTGAGGCGGTCTCGGCCGTTGGCACGAGAAGAAAAAATCGCAATCTCCAATTCAGAGTTGGGTGCACTCACGCATGGATGAAAAAAAGGAGTCTTTTCCTTGGTACTCACCTAGACGAAACGTGCGGACACGAAAGAGTTTACGTAGAAACTGTCGGCGGAGAAGAGCTCGGCCAACGCAGCCTCTAATTATAGGATTTGGCAACGCAACCGCCCAATTTTCGCTTTTCCCATCTCCCGCGGTCCCCATGCCAACGGCCTCCTTTGCTATCCTCGCCATCTGTCTCCAAACCATTCCATTTCAACATCCGTAGTTTCTTACTCTTTCGATGGTCATTGATGGGCAACAAGTTCCCGCCTTAATATGGTTGCAATTATACCCTCGCTCTATTTGTAATTAAAGGCAAATCTTAAGTGTAATAGACCGCGATGAGTCGATAAAGAATTAGAGGAGATATAAATCAGACCTGACAACTGTTGATTGAAAAGAGTAGGGTTTTATTTTTCATCATTAATCGAATTCGATAAAAGGGTAAAAGGCTTTTTGTATTTTTTTATCTATTACGTGATGCCCCGCCACGATCGCACCCAACACCGCGTGGGTCTTCAACGGAATAGCTCGTCAGAGACGTAATAGATAATGAAGTGGCGAAGAAAATTTTCAAGGAAAAACAAACAGAAATAATTCCACCTTCATTTTAAAGTTTGTAATTCGTTATTAGTGAGCCTAGATATTATTTGTTGCAATTATGTATTTTAATTTCATTCCAACTAAATTGCTAAGACACTAACGATTTAAACCCAATTACCTTAAAATGCATTGTATCTTTAAAAATATTATTTCATTGATAAAATTTAAATTCTATGTTACATAATTATGTAATTTCTAGACTAGACAGTAATGAAAAATGTACAAGAATCTTTTGAGATTCCACAGCCTTGCTTGGATAACTCGATTACCCGGGTATTTCAAAAATGTATTCGATTAACGGGGCAGTTGAAAACCAAAGCACCTTGTCTTCCTCAATCCTCACCAAGGAAAATGAATAAAAAATTGATGATTTCAATAAATTTTATCGTAATATATACCACCTTTACAGCAAGATACATTTTTCGAATTTGCAACGAATCGCAGATCTTCAATCCTAAGATATGTTCAATCTAAAGCAGGATGGGTTCGATAATACTCAAAGTCATAATTATTCGCGAATAATAGCTTTCACTATTAGATCCCAAATAAATGACAAATTTAGAATGAGGTTTCGAGTTCTCAAGAGTGTCATGGGCTGCATGTGGCTCGTAATTTAATTGCTGGGATTCTAAAGGGTTGCGTATGGACCATTGTTACTATCCCTTTATATTTACGATATGCCAAATAAACAAAATCCTATGTTTGCTTATCTATCGATGACCATCCCTGATTATTTGTATGTAAGACAATTTGAGTTGAACAACATTGCGTTAAACAATATCGATTCGATCATGAGGTTGTCTTAAAAAAGATGAAGTAGAATAATTAAGTTTGATCAAGATAAAATTCGCTTTAGATACCTATAGTTTAATAAATAGATATGCACTATAGAAATGTTCGATACTTGAGAGTTATCTTCAAAAACAATTTGAAATGGGCGAAAAGCTTAATTGAAAAACTAGGCAGTATTCAATGAAAGATCACAACGTTGGTTTTTGTTAGGCATGACAGGAGGGCCAACGTTATAGAAATGTCTAAGCAGTTAGAAAGAAACTGCATTGGAAATGTTGAATAAGAAGGCTTGGAAATTTTCATAAAATTGTAACTGAGGAACCGCTATTAAAAGAACTTAGGTTATATCGCAAGAACTATAATTACAAAATATATACAGTAAATAAGAGGACGGATACAAAAAAGTATCTTTCTTAATGCGTTTAATTAAAGGAAACTTTCAAAAAGCAAACTCAATGCATAGCAAGAGGTCTTAATTAGGGAATCAGGAAAAGATTAGTGAAGTCTTTAATGTGGAGTAGAGATGGGCGCCGCGCCGATTACGCCAGCCGCCGACAATATCGGGCACGCCGCCGCCGCCGAAGAAATAACTACGGCGCGCCGCCGAGCCGCCGCCGAAAATTTTATCGGCGGCGGCGCGGCGTGGCTTGGATTTAAAAACAAAGTCCCACAGTCGAAAATATGTTGACAAGTAGTTCGAAAAGATACGCTTTGAACTGATAGAACACATCTCGGGCTTTTCAAGAGGGTGCTGAGTTATACGTGATATCGATACGTGTTACGATTAGGCCGTTTGCACACATGCCGGCAAAATCGGTGCCGGTGTAGGAGTCGAGGAGCACTTAACGGGCAGGAGTCACTGTACAATGAGTCCCACCAGAAGGTGGCGTTCAATTGACAAGTGTGCCTTGCCAGGGCGGGGTACACTTTACTCAGGCGGCTATCACTAAACGCATAATTTTCTTCAGCAGTGTTTTGCATTAGAATTTGCGGAAATTTGTTTCTAATTATTAGACATAAGTTTTAAAGGAATTATAAATTATTATATCATATCTTATTAGTAAACAAAGTTATTAATATTAAATAAATGAAAAAGCTATTTATTGTCTTTCTTTCCATTATAGTTACTTGAGTTTTGAGTTGAATAAAACTTAAACAAGAATGTCCACAGAAAAATAAGTTCCATCAAATTTTAGCTTGATATATTGCATGTGTAACTATGTAATAGAAATTTAAAAAAATCTTTTTGGTACTTTATCGCAGTCAGAAATAAATAAGTTCCCGTTATGTAGGAAAGGAAAAGAACACTATGCCTTGGTTCCACAGTAAATTTATTGTGCGACCGGTTTCGACTAAACTTCGACCGGTTTCGACTCTCTTAAAGTTCCCGTTATTTCGCGCTCTCAAACAGATCGCCCAATTTGAAAAATTATGTCTCATAAAATATTAATTAAACCAAAATGTTAACTCCAATAAGAGAATTTTCTTCATAGGGTAAAATTGTATTTTCCTGGATTACCTTCAATTCCTAACATTTGAATCATCTTTTGATTTATAAAAAAAGTCTAATCCAGAGTTCTAAAATATTATAATCGATTTGAATATTTTTATTAGAAAATATGAAAAATCAGCTCAGGTTCTGCCCGTAATTTGACGATTTGATCTGACGACATACAATGGGTGCGTGCGGGTATACATTTTTTATTTTCTGGAAATTTCAATTGAAATTCTATTCCTGGATTCCATACTTGAAAAATGTGGCGCGAATGTGATGTTAAAACTAATTCACAACAATAGTACATCCATTGATCGACATTCTCTTGGCTATTTGTAGTGTTGTACCCAATTTGAGATACCTCTCTTTAAACGTTCTTAAAGTAATGTAGCGTAATTATAAGAAGCATACTTTTGTGAAAATAAGGAAAACAACGTATTGCCAAATTAACCCCTTTATGGCGCAGAGCGAGAAAGAATCGAAAAATGCTGGCCAAGAATAAGGAAATATTTTTTGAGTGTGAACTTTGAAACTTCGCATTGCCATACCTCAATAAGTTCTTATATAATATTTCCAGACAGCGTCTTATGTGAGCTCGTTTTCCTTAAATTGGAGCGTCTGAGAGAGGATAAGAGAAAGAAATATAACTTAAAAGTCATGTTGCATGAAGTGAGTATTTCACCAACAGAAGCTATTTCAGAGATCTGATGGAAGTGATGCAATTATTCAAATAATCAACTGTGATCACTTAAAAAATCATAATTAAGCTTAAGGGTTGATTATTTAACACTGTATTGATTTTTCCCAATGATTCTGCTCATTTGGGTTTGGTTTGAGGCTGAAGAATTTTGCAAAAATCTAAACCTGGCATTATTCGTGAATTTTGGTCAATTTTGACCACCTGTAGAATTTTAATTGGTAGAAATCAGCGTAAATAATTTGGTAGTAATAGACAGGATTTATTCGAGAGTTGCCAGTACTGAAGTCCGCACTCAAGAAAAAGATTTTTTGCCAGTTTTTTTTTCGATTATAGCCCATTTTGCTGCGTATTCAAGATATCTCTACATTGTCTTTATTGGTATGATATAATTATAATAATTTACTCTCAGATATTCGAGTTATTCGACTTTTTTTCTGCCGCATACGAACGAAATTTTACACGCCGCCGGTTACGCCGCGCCGCCGCCGACAATTAAGCAGTCAGCGTTCACGCCGTTACGCCGCCGCCGCCGGCTTCATTTTCCCCCTACGCCGCCGCTGACAAAAACCATAACGGCGCCCATGTCTAATGTGGAGTGTTCATATTACTGTGTGGGCCAAAACATTGAACTTTACGAAAGGAAGAGAGCGAAATATTGCGTACCAAAGAGACTAAATACCTTCTAAAATAACGAGAATAATAAATAAGTTAGCACTACTTTTTCGAGGTAAAAATGAGGCGTAGAATGAAGATAGTGAGTTGAGAGCATAGGAAAACAAATACAAAGTGTCCGGAGTTGGTGGAAAACGAGGGCATTTAGCGACGATTTTAAAGTAGCGACGGTGGAGTAAATGAGTTGGTTCGTTATGTAAGGGGGAGAGATTGCTAAGGAATTGATTAAAGGTAAGATGGAAGGAAAAGACAGAGGACAAGAAAAAGGCAAAAGGTGTTAGATAACATAAAGGGCGGGATGAATTACAAAGAAACGAAAGAATAATGCAAGTAAAAATAGTGCACTGGAACCAATCAAACGTAGAACTATAGTGAATGAATGAGACTTCTGTTCTTTCGTGGAGTGAATGTGGCTAATTACGTACGGGCTCTGTCGCGAAGGAAATACTTTGGGCTAATAAGGTGATTTGATTTTGGCACCCCTTCGTAGGCGTTTCTCGGAAAATTTCCATTTTACAGACCCTTTCCCTTAAAAATTCTTACCCGTTCTTCTCTAATTCCTCACTGCTGCCACTTTTAGCCTTAGTACTTGAGACATCCCTATCCTTTTACTAAATCCTTCGGTAGGTGTGTTTGCTAAATCCTGCCCATGGGTTTTGCATGAATTGCCCATCTACAGCAGGTCAATAACCTTGATAACTATTCGTTCAATTGCTTCGACATTCAAAAATAACGTTTGTAAATGATAATTTAGCTATGACTTCAGTAGGAAATTCGGCAATTTGCATCTTTTGGACAGTTTTAATGCTCGAAAAAACACCAAGATGAGGAACAAATTTGTAAAAATATACGGAGGCCGTCAGATTTTCAAACATAATAATTATTTTAATGTTTCAAAGCAGAAGATTTTTGATCCTATGGTCTCCCATCAGAGCAACCATCCTGAAAGTGGATGAACCGGGTTCGAATGCAGGTCTTGTCAGACTTTTTCCGACTTTCCTGCTAGTTTTATTACTCCTTTTGTTGCCCTTTTTCTGCTTCGCTATTGCACTAAATCTGAGCTCAATCAGCATGATGTTCTAGACCAGTGGTTCTTAGTCGAGGGTGCGGGCGTCCACCATTAGGGTGGATCGAAAAAACGTTTTTTTCGAAATCGGTCAACAGTTAATGCTTAAAGTTTGTGATTGCTGGTCCTTATAACTTATACAAAATTTCAACTCGATCGGATCATGTCCTGAGGCTGCGAATTTTAGTCAAAATTTTAAATTTTTGTGAAAAATATCAAATTTTTGCATTTTTTCCTGATGGTTTCTCAATGTTTTCGAAGTGACTATACGGCAAAGATGTGCATGTATTGTTTGGTTTTGCTTAATATTAAAGATTTGGTACGTTTGAATCAAGGAAAATGGTTTCTCGGTTCGCCAAAATTCGTCAAAATACGCTATCAAGAACAACAATCTCATCATATGTAAGTTGGGTCATGCGGTACTCGAAAATATAATAATAATATTTATAAAACATATAAGATATTAAATGTTATAAACAGGTGCCATGGGCGAAGGAATCGAGTACGGAAGGAGTTACAAAAAAGGTTAATTTTAAATGAATTCGCCTCCTGTTCTGGTCCCATAGGAGTCATCTCTGCCCTATACAGAGGCATATAAGTATGCAGGTGGCATAATTAGGAAACCATTAGGAAGAAATGCAAAACTTTGACATTTTTCGCAAAAATTTAAAATCTTGACTAAAATTCGCAGCCTCAGGACATGATCCGATCGAGTTAAAATTTTTTATATGCTATAAGGACCACCTACCACAAACTTTAAGCATTAGCCGTTGACTGATTTAAAAAAAAAAGTTTTTCCGATCCACCCTAGCGGGCATGCTTGGGGATGCGAGAGACTTTTCTAAATGTTTAAGGAAAATTAAAAACAATATAATCATCAAATATGTATATAATATATTATGTATTGTAAATGTATTGATTTGTTTTTGCAATAAATAAATTATCTTGCTTTTAATATCTTTTCCTAAATAAAATATAGAAACACTTTTTTAACTGATGATATCATTTACTTATTTCCACAAAAATCTTATGTCTGCAGAAGTATCAAATTCACAGTATAGTTAACGTTTTTTTCGCTATTAGTTCACTATTACTAGGCCTTGCTAGTGATTAGGATACAATCCTATTGGGATTAAGGAATAAATTTCGCATATTTCAGTTGAAAGTGAATAGTATGTTATAAGAGAATAAATAAATAAGAATTGAACTAAATTAATTAATCACTGAGTTAAACTTAACTAGATGAATTTACTTAGTAAACAGATTAAGGACACTGGAATCTTTTGCAGCTGTTTGAAAGAGCAAATAAGTTTAAAAAGGTAATCCATCTCCAAAAAGCTGGTCTTCATGAATTAAAAAAATGGCTGTCACCTTAATCCATTTTTTACACCAATAGAGCAAAATATTCCCAAGCAAAAGATACTAATCTAAAGATGAGAACTGAAAGCTCATTCTAGTTCACATAAAGCAACTTTATAATTTTTTATTTTATGATTTCAGCAATACCCTAACAACAGTCATATTTCATTCAGTTAGCTCCAAAATTTCTGACAACATTCCCTGTAAAATACAGAAAATACCTTTTTGATTCCTCTTCCTATTCACGTCCATTCTGATTACCCATCTCTTACCTGTGACTTCTCTTAGATTAATTTAAAAATTACGCATCAAGCTTCCATTTTTTCTAACAAAATCCTCTCGAATTTAACATAACTCCCCTAGCTTTGACCATAACTTTCTATCAAAGCCTTTCAAAATGATAGTACCTTTAAAAAAAAAACCTTAAATTCAAGATTTTGCTCTACAGACACAGTCTGAGCAAGTCAGTAAGTTATTTTCCATCAGTAGAATCGGAAAATAAAAACATTTTTGCATTATATTCAAAGCATATATTTGTTATCTAAATGAAACTATAATTTAAAAGAACTTGGGCCATTTGAAATGTTAATTTTTGTAATTTTAATATCTTAAATAGAGAGGAAGGGCCACTATATCACAAAAAAGTGCTTTAAAAGCGATGGCTCAAATCTTTACTTAGTAAAACACCATAACAAGGATGAGAAATTTTAGTCAGTAAATTCAGAATTTTATCAGGGATAAAAGAATTAAATTTTCTAATCCCTGAATTGACTTCATAATAGACTTTATCTTTGAATGCTATTTCAGCAATTCTGTTTCCCCACTAATCTATAGGATTATCCTCTTTTTTGATAAAATCATAATTATCTCAGTTAAATTCTCAGACTGATTTACTTTAATTAAATTAAAATTAATATCAATTTAGCAAAAGTTAATTAAAATCTCCTAAGTAGCATACTAAGTATTTCCTCTCAGTTCAAAAAGTTTTAAGACACTCACTGGTTTATTTACTATGCCTACCGCTTCCTACCACATCATATCACATAAGAGCAAGATCACATAATAAATTAATATGTAATCTAAGTTTATAATATTCATCTGGCCAAGCCCATGCTCATTTTGTAGCACTTCATATACTTATTCAAAGTTATCAGGCTTCTATTGAAGTTTAACTAGCTGGATCGTAACTTAATGCAGGCTGTCCTATTGCAATCAGGTATAACGATTTGTCCAATCCATTAGTAGGCAATAGTTATTTAGAATAATGTTAAATGTTAGTTTTTAATTATGAAACAACTTTAGTTCTGACCCATCTGGCCCCCTAGATCTAACATTCATATTCTTTATTCATTTTTGTACATACCTTGTGACTGAATATTCGTAAGTGTCGGTTGTGTTCCACATTAGTTTCAAAAACTGCTAATTAATCAGCTACCCTGCCCTTATTTTTCTTACTGATATAGACTGCCAAATCAATAATTAAAAACAATTTCCCTCAGTAATAATTATTTTCTGCTTTCATTCCAAATGATTTAATTTTGGACAATAACCCTTTCCCCTTCATAGATATTTAATGATTACAATGAATACTTTAATAAATATTTTTTCTAAAAATTATTTCTAAGACTTCGATTTAGCTGAATGTAGTTCTATGAGCGACTTTTTGTACTTCATCCAGCTATTACTCAATCATTTTCTGCATTTCTAACCTTTCTTTTAAGCTTACATATATTTTCATTATGATTTCCATGATCAGGTTTCTTTACTCCTCATCCACTCACAGGAGCTCCAGGGCCTATCCATAAACACGGCTGGGTTTCGCATTCATTTTTAGTATCACTTCACATAAAGAAGAATCGTAAGACAGTTTATAGTTCTCAGAGCTCAAATGAAATAATAGAAACTCATTTATTTAAACTTTTATGAATAATGAAATAACTTTTTACAAAGATTATTTATACATGATGACATGGTAAAATTCACTATCATTGTTCTGCATATGATTGAAGAGTCAGATTTCGTTGGAATGCCTGAATAATATAAAAACCTTTAGCTAAGCATATGCAGAAATAATGTCCAACCCTATATTTTTCCATTATCATAAGGAAATTTCAGAAAGATGTGACAGTTCTTTTTTAAGAATAACAGATTGAAATAAAATTAAGATAAATCAAGGGAAATATTAAAAATATCTCTGAATCACATAATAACTTTATCATAAATATGATTCTTTGTTCTCCATAAATACAGGAATATGCATCTGTACAGGTCAATTTTCAAAAATAAGAGCCTTTAATTGTTAGAGAAAGCAATACACGAAGGATCATGTAATATGGCTTTAGAAAGTTAACTCCACTTTTTCTCTTGACCTGCACCTCTGCAATTACTGCATCAATATACGTAACCATTTCTCCAGGATGTCAAAAACACTATGCAAGAAATATAATAAAGAATATGAAAAAGAAAATTAATACAGCAAATATTTTTATCATCAGCCATCTATTTGAAGTAACAGACTGGAAGTACTTGAGGATCTCTCCATGAGCAGATTCCACATTGATTGCAGCATCCTGAACGTTAGCATCAATCCTAAAAAAATAATTGAGAAACTTGGAATTAGATGAAAATACATTCAATGCATTTCATCAGCTTTAAATCTATTAGAATGTCACTAATATCCATGAACATGCAATGGCAAATAAAATTAGTGTGATTTGATACTTCGTTAAGATTGGTTACTGGTAATAGCATTTTAAATTAACAAGCAAAGAAATTTATAAAAGTGAGCACATTAAAAATGTAGTTACACAAGGAATTTGTAGCACACTTTACAGGTAATCTGAAATCAATACATCACTTAATAACATTTATGCCATTTACCTTTCAACCATTTCCTCTTGCTCTTTCACCATTGTCGCCAACTGTTGAAATATACCACCAAGTTCAACAATCGTAGATTCAATATTCTGCATGGTTTCTGCTCTACTCTGAAGAAAATCATCCTAAGAGATAAATGCAACATGTTTAAGGTAAGTATTAATCCGTTCCTAACTAACAGTTAAAAATTATATTTATAATAATATAATTTGGCCCAACTGGGACCACTATGGCAACATAAGATCTATTACTATTATTAACGTCAATAAGGTCTGGAGGCTATGACTGTAGGCATTCACTCTGTGAAGCAACCAACCCACAGAGTGAAATTATGAGAATGTCCTCTCTAATTATACAAATGATGGAGAGGACCTCTGGTGGCGGTCGGTGCCATTGTGTGGAGCACCACTATTTTGCTCATAAAGAATCCTGTTTACAGAAGAGAGAAGGGCAAGACTCAGTGGTTTAGTGGTTAGAATACCTGCCCAGAAAGTGGGAGACCTAGGTTCTAGTCCCAGTCACTATTTTTCACTTCTGCAGAACTTTGGATAAAGACGCACACTAACATGTGCAAAGTCAAAAGTCACTTTCCATCATTCCTTTTAAGTTCTGAAGCTTATGACCATTCTGGGGTACTCAACCTTTTTTGGTGCCCGGGCACCAAAGGGCACTTCCAAAAGTAAAGCGGGCACCACATAGCATTTCCATCCAGGGTGATATTGAGGCCATCTCTTGGCTTTTACTTTTTATATAATATATATATAATACTTTTTACACTTGACCAGTTAACCGTTGGCCATTTGAAAAAAAAACGTTCCATGGTAAATAAGATCCAATATATAACAACGTATATAATTTCATCTCATCCTCACATCTCATATGTGAGAACCTCTCATGTGAGAAAGTCTTTATCTCCGAAGAAGATTTGAAAACATCTTTATGAAGGGGAATACATCTGGTATGAAGGTGTTCCCTGCATGTGCACCGTTGCATTCCGAAAAGCAGCTGTCCTTGATTATGAGGAGTTAGATATATTGATAAGCTGAGCCGAGCTGAATCTTCGCATTCATATAATCAAATAAATATGACATAGATATGCGTCTTGTTAATCTGGAGATAGGTGATAAGAGGGGTAAAATGCTTACGAAACCCAAGACCAGGACAACCAAGTTTCTGACCCTTTCCCTGCCAAACCTCCACTCTATCCCCGATAATGCAATCCCAAGAAATAATGCTGTAGCAAATAAAAAAATCTTTTTACCGAAGCTTGGCGGGCACTGTACGAGGTTGCTTCAGGCACCTGGGTGCCCGCGGGCACCAGGTTGAGTACCCCTGCTGTAAAGGGTTAACATTTATTGATCTCACAATGTCTCAAAATATTTAAAATCAAAATACAGTAGAAGTCAGTTATAATGAGAGCTCAGAAAAATCGGAAAAGTAGTCAACCTTCACCAATCTCTAATATTTAATGTCCATCCCCTTGAATCCAAGGGCAGCAAGTGCAGTAGAATGGAACTGTAGGGTTTTTAATCCTTGTAATCCTCAGAATGCGTTCAATAGTATGTTTGCATCAAAAATATCATTTCATTAATTCATAAACCGTTACCAAAGTGCATCCTCTATCATAAAATATGGAAAAATATTGTTTTATAATCGTCAAAGAGTAATGGTATATTGTTAGATAATTCTAATTCATATCAAATTGCTTCCTCGAGATATTTTTTATTCACGTGCTACATAAGCAATGACTGTGTAGTGAAGGAGGGTAGAGGTTACCCTTGGAATCCGAATCAATACTGCTTTTATCTCCTATATTTTCATACCATACTTTTAGGGCTCCCGGATAGTCATGTGGACAGCATGTTTGCCTTTGGTGAAAGCGGTCCCGGGTTCAATTCCAGGTGGGAGCCAATGTGCGAAATGACCTAAGTTGTCGAAGCACTTTTAGCAATACTACTACTACCTATTCTCATACCATCCTAGATCAGGTGATTTGTTGTCAAGTTTCATTTGAAAAAAAAATCCTACGGGTGTTTGCCAACATGATGGGAACTTTATTTAAATTTATGGCGATGACTAGAAGGGTCATCGCCAAAAAGAGACAAAAGGCAAAGGGATAACATGTATGGATGGACAAAGGGAAGACTGAAACTTGTGAGATGTCTCTAATCAAGGTTCTCTGAAGCATTTTTGCTGAGGAAAGGTGAGTAGAGTCGTGGGAAGAAAATGCATGAATTAGGAGACGATCATCATTGCATTTAATTTCTTTCAGGTTTTTTAAGAGATAATGCATCTCAGATTACAGTTTGCTTGTCGGATTTCTCATCTCTCATGTCAACTGAGGGTTCTGAGATATTTATTTCATATACCTCATAAACATCCAATATCCATTTTCAGGACTTTCACAGTGGTAAGTATTAACAACAACAATCACACAAGACCATTCCCTAATCAGAAAAATCTGACTAGCCGGGATTCGAACCCGGGACCAAGGGGTTGGAGCGATACCATGCGAGCACGGTACCACTCGGCCACCATGGCCGGTAAATATGGCTGCTGATTGACAAACAAATGTGGAACTCGTTATACCAATACTTATGAAATAACAGCTCATTATAATGGATATAAAACCCTATCATTTTTTCTATGAGAAAGACAATGGCCAAAAATTTACTCCCTATGACACAACTCTTGTTATAAGAAACTAATTCAGGCTTAACTTGGTGGTATTGACAGACAATCAGCGATAATATGTTAAAAAAAAAATTTTACTTTACCACACCAAGAATATATATAAAAATCGACCGGTTTCACAGCGAGGCTGCATCATCAGGTAATTTAATTTAATAATCCCTGATGATGTAGCCTCGCTGTGAAACCGGTCAGTTTTTATGTACATATGTATATTCTTTGTGCGGTAAAGTAAAAGTTTTTTTTTTACATTTCATCGCTTACAACTCTTGTTTTATGCTGTACTCGTTACAACAGACTTCTACTGCATTTATTCACATTTTTCTATTTTTTATATTTATATATATTACATTAAAAGTGTAAACTCAAAAAATGTATATATTTACAAGTCAGTGTACACAATGACTTAATATTTCAGTGAACTCTAGTGTTGACATGTATACTACTAAATGTATACACAAGATAGTACACTCTCTCACTATGGCAGATTAGTAAAAGTATGAATTTGATTTTAAATTGGTTTTGGTCAGTTCACTTTTTAGTATTTCAATTAAAACTTATGTCATTAATTTAATCGTCTGTCCAAGAATGTGGCGAGGGTTAATACCCCTTCACCAGTCCTTCCTGTGTTTATTTGTGTTTCAATGGCAATTTTTACTGTTTATGTGCCACATTTGAGACATCGCAGTTCACAATGTGTTTTCACATGCTGGGCAAAATTACACCTATTGAATGTGGAATGGTGTCTAATAATTGCCGAATTACCGTTTTTCCGTTTGTGTGTCATGACTTACGCGTCCATGTATGCCACCCTCGCTGCCGACCCCTCTTCGCCGTTCACCCGCTCAGGCCCTCCCTTACCCTCTCTTTTTCTGTGCCCTTTTCTCAATCTTATGCCCTCGTGCTGTGTCTCTGTTTATGTGGTGATATCGAATCAAATCCTGGTCCACAATCGGTTAGCCCATCTGGTGACCAAATTTCTAAGTTTCCAATTTGGTACATGCCGGATACGATTCTCACTCTAGCTAATAAAATACGTGACTGGTATTTGTGGCCTTCTTACCCAATTCCAGAAACAAAAACTTCCTTCTCCAATCTAAGGCTTCTAGCAAAATCATTAATTTGTCGTGATTGCTCAAATTATGTTCATCAAATATTAAACCGAGTCTTAATATACATCTTCTATCTAAGCAAGAACTCCCTATCATTTCGACGAGTGCATCAAAATAAAATAATGAAAACTACCTCAATGTGTTTTAAATGGGAGGTATATTTACCGCCCGGCTTCAAACCCAGGTCTTCCTGGCGATACTTTCTATGCACCACAACAGAAGATCACCATCTCTATGTGTAAAAATTCAAGCAGAAATATTGGCTGCAACAGCCTTAAACAACGTCCTACTTTTCCCTTATATTCCTTATGTGAGAAATTGTAATGTGCTCTGGCATCGAACCCAGGAACAGCAATGTATGTATGTAATTTGTTTTCCTAAACGGATTCTTAATATACATCTTCTAGCAGAGCGAGAACTTCCTATCATTTCGATAAGTGCATCAAAAAAAAATAATGAAAAACTACCTCAATTTATTTTAAAGGGCAGAATTTTGCATCGTCCTAGCATCAAACCCAGGATTTTTTCCGTGAAAGTCATTTAGGTTTTCCATAGATCATGACCATATATATAGGTTCCTTAGTTTGGATTCTCTACCTATCTGGGAAGTATTTTTTGAAAATTCCGGAAAACCAAAGCAATGCTTTTAAATGGGAAATATCAGGGCTTTGGGGCCCTTTGGAATCGAACCCATGACACTGAGGTTCAAAATCGCAATTTTTCTGGCAGTTACACGTAATGGCCAATACATCGTAAAAATTTCAAGTAAAAGACGCTTGTGGTTTAGCCTATGAGTTAGTATCCTATCTATATACCTATATCCATGAATGAATCCGGAGAAGCATCTATATATAATAGATACTATGTGTTATCTTAAGTTTAATTTGTTTCAATTTTTATTTCATATAACCATGTATATTTATTTTAAATTTGTTATGTTAAGTGCATTCATTGTAAAATGGTTGCAGAACTGTACGTGAATCTTTGAATAAATAAATAATAGAGGGGCAACATTTTCATCTAATGAATAGTTAATTACAGATAGTGTGGTCAAGTACAAGAAATTCGTGGATCTGGTTTATTTTCTTCAAATCAGACTTCATCCAAGCATACTGTCAAACAATAAGCTAAGATTTAGTTCCTGGACATAATGCGGAACAAAGCAGCTTATGCATATGGATTTAAGTAATCTGCCTCATACAAATAAACTCAGAGGAACTTGAGTTACCCTTCTCAATGGCACTAAGGCTGAATATTTCCAAAATTAAGCTAAGTAAAGCTATACAGAATTGAAACTTCCAGATGTTTACAATGAAAAAAGAGCAATAAAGACCTGTAAAAATTCCATGGCAATAATAAAAACAGCTGCAAACCTTACCGTTTGGTCATACACTTGAGCTTGAGCCTGAAGAGAGCGGCCAGAAGGAACTACAGCACCCGCGGCAGCACCTCTGCCACCATCCATGTTTATGGCTACTTGGTTCTCATCATTCAACAACACAGATCCTTGGTGAAAACCACTCACTGCAGATGGTGGAAGTGAGGTGGAAACTGGACCCATAGAGTAATAATCTTGACGGTTTTTCTGATGCCGAAGATTCTATAAACAAGATAGAATAACTGAATCCCAAGCAAGTTTATAGACATATTATCAATACATCTCATAGATGACTAATCTGATAACTTGATGTTGAATAATCACAAATAATACACATAATACTTTAAAAGATATTAAATGAAAATGTTTTTCCAAAAATTAATTTAGTAGCTTAATATATGTTAACCCGTGGAAGGCACACCTCCTTCCAGCACTTTAGGAAGGCACACTAGTGCGAATTTGGCTTTTCCAACTTTGAACGTGTATAACTATTTTGTTTATTTAGATACAGTAAAAATTGCAGCGCATTTTAGACGCGCAATTTAATTGTGCTTTTAGATGTATCATTAACTTTTTAACAAAATTTTATTTTGTTAATGAAATATTGCAATTTGTAAGTCGCCGCTTTCCAAAAATCACTTTTTTTATTTTTACATAACTTTTATAAACAATCTTCCTAACTGCTGAAAGTTATCGAAATTCTTAGCTAAGGAGTTATTGTTGAACAAAATCATTTACATGTAAATTTGTAAGACAATAAAAGTTCTTGGTACTTAATCGATATTTGTTCATTTTCAGATACCAGAATTACTGCATGTTCAGACAGCTTTTAAAAATATTTATTATTTACCAATTAAATAATGAATTGAATTATTCAAAACAATAACTCTTTAGCTAAGAATTTCCTAAAGTGCTGGAAGGAGGTGTGCCTTCCACGGGTTAATATGAAGCAATCAGCCTGAGATATTTTTACTTCATGATAAGAATGTAATGCTTGAAATGCAACTTAACATGTTTATTACAACTAAAGGAAAATAGATAAATTTATTAGGTAGATGCAAATTAATAAACTAGAAAGGAAAGAGGAAACAGTCTGTTATTCTTGTTTAATATTTAAATCTTTTTGGTAGATGCAAAAGAAATGCTAGGAGAATTTTTGGCTACTGTTTTAAGATTGTTAACATTCATTAGAAAGCAATATTTTTTTAAGTCTCAATTTTTGTTTTACTAATATTTTACAATTTTTAGTCCTTATATTGAGAATAAATATTAAATAAATTATAATTAGTAAACAACAATTGCATTGCACAACAGAGTTTAGAACTAATCTGAGGTATAAAACATTACGCAGACAAGGAGAATTTTTCTCAAAAATATCATCTAAGATCTATACCAGACCATTCTTTATCATAATTGAAATGGATAATGCAATAAGTGTGCAGCTAATGAAGGAATTCATATAAAATCATTAGATGAACACTAACCTCAGTTCGAACTTCAAGCACCTGCTTGAATGCAGTGGACATTGAAGCCAACTTGGACTGCAGTGCAAGTACCACACTTGAAGAATGAGATACCAAATGACGACCATTTGCGGATCTCTGTCCTCGGCTAACCTCCTGAAGTTTTGCTATTTGCTGATTCAAGCTGCTCAAATCTTCTTTGATTATGTAGGTCAACTCCTGTATTTCTGCAGGCTGATCAGTATAAAGAGACATCTTTTTTGCCACTAAATCAAATGAAAGGTTTTATTAAAATAAGGTCGAAACATTCGAGTATCAACGAAATCAAGAATACATATAGCTTGCTTACGGCTAGCTAATTTCTCCAATTTTGCATATGTACTGCTTATGTTCTTTCCAATCGTTCTGAAAAAGAGAAATACTGCATTAAACTATAAATAGCATTTAATATTGACTGTAGATAGTAGGAAAAGCGATTTTAAACATCGCAAGATAATTCATCTGCTTAAGCACCTGGCAATCATCATAAACTCAGCATATTCCTGTAAATGCTTGGATTTCCTAGAGTCTTTCATGACAACAAGACGGTCGACCCCCCTACCCTGCAGGGACCGCACCGTGTTAACAAATTCCATAGTCCTATCACGGGTTGACATCCTGGAAACAGTAACGACACTATCTCCACCAATAAATGTCTGTTCTACAGGTTCTCCTCTTGAATATCTCGGAACTGCGCCACTATTATTTCCATACTCATTCATAAACCGATCTCGAAGGACATTTTTCTCTTCTGTTACCACAATAAGAGGTGCCTGCTCCGACTCTGATCCACCTCGTCGTCTCCTCGCTGTCATTTGTCCCGCAAAATGAGCAAATCAACTGTAAATAAAAACCAATATACGATCAAATACGGTGATTTAAGTATGCGGGTTGGGTTAGTTTTGGATATGAGAAAAGTAGATAGCAATAAAAGATAATTTCAATATTATCAAGAGAGATTTAGAAGTTACGAAATACCAATGAAACAGATGTTGTACATTTTTTTCTGGGAAATTGACTACGATTGACAGCAATTTATAAAAATAGAAAGAGACCCTGGTCACCGTCCTCTTTCAGCCTAAGAATGTCAACGTAAAACGAAGTAAACTTTAATTCCACATATACACAATCTAAAACTCACAAGTAACTGCTATTGTATATCTTCAATTTTTGTTATAAACAAAATAGGATATGGAATTAAATTACTTACAAAATATGCATTAATAAACGAAAATAAATAAATATGTCAGAAATATGTAGATATCATTCTAGTTACACTCTCACTCAAGACATGAAAACATTGCTGATAATTGGTACACGACGATTTTGGTACGTTACGTCAGCAGAATTAACAAATGAACAACGATTTACGGTAGCCGCCATTTTAAGCGCTGTATTGTTAGTTTTGAATTTGGTCCGGTTGCGAGCCGAAAGGAATATCCTGGTAGGTTGATATTGACCAGTTTATTTCGTAATAATGAAATATCCGGAACTACCCTTTATATCATAATGTTAGAGCAAACAATTTACTTTAAATCACTACATTTATGAGTTATTTCACTTTATGTATTTAGTTATCCCCACATGACGTAATTGGAAGCCTTTACTGATTTTGGGTGCTATTTTCTTTCATCAAGCACTGGTTGATAAAGCAGTATATTTTCTGTTTGGTTAAAATATACCTGTTTTCGATTTCATTCGTTTAGGTATTGATTTAAGATCTTAGTTTTGAGTACAAAATCACCCGCCAATATGTCTTCAACATCCCAGAAGCATAAGAACTTCGTAGCGGAGCCTATGGGCGAAAAACCAGTTACTGACATAGCAGGAATCGGAGAAGTATTAGGCAAACGGCTATCAAACCAGGGGTTCGACAAGGTAAAATTCTTTTAGATCCACTTTCTTCAATAGTTTTTGGGGACACGCTTATTTTACTTCAATTTATACATCTGTGATCTTTGCATTCTGTAAAACTTATTTTTTTTTATCTATTTCTCAGACAATATATCAACCTTTATAAAGACCTTGTTAAGCTACTGTAAATCAACATTATCACGTTGTATTTGTAATACTAAAATCACTATGTAGTACAGAGTGATAGCATTTCTGCATCTCTATTATTTAAAGTAGCCAAAGGCATAATTGATCCAACAGTGTAGCTGATTTACCCTTATATAAGTAATTGAATAACAACAATGTATTTTTAAGGTGTTACCGCTCATTTCAATCGATTTTTCTTTTTATATGTTAAGTGTTGCAAGATATGGTTACGATTTCATATTTAACTAGCTTCATAATTTAAGTTATGCCCCCATGTACATTTCTTACTCCATTTATGTTATCTGTATCGGTATTAAAGGATATCGAAGGACTGAGAGCATTCTTAAGTTTCTATTATTTATTTTTTCTTTCAAAACCGAAATACCAGATTCTCAAATTTGTGTATTATTCTATCTTTTAATTGTCTTTTATTCTGTAATGACTCCTCTTCCACCTTACTTTTATTTATAACTTTTAGGTGGTCCTAATTAATTGAGAACATTCCACATATTTGTTCACTTATTGTCATTCTGTGCTTATCGAAGTTGACAGATATAAATATATATGCAATGTTATAACATTTCAATATTATTATGTTATTTCATCACTGCATTAGTCTAACAATAAATTTAAAATCGCCAATTCTAAGCAATTTTCGTAATCTTCAGATCTTCTTCATCCTTGGATTGAAGAAATGTGATATTTCTGGTCAGGCTTTTCTCATGTTTTTATATCCTCTGTGATTAATCTGACTTTTTTTTAACAGTTCTGAACTCTAAACCTAATATTTTTTATGTCTGACAGGATTGGAAGTGAATCATTAAATTTATGACATATCAAGCTATTCATGAAGTAGTATTGAAAATTCATGCATACTTCCAAAACATTGAAGTAATCAGTAACATGATTGGAAGACTTTGGATGGCAAATTTTAATTTACTTTACAAGACTTCTTTTCTGTATGTTTCTTTTATTCGGACGTATAATTAATTACATTAATTTAATTTTTGGATGATGGTTTTACGGGTATGACAGTTTTTACCCGCATTTCTTTGTCCTCCTTATGATTTAATCTTTTAAGGGCTAGATTTTAAACTTATTATATTTCAGTTCCCAATGATATTTTTAATATTCATTATCTTAAAGTGCATCAAGGCTCTATGTAGGAAACATGCTTATGTCTGTTAGATTCAATGTGGAATTGGTTTCAGAAAACTGGAACTTATAAATGTATACAATTGAACAAAATTGTGAAAGTGCATTCTCATAACAATGTAGATTTGTTCTGATTTTCCTTTTTTGTTTCTTTTGTAATAAGCATTCATGAAGGAAGTTTTAATCCATCACCATTTGAATAATCCTCCTAGTATTTTCTGTGATTGAAGTTCAATCTTTTTTATATTTTTGATCAAAACACATATTTATTAAGATGAATGTTAATTTGGGAAAGTCAAAAGAAGAATTAAAAAATTATTTTTTCTCATTCTTGAAGAATGTGCAACACTAATAGCTAGTTACATCATTTACTTTTTAGTAAGGATGAGGTTATTAGCTATAATATATTAAAAAGGGCAGAAAAATGTTATCATAAAAACTAAAATTTTTCCTTGATTTTTGAAAATCATTGAAGATTTTAATATGGAATATTTTCTATGCTTTATCTAATAAAAATGTTGAACAGAAACCTCAGTGTAACTACTCCTATACCAGACAAAAGTAGTACCTGTAGCTCATAGATTACTGCTGTTGGTTTTCTGCTTTAAGCAATTATTTTTAGTACTTGAAATTGAAACACTTAAAAACTGACTGACCCAGTACATTTACAAGTTATTTATTTATTTAGGTTTACATTGCAAGTCGGTCTTCAGGCCAGGTGGCAACGTTTGACAGTGTAGAATAGGAGCATTTGTTTATAATTGTTATAAGTTTTCAATTATTTTCTCTATATATCTATCAATTTTCATTAAACTGTCTGTCGCAGCTCTTTAATAATCACATTTTAATACAAATTTTTTTTTTTTCGTTCCAGGCCTACGTTGTTCTTGGGCAGTTTCTAGTTTTGAAGAAAAATGAAGATTTGTTTTGTGATTGGATGAAAGACATATGTGGTGCCAATTCAAAGCAGTCAACGGATTGTTTCCAGTGCTTATCAGACTGGTGTGATGAATTTTTGTAATATATTGAAACGTTTCCATCACTTAATAATTATTTTTATTTCGAATAATAATCAAACTTTTAGAGTCTATGGAAGAAGATATTTATTCCTTGTAATGCTTGTAAATTGTTTGTAAGAGCGTCCGATTGTTATTGGAATGTCTTCTGTTCAAGTTTAAATTCTCCACACAACTACTTTTGTACCATCTGCATATATTTTTTAATAAATGATCTTATAGAAAATAGTGTGTGTTTATAATTTGAAATTCCTACATCAGGAATTCTCCAGCATTAGGGAGTTTTTCCTTGAACTTTCGTATGCGTTGTTTCAGCAAATATCACTGATGTCGTTGAATAAATTAATGTTATCTTTCGTTCGGGCAATACATTAAAATCTATGTGATATGTTTATTTCCAGCCGGTGTTAGTGAGCCTGATGATTAAGTAACATCCGACAGGCTTTTAAATATTTCGAAAAAAAATCTTTTATTTTCGCAAGGATATTTATTGGTACTCGAATACCCATTTTAGGTCTTTCTTTTTGTATTTTTGATAAGTAACCTCAATCTCTTAGGTCGCTAATAACGCATCATGAATGCATGTCACAAATACCTCCACGTAAATCTCTGTGGACGTTGCCTTTTATATTTGCTAGCATTGACGTTACCTGCATAAAACCAATGAGCTTCAGGAATGAAGATTAAATTATATCATCAATTGCAAAGAAAAAATGAAAATTCCTGCTGTTCTATCATTCCGTTAGCTAATAAAGGGGGTTTCGAATGTAACAAAAGTTTGTCTTACAAAGCATAGTATGGTTCAATTACGCATAACAATTCTCTAAATCTCCTATTAATCTCAGCCTCCCAAAATTATTCAAAGATTAATGATATGCTAAGAAATGAAATGATTTATTTTAAAATCTTGATCACAATGGCATTTTTCAAAACAGTCGCCTAAGAAAACATTATTTAGCGATATCGTTAGATTCGATAGAATTCTCGAAGGAATGTTAGATGACATCAAATTTACGCTAATTTATTTACAATACCATTTCTGTGGACCAAGTTACAAATCATCAGTGCCTCGGCTACACGAAAGAAGGGAGTGGTTCGTAGACCTTTTATGTCGCAAAATAAATTATTATTCAGCTCAGAATAAAACTAAAATTGAAATGAACTTCGATAGAATTAAAGCATTTATTTTTTATTAAAGAAACTTCAATGGTACGTTGTCAGCATTTTTACATACAATTTACTGATAAAGGAACTTTCAAATTCCGTCTAAGTAAAGAAATCAAAAAACCTTACGTTTCCTTCATAGAGATAAATTTCTCCTAATATATGTTCTAAAATTCATGATTTATTTTTATAAATATTTTTCTACGAATTCTGAAAATGAATTCGTGAATTTGGATCAAATGGATGTTGACTTTAGTGTTAAATTAAAGCTCTAGTGGCGATATGTCGGCCATGTCATGAAGGTACCTAGTCAGTGCGGTGGGCCTACAATGGAAGATAGTTCCCCATCACAAAATCATGACGGACAATTGGGCCCAGCTAGTGGTGTAATTAGTGCGGCAGGAAAACAAAATGACGAAAGCAACAAAAGGGCACAGTATTCAATACCAGGTGTTTTACATTTCATTCAACATGAGTGGGCAAGGTTCGAGATGGAAAGATCGCAGTGGGAAGTGGAGAGAGCTGAATTACAGGTAAATAACGATGATTCACCTTTGTTATCAAACCTTATCTTCAATAATCTTATTAAATAGTTTAATTTTCCAACCTATACATGTCCATGTTGAATGTAAAGTGAACGGATGGCCATTCCTACACTTTGTTTTCTTTATGTAAATGGATAAACTTCGGAACGTAGGGAACACTATTATTTGCCCTATTTTGATGTGAAAGATATAACTGGTATTCTTCTTACTTTAAAAATTTTCAATCTTGACTTCTTTTTCACGTAGGGTAATTAGTATTACGCTATCAAATTGATATTGCGTTGCTGAACTTATGAATGGCCGTTTGTGTTTGTATCTCCAAATTTGTGTTCATACATTGCGGAAGTGAAATATTTCGTTTCGCAAATCCTCATTGTTGTAATTGTATAAAATATTAATGTAGGTGTGGTGCGATCGAGTTTTTACTTCCTGTAGGAGAACGAATCAAGAACACTACTTAACAGCTTATGAATTAAGATTATCCAGATGTTGCCTAATCAAAAAATTATATCCATTTACTTCATTCAAACGAAAAACTAGCATTAATTAAACTTTTGTTTATTTATATATGTTTTTATTTGTTGTTTTAGTTATCTCGCGTAATTTCTTCGACAGTTATCGCGAAATTAACGTTCTTGACGACTGAATTTTAACTGTTGTGATAATATTTCATTCTGCATTTTGATTCATAGTACAGGAATATTACAGTAAATTTACTATGAATTGTCACGCCATTTATATTATCTCGCTCAACATATAAGATGTTCATATTTATAATTCGACAATTAATTTTCATTTCGTTACGTGTCCATGTAGAAAATGTACCATAATTTACTATAGGTTATTCAGTTTCTACCCACGTTCGCATGTATGCACTAGTTCTTATTAAATATAGGGAAAAGTTTATCTAGAAACAAGAAATTTCCAAGTATGAAGATTTTAGCTATGTACTCGTGGGTAGCATTTCAATTTTTTCTGACAGCCTTCCGTAGGTAAATTCTCAATAGGTTACTAATATTTAGAAATTCATTTCAATAACTCCGTCATGACTTAATTTCCTCACATTAGACTTTATATAGTATGTAATATTCGTTTTATGTGATTATGAATTCTTGTTTATAAACTTCTCTAGGCCAGGATAGCATTTCTTCAAGGGGAGAGAAAAGGTCAGGAAAACTTAAAAGTTGACCTAGTTCGGAGGATCAAGATGCTGGAATATGCCCTTAAACAGGAAAGGTAAGCTCATATATTATTTTAGTTGTTTTGTTAGTGTTAAAAACGACTTGTGTTTATGATTATCTTGCCTGCATTGCAGAGCCAAATTTCACAAGCTGAAATATGGAACGGAATTACAGCAAGGAGACATGAAACCTCCGATCTTTGAAGAGCCTGGGCCTGAAGCTCCTATGGATGGTGAAACAGGATTCTCTAGTTCCAGTTGGAAGCATGGAAGACAGGTACTTCGCGAGTAAGTTCGAGTTTTGATGCCTTTCTCTTTAAATATTGTATTTTTGTAGTTTAAACGGTTTTCCTTAATTTTATTAAATGCTTTCATCAGTTATTCACAAATAGTAAGATTATCAGGTGCCATTACCATGCATGCACAAGATTACTTTATGAAATATCTGGAAAACTGGCCAACATGAAGTTTAATCTCTCTGATTTCCCTATTTAATCACTTATTATTCATAAAGTTTGATTTATATCTATTTTTATCTTGGTATAGAAGTCTCAAACCAAAGATGTATTCAAAGACTGTACTGTTTAACAAAGTAAATTTAATATGCTGATTTTGCATCATTATATATTTGTAATGAAATATTAGTTGAATGCCCATTCATATTATTTGGCTATTATTTCCTTGTTTAGAGTCCAACTAATGTTTTGGTAAATATCAGAAAAGATTTTTGTCATGTTTTATTCGGAGGTGTTCATTTAAAGCTCTATCACATTTTAACTTTCTTCTTCATTTTCTCAGATACTTACAGGAAATTGGTTACACTGACACAATAATAGATGTTCGATCAAATCGTGTGCGATCTTTGCTTGGTTTGAATAATAATGCTGAAAGTGAAGAGAACCTCAACAATGCTCCAGTGCCATCCGTGAATGGGAATGAGTCATCCAACAAACGAGCCAGTGAAAACCAAGGAAGAAGAACTCCTGCTAAAAAAGTGAGTGTGAACTTCTCAATCATGACTATGGGTTATTGTTCTCTGCAGAAGAATTTAGCGAGCAGAGATGTTCAAATTAAATGTAAATATGTAGTTACTGCTAGTCTTTTACGTAATTTATGTGTTAGGTAATGGAACATTTTTCCATATTTCATCTTTTCGTCAGACTTTCTGGATTACAGGATCAAATATTGGATATTTTTCATTTTAAAAGAATGTTGAACATTCTTGATTTTACAATATATGTTTCAATTCATTGTTCAAGGCATGTGAAAGCATGAAGTTTTCTAACATAGTTACCTTCCATTAATACTTAGTAATGAAAACCATAGATGGATGGATACTCATAAATACTGGTAAGCAGCTAGAGTAAAAGAATGAATCCATCTGAGCTTTTGTATTCATGTGCTGCTTCTCGTTAAAAGTTTAATTTATCCATTTGAATGCTTTGATGGTATCGTGACTTTATCAAGTTAAGTGTTAAATTCAAAACGAAAATCCAAGGCACTATCACTGAACCCAGTAGTTTACAGATGATGCATTAATCATTTACTTTTTATGTTTAGCTGTTTGATGATATCTAGAGTTTTGATTTCTTAAGTGTTTCTTAGGTATTTCTCTTGTGTAAACAATAAACTTGTATTTAAAAAAAGATGCACCTGTTCCTAGCAATATCTTTTCTCAAAATAGAAAATGTGCTTATGAGTTTGAGTATAATATGATAGCAATTGCAGATCTCTACCAGAGTGCTGTTAACATTACAACTTTTCTCTTAGGACAAATGAGGAAAAATTATAGGCATTTCCCAATGCAACAGTATAGATCTGAATGTTTTTTTTTTCAAAGTATGACTTCCATTTGAATTTTCAGGATAAACCAAAATTTTCCTGCAATTGGGTGTTCTTTTTTCTCAAATAATTATATCCCTTATACAATTCTTTGATATTTTACTGTTTAGTGTTGTCTTCTTTCCGTCTCAGTCTAGGAAGTATTCTAAATCAACTTAAGTATATGCAGGAGATCTGGCTTAAACTTTTGTTTAAAGGATAATTTGATGTTGCCCCATTTTATTGCTTAGGTCATATTTAACATTCCTTTCTATAACATCTTCATTTATGTGGAAATTTTAGTAATTAAACAATGAAAATCTCTAGGTTCTTGTTGATGGTCAATGGTGGCTGGGTCAATTCATGAATATTTGTCTGAAATGTTATATAGTCGTTTTATTAGGATGTACACAGATCAGCAAGTAACAAGTACCTTGAGATTTAAGAGCTCAAATTCCGGTCCTCATTAGTGTTTTAATGATTATGAAAATGTATTATTTATTGTCTGTCTAAATCTTGCCCTTATTTAGGATACTTGTTTTTGTAATAGCATTTTCTTTGTTGGGTCAAGATTGAGGCTTTTATGTTGTCAGTCCATTGTCAGTAAGAAAAATATTATAGTTGTTGACATTTAAGTTAAACAAGATTCTTCAAAAAATTGTAGAAGAGATTTATATCCACTTATAAAAACACCTATAAAACCCACTAGAAAAAATTAAGTCTAGCATAAACTATCCACAGTAGAATAACAACTGCATTGATTCAGGGTGAGGAACACTTGAGCTAAAATTGAGATTGGATATATTGAAGAATATAAAATAATTTCATTGCCTCAGTGGAAAACAATGCTCAAAAAGGTAGTGGTTTATTTTTTTATTTATTTATTCAAAGATTCACATAGTGTTGGCACCATTTTATAGTATTTACAAACAACAAACAAAAAATATAAAAATATCATAATAAATATACATGATAGCAGAAAATAGTATAGAGAAAATAAACAAAAAATAACTTGTATGTATATATACACTAAAACAATCTAAGCAGGAAATTATTTATGTATGTTAAAGTAAAATGATATTGTTGTTAAGGTGGCCATTGATTCCATGCCAAAAATCTTAGTACACTGAGGTTTGGGAGGCTTTTAAGTACTGCTTGTACTTAACTGCTTGGGGAAGTAAATTAGATGTTTGTATCATTAAAAAAAAAGCTTATTCAACATAATAGTACATTAAAACCAAAGTTCCTACAAAGCTTTGTGCCTGGTTAGCAATTTGGTTCTTTTTAAATTAAAACTAATAACTGTTTTATCTCCCATTAGTTTTTGAACAATTGTTGTCATATCAGGGGTGAATTTTAAATAATTCTTATTCAGTGAATTCATTTTAACATATCTACTCATGCATAGATCAGACATGAAGTATAAAATGTTAATGAAAAACTTGCAGATATAACTTGTACAGGAGATATAATTTTACAATTGAGCCTATCACAATATACACTCAAATGTACATTTTACTTAGCCCTTAAGTGATCGTTAGGGTGAGAGCTAACCAATTATCTTTATGGAATAATCTGGTCCCCCACTAGTTAGTGAGGCTTTTAAAACTTAAACATCTTCTTTGTTTGGTTTTATCATGCAATATCGTCAGCTTAAAAATTAATTAAAAAACCTTTAATATATTAAATTATCCATTTCAAATAACATTATTAGAGAAATGCAGATGCACATGTCTAAAACTTGTAATTTATTGATTTGAATGACCTTTTCAGGTTATTGACATTAATGATAAACCCAAGGTTGGTTATTAAATGTGGCATGCATAAATGTGATATTTTAAGTTCAAATACTTAGGGCTCAACCTATTCACTAGAATCTTTGTGATTAATAACATATTGTTAGTGTATAAATTCATGTTTTTAATTATAGCTGATTCCTTAATGATATTCCTTAGTTGATTTTAATAACCAAAGAATGAAAATCACCCATCTTATCTTAGTTATTTATCAACAGCCATCGCACTAAATAGAAATTGTTACTAGTTGTTCTTGGCAATAGCATGTTGTTTTAAACTACATAAAATTATTTTCTTGGACAGTGAACCTGGAGAGTCAACTTTATTATTAGACTATTTTTGCATTTAGTGCTTATCTCAGATTGAATGGAATGTTATCTATAAACAGATGGCTGATGGTAGGGGATTGTTCAAAATGCTTCTCAGAACAATGAGTTAATGATTGTGAGAATAATAGTATTGGATTAGTGATAATATGTCTTATGAAATTCAAGTAGATATGTACTCTCAAGGAACAGCTGAATTTCTAAAGGAAGGTGATACGCTAAATCTGAAAGCTATGGTCTCTTCAAATAGAGGAGGAAAAAGATAAAATGAAATGTTCTTATTTGTATGCTTTATGCATGATTTTTTATATTTTAAATGTTGTGGGATTTACTTTTTCATATTGAATATGCACGATCATAGAGTATCAGGGCAGCCGTATTTTTTATTGGAAAATGCTAGAGGAGGAGGGATTGAATGGTATCATTAATGGGAATTGCAATAGTATGTAAAATAAAATTATTGGAGTACAGTATTTATTTTTGCTCATTATAGTAAAATGAAACTTGTAGTTATGAAGATTTTTAAAATAATCTCTTTTACTGGACCCTAGGTTGTCAAATAAAAGTACAATTTGGGACAATTTATGATTTATTCAAAGGAAAATAAAGTTATGATTTAATCAGTATACATACTATTATTTTTCTGAAAGCTACTGAGGTTTGAGTGAATAATTGCTCTGATTAAGGTCTCTCGTTCTGGGATGCCAAGAAAAGTGTTACTGATGGGGAGTCATTATGCTTCTCTTGCGTAGTCATGTTCCACCTATCGTCTGTTCTGACGCAGTGAGGAAACCAAAGGCTAAGTAATTACCTCACTTCTCATCCTGCCTAGTAAACCTCATTCCTCTCTACAAGCTCTTAGTAGTTTATGCTGGAGGAGGTGAGATAAAAACCAGTATTCAGGTTGAATACTTCACAGACTAGGTTAGTGTGGCTTCTACTTGATGTAAAGATGCCTGAAGCTTATCAGGTGTTGCATCTCTTTTTTGGTATTATGCTATAGAAAAGTAGGTTCCAAGAAGTTGAGAGAGTGGCCTAGTGCTACTGTCATTGTTTGTTAATTGTGTTTATTTAGGGAAACCTTCATAATTTGACTTAACCTATTGAGATTTTGAAAATGGAATTAACACTGCAACAACTGAGTAATAATAATTTTCAGGGTAGCCGATTACAGTTTTTGACCCAATCATTAATTATGCTACAATCATTATTGACAAATTGAGTAAATAAATAGTTCAATTACTTTAAAGCACATGCGTTATTTGTGATCGTCCATGTGGTATTCAGTTCTACAACAAGTTTGAGCCTCGTCTTCTCAACCAATTTCTTTAAAGAGGGAGTGAGGCATTCATGGAAAGGCATTTACTTTACAATTCAAAGCATGATGGGTTTCATTACAAGTGTGAGCAAATTTGTCCGTTTCATTATTGGAGATCATCTTTATCTTGAAACTTAGGACATCCTTGAAATCACTCAAGAGTAGAACATGGGTTTACCAGTCATCTCTTTTCTTGACTGTTATTATCCAAATGAAACATCCCTCAGAGTTGAAACACTTCAGTATTCTTTTGGATACATCTATCAAGAGAAGATTTGTAATTTTAATTGCAAGTCTGTCATTGGCACTGGCTATTTATTACCTCAGTTGCTATTGCAATATTTAAACAAGTCTCTGCTGTTTATATTTAGCCTTGCATCAAAAAGTTACATAATTAGTCCTGTGCGCTCAATATAACCCCAAAATTCTGAATTCTGAATTATAATGACTCTTTTAAGAAAGTAAATCAATCACTTCAATCTTTGACTTGAAGTAAACAAGCAAATACAGCTCTTTTAAACATGTTAGCTTTCAATAGTTATTAATGGAATAAAATGTTTGAATAAGCCTGCAATCAATGTTTTAATGGAATTTCTTTCCATTTAAAATATACTTAGGAATTACCTTCTCTCAGGATATTTAGAAGGTTGTCCAAAACTTTTATTACGTTTGGTTACATTATACCATGTTTTCAATGCCATCTGGTAGAAAGGAGTGAATTTTTCACTCCTTTTAAGATTACGGGGGGAAAATATATTTTTGAATTAGTTGTAAGCATTTAACAGTTCTGAACTTATAGCAAGGCTATAGATCAGGGTTGCCAACAGCTGCTGTGAATAATTAAAAAAGCAACATTATTATGTGTTTATTGATATAGATTGAGAGAGATATTTTCACTCTTGGTGATGAAGCTGGGCTATAAACTCAAAATTACACTGCTGCCAAATCTTTCCATGATTTTCAATTGTTTTTTATCTTGAAAATATTGACATAATATCTTGGTCTTATTGGCCCTGTAAACCTAATTAAGTGGTAATTAGACTGGTAATAAGATTATAAATTTATAGGATAGTTTCTTCTATGATGTTGCCCAGGGAAGGGAACCCTAGTGATAAGGGCCTTTAATGTAAATTACAATATCTGTCTCTAAGATTGGCTCAAAAGTGTCCAGTGTATATATTCTTTGCAAAGGTTAGGAATTTGAATCAAATTTTATGAGAATTTCTAGTAGTAAAGGCTTAGAGCAGATAAAAGTTAGTCATATAGTAGCAAAAATGGTAAATTTTTCTCTCTATCACTCTGCTAAAGTGTTCTTCTGGATGAATTTTCTCTCTGTGCTAATAAGAATGAGTTGGAATAAGAAGAAGTTGGCAGATTTTTTTAAACTTTTGTCTCCCTTGAAAGTAAAATGAGTTTTTTAAATGCAAAAATATTTGTTTAATAGCATGGTTTCTGTGGTGGGAGTGGTTAGCATGCTTATATGATAACGCCCTAACACCAAGGTCCCAGGTTAGAATTCCGGTATGGTCGTTCATCTATTGTTCATGTTCTACCTTCTTTTTAAACTGGCATCTTGCTGTATATGAAGAATTGATAAATAAATATAAAATATTAGTCTTAAATCAATTTGGTAGAGCTTTAATCATGACTTGCAGAGAGAACTTTATTATTTTGAATGGAAGTGTATATTTAGGTAAAAAAAATAAGTAGATCTTCCTATTTTGTTTTTAATGAATTGTTAAATGAATGTAATTTCCTCTTACCGAGTTCCCTAATTTCAGGCTCCTTCAGGTTTTGCCTCATTGATACCTTTTGAAAGCTTCCAGTTTTGTCTGCTTCCAATTACACAACTTGGCCATTAGTTCATTCTCTGATCTAAAAATATCCTCCAGATTGTTTCCTCTTTTTTTATTAATCAATGAGATGCCAGGGGATGAACGAAATCTTGCAAGAATGAAATTACATTTTTAAACTTTGGAAGTTTATCCATTTCTTTGTTTAACCTCTTTCTGTTCAAGGGACTTTTCTCTGATGGTTTCCTCCTGCCTAGTCTCTTCTCTCTAACTTTAAATTGCTTTATTATTGTTCCATTCAGATACTTCAGTTATTAACTGCTGCCTAACCATTGCATTCCAAATAAAAGAATGTAATCCATTAAAGGCCTTTACAAAAGAATGAAAAAAATGAAGAAAACTATAGATCCATATAATATTTTATCACTGCTTTGGAAAAGAAATCTTAAACGCAATATAAGTTAGCCTGTAAGGTGGATGTTATTGAAGGAGGAAAGAATTTTCATCGTGTGGTAAAACATTTTACCCTTAAGAATGAATGGCTTGCGTGAAATGAGAAACAGAGGAAAAATACTTATGTTTTCAAAATTTCTGCTACCCTTTCTGACATCATCGTAAACTATTTAAAATAAACTGCTTTAGTAATGTAGATAATTGCATTTTTGAGAAAAGGGATTGAACAAGATTTGATTTTGTTAACTAGGCTCCACCATCATTAGCCGAAGCAATGATCCTAGACACAGAAGCAGCAGTGATGGCCAATTTTGAGTTTCTGACTCACACGGATGTTGACATGGATGATGACGAAGAAAGTGATCCTGAAGAGACCCCTGATGATGATAACGAAGAAGAGGAGGACGACGATGATGATGAGGATCATGTCAAACAAGCCAAGAGAAAGGGGAAGGTCAGTTACTAGAATCCTCAAAATTTTTATGGAAATGACTGTATTTTTATTAAGTCTGAGCAATAAGAAATGTTGTTGAATTCTCAACTGATAAAAAAATAATCGTTGGTACTCCTCTCACGTTTAAACTTTTAATGAGCTGATTAGAAAAATGTGCCATATTTTTCCAGTTCTGCAGTTTGCTATGGGTTAATTAACTAGTTCTTACATTTCCATGATGTTTTTTGATTTACATGTTTGTGTTTTTTTATTGAATTTTTGCTTATGCCATCATTCAATCTTTTCAGATAATTTAATGTTATTACTTTGTATTTTCTCAATTATATGGAGTTTTCATTTTTATGAAAATCAATATGGCTTGAAATTATGATTTTATTTTCTTATAAGTTTTCCAGGGTAGGCAGTGCTTGTTATGAATCATATTAATTTTTATTGGTTTGGTGATCAAGTTGGCAAAGTAATAGGGTATCATATTGGAATCCAAATCCTATCAGATTCGTAGGCCAATATTCCTGTGGAGTCAAATTGAATATAAAATATCCATTAATTCTTACACAAAAAATTATTTTCTTTCAGAATCTTATTCTGAATGAGGGTTTAGCTGATGATGTTGATGCAGCTGCTGATGAAGTCCTTCACGAACTTCATCTTCTAACTGAATCTGAATATGTATCTGGTGATTCGAGATCCCAAGGAGATGCAAGTGACTGGGGTGAGTACATACATCTTTGAGCATTCAGTGTAAAATATCTGTTCAGAGTAGCTAACGCAATGTGTGTTCAATATTTCATAGGTGCCCGCAGACAGCTTGTGTCAGGCAATGTAGTTGGTGAAGAGGAGGCTCTGGATTCAAGTCTTGGTCTTGGAGAATTGGCCCAGCTGACTGTAAACAATGAAGCAGAAGCTACATATGATGTTAGTGGTGAAAACTAAACATCTTTAGCCATAACTCTCAGTAGAACATTATGTCAGATTACTCCTTTTGCTATAACTGAGAAGGATAACTATTGCATTGCTAGATTTCTCACACAAGAATATAAGTTCTCAGGGAATAATTTATGCTTTTATTACAATTATTCTTCTTTTGAGATTTATAGAAATAACTTCTATTTTTATTCAAATTCGTCTGTTTTTTTAATCAAAAAAGTTTGCAAAAACTAAGCAAAATACTTAAATATTCCTTGCCCTAAAAGTGTGTGTGCCCCTCTTCAATATTCAATGAAACCCCTTAATTTCTGTTTGATCTTGTTGTGTGGTAATCACTTTAAATTTGCTAGAAGTTATCTCTTAAATATTTATTATTATTTTTGAGGATTCTTTTTTATTATCATTCATGGGTTTTGTAATAAAGATGTTCTTGTAAAAACATGATCAAAGAAGGTTAGACAGTGAAAAAGTCATCTCTGTGATTAAAATGAAAAAATAACCATCGTCCTTCAGGATTATAGACAGCATAATTGAAAAACTGTTCTAATATCAGGTGAAGACTAAACAACTCAGGGCTTTTGTTGAATCCTGCCTTTTTTGTGAAACATTTGCAATTACTCGTTAATAAAAAGAATTTCATCTCTTTAATTACACTTTGTGGTATTTTAATTTTGGATTGATTAATATATTTATTTTGTGTGCATAATTTTTATAATCTTCTGGTATTCAGCTACACCTGTTTCCTCAGGCTAATATATATAAAACTTTGAGCAAGAAGTGAAAAATAGTGACATCGCAGGGACTCGAACCCAGGTCTCTCACTTTCCAGGCAGGTATTCTTAACCACTGAACTACTATGCATGCATCAAATTTCCTTATTTAATTGGGAGCTTTTATGAGCAAGGAAGTGGTGGTCCATGTAGTGGCATGGACCACCACCAGAGGTCCTCACTGAGGCAAACAACACACTAAGAGATTCTATCAAGAAATCTCCCCAAGGAATCACAAAGATGGTAGAAATGAAATTGGTTCCCAGTCATTTCACTATTTTTTACTTCTTTTTTCAACCTTGGGTTAAGGGGCACACCTCTTCATGTTTAGTTAAAATTTAATTTCCATCAAATCAAATTTTAACTTGGCAAGAAAAACAAAATTTGATTTCCATCAAATTAAATTTTGTTTTTCAATTTCACCTTCATACTGCCAACCTACATCAGGTTGTATATAAGAAAAAACAAAAATCAGAGATTTTGGAAGGCTGAGAGCTGCTTTGGAACACCAACGGATGTTTTCTAGTGAACTACAGATTAGATTTGGTGAATACCATGAGTTTTTCATTGGTAAATACCGAGTATCAATGGAAATGAGGGATAAGTATCCTCAGATTCTCATAATCAAGTGTGTCATTATGGAAAAAGGTGTTCAATGTATGAGCTCATTGCAGTGTTTGCACTAACCCTGATGGCTGATGTATTGGCCCACTGTCACCGTAAACGTTAAGTAAAGGAATTTGAGAAAGGAGGATATCTGAAGAAAAGCAGAAGGTATCTGAATGCATAGTGAATTATTTCTCCCACTAAATATTTTAATGATTTAGTCTGCCTAATGATTTATTTTATAGTAACAATATTGTCATTAACATTGCTAACATTTTTGAAAAACTAGAAAATTAACTTTTTCTCATTTCTGTGGGTAATTAAGCACTGAATGGAGGATAAAATGCCACTTAAATTTTTTATTAATGCTCAGGAGCATGGCACTGTGCTACAACTAACCCATTTTGCTCTTAAATATAGGGCTGATACTGGTAACAATGATGACTACTGTTTCATCCTGATAGGTATGGTTATCTTATACATATTGCTATATTATCTACATATATGATAACTTACTAATCATTTTTAGGGATTCATATATTTTTAATAATCACTTGACCATTTCCATTTTTAGCTGTTATTTCAATTAGCTTATGGTTATTTACTTCATTGTTTTTCTTTGGATTGGGAATAATTATGTTTTACATTCACAGCTTGCTACAACAAAGGAACCATTCAGAAAAACTTGGAATGGTAAGTATACTTTGAGGAGTCATTTTGATTGTGTTAGAGCGTTGGCTTTCCACCCAGTTGAGCCAGTCCTCATAACTGCCAGTGAAGACCATACTCTCAAGCTGTGGAACTTACAGAAAACAATACAAACGAAAAAGTAAGTGATTTTTCTATTCTATATTATTACTTACTGTAATTTAAGGCTGATTTTTAATGTTTATATTTCTTTGAATTCAATAATAGCACTTAAAATGATAGCACTAGAACTCAATTGAAATTGCACCTTGTAATTTTCATTAAGCTCTAAGTTGAAAGATTCCAATCCCTGCTCAAAAGGTCAATTTTAGGGCTTAGATATATAAATGATTATGGATTCTGTCCAGTAGAACTTATTATATAAATGTCATAAATGTAGAAGAAACCTAAGAATAGTTTGTTTATTATGCATTAATATATTGAAAAACTTTTGTTAATAACATTTTGGGTAAAAACTATAATTAATGCTCAGGCAAAATACATGTAGGTGCTTATATAGATCTAATATTATCTTAAGGTTCTTTAAAACAATGGTAGCTTATCACTAGTCTTTGCTCACAAGATCCGTAATACAAGTGTAATCATATTTTTATTACTCTTATATTAATATTGAAACCTGTATTAGGTGCTAAATAAGTTTTCCTCCTGCTTGTTAAATAAATGAAAACATACCTCTAATAAATGTTGACTTCTTATTTATATTCGGTTTTATTTATTAATTGTGGAAGGCTATTGCTATCCTGCTTGATTTTCTATTTATTTTGCCAAAAATGCTTCCAATGCTCTGTAAACCCAATTAGTTCTTTGTAATAAAGGTTTTCATTATTGTTGCAATAATCTGTAGAACGTTTCATTATTAACCACACTGAATATGCTTCATTTTTACCCTGCCATTACAAAATTTTAGTACTAGGTTAGTTTTGCACACTTTAAATTGTGAAGAGGTATTCTTACATTAAAAATTTCCAAATGAAAAAGGTAATCCTTTTTTTTCTTATTTTTAATGAGAATTATTTTCATTCCTATTCTTCATTACAACATAGATCTGCATCTCTGGATGTTGAGCCATTATACACGTTCCGCTCCCATACTGGACCTGTCCTCTGCTTGGCAATGGGTCCCAATGGCAAACAGTGCTACAGTGGTGGATTGGATGGAGCTATCCACTGTTGGAACTTACCCAGTGCCAATATTGATCCATATGATGCCTTTGGTAATGAATCAACCTATTTTTTGTTTTTTTTTTCATTCATTTTTTTCAGTTTTCATTACTATATTATTAAACATTGGAGTATAATTAATTATTAATTTGTAATAGTTTTAAATCAGCCATTATGGTAATCAGTAATAAGTACCCCTTCAAATGTTAGGGTGTAGTACTTTTCCTGTGGCTCAACTGGCAAAAGAGATGTCGAAGTTAAAAAAAAATGCATTGGTTTAAAAGGGCTAGGTGATCCAATAAAGTAATTTTTGTATTTCTAATGTTTTAGTTGAAATTTAAATTTATTTATTTAAAACATGCATTGTGGTATAACATTAGGACGCTATTAGGAAGGAATTTTGAATTGAAGAACTAGAGTTAAAAATAAAATACTTGAAATGGTATGGATACTTATCATTCTGGTTTATGTATCTTGTAATGCAACACTTTTGTTTAATATCTAGTTTGTTTTTAAATAAAGAGGACAGAATATATAAATTTGAATGGTAACATCTCTTAAGACCTGTGCTCATGAAAACTGAATATGTTCAAAATAATCTAAAAATGCATGACCCACCAAAAATTCATCATTTATTGTGACAATTATATGAATGCATCTCCATTAAGTATGATCTGCCCTAACTTCGTCAATTTCTTCGTTTATGAAATTGTACATTAACCCGTATGTTTTTATAAAACAAGCTGATAACAAACACACAAGAAGGTGCTGTTATCAGCTTAAGGTTTATATTGCATCATATGTCAAACAGCTTCATCAATGGGTACTTTTCGAATTTTAAATAGACTTACATTTTCAACTGTTTATCCACTGGTTCAGTTTCATACATTGAGGTTATTGAAGTTGGCCTTGTAAGTATCTTTTTATTTATATTCTCTTGCAATTTTTGTATTTGACAGATCCTAGTGTTCTGAGTGGAAGTTTGGAGGGTCACACAGATGCTGTTTGGGGATTGAGCATTCACGCCCAGCAATCACAGCTCTTATCATGCTCTGCTGATGGATCAGTGAAACTATGGGCGCCTCAGAGCAAAGTGCCTCTTCTGTCATTTTACGGCATAGAGCAAGGTAAATGTAGATATTTAGTGAGGGCTTCAATGATGCCCAATCTTTTGTTGTACACTATTCAGAAAATTTCAGCCAAACCTGAAATTCACTCTCTTCATTGGCAACATGGAATTTATATTCTAAAATTTATTTATAAATAGGACTACTTCTGAATTTTCTGTTAAATTAAACTTAGAGTTAACAATCTGTCATCGAGTGCAGCATTTTTTTGTGGGTGTTTATTTATTCGGTAACTTACATTCAGTGGAAAAATGTGGACCCTCAATTCAATGTTCATTTATTTAGTTAATATTCTATTCAGGGCTTGCAGGCTGTAAAATATAATTTCTGGACGATGAGAGAACATTATAGGCGAAATTTTCTTGGCACATCTTAGTAAATGTTCATGTTAATTAAATTTTAAAAGCCTTAAAAGAATAGAAGTTTATTTTGTTTGGGGTTAATATATGTATTTTGCTTTTCCTCTGCTCATCTAATTAACCAATCTGGTTTTCCAGATCCAGCCATTTTAATTCATTCACCAGACACATCTGGGTGTATAAATATATTTCATTTATGAGTAATTGTGAAAGTAGTTACAGTTTCGATAATTTCTTTGAGAATTTTGTCATGCTTACACATTCATAACTTATATTTGTTGCCACAGGTTCAAGAGCTGATATATAGATCTTCCAACAAAAAGTGATATTTATCTATTGAAATCAAATTCAAATTGTCCTTTAATTTTGCATTCTCCTGCTATTGCATATTGATGCCTTATGTAATGTATCACAGGGATTTTTTTGGTAGCTCAGAATCTATAAGTATTTTATAACAGTTCTGGAACTAATACATGAACCAAGATTTGCTAACAAATATTAAATTCCACATGAAATCTGATGATTTTTCACCCTTTAATTAATATAAAAATGCAATATCTTGCCAAGTACTGAAACATATTGAAATAATGCCATCCAAAGACAAGCTTTAGTCTTTAAATAAAATGTTATCAATGAGTGTGAATTGATGTATTTTACATGAGCTCTGTCTGTCAGCTGGTATGATATAAGCACCAGGAACATTTCATGATAATTGTGTAATTTCTCATTGACAAATGCACTTTCTTTTTAGATGGCAGTCCTACATCAGTTGATTTTGTACGCGATGAGCCTAATCGAATGGTAGCTGCTTACAGCTCCTCTCATTGCGTAATATATGATTTAGAAACAGCAAAACCTGTTGTGCGTTTGGAAACAACTCAGGTAAAATTTAACAATTTTGGTTTTCTATTTTATATCATTGATAAAATTATTTGGAGAATCTAAAATGACTTAGCATTTGAGCTTCTTTGAAGAAAAAAATTAGCTATAGAATCGTATTATTTATTCTATTTTAACCATGAAGTTAATTAAGGTAGTACATGATGAAATAATTTCTCTGTAGGATGTGGAGAACAATGTATCTGGTCGTCAGATCAATCGAGTCGTGTGCCATCCAACATTACCAATAACTGTGACTGCACATGAAGACCGTCACATCCGCTTCTTTGATAACTATACTGGTAAATTGGTACACTCAATGGTGGCCCATTTGGATGCCGTAACATCTTTAGCTGTAGACCCCAATGGACTGTATCTTCTCTCTGGAAGTAAGTATCTTCCTTATACAGTATTGAAAAAATTTACCATCATGGAAAATTTGGAACACATGCTTTTCCATTTCCCTCTTCCTTAGTATGCATTTCTAAGATTTATTTTTATTAACATTTGAATTATTAACAATGATCAAGTTCTGGTAAACATTAATTATATATGCAGCTGTATGAAGTGTGGTATTTATTTGTCAATCCAATTTTGATCCAATAGTATGAGTCACTTTTTAAAATAATTTTTAGTATTAAAGAAATGAAATTATATGCAAACTATCAATTCTAACATCCTCGTATAATAATGTATTCCTAATTAATGCTAGTGATTAGAGCCATGCTCTCGCTTATATTTTTATTCTCTTTTTCAAATAGTTATATATTTTTAAAATTTATACATGGTTTATGAATCCATCTAAAATTTACATATCTTATTGTCTATTACTGACTATTGTCACTGACTTATTGTCTCTTAAGTGAAACACCAAATTAATTAGTTTAGTGCTTTCCGCATTGATGACAGTGGTTCTAGGTTCAGTTCCTGGTGGGAGCCTATGTGCAAAATGACCCAAGTTATGGAAGCACTTCTAACAACTCTACTACTACCAAGTTAATAGATTCAGAATGATCGGGTTGCGTAGGCTTCATACACTTAAGGCAGCGTTCACACTGAGGCAAATTTGATAAGCAATATATCTTATATCGCCTCAGTGTGAATGCTGCCTAACATTGACAGTAGGGTGTATCACGAAAAACTTTGTTTTGAAATTCAAAATTTCGAGTCAATAAAAAGTTGTCAGTATCGTCAAATATTTACCCAAAAATTTTAGTAAAATTGAAAAATATTTAGGTCTCCCGCAACAGGCCTAAAGTTTGATATTTTTTGTCTAAACAAAGGTTTTCATTTTTTTTACATAAATACATAGGTAATTTTGGTTTTCAATTAAAAAAATGTAAATTTTAGAATGTTAATAAAATTTCAACCCATCCTTTAGATTATTTTGTTTATAGTGTAGGTATTGTACAGGATTTTGAAATAGCGTCTCTACAGAACTTTTGACCCACGCTATCCCAACAATGCCCCCATGCAACAAATGTCAACACTCAATAATAACACAGGCACACAAAAAAAAAAGGTTTCTGAGCCCGAGCTCCGACCCTTGGTTCCACATGTATTTTTGGCTCCCGAAACCGATCCCAGGGTCAGTATAGCCCAGACGTTCCGTATCTGCCAGCTACGGTCAAAAACAGGACCAAATTTTGCCATTCCCTGGGATTAAGTGCAAAGCTTTATCTCTGTGCCATTGAAAATATATATATGTGCAATTATGGAATGTCTGGGCTATACCGACCCTGGGATCGATCGGTTTTGGGAGCCAAAAATACATGGGGAACCAAGGGTCGGAGCTTGGGCTCAGAACTTTATTTTTTTTGTGTGCCTGTGTAATCAATCAATCAACATTTCCAGTTAATTGATTGATTTTCATTCCCGAACCTTCACATTTGGTTTGTGAGTGGTAAATTCGGTGTGGTGTTGTTGTTTCATCATCATGAGTAAAAAAACTTATTCTACAAGAAAAACTACTGATGCACCGATTTTAGGTCAACCTGTTCATATAAGTGTTAACAATGCTTTGCCTACTGAAGTTAATGTGCTACAATATTTTGAATGGCTGAGAAATCAACTGAAATCGGACAGATGTCATCAACCAGAAAAAAAGGTAATTGCAAAGCGAGTGGTTCGATAGCCAGAAGAAATTTGGAAGAAGGCTCACATTCCCGTTTCAATCACAGACCGATGTATTTGAAAAAAGATGTATGTGAAAAAATTAAACAATTGTCTAGGTGAAACAAAAAATACAATAAGTTTCAAAACTTCTCTTGAAAATTTTGAATCAGACCTTTTAAATAGTTAGTTTGATATTTGTTCCTGCAAATGTAATGATTTAGAGAATTGTTTATGTCCTGCTGGAAGGAAATTTCCATCATTGGAGCATAAGTTCTTAGGCAACTAATGAAGCATGAGGGTTATGATTATCGGAGGTCGTGATGCATTAGAAAGTAAAAAACTCAAGAAACATAGTAAAAGAAAGAAAAAGTCTTTGCAATCCAAACTAAATAGAAGTCTCCAACTAACAAAGACCCCATCAAAAACTTGGCCCATTTTGATTCTGGCCTAAAAGATAGTGGATCTTTATCTCATTAACAATAGAAATAATAAATGCATATTTTAATGTATATAAGGCAACTCATCAATTCTTTATTATTGAATAATGATGTGGGAACTATTTTGGCTCTTTTATTTTTAAATAAATATTCTACTTAAAAAACATGAAACAGGTTTGCTATGGATTCTACTTTGGATGGAGAGCTATTCAGACATTTGCTCAAATTCGTTTGTGGTGTCTCAAGAGCTTCTACGACACATGAACAAGTTTTTAATGGCAATATAAAGAAAGTCCAATCAATTAGTCATGTTTTTCTGGTTACATCATAACTAGCGTAGGTTATTCAGAAGCAATTCCACCCTTTCCATTTTTAATACTTATATTTTGGTTTACAGAAATATTATAAATGGATTAGGTACTAGAAAGGGACTTGAAACTCGATTCATTTTATGTGGAAAAGCAAGCAGATGAAAATCTTAAAAGTAAGAGAATATGTTAGGATTGTGATATTTTTTCCAGGTGTGGTGTTTTAAGCAGAAAATTGAATTTGATAATTCTTTTATGTATAATTAATGAAGGATAGATGCTGCTTCTTTTTGTAGGCAGATATTATATTTGCAACACCTTTCCAATTTCCTTGTACTTTTGGCAAAGAAAACAAGGATCTTACATCTACTTCTGTCTCTATCTTATTCTCTGCTCTGTTGATAAGCAAATTGCTGAGGTATGAGAGATGCTGAGAACTTTCATCAATTATGGTCTCTCTTCATGGAGTAACTACAGATAGTGTTACTTGTGGAGTCCTTGTGCTTTCCTAAAGTAGACTTGCTCCACTTACAACATTCTGGGTCTGTGAGGAAATCAAGGGCAAACTACTTCACTCCTCATATTGTCTAGTAAGCCACATCACACCCTACTTGATCAGGAAGCTAATGTTGAGGGAATGAGATTTCAACCAGCTTTCAGACTGAGTGCTTTACAGACATTCCCTTGTATTTGCTAGTCCATGTTGTATCTTAAAATTATATTAATATTGTTTGGGCAAGCATCTGTCATGTGTGGTCAGTTTTTACTTCCGTATAGTTTTTATTACACTTTCAACTGATTATGAGTGTATATTCATAGGCTTATCATTGGTGTTGTCTTTATTTAGGTCATGACTGCAGCATTCGACTGTGGAACTTGGACAATAAGACATGTGTGCAGGAAATAACTGCACATCGGAAAAAGTTCGAGGAGAGCATCTTCGATGTGGCCTTCCATCCTTCTAAGCCGTACATTGCAAGTGCTGGAGCAGACGCTCTGGCCAAAGTGTTTGTGTGAGAGAGAGATTTCTTTGAAGCAGCAATGCTTATCAGTTTTGGGGCTGCAGTGTCTTTTGTGACAGGTCTAGGAGATCCTTAGGAAGTGTTCTAGGCCAAATATCGAGGGGAGGGGGAAATTGAGGAATGGGAGTGATGTCATGTTGTAAGGAAGGGTGGGTGCCGCTGGCCGGCTCAGTTCCACCTGTCCACCCACCCCATTCTGGTTCCCTCCTCCCCTCAGCGCCTGATGGCGCAAGACCCTTTCACCACTTCCCACAGAATAAAAAACTTCTCTACCCTCGCCTAATTCTAGGAATGTACTGTATATGTTAACTTATATGTCATACCAGTGATGAATTAATTTGAGTGAATCATGCCAAACAAAAAAAAGTGACTATTACTGCTCTTTTAAAAAATTATGCGGTGAGTTGGAGCGTAAAAGCCGGTGACAATGCTAAGTAAGTCAGGCATAGTTAGGGCTGATATAAAACATGTGTGTTTAATTGTAAAAAAATGTATTTAGTAGAACTACTATGTAGCTCCAAGGTAATAATTATACTTTGTCCTTTTTATTGTACGTTCAGAGCTCCCACTTTTGGATTTCTGGGGCTAGCCTGTTTTGAACATAACTCTTGCAAGTTGCGGATCAGCATGCTACTATTGTGAATTTGTAATGGTTACATGCAACTGAGTCCCTGATTGCCTGGAAGTGCATTTACTCAGTGAATTTTGGGCAATGCAATCACTATCTTGTCAAGTGAGAAATTATCAAAAAATCATGGTTTTGGTATCACAGAACCATTGACTTTTTTATTATTCTACTACATTTCCCTACAAACTTCAGACATATTTTTGTTCCCATATCTCCATATTGTGATTATCCATTTCTAATAAGCAAACATTGTGACATGTCTCACATGCTGATACATTCTTTGATACAAAAATATCCAAATGAACACTTTCATTTGAGTCTGATCATGAGTGCATGTAGTGTGCTGGGAGTGTTTTTTCTTGCATGACTGTCGATATAATTGAGTAAAAAAATCCTACTCTTAATGGGTTCGGATGTACACTTACGACAAATCTTATTTGTTTTCTAATACTCTAAAAGCAATGTTTACTTCCCCAGGAAAGTTTATATCAGTTTGGTTTAATTCCAGTGGAGTATTTGTGGTAGATTGCACCTAGAGAGCTTGCTGTTGGGGAGCATGTGTAAGAATGCAGTATGTTGAGTGCCCTACTGTTCTTTTTTGTGTGGTGTACAAGAGTGTGAAAGAGAGAGAGAATGTGTGTATCATGCACTTTGTGAATGTAGCTTCTGCCCGCAGCAGTCGGCCTTCCTTGGCTATGGCTGCCTTCTACTTCCTTGTTTCAGGGATTGGCTGAAAGGAAGTTTGGTCAGGTGGTGAAGTAGGGTTTTTTTATGTGTATACAATTATAAATATATAAATACAAATATATGCCTATATGGACGAATTAATAGCCTGATCCTCTCAGGTCTTACGGAAGCAACGTCTTCCCTGCAATGGGGTCTGAAAACATGAATTTAGAGGACCACTTTATATCCTACAAACCACTCTATTGTTTCATTAAAATAGAAATCAAACACTGTCTGCTGTTGGTCTCTCTGTATCATGGTGACTGAAATTAATGTGAAATCCTATGCAAATTATTTCTGTTTTTATCTTCTTCAATAATAGCTTTATTGAAAAGCTGCTTGTAAATTGCAATAATCTAGTTAATTTTAATGGAATGTCACTCATCATTTGGTAATAAATGCAGATGCACAGTGATTTTTATTGATTTGCCATTTTTAATCCTTTTATGATTTCCTGCATGACTTTGAATATGCCTTCTTTTTTTATTTTTTTGTGTCTAAGGAACTCGAGGGATTTTTTATTTATTTTTCATTTTGGTTTTCAGTACATAAAGCTCTTAGAAAATCACCAAAATTTGAAGGTAGCCTAACAAGCCAGTGGTATATTGCTTATTTTAGATGCAGCAAAACATGACACAAAGTTTGCATTGTGCAAGTCTTCTTGTACAACTACTAGTTTAAAAGTGTTATTTAAAAAGGCATTGTTCTATGCACCAAGTGTGTAATTGGGCAATATGTGGGATCAATTTCAGTGTTAATTTTACAACTTAGGTCCCATTTTGTTATGTAATTGGGCATATGCTTTTGCCTTTTAAAATGGTGCAAAATAATTTGAATGAAGAAACTGATGAAGGTTGTAGTGCCTCCTGCCTTTTAGAATGCCTCTTACAACATGGTTTTGAGGTGCCATGAGCCTCCTCTGATGACACTGTGGTTATCTTTCTCCAGTAGCCTCGTATTTCCTCTCCTGTTTAATTTTGTTGGACTGAATTTCTCTCTCCTGATTGCATGGCATTCCTTAGCTCCCTTCGGAACCCCACCCTCTGTGACTAGTAGTTTCAATATAGCTGAAAATGTTTACGAGGGGTGAAGGGAGTGCAGGATCTTGACAAAGAGAGAAGAAATGCAATTTTAATAACTATTCAAGCTGAGTGGACATTTCACAGCAAGTGGTGACCTTCAGTGGCAGATTGTGTGGAAGAAGTGTTTACTTTAAGGAGAAGAATGGATGAAGTAAACGGAAGAATACCTTTGAAAATTCAGTATCATGTTGGTATTTTTGAAATTTGTTTATGTAGATTTAGGTGGTGGTTTCATCGTATTTTCCTGAATTATCTTGTACATTTCGTAGATCTGCTACTGATAGTCATCAGCTATGAATGTCAATAAAAAGTGGTAGGCCATAATACAGTGTTTGTTCTTTACCACAGCCATGATGTAAGTTGCATTCTCATTTATAGTTCAGTCACACAATCCTGATGTATTCTTGAAATTATATTACTAACTTTAAATGCTGTTAAATTTTTGTAATCAGCATTAAAAGAGATAAATTTCTTGACAGGGTTAACGTATGAATATGCAAGCCATAATGTTAAACTGTAGGGGAGTATAGTGAACGAAAAATGTAGAAGAATTATATTTAAGTTCTCTATCACGAAAAGGCGCAAAACCGTGTAAAGCCCAACTTCTTCAAATAAAAGTCATCGGATTTTCACCTCCACATTCGTTGAAATTGTTGTAGTACCAAAATTTATGCCAGCTATGAATCTAAGGAATGTGATTAATGAATACGTTAACTGGGAAATTATTATTAATGATTTTTCATTAGCACCTGAAGCTATTAAAGATTCTCTCAGTTGCGTTCGGAATCAAACAAATTCCGTTTCAAAGCATAGTAACGTAGTACAAGTTCAGTGAACTCATGTACTCCGATTGAAGATTTATTTTATCATTATTAAGTCACTTTCTAGATAAAGTTATTAAGACGGATTTAATCTTTTGTGTATTTATGGCATGTGCTACATCGTTCAAGGAATAGCTTCTCGTCATTAGATATATATTTTATTTGGAAACATGTCATGCATGTTGTTGAACTCAGTCGGTGTATTGCTCCCGTTAATAGCTAATATTTAATGTATAGATATTCATATGGCAATCTTACGCAATCGCACCAACCCAACATAAGCAGAACGCCATTCGGTAGTCAGTTTTATGCAGCAGTATGGATGGTTTGACGAGATGAAAAAGCCGAATTAAAAAAATGATTCATCTAGGCTTAAGTTTTCTTATTGAGTCATTCAGCCGTGTGAGATTGAGTATGAATTTTATTTTGGAAAGTGCGATTAGAATTAAAGAAATGTAATATCAAATTTCTCTTGTAAAAGTAATATGTTCGTAGGTTTTCCTTAACACAATATCCTCGGTTTTTAATAAATTTACAATGGAAGTACTTCAGAAAAAGTTTTGGGAAGTTGTTGAGAAGCTTAAAGAACCTGCTTTGGTTCTTAATATTCAAATGTATTTTGGTGTGAAGCCGCAAAAGTTAACAGTAAATGAAGAAAATTCCAGTGAGTATACATCGACCTCAGAAAGTTCATCTCAGAAATTTGAAAATAAAGGAACATTAAGGAGGTTACATCATTGCGAAAAATCAAAGGAAATTGCCCTTAGTGATAGAATTGAAGATTTAAGTCCGCATGTAAGTATTGTTAAGTGATATCTAATATAACTGATGAAGAAATTTATTTGTAAACACATATACCTTCTTCTTTGCAGGTAGAATCCAATTGTCAAAATCTTCCCTCTCCCGATAATACATACAAGTCAATGAAAGGTGATAAATATGAAGACAGTGAAGATTCAAATTTTGTAGCGGATGGGCCATCCTCGGAATCTGATACAGAATCTAACGAGTATGTGGTGACAAACAAATTCTGGTATTATCTATTTTGTTTGGGCACCGCCTTGGGAGATGAAATTTTTTACGCTTCTTTCATACCCTTCTGGTTTTGGAATATTGATGGTGCAGTAGGGCGAAGAGTTGTATTAGTTTGGGCCATAATTATGTACATAGGTAATTATCAGTAGAATTATCTTATCTGTAAAATTACTGCTAAAGTGCTAGTAATCTTTATCAAGTCTCATTTATAGGCAATTTTTTTGTAACTTATTCTAATCAGGTCAAGGTATTAAGGACATTGTCAGATGGCCTCGACCATCAAGTCCACCAGTGTACCGCCTTCAGAAAAAATGGGCTTTAGAATACGGTATGCCATCAACACATGCCATGGTTGGTGCCTCTATTCCTCTGTCCGTCATTTTGTATACAATGAACAGATATCAGGTAAATGTCATAGAAAGTATTGTTTTTATATTTATATAATTGAACTCCAATGTTTTGAATTGAATTCAGTTTTGACTGTAATGTTAAATTCCAAATCAATTATTTATTTGTGTTGAACTCTACCATTTTGCTAAACTTTGGTTATTCCTTGATATTTTTTTCCTAATTCAGTTGCCAAATAATAATAAGCTAGATCATTTAATCACTCCAACCAAGAATAATTTATAATATTTTTCCTCAAACCTCTTTTTTACAATCTGTTTTCCAATGACGTTTTCTTCTTGCAATAGCAGATTTAATAAAAAACTTATAATTTATGGGTAATATATTTGAAGATACTTATTTATAAATTACAGATTAAGGTGGAGCACTGCTTCAATAAAAGAACTCCAGACATTCTTTTTTTTCTATTTCTGAGGAATTTGTTTGGGGTGTTTGAGATTAGATTTTAATCCCAGCTTTGAAACTTAAGAATCCCACCTTGCTCATGGCATTTATAAATGCTAGAGAATTAAAGAGGTCCTATTTAATTGATGTCTCGTTAAGGAAGCTTGTAAATATGTATGATCTCATAATAATGATAAAGCATCTTCAATTGTACGAGATTGTAACTATCAAGTTTCTTCTTACATCTAACCCTTGGGCATAGGGCATAATTTAAAGAAGATTTCACCTTCTTTGAACTTATCAACAAAACAAGAATTTACACAATTCTTAAGCTTTGCACATTATTGAATCACTCCCCCAAACAGATGATAGGTTACTTTTTAAGAACCTAACATTCTGAGATGTATTTCCATAACAAATGCATGTAAAGTTCAATAATAACCCTTTCAGGTTTCATTTCTTCTACAACTTTAAATTAGAAATAAAGGACAAAAATCAAAACAACTGACTTATAAAAGGGAATCTTCTCCAGCCCATATGGCTGAAGGCATCCTCCCATGTCCAGCCTTTCTCCTTCACATTCACTTTGTCTCTCCACCTGAGCTTGGGCCTGCTTCTTTTCCTTCTCCTGGCTATCTCAACCTCTTCCATTCTTTTCCTGACATACTCCTCAAACCTCCTTTATGAAACAGAGCTTCATATTAACACTTAAAAAGTCATTGGGAATTAAAGCCAACATCGAGTCAATGATAGGATCATAGTCAATTTTTAAAACAAGATAATTCCCTGAATTAAAGATTTAATTCCCCAATTTATTATGATTACTTTTGCAATGTGATTCCTTCATTATTTCTTAATTTCTTCCTTGTTTATTCATCCACAGTAAACATTCCTATAACTACTCAGTAAATTTTGAATTCCTATAGTAATTATTTTTATTCTTTTTATCTAACTATATATTTATTTATGTTCCCACAGTTACTGACATTTATAACTCCTTTTAAATAGTACAGTTACAAATTGAAACACAGGTAAAATTTATAGTTTTATTAAAAAAATTGTCTGAAGAGTAATGCTTTGTACATTGCCTGTTTGATGTTTTAAAAATATTAGATATAAAATTCTGTATGAAGCTTCTCTACACATTTTTGTAATGCCATGTGTAGGTACTACTATGATTTTCCAAGTTCATTTAATGTGGACATTTACTCTGAAGCATCAGATACTATACTTATCCAGCATTTTTACTTTAAGTAGAATATATTTCTTAGCTCACTACTTCTTTTCCATGGGAATTTTGGTGTATATCCTTATCATTTTTCTAAGGCCAACTGCAGCATACATATTTCCATTCTCATCTCTATTCCTTAGTGATTTTCTTTTATTCAATATCATTATGATAGTCAGGTGTATATAGATGTTAATGATGTCCAATGTTGGGCAACTTGCACATCAAGACTGGTTATTTAATTAGAGAATGGAAAATACTTTCATCTTTATAAGCATAGCATTTTCAGTTTTGTTTTCATTAGTACATCCTAAGGAAGCAAAATATTTCCTTCAGCTCCAACTGAAACATAATGAATTTAGTAGTAGTTGTTGTTGTATTGTTAACTAATTAAAAACAAGACATTCAAAGGAGATGAATGGATGAAAGGGAGAAGGGCTGAAAGTCTATGGGGACCTACACTTATTGGTGTTCAAACTCGTCTTTGTCACTCATTGTCTGCAGAAATTTTTAGTAGAGTAAATGCAATAAGATTTTTAATGCTCAATACTTGAACTTGAATTCCCTACCTAGTACCTAAAAGTTCAGCCACATATTAAATAATATATGTTCAAATATATTATTGCACACCCTTCTTCTTTCACTAATGCTCTCCTCTAATGGATCTTCACCTCCTCTGGGTTTCAAGCTTTTAGCGTATGTCGTTTCAATTTATATTGCTTATAATTTGACTGTCTCCCAGTTGGTGAATTCCACTAATCATGGGATATGCTATTTAGAAGGTAGTGGAAACTTTTGTTGTATATCACTGAAGTTGGGGAAAGGAAAAGGAAAATGGTAGTTGGAGAAGGTTTTCTTTTCATGGCCCACTGGTGTTGAAAAAGGTTATGTTCTGCACTTTCAGAAAACTTGTAAACTTAAAACTCAACTTTCCTAAAAGTAAACCATCATCAAATATTGGTGTCCTGCATGCATCCAAGCTATCCTTCCCCTCAAAATTCTTAACCATAACTCTGTCTGTTTATAATCAAACTTAGGTATTCCTTCTTAGCACAATGATCAACATTCCTTTTCATTATTCTTCTTTCCTTAACCTTGCTTTTTATTCTTCTTTCAATCTCAGTAATTATTTTATCACAGATTACCTTTTTTGGTTTATTTTTCTCTAGCACAATAATACGCTTTCTTGTGAAATGTTTAAATTTCATCCCATCAGTTATGTTTATACCTTTACATTAGTTGTTTCAATGTTGATTGAAAGAGCCTCTGATAATACATTTCAGAAACATATTATAATGACACATTTATAATTACCCCATTTATTTTCAGAATTTATGTGAACAAAATCGGTCTCAAGCATTCAGTTTATTTTTTGGGGGAATGAAATTATGATTAAATGCAGGAAGCAATATTTCAAATAGAAGTGCTTTCCTCAATATTTAAAATTTTTTGTGATTTTCATAAAAATAAACAGGAACCAAAATTCAAAGTAAACTTAGTAACTAGTAACTAAGATGCTGATGATTACCATCAAGATGGAGATAGCAGCATTCAATTTATTGTTTAAAATGCTCATAAAGCTATTTAGCAATTCATTCCATGTATGATCACTATTATTACATGTGGTATTACAGTTGTATTAACATAAAATATTTTCATTTCACTTACATCACTGCAATTTTCAGTAATTGTTTGTTATATTCTTTGAAGGGATCATTTAGGAACAGAAACTTAATTTGCTAAATAGTGCAGTGTTTTTAATTATTATTCTAATTATCTGAGTTCAAGATCATTATCATTCATTATCAAGAAGTTCAATGAATCAAGCTTTACCACCTATACAAAAACAATGATCCTTATCTGGGAACCTCTGGAACTCTATGTTCTTTTCCATTGTTAGGTAAACATAAATTTTGTGTTTGTGGGTTGAATTAGAAAACCCTATTTATTAACTGGAAATTATAAATTGCAATTGAAGTAGAGAGAAATGAGAATGTAGTGGTCCACATAGCAGAATGATTAAATTTCTCGGTGAGAAAGAAGTGTGAGATTTTATGTAAGTGACTGCTGAAACTTTTCTGTGGTGGAATCCTTTCAAATATAGAGAGTTAAATTTTTCTCAATTTAATTTATTCATCATGATAACTTGCTTTATTTGTAGTTCCCTGAAGGGTTTGTGGATTATTCAATTTGATTTCTCTATTTGAATTTGGAAAGGATGTGTTGCAAGTATGCAAGTAGGCATTTTCTTCATTACAGTATTCCTTAACCTCCTCAGTCCCAACAATTGAGTGAACAATTTTATTTATTTTTTTTTCGATTATTGAGTAGTTATTGGTTTAAATCATGCAAAATATTGCAAAATAAAATTATGAATAAGCCCATTTACATTTTACAGCATGTAGCATATATGCTACATTAGGACTCAAGCAGGACATTTATTTGTGTATGTACGATCTTAGGTCAATAATAGGTAGGTTTTTAAGAGGAAAATAACAAAGAGGTACAAAATACTTTGTAATTATTAATATATTTTTTGTATTTATTATAATAATCACAATAATTAAAATCCATTCTTCTTGCCATGGCGAGATGTAAAAACACGTGTCTCTTATAATTAGTGCTGATAATCAATTGCAGCGTGGAAAAAAAAATGAAGCAAAATCACGAAACGCACACTGTAGAGCAGATAATACACCCGGTCACCTCGCGCTACAAACGATGATAGCGCTAGAAATAAATAAAGACCGCATGTAGCATATATGCTACATCAGGACTGAGGAGGTTAAGGATATATCTAGAATTTCAGTTGATCTTAAAGGCATTGTAACTGCTTCTGGAGTTTGGTTACACTGCAATAATGTAACATTGATGTATTTTTTCCTTTAAATATATTGTCTATAGCCTATATGTATATCAAAATAATGAAGTTCCTGTATTCAGTGGCAGAATATTTCACTATTTTTTTTTTAATTGATTTATCCACTCAAAGCTACTGTATATTTAGCAAATACACAGTAGAATGGATACAAAATCTTTTTTATGTTAAGTTATAAATTTCAATTATTTTAATATTTTAAAACTATTTTGAATCATTTACAGAAAAATTTATCCTTTTCAAACCAAATTTTAGACATGCCTTGAATTCAAGTCGTCAGTGGCTGGAGGGAATTCGGTTATGCAACCCTGCAATACAGGAATTTGTTTTTGTACTGTACCGTAGTAAAGGAATAAGCTATCAAAGTAAAAATAAGAAGAGAATCAATTTTTTAAAATTAAATTTATCATGATTGTATTCCAAAAAACATTCAATGCATAATCCACAAATGCTGCAAAAATTCATAAACTACAAACTAACTGCTTTCACTGCTGCCTAGAAAGGTACTAAGACACTGAGCAAAAGAGAGAATCCATCCCGTAATGCTGGGATCTGCAATAGGCCAGCAAACGTAACAGGACCCATGCCTTGAGTTTAAGGCATCCGAATTGAGTGGGTTAGTGAAAAGATTTTGATTTCTGTTGATTAGGATTCTGTTCTTTAACATCCAGGATGATCCAGGGTTCAATTGCTGGTGGGAGCAAATGTATAAAATTATCTAAGCTGATGAAGCATTTTTAACAATACTACTACAAGTAACTTTAATATGGTAGTACCATTCCTATCCCTCATCTCGTGCAAATCAGCTAGTTTTGTTTATTTCTTGACTTTGATCCTCAATAAATTAGTCATGATGGTCATTTAGATATAAATTACTCAATCGGTTACTGTCAGAAGGATTTGGAAAAGATTATGCTGCAAGAACTGAAGTTCCTTATTATTGTGTAAATTCCGCTTTCAGCAAACAAATTTGAAACTGGTTTGACCTTTTATAATATCAATAAAATATTGTACTATACATTTTTACTATATATTATTATTATCAATTGCAGTACAACATTATAATAATTCCGACCTGCAGAGGTTAGAGTTCAAGGTTTTTCAAAGAGAAGGGACTTCATAACATGGAATATGCAGGACATGGTTAGAAAGCTTCGTTGCTACAACCTCTCTCATCTAAACTTAGGAGCCTCTCATAGCCTTCCAAAAGCAAAACTAGAATTTCTTGCTCACAAAAGTATCTGCCATTTCCTTGTTTCTCATCCAAGTTAATCACATCACTCTACTACATCTTTCTTTATCAGACCTTTCTTCTCAATTTTTTGATTTGTGTGTATATCTTTGGCCTTTTTTATTGCCTCTGCTAATATCTAAGCAAGGGTTTCATGAGAATCACATGCATAGCGTTGGGTAACTCATTTTCACCACTGGCATTAAGTAAATGTGAAAACATATCGTAGACAGTTTCGAAAATGCTAACCTTCGGTTAAATGGCAAAGAATGGGCAAGCACAAGTGTCATGCAAATTAACTAAAAGAATGATTAAAAGATACATCATATTTTTAAGGGATAATAAACCCTGCTATAAAAAAATTGTCAAACATTTGGATAATCTTTATCCTCTAGATACATCAGATCTACAATCTATAGATCAGGGACCCATAGTTCATTGTAAGACCAAATGTACCATTTGACAACATAAAAAAAAAACATTACTTTGCCCTTGAAACTTTATGGGTTAGATGGAAGAGAAGACGTTGAGGCTGGATCTCATCCTAGTAAAGATGTAAAGAAAGAAAATTTGGAACATGACTGTTTATGAATTAGAGGTTTAAAATCTTCAATAGCTATCATCGTTGGCTTTATCCGACAAGCCATCAAAGACCTCTATGGCCGGGATACTCAACCTGGTTCAAGTGGGCACCAAGGTGCACGAAACGACCTTTCACAGTGCCCGCCAAGCTTTGGTAAAAACAATTATTTTTATTTGCTACAACAATATTTCTTGGGATTGCCCTAGCGGGTATAGGTTGGAGGTTCAGAAGTGGTCAGAAACTTGGTTGGACTTGGATTACATAAACATTGAGGGTGACGGAGTGTCTAAAATTTTAACTGAATAACAAGACACATTTCTATGTCATATTTTGTTTATAATGAGAATGTGAAGATTCAGCTCAGTTCATCAGGGTATAAAATTCCCCGTAATCAATGACAAATTGCTGCTTTTCGGAACACAGCAGTGTACATTTAGCGAAAACCTTCATACCAGATTTATTCCCCGTAATCAAATCTTCTTCGGAGATAAAGACTTTCTCAGGCTGTGAGGTTGTGATGAATTTATATACGTTGTAATTTTCTCAATCTCATTTACCTAGATGCATTTTTTTATAACCGCTTACAGTTAACTAGTAAATAATAATATTGCCAAGGGATGACTTGAATATCACCCTGGACAGAAAGGTTATGTGGTGCCCGCTTCACTTTCTGAAATGCCCTTGGGTGCCATGAAACCAAAATACAATGAGTACCCCAGCTCTAAGGTAGTATGAAATATAAAATACTATTATTATGAAATCATCAGGCCATTGTTGAATAGTGTATTGTCTACATTCTAATTTTTGTACATTGAAACAGTATGAAAGATTACAAATAATATCTCCAAGTAAGCTAAGGTAAGATGCCTAAATTTCATTTTTCTCTTAACATCATAAGTGAGAATAGGAAGCAAAACATTAAAATACATATTTTTTATGTTAATAAGGAAAAACTGACATTGAAAGCCAAGGAGACTGCTTGTAACGTAAAGGGTTCAGGTTCCTTACCTCTTCCTTAGATTTAAATTTAAATGCTAAAAGTTATGCTTCAGTATCTTATTGCAATTGTAAAAGAGTATCTAAGTGAATTAAAAATCATTGTGTTTATCATCTATTATAATTTTTATCAATTAAATTGAGTATGTCAAACATGAATATCGTAGTTTTAAATAAGTAAAATATACAGAAACAATATGTTTTGTATTTTATGATTGTAGGGAGAGGTTATTTGTGATACTGATTTTTGTAAAAACCAACCTTTAATTTAGATTTACATTAATGATATTAATCCAGTGAATGTAACTTAGTGAACTTCGCAGGTGTATTTAACTGATTTCTGGAAAGATTAATTTAAACATCTATTATATATAATTCCTTCTCCAGATTCATTCATGGATATAGATACCCAGATAGGATACCAATTCACAGGCTAAACCACAAACATCATTAACTTGAAATTTTTACAGCGTATAGGCCCTAACGTTAAACATCCAGAAAAAGCCGACTTCTAACCTCAGTGTCATGGGTTCAATTTCCAGAAGGCCCCAAAGTCCTGATTTTCCCCATAAAGATACATGGTGGGGATTTTTGAAAATTTTTTGATGCACTTCCCAGCAAAGTAGAGAGTTGAAATTTGAGGGATCGCTAGACACTGTGCATATCTAAAGAAAGCCATAAAGTCATCTACGAAGATTATCCTTGGTTTGATGGTACGTCAGGGCAAATATCTCCCCTTTAAAATGTATAGTGGCAATTTTTAAGATTTTTTTTTGGATCCCTTCCCGATGACTTGGATCTTGATACTCAGCACGTGGATAGAGATCATAAATATATTTTATAATCGAATTTTATCAATTCGCTGATGGTCCTTGGTTCGATCCCAGAGGGCCATTTACGTTCCTCAAAGCATTTCTTATGGAGATAACAGAAACAAATTTTAGGTACTTCCTAGCATGATATCGATTTCAAACTTTGCATTAAATAAGATCAAGTCCTAACAAGTCACACTGTGCATTCACAGCTACCAATATGTCTTGGGTTCGACACCAGGCATCTATACAATCAGCAACTGATCCGATTTTTAAGAATCATGAATATATTTTATAATAGAACTTAAGCAACTCGCTGATGGTTTTTGGTTCGATCCCAGAGGGCCATTTACATTCCTCAATGCATTTCTTATGGAGATAACAGAAACAAATTTTAGGTACTTCCTAGCATGATATCGATTCCAAACTTCGCATTAAATAAGATCATGTCCTAACAAGTCGTACTGTGCATTCACAGATACCAGTATGTCCTGGGTTCGACACCAGGGGTCTCTACAATCTTTAACTGATCCGATTTTCAAGAATTATTTTGAACCTCTTCCCAATAATATAAAAACTTGAAATTTGGCATATAGATAGAGATCATAGATACATTTCACAAACATGTTTTATATTTCCTAGATCGTCCTTGGTTTGATCCAAGAGAGCCATTTACATTCTGTATGCATTTCAGATGGGGATAATGGAGTCTTAATTCAGGACCTTCTCGGTATGATATCAACTTTAAACTTTGCATTAATGAAGATCAGATCCTACCAAATTATAATGTCTATTCGAATCAGCCAATAGGGCCTGGGTTCGACATCAGGCATCTACAAAAATTAGAAATTGCTACGATTTTTAAGATTTTTTTTAACCCCTCTGCGATAACATCGAAACTCAAAACTTGGCATGTGAGTAAAGATTATAAATACCTTTCGTATGCTTGCAGTATGCAAGCAACTTTTACTCGTACAATATAATCTCAAGATATCGATGATGAGAGAGATTCAGAGGATTAACAGAGTGAGGAAGTAGAATCTCAAGATATCATTGACGAGAGAGATTCAGAGGATTAACTGAGTGAGGATGTAGAAATTTAGGGGGTTGTCATTTTCATAAAAAAGCAGATGAAATAACTTCATCTTTATTCTCAATAGGAAATCTATGTTATTTATAAAAACAGAAGCAGTTGAACTTTTTCATGTATATTTGAACAAGATTTTGTTTAGTGATTAACTTGGAATTTGTCAAAAATTATTCCTTGTTCTTTTCATATTATATGTAAAATTTACAGTTTTGTTTTGTCTCCATATGACATGTTAATTTACTCAAGAGGGCTGATTGTTTATCAAGAACTTCCTCTTTCTTCTCTATCATTTGCATTGCACATCGCATGCAAGGGTTTCCAATACCTAAAAATTCAATAAAATATATTTAGTTTGTATTTGTGATTTTTATATATTGTATTGTATTCATTTATAAATAAAGGAATCGATGTCTCTCCTGTTTATCTGTCAAGGCTAGAATACTAGCTTGAGATGGAATAATTATTCGGTTTAGTGCAATTCATTCTTAGACAATTTATTCTGTATATTGTTATTACAATTCTAACCTGCTTCCTTATTTTATTCCTTAAAATGAAATTACAGTTAAAAGTACCCACAACTAATATCTTTCCTCAAATCTAGTGAAATGTAAAAAAATGAATTTCTTCTGGCTCAATTAAAGATTGCATTGCTTAAACACATTTTAAAAATATCTAAGGTTTGATTTTATGTAAGGTATTGGAATAGACTACTTGGAATAATTGGCTTTTTTCCCCATTTATATAATGTATTTGCAAATTTTCATCTGAATTGATACTATATGAATGATTAAAAAGGTTGTATTTTATTTTTTTAAAGTTGCATCAATTAGACTAATGCAATTGATATTTGCAGCATTTTAAATTATGGTGTCATAGAATCTGATTTTCTTTTGTTGCAGTACTCCCTGGTGGTTGGAATAGTTTTTGCAATAATCTGGTGTTCTGTAGTATGTATCAGTCGCCTCTATCTTGGAATGCATTCTGTTCTGGTAAGTGCAATCTTTGGGTATGCAAATAATTTAACTTGAAAATATTATATTTTTTTCATTTTAACTTGAAAGTAATTTTTTTTTTCATTTGATACATAGTGTGTTTTTATAGTGATACATGGTTGTTACATAACTATATGTAATTTATTTCTTTCACCAATCAATCTAATTTCTTTATTCAATAGGATATAGTAGCTGGGCTGATCTTAGTTCTGCTACTAATGATTCCTCTCATTCCATTGGTTGATTCAATGGATCACTTTATCCTTACACACGAGTATTCTCCGGTACTACTTACTGTGTGCACCATATTGATGGTTGTGTATTCACCTAGTGGGGACAGGTGGACTCCAACAAGGTATGATTCAATATGGGCTTAAGTTGTGGCCAATTTAATAATATTCTGTGTTTATTTACCATAATTATGAATTTATGAATTAGCCTAAACTGTTAACAGCATGTAAATATATGATTTTTATTGGTTGAATGGCAAAATGAGCTATGTTATCTAACTGCATAGTGGAATAGGAAACCCAGTAAATAGTAGTAGTAAGGGATACCCCTGAGGAAAATAGGGTTATATGTCATCTTTATCAACCATTTGATGGTCTTGTTTCCAGGCATGGTTTTCTCCATAGTTTTAATCGATTATTTACACCACAGATGACTGTTTGCAACTTTAACTAGTTCCTGAAATGTCTAAATTAAATTCCTTACGAAAGGATCATTATGCCCAACATGTGGGGCGAAATGATGATGCATATGTTATTTGGAAAAGGTTTTCCATTAGAAATGAGCAAAAACTGTGATATTTTCCTCATCCCAGCCTTGACTCTGTGTTTTTCTTTTATAATTGTGTAACTGGCAAACATAAAAATATTGCTTTAGTGAATTGAATGCCTGAAGAAAATCCTAGACCCTAAATAAATGTTTTCTAGTCATACATTTTGCCTAGCCTACATATTTTATTGTATATTTAAAAAATAAAGGCAAAAAAAAAACATTTTAATCACGTTTTTTAACTTGCAATTCAGTGAAAGAAATAATCATTCAACATAACCAATTAAATAAGCAATGACAGGCAAAATTATCTCCTGGTGGGATCATTTTGCCCAAAATGCTGCTTTTTTAATTCAACCAAATTTCAAGGTTACCGGCCATAGTTGACAGGTTCCCAATCATTTGTCAATACAGAACGCCTATTAACACAATGTATTCTGATTTGATATTATTGTATTTGAAAATTGATTATATTTGATAACCACTTAATGTAATCACATAATGGATTTCTGACTGTCTATACACTCAGACATTTAAACTATTTTACAAGTTGCTTACCTTAGATCAGCAGGCGGAAAAACCTTTTTTAAGGAAATGCAGCAAAAAGCAGCAGCCAGCAGCATCCGTTTTCTACTGGTTAAGCGCCTCTCGTACATAGGTGCCTTAATTCATATGATGGCAAATTCTCACACCATTGGTATCATCATAATCATATTACCTTGAAATTTTAGGATCTGAGATTTTCTGAATAATATAGATTAGAGTTATGGACTCAGTATATGATATGAATCAGTTAGGATCAGAAAGGTTTGCCAAGAACAAGAAAGCTTGATGTGAATCTTCCTCTGATAGTATCAACAGGATAGGGCCTGTATGAGCTTAAGTTTAAAGATTATTTATTTAATAAAACATTTAGCTCTTCTTATAGTAAAGAAAATTAGATGTCCCCAAAAAGTTGTGCAGGGTATGAAACAATGATATACCGCCTGAATACCAATACTGTTAATGTATGTTCTTACAGAGTAATCCGTACATAATTGCAAGAGTTCCTTTTTTCACAATTTTTTTACTAGATTCAGAATTCTTTGGCTCTTGTGGAATTAACCCTTTCATTTCTGGCATATTTTGCAATTTTCAAAATGAAAGAACACCCTCATAAAAATGTATCATGAGATATCCAGCAATAGTTGTAAAGTAGAAGAGTGCCAGTGCTAGTCTTTTTAATAAAGTATTGTAAATGGCTTTAGCCCATGTCTTTTGGTATTAATGTGCCTCTACTTCTTTCTGGTACTCGTCATTCAAAGGGGTAATTCTTTAAAATTCAGACTGTCTATGGCATGACTTGTCAGAATTCCTGCATTATGATATGCAACAGAAATAATTTAATTTAAACATACTTCCACAGAAGGCCCTATGTTTATCAAGTCCAAAAGGCTATGCTTGATTTGCATCTTCTGTGGAGTTCAATAATGAATCATTTCATAATCTACAATTGAATTTCCTGATTCTTAAATGAATTCACGCTTTAGGAAACTTTTTCACTCTGCCTTTCTCTATCTTTGGCCTGCCCTGCATATGACCTATCTAATTTCAGAGATGTAGAAACTGACTCTTAGTCAGTGAGTATATTTATGAAAGTTTGGGAAGCTATCTGCAGTTGAAATTAGTAAGTTAAGTCTTATATTGTGATCAACTGAAATTCATGATTTTATTAATTTTTTCCAGAGGAGATACAACAGTGGTGTTGGGTGTTTCCCTTGGGGTGGAGGTTGGTGCTTGGACCAACTACCATTTGGGCACAATGCACGAGCCCTTTCCAAAGGCTACTCTTCCTCACACCATTTTATGGCCTTCGTATGAGATGATGGGTTTAATTCTACTGAGAACTGCCCTTGGTTTTTCTTGCATTGTTGCAACTCGTGCATTATGCAAGTGGGCCTCATATGCCACGTTACGTGCCATTTTATTAGGCACTAGTAAATCACCTGAAGAGCCAAGCTCCTCTCGAGCTGAAGTAGCTGTAGAGCTCGGATATAAATTTGTAACTTATGCTGCTGTTGGTTTTATCACTCTATATCTTCTACCAGCTGCCTTTCGGCTTCTGCACATAGAGAGACCCACCTTCTATACAGAGATCTGAAGCAATCTCTATTTTATACATCACGTATTTCATCACTCAAATTTTGAAAATCAGTGTTTGAGAAGTGCACAAAGTTTTCTGATTATTGATGGCATTTACTGATTTAGAGTCAGTATAATTAAAATTATTCTTTTGTGTTTTTCCTGGACAGTATTTGTCATACTGGAGGGATGTATTTTAAACAAAAACTTTTTAGATAGCTATCATATAGTATATTTATTATAGAATAAAATGAGTTTCCCCACCATTGTCATTCTTTGCCATTAAAGCTGTTTCAATGAAAGATATACGCTTCACAATAATATAATACTACTATAAAATTTTGCACTCTAAAATTACTGTTTTATACAAAGTTTTTACTAGGTTATGGTTGTTTTTTGTAAGACTGGTTGAAATGGATAACAGTTATTTGAAAAAGTTAGGAATTGAATTTCTCAGTATTTCACTTTTTATGAAGAAACCTTTTTGATGTAAGTTGAGGCTGTAGTTTATTTAAATTTTGATTAATAAGCAACATCATTTTTTTACTTACAAATAGCATTCTGAAAATGTAAAGAATGGAGCAGAATTTATTTCAGATTTTTTAAAGTAATAAATGAAAATCATTTCTGTTGGAAGACCTTAATATGAATTAGTATTCTTTTTTTTTAATGCTTCAACAAATGAAAAAATAAAATGTAAGTTATTCTTGTAAAAATTTAAGTAACATTTGGCTGCTATCAATGCATACTTCTAATTGGCATATTTTATTGTGTCAATACACTTTGTCAATTATTTGTTAACAAAATAATTTTTATTTCTTAGCAAAATAATTATTATTTGAATACCAGTTTTCTTTCTTGATTATTCATTTCATTATTGCAAAAATTGTGTCAAAAAATAGGAAGTGTTTTAAGAAATATTTTCCTTTGCTTGTCTGAAAACTTTCTTTGGTTATTATGTAGTATAGGTTCCTATTACTAGTGTTTCAATTGCATCATTATCCTCCAAATTTTCATCATTTTTTCTGTTTAATCTTTATCTGGAGCAACTAAGTTGTGGTTTAGGGCAAATGAGATAGAATATTTTCTTGGAACTTTGAAAAATGCACAATTTTCACTTACTTTTCAATAGAATTGCTGTGACTTGGGCTTCACATTTCACTTGAGGAATTTTGCTTTATAATCTAAGGAAGATAATGAAAAGGTTGCTGTTGGTGTTACATAAATTGAACTAATGGAAAGTAAGACACTCATATTTTGAAGTTGGATTTTTCTCTTTAGAGTATATTCTTTCCAATAACTTAATCTTATTATATTTTCTACTGTAAGGAGTATTTCCACGATTCAAGGAAGTTTAACTTATTGTCTCAAAATCTGCTGCTAATCTCTTATTTGTTGTTCCATCATCCTATTATAGTTTCATCTTGTCTCATTTAGGGATTTCTCTTCTCAGTTTATTTAAGGTATTATTTTCCTTATGATTTTATAACATCACATTTTCAAAAACAGTTCTTATAGATATCCATCATTGTTGTTTCTCAATTTTGCTTTCTACTGATTGTTTTATTTATTCGCAAATTTGTTTAGTGATGTGTTGCATTGGATTGTAAAGTTGCATTTATTTTCTCAGGACCTAAAAGCTGTAGTGAATCACTATTTTTATTACTAAGTTGTTGCTTAGATATGAAACTAAAGAGAAAAATATATATTTTTTTAGAAATTCATTTCCACCAATGGCGATTTTGTATATAAAATTGTTGCACAGGGTGAAAAAATTGCAGTTTTACCAGAATGTGAAGTTAGTCGATTATTATGTAATTATTTGTTATTTGTTGAGATTTTTTACGCCAATATATATGTTGCGTTAAAATTGAACGGAATTAATTTTGCCTATCGTTTTGGTAAAATGTTGCAATTTCACGTCCAGATACTAGTACCAATGTTGGATTTAAAAAGGTTACATTGCAGAGAAAGTGTTACAGCAGCATATACATCTGAAAAGTCATCGATCAGTGAGTGATATTCCCCCATCCTATTCAATTCACCCCGTCCAATGATTCATCGAACGCTGTTGCCAAATCATTGTAAAGGGATATTAGCAATAATCCGTCATAGGACTTTATGCGGAAGCATGATGTGAAGAATTTTTGTGTACTTGCTCTATTGCATTCTGTCTTAAATCTTTTTTTCCGAATATTAATTGTTTTCCATACTTATGTTCCTTGTTAAACTATGGAAAACGCATGTAATTTGCATTTATGGAAGCAATAAACTGACTTTCTTATAGAACCGAAGTAAATACTATTGTTGTTTATTTGAGTTTAATTAATATCCCGTATTATCACCACACCCAAACGTCAACGGACAGTTAGTTAAGCTTGGCAGCACTGCAGCGTAGCCGGAGCGTCTCCTCCAAGCGTCAGTACTGCGTGGTGCACGCTGCGCCGGGAATGGCCAATAGAAGCACGTGACCAGATACACTGAAGTGAAGGCGACAAAGCCGGTCCTACGAAGTGCATTGGACGTCGAGTACACAGCAAAGATCGGGTAACTGGGCAGGTACGAAGTCTTGAGTCGATACCAGTCAACCAAATGTTGTATATTTGAACGATTCGCTGTATTTTTCGGGTAATCGTGTGTGAGTGGTAACCACGTGAGGAAAACAGTTCCTTACTCCGGACGGAGACACCGTTTGGAGGGAGATTCAGTAGTTGGGAATGTCAGTGTTGAGACGAGTGTAACTTTGCGGTACTTGGCTAGGCTTAGTTTTAACTTTGGATTGGAAGTCTACCCTGTTGTACCAATCACTGAAACCTCAGCGGAGTAATCATAATTATCTGTAAGTACATGCTTTTTGAAAGACATTCGTTTTCTACGTTTACGTAAATTTTCCGTTATTAATCGAGGGCGGGAGATTTCTCGCTCGACTGAATTTGAATTTAAAAATTATTTTTCACAATAAAATTAAATAACGGTTTGATGATATGGCTTAAGATTACACACGTGAAATATTTTCCCCCATTTTTTGGCGTTTCGTGGTTTTGGAATAGCTTATTGAATTCATTTGCTGAGTTTCCCGTCGTATGTGTGTTTCTGTTTAAAATGTAAAAACTAACAAATTAATTATTTGTCCATGTTTCTTTCCAAAGTATTACACTAAATCGAGAATGAAATCTCCAGTAGTTTGAGTGAATTGATCCACGGAATGTATATTGTTAATACCTTGAATTAGCTTCTGGAGTGAAGTTTCCGTGAACGGTGCACGATCAAGAGTTGGTGGCGTTGAAATTTCCCATCTCTCTTCTAAATATCACGATATCCGTCTATATATTTCATTTTTTCCTGTTTCAAACTTATTATACTTACTCTTTACACGACTTATGGCAGTGCAGAATTAAATTGTGGTTGATTTTCATGGTAATAAAATTTGTGAAGGCTTTTTATTACACCACTACTTCGTTATTACCAGTGGTTAATAAATCGCGATTTTGAGGAAATCTTGTTAAAGGCCTTTATTGTTATGACTGAAATTGTTTTGCTCATTGCGATTAAATCCTATCAGTTCATATTCGTAATCTGAAATCTCAAAGTAGACATATATAATTTCAAAGTTTGTGTGATATTTCTCACAATATCTGTCCTAGTCATTGAGTTGATACGTAACCGTGTAGGTATTTCAACGTTGTGTGATTTTATCTCGAAGAAACAATCATTTCTTATTCTTATTGCCTTTCTCACGCTGAGTACGTTAATCTCCTGTTGCTTCTTTTTTCATTCACTAAGCTGTCTGTTTTCTTCAAAAGATGTTTGGATTAAGGAAGGATTTCTGTGCCATTACTGGCACATTACGTTTGGATTTGAAAAATCTTGTAATAGCAAAAAGATTGTTTGTGAACTCGCAGTATTGTATGTAATTCTAATGTTATAACCTGGATTTTTGTATCTCTCAAAGCCTCTAATTGCGTACAATATGTTAACTATTAGATTCGTTGTTTCGTTTCCGGGTCTTACTGTGTTGAGATGGCACAGCTTGAAATATTGTTTGTTTGTTAACCGCTTCCACTGTTAAGAAGTTCGTTAAGATGACTATTCCTGCCGAAAGAAATACATCTTGAATGCTACCAATATGTTAATTATTTTATGAGGTGTACATTTTATTCTTTTAATTGATTCTTTTTTATTTTGGTGTAAATGTTAATAATTGTTTGACCGCTGTAACATAGCATTAGTTTTCCTGCTAGGATTTAGATGTTAGAAGTGTAAAGATGTATGGCGGGACTGATAGCGGAGATCCTAGAACTCAACGAGTGAGATTGCGTCAGGGTTTTACTTCTTCGGTGCCATTCTTCGATTGCGAGGACAAATCCCGCCACACAATGGAATGTGGCGACCCAGTGTGGAGTAGGAGAAAATATTTCGGCCCCGCTGCCCCCTTTCTCTTCCCTTGGAACGTGTCCTTTCTAGCCCATGCGGTCGCTCGTTTTCAGAGACATTTCAATTGCGATGGGTACTGTCGCCACCGTACTATTTTATTCTTACGACCAGAAATTTACGTCGGAATTTTCTACAGCTAGCCGTGAAAGCTGATTCACCCTGTTCTCCTGGGAATCACACGTTGCGCCCTAAGATTTCCCAGCACTAGTTTAAAATCTTACACTGCTCTCAGCTGGATAAATTTCATTTATTTTCGGTGGCCGTCAGTTGTGTCCTGAATCAATGACTGCCTTAATCCCGGAACATTTTTTTTAACTTCACATTAATTTTTGTTGTGAAAACGTAAGGTCAGTCAGTATAATATCATGGGATTCTAATCGAGTCGACAAAAATATGAGCAAACCAGATAATATGCGGATTTTTAACCTTTCTCTAGGCCGTAAGTGGATCATTTAATGCCATTGTAATCCTAATTTTTACCCTTAGGAAATAGTCGCTAAAAACTTAATTATCACTAGCCTCTGGGTTCGAGCTATAAGACAACCCGTCAGCATTTAAAAATAATTAAGTTTGATCGATGTAATTGTTTTAATATCACCCTTTTTTATTTAAAATGAAGGGGGATATCGCTTGGCCTGATTGTTGTGTATCGTGTAGCCTGAACTCGTCGTGGAATCTCGCCCCATCTTCTCAATAACCGATTGCGCCTCAGTTAAGCCTCTTTAATAAACATCCCATCTTTTATTCTTTCCTCCCCTCGCCATCTTTACTCGCTGCAACAGCTGCGCCTCGAGGGCCGCCCCCGCCCCGGGGAGGGTGGCAGATGGGTGGGGCCGGCCACCGCGCATGCTTCCCTTCAGAGCCGGCTTCCTGGTCCATCTTTGCATGTCAAGCGCCTTTAGTTCCTACTGTGCGAATTTTCGCCATTTTTGGCGGAAGGATTCCCTCCTTATATTCCCGTAAATACGTGGGTGTTTGCTTTTAGATGTCCCAAGTTGAGCGTATGCATATCAGATAGAAAATCAGAAACAATTGTTATGGCGTACATGATTAGATTTGAAAATTCGTGAGAGTGATGGAGTAATCTAGGTTAATATGAATTCATTTTTCAGAATTTTTCAAAATAGTTAATTATTTGGGTTAAATTTTGACGCAAATAATTGATTACTACAAAACCGGTGTGAAAATATTTATTTTTTCAAGTCCTAAACGACTTGACTCATTTGTGATAGTTTCCCCCAGTACTTTTCCGTTTTCTTAATAGGTAACCATGTTTCACTGGTTTAGTTTTTAGCTTCTTTGTAATTTCATCGGATGTACGATGAAATATTTCGTCATGAAAGTCGTTAATATGATACAAATTTTAAAACGTTGGGTATTTTGCTGCATGCAAAAGATAACGCGTTGACCGAAACTTCCCATTCGGAAGCACTTACGTAACAATTCTTTAGGTAGCATTTAAGACCACTGTGAGGAAGCATCGTTTAACAAGATATGCTATCCGATTCAATATTAAATCCGGATTTTGTATTCTTTTCCATTCTGCTAAGAATACTTAAATTAAACGAAACGGAATCAGGCGTAACTTTGTGGTAGTTATTAATTATATCATAATCTATATTGAGAAGTAAAAGTTTTCTCAATATGGATTTTGATCCTTAAATTACTGTGAAATCTATAATAGGGATAAATTTATTAAAATTTGAGATTTTTACCTCTTTCTTTCAGAATACAGTAACTTGCGAGGCCAAATGAGAAGGGCTGTCCGTAAATTCTGGTTTTACTTTGCTTATTTCACTGCTTTAACGCAGAATTTCCTTGCGGTTGGGAGCGGATATTAAAAAAAAAACATTTCCCTCGTGTGTCGGGAAATCCGGCATACGTATTGCCCGATATAATTTCGAAGAAATTCCTTATTTTCTGGAAATTCCATTTCCTTCATTCAATGTAGTTCACTGAATGAACATATATATTCTTTGTTTTCCTTTTATTTATCAAATGAGTAAATATTTGTCTGGTTTACATTTGTGATTTCAGCTGAAAAGTATGACCAAGAATATACTTTAAATGGCTGTTTTCTCGTATTGAATCTCAGCGTTGAGTTCCCAATTAAATAAAATTTAATATCTGAGCATCGATTTCTTCTTGCTGGCTCGATATTTTTTCTCTTTTTAAGGATGATTCCAGTATGATATTATAATTGCTTTTGCGAATACCGTACTCGGTTCCTATATTGTCTTTTTCTGTTCCCTAGGATAAATTCTGCATTTAGTTCGTTTTTAGCCTTAATTTGCAGTGGCCAATGTCACCCGGTGCTCGAGCACTTACGAGGAACGCACCGTCAGGAGATAATTGACGGAAGGAGGGAAATGGGCGGGGTTGCGTTAGACGCCAAAATCGCGACAGCAGGAGATCAATTTGGCCCTGTTGATTTCGAAGTATTGGAGAGACACGAGTGGGGCGATGTTTACACTTGCTTCTTGATCAATCGCGCAAATTATCGCAATGATATCTTAGGTAAGTTACGTCAGTGTAGCTCATGCCGGATAGCTGTGAGCAACATGATTTTCTCCCGCTGTATGAATTTATTAGTTCAATTTTCTGTTAGGTTTTTCTTTGAAATTTCGTGCTCATTTAGGCGGTTGGTTGGTTTAGGAGATTACCTATAAAGTGTTTACCACCCACATATATAAATATGGAGCATTAAATTTTTTTCCTCTTATACATGAGAGCCGTTTAGCAATTGAGTGATGAGAATTGCGAATGATCTGCAGGACTACAATTTTAACGTTTACTCTATCTTGTGTGGAATAGAAGTCCACCTCTGTCTACCAGGCTGAGATGCACCGGATAAGGCACATTTTTTCCTTTTTAGAATGCGAAAAAGAAGCATTGATAACCCTTTGTTTTAAATCTCGCCTTGAAAGGCTACGCTCATGGCGTGTTAGATTATTTCCTGTCTACGTTTTATGTTCTTGTTCTCTTGCTTCGACTCTCTGTATACTTACGTAGAAAATCAAAAGCAGCTTTCCCCGATTATATTTTCCCTGAAGTGTTTCGAGCGTCCGGTAATTTTTGATGTCATATTCGCTACTTATCTTCGTTAAATGGGCTGAAAATTCGAGATTATTTTATCTAAAATTTTGCATAATTCGAGGGGTGTAAATTTGTTTTTTTTCACCTTTAAGAAACGAGCCCGAATCTCGGATTTTTAGCTATAGCGCGTCTGTAATGAAGCCATCGGTCGGTTGGATTGTGGTGATAGAGTCAAGGTCTTACCGTTAGCTTCTGTGGTTTTGCACGCGCTACTTGGAGAGAGCCCGCTGAAAAATCTGCAAACTGGCGACGCCGCTCGCCAATTTCTGTATCCACTGTATAGATTGGAGAACAATTTGACACAACATACGTGGAATTAGGTGAAATGATGGCAAGTCCGTCGTTGATTTTACAGCATTCATAATTGGGATACGATAAAAACTTAATTTTAAAAAATTATCAGATATGGCTAGTTGTCTTCTGGGTTTAGGGTGCTGATTTGGGGAACCTATTTTCGTCGGAAGGTAGCCTTTGAAAGCATCTGGCCGCACTTAAGTTTCGTATAACATGGATATTGTTATTAAAAACGAAGTCACAAAATTGGAAAGAAATTATTCTCCATTTTCTTTGCGATCGAATCATTGGCTGGACTTCAAATTGTTAATATCTGAGTTAGTTTGAAGAACTGAAGGCCGCGGTGTGCGCCAGAAAGTTCGCGTGCGGCCTCTGAAGGCCTTTTCCACCTCAGGTAAAGCGTTTATATTTGGAATGCGCTCTTCACATTTCAATTTTTTTGTTCTACGTACATCATCTGGGTTTCCATTACTTACATTTATTTATTCATGCTTGTTCGACAGATGCTTAATAACCTTACTCTACACGATTTGATGGAAATAAAAATAATAATGCTTTACGTAACGTACGTGCTAAAAATATATGCGGTAACGAGAGTAGGAACTTTTCCTCTGTACAAGTTGTCAGTAAAGTTTTGCCGGTGTAATTACTACTGTCACGTACCAAGCAAACGGGTTGATCGTTCGAATTCTGTTCGTATATTGATGATTTCGACCTCTTGCAATCCCCATTCCTAGCAGAGAGACATGTTTCTCGTGTTAGTTTTCGATGGTCATGAGATGGAGCCAATTGCATACTCTCTCCCCCCTGCTCTTGTTTGTTTAGCTGTGTCCCTTTTTCCCCCATTTCCACCCTCGTATTTCACTCTCGAAGAAGCAGAATCCGTCTTTCCCTTACTTTGTTTTATCGTGTGCTCCAAGACGTGGTTTGTGAACGTGACTGCGATCTGAGGCGGTATCCACAAACTGGAGGATGGAGTGGATTTCATGTCTGCTTCATTTAATGCTCTAGTTTCTTACTCTTTATTCGTGTATTTTGCCTTGAAAGTAGTGGCTACAGCGAGGTCGAAGTATAACTTACATCTGTACTCGTATGTTTATATATCTGATGTGATTGATAACCACAGCTCGTAATTCTAACATTTAAATGAGTTAACTTTCATTATGCATCGCTTATTAATTTATCCTCATTGTTTGCATCGAATTAGGATACCCATCCAACTTATATTTAAGATAAGTAGTATATCCTTATTCTTTTTTTATATTCGAAAATAATTTCTTCCGCGAAAGAGCTAACAAATAGTAACTCCTCTCGTAATTCTCTATCATACCATTCTTATTATCATTATTATTATTGATCGGAAGACTTATAATATTCTTTTAGCCCAGTATTCCTTAGGAAAATTACTCAACTATAAATATCTGTCAACATTCAATTCTTCAATATCTTTCATAAGCTAGATTCCATTTGTATTTAGTGTACGTAGCAGTATTTGAATCGTTCTCTTTGTTTTCGTGTCGCAGCTGGGATTTCGTTGACGTAGTTTTCGTTTCCAGAAATGTTTAGTTGTATTTTCCTTATCACGATCGGTATTCCGTATCTTAATGGCATTTTCTGCTGACTCGTCTTTGCGACTCGGTGATTCACCAAGGTTGTCTTGCGGCTGAGGAACTTTATCTTTGTGTATTCCTCCCTCTCCAAGACTGCGAGTTGCTCGCATTTCCTTGTGCATGTTATATTCATATGAATATCGTCAGAGAAATGTATGTGATAGAGGTTTGGTCAAGTAATTGGGTCATTTTTCAGGTATTTTATTTGATACGGGTTAGTGGATGTGTACATTTACCTTATTTGTTTTCGGTGTATGTTTATAAGAATACAGTCTCCCATGGTTTAGTTTGATCTTTAGACTGATCATATTTTAGCGCTTTTAAGAAAAAGGTTTTAACCAATTCTCATTTTCTGAATATAATGCGTATCTTCGTTGATTTCCTGGTGTCTGTCTGGCACCAGGAGCGTTGGAAAAATTAATTATTTATCTTCAGCAAAATGAGCCGAAGTCGAACCCTCGATATTCAAATAAACTGAAGAACATCAAAGCTATGTAAAGCTGAGATGAATTAAGAGAACTTTTGATTTGAAGATTACCTTAGTCTCAAGGTAAAATACGTATTTTTCTGTTGAATAGGTGTATATAAGCTGTCTTATAAATGCCTAAAACATTGTCATGGGTAAGGAAATTACTGGCGTTGAAGGGTCAAAAGCTCTTATTTTCCGTTTATCTTCATTAATATAGACGTAATAGTTTATTTGGCAATTTTTTATCGTAAACATTTAAAAGCAAATTTATTCCCGTTTTATTATCGTTCTATTATTGTCTTTTATATTTTCACGTATTATTTCATCTTTTCCCTTATATTCCCACCTAAATTGTAATGGCTATACGAGAGAGAATTAAATTTCCTCCAATCGCGTCGAATGTGATCGACGATATAGAGTTAAACGGGGCACAAACATATTATTCAATCTCTTGGATCTCCTTCGCCCCCCACGGCGCACGATATTTCCCCTTTTGCAAAATCGCATGCGTCCTTATCCTTCGCTAACTTCTGGATCTTCGAGCGCGATGTGTGCGGCCTGGAAGTTTCTCGTGGGGATTAGTCACGGGATGTGGGCGTGTCTGGCGCGACTTTCTCACGCACTTGTCCACCCGTGCCTCGCTCGTGCCATATGCACTCACACACACACCTGCCGCCTCCCGATTTCGTGATCGACAGCTATAAAAAAAGGCTGCGTTTGATTGATGCTTGCGGATGTTCGATTTTCTTTGTTTCCTCGCCCCCGGCGATTAGTTTTCGAACGAATCGTTTTACTGCATTAGTGAAATGGATGGTGATTGCCTCTCATGCGTTTGTCGTAAACGTAATTTGGCCTTTCGAATAAAAGGTGCTATTCGTGATATGGCTCCTGTGAGTGCAGATGTAGGTTATATGGCCGTGGTTGGCAGGTAAATATTTTTATGGAAAGTGACGAGTTTATATGATAATCCGTGAAACGACTATGTTTTTTAATGTTTATCCCCATAAAATGTTCGCTAGTCAGATAGCGGAATTTCATTTAACCTCATGACGGTCAACGATCGAGTCGTGAAATCCCTTGAGTCTTATCCGAGGAGAATCGTAGATAAGTTACATAGTCATAGTTTGATTGAGAAAATAGCGAAATTCCGCCGTTTCTAATTTAAATATAATTGCTATAAATTTTAATGAGGTACTAGAAAACACGCAATGTGATCTCATGCTAGCAGGTGGTTGTTGATTAGACATCTTCGTCATAGTATTCGAAAAGAAGAGCATCAACGAAACATTTTGTTTTCGGTAATATTCTGGTTCTATCTTATATTTATAGGGAATCAGAATGTAAAGAAGTCGAGAATTTTATGTTTTTCAGTCTTTTAATTTGTGTTTTAAAACAGCCAAGAAAGGGAACTAATGTCATTAAAATTCCTCTCAAAGAATAGTTTTGGTGGGTTTTTTATCGTATCTCGCAAAACTTGCATAGCATATAAACTAAGAGCAGAACTCTTTCCAGTTATTTTCGCTAGATCTCAACCTTACACAATAAATCGTAATTCATTCTTCTTTCTTCACTCTGAAAGGTTTCATTTGAGGTGCCGAGATGTCGCATTTTAGGTGTCTTATTAATATGGCAGTCTTTCAGTCGGCCTGTTTGTTTTTTATTGCGCGAAGTTGTATTCGTTGGAATGCGGTTGAGAGACAATGGGTTTACGCCTTCCAACGGTTCGACTTTCTCCGTAGAGGAACTGTGGAATAGGCATTTCCGCCCGCGTAGTTTCTTCCGCACGCCTGCACTCCCACCATTCGCCGCTTCCTTTCTCCAAGTGAAACCCCCGTACATTCCAAAATGGTGACGTTTTTGCGTGATTTCAAATTAAATTGTCCTGCCGAATTGTGTACACCATCGATTATTTAACTGGAAACGGTCAAGTGGATATTGTATCGTTTGGAAGAGTATCAAAACGCAAGGGTGGTACGGAATTTTTTGATTGAATTGCGTGTGAGTATAGCTCTGTAAATAAGGACGAATGCGCTAGTGACATATTTCCCTGCTTTGCGTAGTTTCTCTTCAAGATACACGTATTTTCATTCAGGGTCTACCAGTTGTCTTCGCATTCTTATAAATAAATGAGGCAACTTCTTAATGAAGTTTACGTAGTTAGCTTTCCACAAAGATAACGCGTTTACATCGATTGTAGTCGCATTCTTATGTTGTAATAATCTATACGATACATTTTTCAACTGAAGTCAAGCATGTAGTTAAGAGTAGTTCCGAAAATGCCTTCCTGTTGTATTACTAGTAATTAACAAAGGATCTCCGATATTTCGTGCCATAGAATTGATCTGTAAACATAGATTTGATACGGAGTCAATTTTAATTGGAAAATGCTTAAATCCGTCGGCAGGGTCAAAATACGAAGCTCTGAGGTATTTATTTTTTTTTAAACTTCACGATGACTACATTTGTAGGCTATAGTTTAATCGTTTCCTAAGAGTAAATAAATATACTTAGTAATTTTCCTCAGGTATTTGGAAAAATTTGGTTTTGGTTGGTAAATTTGATTTGTGGATTTGTGTCCGAAATCTGGGAAAATTACTAACTATATTCATTTATTATGGCTTTCCACAAAGTCACGCCTGAGCGTATTGGTTTCCTTAGAGGATTCTTGATGTGAGAGGTACTTAAAACCGATGATTTTAATGATCTTAGCTCTTAACGGAGAGATTTCCTTGGCTATCTCAGGCGTAAATTGCAATTTGCTAATTATCTACTAAGAATGTCGCTACGTTTGTTACTAATTGTATTCCATTCCAAATATTTGTAGGCAATGTTTGCTCTTTCATCTCTAGTGAATGACCATTACTTGGGTCTCCATGATACAACGTTATTTTTGAAACTTCACGGACAAGTTCCTCCTCATCCTTGTAGGATTTTATTATTTGTGTATTCGTTCGTTCGTAATTTCGTGTTATTTATTTGCTGCTATTTAATCGCTGTATCATAATTTCCGGAAGATACCAGCATGAGCTTCATGGCTTCAAGTTCCCAAACAGTGTTTGCCGATGATTCACTCTTGAATGCCTCACTTATCATTCTTTTGTACGCAGATTAGTTAATTTAGAGAAATATCCGCTGTGGAGCAGCCTTTGTATGCGAATTTTCCCCTCTTTATAAATAATTTATTTTAGTTCCTCTTTCCAATTGTTTGGATCCAGCGGAAGAGGATAATTTTTGTTGCGAAATGGAGGGTATTAGTTGTTTTCCTCCTTTCCTCGTACTTCATCATATTTATTTTTAGAATACTTCTCGTCGTGGTATATCATGGTCTTAGGTTATGATCGTTCGTCAGAATTCCGTGCGCTTGGATTACCATTCCTGGACAAGCTCTATAGATTAAAATTTTGCATCATGACGAGCATTATTCTCTAACTTTGTCATTCGTCATCCTTGTTAGTCACTGGGATTGTAGGGTGCTTTGTTAAAGCTCCCCTTTTCAAATGACGCTGTACTCGACTTCCAAAGGAATTTTCGTTATCGACCCTAGGTGATTCACCGAGAATCTCTCGGTCGTGCATGAGTAGGTGGATGAAACATAGTGACCCTTGTTTCGGATCAGATGCAACCCTTACAGGGGTCGAAGGTATCCTTCGATAGGGTTATCTTTATTTGCTGGTACTGCTGGCGTTTGAGAGTGCTGTCCAGGATTTCATTCCATTCCTTGTGTTCTTACCTTGCGGATCCTCTTGCAGTTTGGACTTGGGGCTTCATCTTCTGTGTTCAGAACGACGGACTCGAAGGTATTTCAGATCATTCAATTCAAGATTGTTTAAATTATGTAACTTTCATCTCTTTGGACTTGAGAAATTTTATCGTGCTCCTGGCCTTAGGCAATGCAGATTATTTCATTCTTTTTGTCTTCGATTATAGTTATAAATTTCGTGGGCTTACGTGTTTCAACTTGAATTTCAATAGACTAGTATCGAATGAGCTCTGTGACTATTCGATCGTTGAAGTCTCCATCCCAGCTGGACGATAATTTAAGGTTACTAGTTTATTCATTTAAAATTTTTGCTGGCATCATTCTTGATCGCGTTAGTCATACTTCATAATATGCATTAAAAGTTATATTGTATTTTTTAGGAAACGTTTTAAAACAATACTTAGTCATTTTCTCCATTTTTTAATTTCATTCCCAGTTATTTTGCTGTTGAAAGTTATTATGTAACATTTCATCGTTATTTGAAGAGGCGATTCATCTATTTGCTACTCCTGCTTGCTAGTTTTTGAGATGAACTGTTTTACGTAGTTATTATTTGAGAAAATCGGGGTAATTTCGTATATTTCCTTATTTACTGGTAAAATTTCCAATTTTTATATTTTTCATTCAGAAGCAATTTTCATTCATTACTTTTTCATTAACATTTAATTTCTTTAAGAAAGTGCTACACGTAATTTGTACCGATTTTGGGATCAACGTAAATTTCATAATAGGATTCAACGTATTCTTCCGTGAGACTTAAATTCTTGATTTTCTGAATCTATGCGATGAAACAGTGCCTTTTGTGAGGTTGGTCACTTACGTGGCATTCCATCGCATTATAAGGGGGACAATCCGGCATTTCGTAGAACGGCTTATTTCCATCGAATGCCTCGAGTACAACGGCGAGCAAGACGACACTATTAGGGAACACTTGGCGGTCGTTAAAGAGCGTAATGCACCATCTTTATGGCCGATCTGCCAGCGTAGGGACAGCACCTGACTAGGGGCCGTGGGGAGAGGCGCGCGTGGCCTTCCCATACCATTTTCTCTTCGGTGAAGCCATTGTCCCTCTTCTGTCTGTGGCCGCTCCCTCCTCAAGCGGCGGAAGGTGACGAGTTATATCAGTGTTGCCAACCCCCTTTGTATCCTTTCTCGCTACTTTTCCTGCCCAAGCCGCTTAAGACGCACTAAATGGAATACTTGCTACATACAGCCAAATTTCTCAATATCAAGTTGAGTAGATGCACGAATATTCGGACGTAGTCCGTGCTTCTAATTTTCCTTTTTCAAATTCTAAGTCTATTTCATTACGAAAATCGATCTTAATTTGGGTATTATTGGTTTTCCGACATACTTCCCCGGCTTCCCTATTAAGTGTCAAATGGTTGATATTTTAAATCCTCTAAGCTGCAATGGGCCCTTAACATTCTTTTCTGCCCCTTAATCGAAACCTCCGAGCTGATATTAATTACCGAATAGACTAATCTAACTAATGCAGGCGATGTTGTAAGTCAGCTTTCCATAGCTGGCGTCCCCTCTGTAAAATTGAATATTTTGCTCGCGATATATGCTCCTTAACTAAACGTGAATTACAAATGTCTCAGGGGAATATACCCATGGAGGACAAGTTCTTCTGAACTGTTACGGCACTCGGTGGTTTCCAATTTTCGGCCCCCACATTGGATATATTTTCGGTTCATGCTTCGGTATCGAATATTGGTCGCATGGAAGCGATATCTCGTCAAGAAGAAGTTGCCAAGTACATGGGATCAGCTGTTGTGAGCGGATGCGTCCAACGTCGCCGGATTTCCGTTGCGTCTTCGAAGAGAAAAAACGCCCGGAGTCATTACCACTCGCGCTGCAGATAGATTCGAGGAGAAAACGTATCGAATCCACGGTGTACGCCCTCCGGTTCGATAGCATCTCGAGACCTTCGATTGATTTGACGACAGACATGGTGAACGTTTTTCTCTTTAGGCGCGCTTGTGCCGTTGTGTAGCCGAGGCTTACCTTTCCGACCGCTTCTTAAGGTGGCGAGACGAACAGGTTTCTCTTCCTCTCCTCCCTTGTACAGGCGACGGCTAGTAAAGCGGGAAAAGGTCAAGATTTGAGTGTTAAGAGGGACGCTGATCACTTACGTATTTGCTCCCCTAATTGTTCTTCTGCGCCCTCGCTGGTTCACGGCCATATTGGCCGATCCTGTAGAAGTTTTCGCTCACACCTGCCGCCATTTCACGAAAATTTCTATGGGTTTAACGACTTTGGGCTCCGTGATAAACGGGCGTTCCTTCCATAGTCAGCAAAGATGCCCGCATAATGTGAAGGAGATAGGAGTTATTTCGAGTTGATGATTTTAGACATGTTTTTCTTAATTATCAGTATGTATTGGAAGGTCATTCAAATACAGCCCTATTCAGTTGTTCAGTTTAGCTTAGTATTCCTGGAAGGTAGTATTCAAGCCACGTGGTTCTAGAATTCACTATTGAATTCTCCGTTATTAGTATTGCCTTGCGTTATTATTCTAACCAAATTTTGTGGAATTTTCTTTTGAAATGTTTCGCTGTAACAACTTTGAGTACATTACTAGTGAATCGTTCATCGTTGGAGATATTATAAGCAGCTTATGCTAATTCACGTTTTCCTAGCCGAATGCAACTATCCTTGTAACTATTTGATTCAGGAAATGCCACTTGACAGTGTGGCCCATAACATTTCTAATGTTTGTCGGTTGATGTATTCTGACGTTGCTCTCTCTGCCGGTATTGAGGTAGGACGCAAGATTTAGCGCCGGTATGTTAAACTGATGAGCTAATTAATTGGTTTTTTGAGGCGATTAATTATAAAAACTTTTACCCCGTTAGCTTAATTAGCTTATTACTGTACATCATGAAAACGTTGCCTCAATTAAGTGCCTAAATATATAAAACCGAGGTAAAATTAAGTAATTATCGATATGCCTCTTTTTTCCTAGTGTTTTGAAGCTTTTTTGAGAGGCAAGTGAGAGCCACTTGTGTGCCCCTCTGGCTTTAGTTGTGTCGAGCGATTAGCATATAGTGACCTCTGCGAGTCGCGCCTCGTACACCTTTGGCCAACCGGAAGAGTGTGACGGGCCTTTTTTATCCATTCATATTCTTGACCGGGTGCGGGATTTTTAACTCCGTTTCGAGGGAGAGGCACCCCACTTCCTCTGAAGCCCCGGTGTGCTCCCTCTGCTGGACACGTTACCACCGGAAGCATGGCAGACTGCTTCTAATACGCCTAAGATCCGCATTTTGCGAGCCACTGCGAAAATTTGCCATTATTTCTGTGTGTCCTCGAGACTTTGCCGAAAAAGGTTTAGCCGTCAGCTTTGATGGCGGGCGAACTCAAACGAGAGATAGATGCTGTTAACAGTAGTTCATTGGCACATAAGTAGAGGTCATATATTTATATAAATATTCTTGCAGAACTGTTCTTTTTAATTCATGATTAATATATGATCATCTTAAAACTTGTATGTTTTCGTTTTCTTATCGAAAATTATAATTTCTTTATTTAAAGTATACTATTCTTCGTCGAATTTTCAATTATGCCATATAGTATCCTCTGATTTCATTAGCTGTTTTTAACATGAGTTTGTTCACACTGACAATTCAATGCCTATATGATTATGGTAATTTTCCGAGAGCAAATATTATTAATCATGAATTCCTAATACCTTAATTTCTTATTTATTGAGACTGCATTTTCTGCTCTTCTTAATTACTTGGCAGCAGTAAACCCTTAATTAAAAAAATTAATTGCAGGTGCATTATATAATAATTTAATAATCGGCGAATGAAGAAACTGGAGGAGATAGGATGCATTTAATTGCGGTTTCTAAATATATATTCATCTTTGGTGGATGGTGAAAGTTTTTCAGCACGCGAACCCTTGTGTAACGATTTCTACTATTTTCAATTAGATTTGAGATTGTTTGTAACTAAACTGTGGGCTTAATCTCATTAATGCGCGCCCAGACATTGCGTAAGAAACCGGCTTCGGCTCGATTGTGCAATTTTGTAATTGTTGTACGTAATAATCATTTAAGTATCCCGTGGAGATATTATGTATCGTAAATAAAATGACGTTGCGGTACCGAGACCGCGCTGGTGTAAAGTGGCGATACTGAATGTGGTCATAACGTAAGATAGTTATTAGCCATGAAACCTGTGGTCGCGATTAACTATGACTCACAAGCCTTTCTTTATTCTAACCTTAGACGAATATAAATTATTTCCGGTAATCTTTTGCCCTTCCTAATCCCAAAAAAAATAATGCTTCCGTTGAAATCTCTTGGTTCTTTTTTTGAAGGTGTATTTCTCTCGTTTATTCTAGGGCAAAGGTGCAGAGTATCTCTTGGAGAGTCCCTTCGTTTCATTCATCGATAGCTAGGATATTCAATCATGGGGGTGAGGCAGAGTAAACGTTCTGTGGACATAACTACGACGCCTAGCAAGCAGGCAGACGCCGACGCCGGTCGCGTGGAGAAGATAAAGGAGGAGGGCCCGGACGCCGCGCCGCCTGCCAAGGCCGTCAACGGCACCACACCAGCGAAGGGAGATATAGCAGCCGATGTAAGTATTGCATTATATTACTCCTATTTACTTGCCCTGTGGTAGATAAATGCATTTACTATTTGATGCGATCTTAGTATTGCACTCTGTTCCGGAGCCTCCTCCTTCTCCGAGGAGCCTCTTCTAACTTCTTTTGCAGGGGAATTGCGCTGGAAAATGCAGAGGGTTTCGTCGGAAGTGACGATATTATTTGAAATCCGGTGCAATTTCTAACTTAACTCAGTTTCTTTGCTCAAAAATTAATGTCAGTAAATGTCTTATGTCAGTTTGTACATTTATCTGATTTTTTACGAGATTTAGCAAACATCTAAAATTTAAATATTTTACCAACGGTGGAATTCTAAATCGAGTTACCGAAATAAATATTTTCGATAATCGATTGTAGCTCCATCGTTCATTTCAAACTTATCTACGTTATTCAATTATTAAATAGAAAGGGGTTCTCTTTTGAAATTAAGGGAGAAAATGAGTAAATTTTATTCAATTGAAATCGATGAGTTATATTTTGCTATTCAATTGTGATGAGATTTAATTTACCTTAATTATGACCCTGTTCGTTTTAGTTAGTGTCAGTAGTTTTACTTTTGCTCTCATTTTTCGACCACTGTTGGAATTGTGACATTATTTCTGTAAATCATGGACTTCATTGCATTTTTGTTAATCCTTTCGTTTGTTAAAAATGCTATCATTACTAGAATTCCGCGCACGGCTTTTTTATGTTCGGGATTTGTCCATCTTCCTACGCAATAGAAAAACTGCCGTAGGTGTTTCAAGAACTGATTTTAAAAACGTAATTAAAAATAGGAAATCCATCCTGAGCCATAATATAGAATATTTCGCATAAATGCGCTCTGATTATTAGTATAGCATCACGAATATCTGTCCATTAACTGAAGGGCCATTCGTAAAAAATTCCTACAGTATCATTGATATTTTAATAATGCATAGTAATGGACTATGGGGAGAGTTGGGAATGTTTTATCAGGGGTAACGAGTTAGCCGATGTGCAGTTAATATCGCACTAATTTGAAATCTTTTTGCCGTCGACTTGCATTTAGAATGGTATGATTTCATCTCCAGCCCCTTCTCGAGTCTTTGGAAACTGTTGTTTATTGCTATCGATGCGGTTATAACGCCGCCGTCAGCGAGTCGTGGATGTTAGTGTGTTTATATTCCCGCGTCTTAGGCGTTAGGGCTTTTAATCTATGCACCCCATCTAGCGTCTATTTTTCGAATCGTCTCCTGGCCACGCCACGTAAGCACAAGGACGCCTGCCTTCATTAATTGCCGCCTCTTGTTTGCCTCTGCCTTGCTCGGTAAACAATCTACGGACCGATTTCTAGCCTCGCCTCTCTTTTAATTTTTATCCCAACTGTTTTTCAGCTCCCTTTTTATTTTTATTTCATCACTTTGTTGATATCGTCATTATATATACCGTAATTAATCGTACTGTACAGTTCCCGCTGCGTGATTCAGAATTTTATAATTTGTTGAATTCATTTATTTATCATCTCACTATTTTACAATTTTGGGAGTTATTTCTGTAAGTCATTCTTGGTTTTTTTTATCCGCCCCTCTTAGCTTATGTTTTCCAGAAAAACGGAAAGATTGGACTTGGCTGAATCTATTTTCGATGTTATAGTATTGAATGTTTACCCCGGTAAAATCTCGTTCTCAAGGAATTGTATTGTTTATCGACCCAGTTTAGTAGGGATTTGTTTTTCTGGGTAATTTTAGTCGACCTCGTGCGCAGCTCGTCTCAACCTGTTCCCCCAGTTGAAGGTGAAATTGTCCAACTGAAAAACGCTCTTTGGGAACCGGAGTTGCCATATTCCTTTGGAGCCCTCCATAGAATTAAGGGGATGGGTAATTGGGGTTGTAATACTCTACTGTATTGGGGCGAATTATCGATAAACTCTTTTTTTTTTCGTGTATTGTCTCTTATTAATTGTTAAGGATCCATGGATTGCGTATAGATTCTTGTTTTTGTTAATCGGTGAGGGAGTAACTTTTTTAAAGTCGATTCGGACTACCTTCTTCCTCGCAAGGAACCTCATGGGTCAAGTCATAATGAATCTGTACTGTTTTTGCTTTCGAAAGCTCTACGGATCAAGACGAGAAAGCGCGCGAAGAAAATTGAAAAATGTCATGTTTTCTCGTTGGAGGTTATTTTTATGGTAGTGAACTTCCAAGGTCGCGACTTGATCTCCTGCGTAGATTCTCCACCTTCCTTCTGCCGCTCCTCTTCCGATTTTCGTGGGAAGTGAGCAGCGGGTGCAGGAGTCCGCATTCTCTTCCTTCACGCGACGCCCGACTGTGGTACTTAACAGTAGGAGAAAAACTTGTCGGTGATGATCTTATTCCAGCATCCATTCTTTCCGATCATGTGACCCATGGGACCTTGAACTTGCCCTTTTGTCTCCTTCCATCGCCGTCCCTTGATTCTCCCCTCCGTCTAATCTTTCCACTTAAACCCTTGTATCCTTTACCCTTCCTCCGCAGATAAACTTATCTCCAGAGCTCTCTTCGTTGCCTCAAAACGGAAGATAATATTTTCTCTTCCGTGCCTCACGTGTTGATCTAACTACTCTGTGTAAGAGTGTATCATTATGAGGGAACAGTATACATAGTGATGTGATTAATTTCTCGTTTCGTGTCTTCGTGTGATTGCGTGAGAGTATTTTCATGGGTGGGATTGGAGGAATCTGGAGTAGATAAAATTCCGAATCATGATTGGGTTTCTCCTAGACGCGTAGTATTAGATAGCTCTTGATACTTGCATTAGTGAAGAAATATAACCACTTTGTTTAATATTTATTCTGTCTTTAGAACTTTCAATGATTCCACAACAGTTGTAAACCCAATGCTTAAATACCTTTGGTTAGATGAACTAAAGTTGAAACGATGATCGTGGTCTTAGAAGACATTGGAAATCAATTTTTATCATGCCTCCAATGAACAATAGAAACCTTTCGGCGAATATATCTCAAAGATATGATTAAAATGCTATTTATTTTTATTATATTTTTCTCCTTAATTAAGTTAGTATTTGCATGTATTTTTGTAGGTATCAGAATGTCGATTTTACTTCATTTTTCAGAGCCGAAGAATGTTAAATTATCACGTCATGCGTAGCTTATCGGTGCAAGATGTGGCTTGGATTTTTCAATGTTACACAACACATTCCATTCGTAAAATCAAAGTTGATGTACGTTGTACAATTTCGAGAATATTTTAGTGGTTGGCTTATCTATTTTCTACAGCCCACGAGCGTAAGATTGACTTCTACGCATAGAAATGTATGATCTTTCTAGTTTGCTTGTTTTTCGCCTGATTTATATTGCGATTGAAGCAATTGCTACATTGTAGCTTTTCTTTCTCAGCAAGACCTGTAGATCGACAAGAAAATTCATCTTAAGCGCTTATTGCAAGGTGATTGATTCACTATGTGTACTATAATACGGTATAATTAATGCTTCTATTAGTGGCCAAGCGCAAGTTTGCTTCAAATGTAGCGGGGTGTTTAGTTGAGGTGGCTGGCGCGTTCTATTTGGATTTGCGTCACTCCCCTATCTCTCCTCCACTGCATTTCGGTATCTCATGTTAGTGCCGGAGCATCCGGTGCTATCGGAAGAACCGTCTCTTCAGCAGACGTCCGTTTACTTTTTGTCGCTTCCCCGATTTTAATCGTCAATTTCTGTCTGCATCTATTGCGTCCGAATCATTCGGATGTCGTAATGTCGACTCCGTGGGGTCTAATAGATCGAAGTGAGATTTGATCATATTGTGTTCACCCACTCCTAATAAATGGGTTGATTAGAACGAGCGACTGTAAGGCGATTACTCATTCTTCAAATATGGATTCAAGACGTAAATATGTTTCCGCGCGACAGCCTTGTGGGTGGGGGCGTACGACCTTGTCTGCCTCGATTGTTTACACAACTCGTGTACCAAGCCCGTGCTCCTCACTCTCGGTCAATATTCATTCAACAATACCGATCCTCGTTTCATCAATCCACGTGGAATGCAGATATGGCTCTTATTGTATGCGCTGTCGATATCTCACCGGCGCTAACCCGGCCTTGGGTCGTCGTTTCTGATTATCTTCCAGTGGTGGAGTCCCCTTGTTTGCGTTTTGCATTTATCTCCGAAGATGTTTTCTTCCCTAATTTACTTTTCGAGAATGGAACTGCTGCTGTTGCTGTCCTTTAGTCCTACAGCTCACGTGAAAGGAATTCGGTTTTTCCGAAGAATTGAATCACGTCGATTGCTTAAAAAACATCCCGAAAGTTTCATTCATTTAAATTTTTTCACTTTTGGATTTCCAATTCTTTTGGGGGTTCCAAATGTAAATTTCTTTTCGAAAATTTGTCTATTTCTGTCAGTAAAAACTCAGTGATTCACCTAACCGTTACGAACATTTTCATTTTGAAAGTTTAAGAATATTATCATTTTTGCCCGAAATTATTATACTATTCCTATTCATGTCACTTATTCTTTTAATTATTTTGACAAAGATATAATTAAATTCAATTGAAATCGGCAAAAATATTCGAAAATGTTATTATACGCTCCATGTTTCTTAGATGTATAAAAAGTAGCAAAATCACTTTTATGTAAGCACTGGATATCTCCAATAAAACAAGGATTATATTGAAGAATATCCAATTTGCATACGAATTATGATGATAATCATAATTAGCATATCGAAACCAGTTAGAGTAAGAATTGCTACTCTTATTCCACTCAGAACACCACGATTGGTTTCTTTTTAATTTTCAATTAAATTAAATTGCGTACATTTTCACACAAATTACCGTTTCGCTTTACTCTTCGAGAACAGGAATCACTGGCAAATCATCGTTTAATTCCTTACTTTTCCACCTGCGTTATTGCCGTATCAACTTTTTAAGGCGATCGACTTATGATTCGAAACATCAATTCTGCGAAAATGTCTCGTAATACATTAGTGGTATCGACTTCCCTGTGTAATCTGCTTTAAAATTCTTCGCACGAAGTCTAGCGAATCACGTTCCGCGTACTTGAGTTATTTTTAAGAAGGCTGTCATTCCTCCAAGTGTGCTATCCTCATTCATTCCCTCGTTGTTCAAATCGCATCTCTTCATCGAATCATTTGCCTCCTATCGGCTCAACTGTTTGGCTTTTTTACTTGCGTCTTCGCTTTAGCGTCCTTAAGGCCATTTTATGATGTTTGATTTAGGATATGTTTTGGAATAATCAGTAGATTGTGAATATCGTTGCCAATGAGGATGATTAGATGCAAGGGTCTAAAATTGATTTCCGTCCCTACGTGTCAGTAAATGGTTCTCTTTTTGTGTAGTCGATGTAATTCAATGTTGTTCACAGTTTTCGCTGCTGAATACGGAGGTTATTGGAAGTTCTCTGTACGAAACGTTGATTCCTTTATGTCTTTGGGTCCTTCTAGATGAGAAAAAATTACGAAATATCTTCCTTTTCCATAATTCTATTAGATGATTAAACTTACGAACAGTTGAAAATCTATTATTTAATCAATTAGAGACTATTTCTCTCATTTTCTACTATCAAAGAGTGTCCTTGATTTTTCCGGGTGTGATGCTATCGTAAAAATTCATTGATCGATTATAAAATTAAATTAATTCTCTTATCTTTGATTTCATTATTTTTTTAGTCAGTATGATTAAGGAAAGCACCTGCGATTTATTCTCTTTATATTTCAATCCTTAGCCTAACGTTCCTTACCGTTTTCGACTGTCCATATTCCCCACTCTTCCAACAGTGCCTGGTACGATAATACTGTTTCCCTCCTATTGCCTACGTGTTTTCTCTTTCGACGTGATCCAATTTATGTTTACTCCTTCCCAGGGCCGTAGCGATACACGGTTGCTCAGGGCGTCGCTTTGGTGTGGGTTGGGGTGTTTTTTGTATTTAAGATTGTATGTATATTTTGCCAGTATGTATACTTATTAATGATACTGAAATCTTTTACGAAATATCAGTTTCGATTTTTCTTATTAATGCCAAAAATTAACTATGATAATTTAGAAGATGAATTTTCAGCGGAAATTGTTTGGCTCTCCAATAAGGAGGGTCTTCTCTAGCTAACTCTCTCTCGTTAGCTTTCTGTTTTTCTTTGATTTCGGCTTAAGTTTTTGTGTCAAGTTTTCTCAGCATTGGCCGCTCTTCTTTAACAAAATTCAAAAATTAACAATCCGCTAGTCCATGTTAATGCAAAGTAATTATTCTTCCGGGCATTTTCCCGGCACGGCTTTCCGTTCCTTCGGATAAAGGATATACATATTAAACCGGCATTACTTATTCCGCTTTACATACATTAGCATTCAAATTCAGTCTTTCCATTAATATTTTATATCCTTAAGTTCCTTTAATTGGAATTTCTGCATTAACGTATTAAATGTAAATGACTTTTTCGGTACTCGAGGAAGATAACGATCTTCATGCCTCCGTAATCTCGTCTTTATGTAGAATTAATTTATTGGTGTGATTCGCCCTTAATATCCTAGCTTTTGTTCACCAACTATCCTTTGTTTTTAGGGCCATTCTCTTTTTCATGGCTCAGTGATTAGTAATCGGTGGTAATATTTTGTCGTTATGTATGAATTTTCCAAGGGATGGTGAGAATTCTGACATTTTCCCTAATGAAATTTCTCTCAAGGAAAATAAATCGAAAACCAAGCGAATTTTCAACGGAAATCACGACTTGTCGATTTTATTTTGTCATTGTATTTAGTATGTAGTTTGCTTAGAAAGCTGAGGCATAAGATTTCAACTAGTGGAAGTTAAAGAATGGATTACTCAAGTCTTTACCATTGTCTCTCTCTGGTTCGAAATGCTCGCGTGATGGAATATTTCGTGAAGGCATTTCCTTGCTTTATCATTCGCTCTATTAAGAAATATCTTTGTTATTAATAGCCTCCACGTTGCTCATGAAAGGATTGGCGCCGACAAGTCACATTCCTAGTGTTAACGATCCAATCGTCTGACAGTAGATCGATGGACGTTGGAGATGCCTCTTCCCCGTTTAAGATGACCACCTCCTCGAAGAGATACGATCCTCCACGGAGGATATTCAGCTTCGTTAGGACAATGTATATTCATGGATATTAAAATACGTAAAAATACATTTTTGTAGTGTAAAAAATGTATATATTTAATGTTGGAATGCTATACACACATTCAACCCTCGATTATTTGAACAGCAGATATAGTAACAAATAATGATGAGAATAGTTGTAGTGATTTTATTTGACAGGAATGAAAGATATTCATTGTAATATTCAATTTCCTATAATAATATAACTGGAGTGCTCGGTGCTACTTATTTATATAGGAGCAACGTACTCATGCGAACGTAAAGAGTAAATTACAGTTCTCAGAAATATATGTAGATTATAGATAGTCTCATAATAATGGAAGTATGAAATCTCGAAACCATTTCCAATATATTTATGAACTAGATGAGTTGCCCGTTCAACGAGGAAGTAAAAGTTTATGGTAGCCGTACTTATTGCGACTTACTGGGAGAATATAGATAGCGTAACGAATGGGACATTGAAATAACTATTTATTCTACAAATGGCACATTTATGCGCTTCTTTAATTTGAAATTACGTTGTCGGTGCACTTCTGAATGTGGAATTTGCCGACGAAGAGTTTTGACTGAGAATGGAAAACAAAAACACAAATTGGCCGAATAAAGACCTCAAATAATAAGAATACAAATTTATATCCTCGCGGTAACGTAAACACGTTATATTAAAATAACGTGGACATGAAACAATTTTATTTTTACCCTTCATCGTTACTAAAATATCCTTGGGCCTGTTAAACATTTACCCTTTTGTATCCCTTTGGCGATGAAGTTCCTATTCTCTGTTGTAAATTATCATAGCTGCTGTACGGAATGCTTCCTACTCTTTTTCACTCCTTTTCAACTTAAACGAAATGGATGATAAAATAAACTTAAGCCACTTTCTGGGTATGCCTATTACTAGTAATTTACACTCGTAGCTGTGTGTAATTACTCGGATGCCGTGATCTTTCTCGTCACGTCTCTTTTATTAACATGTCAATCAAATTATTCAGAGGTGATGTGTAACCAATTAGTGTTCTTATAGCGACAAGTCTTACTCATGTTTTCCTTGTGATTCATAGCCTCTCCTAATCAGCGGTGCCTATGAAATGTTGCTTCCGGTCTGATCATTCTTAATGCGTCATAACTGTGAAGACTCTGCTACTCGTCTATTGTGCTCCCCAACGATGTCTCGCTGTCAGTCGCTCTTTCAAGTCCACATTTTTTTGTTCGGCTCATCAGTCGCTCTATGGGCGTCTGTTAGCGTAGAAATGATATTTCCGCTTCTCGTGTCCAGAATGTAAAAATACATCTCAAATCCGTGAATTTCTTCACTTTGTGGTGTGAGTTGCCCTAAACTTATAACTAGTAATTCCATTGACATAAACATCTGACTCGTTCCTAATGTTTCCAAGGTTTCATTAATTATCAATATGAGAAAGGTGTTTCGCTTTTGGTACACTCCTGGCCAAAATTAACGCAGCACCTCCCTAGCGATCCTTACGGCCGGTGCTGCGTTAATCTTGGCCAGGACTGTACATTTGAGTGAGTAATAATACTCATTGATTGATTGTTAATTAACTCCGGCTTAAAAATACTTACGAAAGGTTAATTGGGAGTATGGTAATCCCCGCCGGTTTTCCGCTCATGGACATTATTGATTTAGCCTCCAAAATTAAAAGACTTGGATTTAAATTTTGGGATGAATGTGTGCCCTTTGATCTTCGTGAACAGATAAACTTCAAACCTAATCTTCGAACATAATTAGGGAAAGAGCGTTACGAAGAATTGTGGTTACTGTATCATTGAGTCATGGAATCGAATATGATAATGTAACCTGATTGGTAGTCGTTGATACTTCTGCGTCGATTACCAACCAATTGTAATTTCATTCAGTTTTCTCCTCGCGCTCGATGAAGCGGACGTGATGGAAAAAAGCTCTCTAGGAGTGCGGCTATAGCAATATCGGGAGTAGATGAATTTATTCCATTGGTTTCTTTAGATGCCTTGATGCGTTTGTTGCTCCTATCAATTCCGAGCAAGTACTCGCGCACGGATGCGGACGGAAAAACGCTTCGGCTGCCTTACCTCACATTCCGCTGACACACTTACTTCCTCAATGGTATTGTGTTTTCATTTCGCTCCGAATTTCCATTGAAGACAACAGGGAAAGCATTGTCTGGAAGTTTCGCCTATCATCTTCATGTGATAAAGAAGGCTTACCACGTTGGTTTTGTAATCAGTCCCTCCGTCGAAAGTGGTATCAATCTGGCTGAAACAAGCGCTGAGGCAGCAATGGTTCCTCGGTCTCCTCTCCGTGAAAATAAACCTGGAAGGCTACCCTGAGATGCAGCTAAACAAAGCCAGAGCGTTCAAATAATAGCAAGGGATATCGTAAATCTTTCGAAGCCCTGCGTAGATATTGCTCTCGTACGTTCAAAGAATGCTCGTGTGCTGACGTTGGGAAAACAACCACTCGATGAATTTTCTTCTCCCTGCCACTCAGCATTTTTCTGTTGAAATTCTACTTCAGTGGCCCTATCGTATTTGGGTTCGCTTGAAGATTCGTCTGATTTTTTGTGTTCCTCTCTGAAGTCGCTCTATCCTTTCTTTTTTATTCTTCCATTCTTTAGTTAAGAACGTCAGTATGCCTTGGTTATAACGCTTTCCACCAGCCTTGTTGGTGTTCTGATTTTAAACGGAAATTTAACGTTTCAATATTTTATAAATTATATTTATCAGTGGTTCTCTAATCATTATTTTTTACCCACTTCCGCCTTCAGCATTGATACTAAGGAAACTGACTGCTGAACTATGTAAGGACTGAATGATGTCGTTGGTATACATGATTAGAGTCTTATTTTTCGGCTGTTCACGAAAATAGTTTTCATTTGTTGGAGGGGAGCCTCGGAAGTATTGTAAAATGTCCGTTTTGCGTGGACTTGGACTCCTCGAAGAGAATGGATGCGAGATTCGATTCATGGCTGTAGATCAGCTGTGGAAGGGCTCACCCGAAAGTGAAAGGTAGTGTTGCCATGTGCTCTGCGATGGCCTTCGCACGCTCTTTATCCCGCGCTTTTCTCGCGTTGTTGCAACATTTTCCATTGGCAACTTTTCGTAGCGCAGGGAGAGACTCATCAAATATTCCCTTTGGCGATGATGCATTTAATGACAAGGAATTCCTTACCTTTATTGTTTTCAGTATCAGCGTCTTTGATTATGCTACGAGTGACTATTCTTTTGATGTAAAGATTCACTGGAGAAATGATACTATGTAGCCCCCTGAAGTGAGGACCGGTTTGCAATTCTCAATTGATTACAACAGCGTGAAGCCATAGATAGATATAATTTAATTATGAATTTTTACGGAGATATTTTTTAATTCATTATTTCTGGGAGAGTAATTAGCAGCACTGAGGTTGTTGTAAATCTTTTCCAAGATTTAAGGTGACTTTAGAAAGGTAAGAAACTGGTGTAGTCGAATCCTAAAAGATCCTCCCTTCTCCAAACGATCTTCGCTGGGCCCCCGTGAAGACTGGTTCTGGGCCTCTTTGGTTGTTCCATCCCTTTACATTCGGTGAGAGGGTTGTTTTTCCCCTCCCTAAATTGTACTACAGAAAATGTCTGGGATAAAATCTTAAGTTATAAAGTAAAACTAAAATTTTCATATAGTGTAAGGATAAAGTACACTAATACAGAAATGGGTAAATAGTCGATATCAATAAATCTCTTAAATATAATTCCTTGAACTATTGTGCTGAGTTTATTATGCTCCTCCCTTTGTACCGACATTTGAAGGTGCGGGCTCGGCTCAGCCTTGGAATTTGTTCTCTAATTCAGAAGAGAGTTCGTGGAAAACGCTTAGCGCGAAGTTAAACTGTCAGAGATTTCTTCGAATTGTGGAAGTGAACCAGACTGAGATAATGATGCCGCCATCTAGTGATGGCAGTTTTCACATTCCTCAAATTAAGTGCATTTTTAGGGTTAATACTTTTTTATCATGCCAAAATATCTCAATATTCGATAAATTTAATGATAGAGATATTTTTGAGTACTTCTACTTTGTTACATGCGTTTCTCGCATGTAATATGTTTCCATCATGCATTAATACAATTGGATATTAATGCACCCCAAATTTATTGCTTTCACCGTTCTTGGTAGACAGCCTTAGTCTTGCTACCTTCATGTAGCTCTTGCATAGTTCAGTTGAGAATGTGTACTAATGTCCATCTAGAACGTATAACTTGGTGGATTGAGACAGTTTGCCCTTTAATCTTGACTGAGCCAGAAGTCTTGAAGTGAAACATATTGGAAAAGTCCTCTTTTCGTATCATTCTACATTGAAATGCAGTTATCAATGCCGCCATTCAGCATCGCTCATACCTCGGCAATAAGTCATATCATCACCACAATCATGAACGTAACTAAATTGAGATGAAGTAAATTAAAATTAAATTTTTCCCTGTCCCGTATCAAAAAAGAAATGAAAAATATTCCTTTTATTCGATTACTGGACAGAATTTAAAAATATGACCTTTGTGTTTTGAGGTTTCGAAGCATTCCCTCCGAATCTCACTTGCCCTCTGACCTCATACACTGCGTAGCATCCAATATGGAAACAAAAATATTTTAAAAGATCTTCTGTTAATACTGAAAATGACTAGAAATCGGCGAATCAAAGGTGATCGCTAAAGTTTAATAAAGCGTTCGAATGTGAACGTATGGCAGCAGTTTGGAATCTCATGCGATATCTCTTTCTGGGTAGTTTTTCATTGACTTGAGAAAGGTTGTCCTAGTAAAAGCGTCGCGAATTAAAATGGCCTATTGTGTCGGTGCGGTGTAATTTCTAACTTGGATAGCCTCGAAAATATTCGCATATGCAATTGCCTCGAAGTTCCGTGATCTCCGGAAGACACGCTGGTTATCCTCGCTCGATTGCATCTTGTTTTCTCGCATTCCGTGGAATATTCGCAGAGTCAAATAGTCTGTTGCCAAGGGACTCGTCAGCTACACTTAGCCGCGAAAATTCCCATGGATTTGTGGTTGAGGTACTTTTTTTTCGTGCATTTTGCTGAAAGGCCTTGCTCGTAGGTTAGAGAAATTGGCGTGTAACCTATTTTTCACACCTACGAAATGTAACTTCAAAAAATAACTACAACAGGATACCTCTTGTTATTCTTGTATATGTATCATGAGGTTTATAAATGACTTATTCAAATTTTGAAAATATTTTCTGCAATTTCGCCACATTCTCTTACGCAGTTCTCAGAGTGAACTTGATGTTTTTCAGGTTGTTGGGCTCAATCTCGGCAATTTGCCTCCCGAGAAATTTTCCGAGCATGGAAATTTTCAGATGTAGTTCCTTCTTTCGAATTTTAATGACTTACTCTCCTCATGAATGTAATCTAATTTCCAGTAGTGATGTATTTTGCATCTACATCAACATATGTAACAAGCAAAGCCGCCTTTAAGCGTGTTGCTGGGGGCTGAGAATTCCGTTCGAATCGCTGTTGTAGAATAGGAATACCTAATTGAATGAGGCAAAAGATAGCTATTCACCTAATTAAATTAATCGTTCTTTATTCCCTGAAAATCTAAAGTTACCCATTCGTGTACACGGTTTTGTACTCCCACGTGATGTTTCCATCGATTGAATTGGATTTAATGTAATTCTATGAAACGCATGTTCTACAAATTCGTAACTTTCGGCCCCACAATCACGCGAAATTGCAGCATGAAACAGCGGTCGGAAACTGGTATAATTTGCCCACTTCGGCGGTGGTTTTGCATCGATTGCCTCTCCCCGCCAATGCAACGTTGCTGCTCAATCGATGCTGCGACTCTCCAATCTTCCTTGCATTAGTGCATGTGACGAGGACAGAAAGAACACTCGTAGAGGATGTATATCGAATCGAAGTCTTATTGAAGCCTTCCATTTTCATTTTTCAAAGAAATGTTATTTCGATTGCCAGAAGTAGTACAGTTAACGCGATTGGGTGTCGAAGATCATCTTTAGTCTGCATGTTGTTTGAAAATATTGGAAGTGCTTGCATGGATGCGTTTAATTCTTTGCTTCTGAGGGTTGGTGTCCTGTGTTTCATTGCTTAGGTGATTTAGGGTTCGAAGTCATCGGCACATGTGTTAGGAACAGATTTAACGACATTGGCGCCGATTGCTGAATCTTGTAATCATTTCGCGGAATTCCTGATTAGGATTATCATCGTTGAGTTTTGAAGTAGGTTTTCCTCAACTGTTTGATATAAGTCGTTAATCAATCTTGCAGTTTCCTCTTAGTGCTCTGTGAAAACAGCCGTTTATTTTTAGACTGTTTGCTTATTAATTGGTCTTCTTGCCGCTTATCGTACAGTAAATGCTCTTTTATTTTACAGATAGCATTAATGTTTTTCGTTTGGTTTTCCTTCCTGGAAAGAAGCTTTAAGTAATTCAAAAAAATTTCCTTGTATTTTTTTTCCGTCATGAGGAAGATTCACAAATGTTTCAGTGGTCAAAGTTGTCAATCATTTCAACAAGCCTTAGGTTTTTATTGCTTGGAATATCACATGCAGGGGATTTAGTGTGGCGAAAAGGTTATCTCCGAAGCGCTTGGTCACGTACGTGAGCTATGGTTCTTTTGGCGAAATTTTTCTTTATAGTCTCGTGGTTTCATTGCGGAATAATGTCTCAATGTGTTAATGGTCGTAATTGAAAGTCTATCAAAGAGTACATTAAGTGACCTGAAGCATCATAATGATACTCTCTACTGTTTCAAGTGGTTCTTAAGATAGTCCATTAGGGTAGGAAAAAGCTAAGAGATAGAATTGGTTGTTTTTGCGCGAACGTCATCTTGACATTGAGACAACGCTAAATGATTCTGCATGAAACATGAAGTTTAGGTGATGATATAGTCGTTAAGTAGAAGAGGTGTCTAGTCCAAAACAAGTTACGAAATAAGGTTTTAGTTTCGACATGTGCTTTATCTCTGCTCGAGAATGATTTTGAAGAAAAACACTTAGAACTGTAGAGTCGTGAGTTAATAATAGGCGTCGAAACCTGTTTTCTCTGGTGAACTGTAAAGAAGATACTTTTCCCCACGTATCTGGACCCTATTCATTGTTTGAAGACTTCGTTTGGGGCCATTATTATTAGTCAGCGTCACGGACATCTTCGCGGCGTCTTTTCCATTGAGTCACCGCTGCATCATGAGAGAGCAGCTGTATCTCGAGGAAGTGGTTTTTTTAGCTTTTTTTTGCTCGTTGTTCGCGAGTTCGTGTCGTAGAAAGAATCCCTAAATAAGTCATAAATTGTCCGAAGATGGTTTCTTAACGATTTTCAAAAATTTAATTTAGAGAGAGGATGTTAACGTTTCTGCTTAAATTTCAATTCTCATATTCCCCTTTGTTGTAGTTACTGTGAAATGGTGTATCTTGGTCCAAATTTGGGGGTCTTTTCATATGTTCAAGAAGGCGCAGTTACCATTAAAATTTTACTTACGATTAGAGGATGATTTTATTGGCAATTCTGGGAAATAATCTTCCATTTCTCTAATGCTGATAGTCGTTGACCAATAGCTACAGGGACAGGCAGACTGACCATCGGGGGCTGACCTAGGGCCTCGCCGTGAATAGGGCCCATAAAAGTACCTGTTGTCCTCTTTTAAGGGGGATAATTTCAGGCTGGGGCCTCGAATCGGCCCTTTCGCCTAAGGCCTCTTTCTTGTAAAATTCGCCCCTGAACCGGAAATAGTTTCACAATTAGCATATCGACACTGGTTGTAGGGTACGGTAGCTTTTAGCTTCAAAGGTACTCGGCATTTGTAGGAAGTTAGTTATAGCTTAGCTTAGTTGTTTGTAATACTCATCCAGAAATACTTCTCGCTATGCACCCTGCTTTTTCTTTCATCTGAATGTAGTTAAATCAGCGAAGGATAAGTTTAGCTGCTGCAAGTGTGTCGTGGTCTCGGTAGAAACTTTCAATCGATTCTGACCGCGATTATTTAGCGAAGGAAGAGCGTTCGTAGTGGAGGCTGCAAAGGTGCATTTCCGAGATGAAAGCAGCCGGGATGCGTAAGGTAAGGAGCAGTCTCTACGGCCTAACGGTGCTGCTGGTGACTCACGATCCTCTCCCCTCCCCCATTACTCACGCCCTGTATCTTTTGTCCGCCCCTCCGAGCGTTCACCCTCTTCTTATCGATTGCAAACTCCCTTTGACTCATTGCTTCCTCGCACTTCGTTCCGTTTCATCGACTGCTCTCAATTTCAAAACGCATCCTCACTTAGCGATTCACTTGCTCTTACAGCGTCTCGCGTTACGTCATTGAAGTTCCCGCCGTCGATGAATGATGGAGCTTCGAAAGGCTGAGTGCATGGACCACAACGCTTTGTTTCTTTAAACGATCGTACGCGGGATGTTTGTTTTGATGTTTAGTCACAATGTTGTATCTCTAAAGAAAATATATCCTTGGTGTAAGGTTGATCATTCTTGTGGGAAATGAATCACAGCATGTGATCGATTTCAGCTTGCACGCTTACAGCAATAATTTTTTGATTAAACCCAGTTTTATCGCGCGGATTATAGAAATTATTTTCCTGAGTACTTTTCCCTCTTGTTTCATCTTCTGTCAATTTCCGTGCATGGTTATACTTAATGGTAGTACTGGAATACGACTGTAAGGTTAATAATGTAATGATGAATATACTGATAAATACGGAGTATAGTCGAAACAGCTTAGTTCGGCAAAATTTATTTTCTTTCTAACAAAGTACTGAATTGGATAATTATTATTCTGCAGTGCCTTGAAGAAGAATATTGATGCTACAGACATTCTTGAGAATTCTCTGTCTGGTATATTTCTGATAAATGTTGGTGGTTTATTTTTGAGAATTAAAGAAAGGATAAAAGTACAGTGAGAATGCACTAGTGGTTCGCGATTTTTTTCCATTCTTTTTTTTCAGCGGACCTTTGCCGTTAGTTATGAATATCCTATTTTCAAAGTATCTCATGGAAATCCCACTGTTGCCTATTTTACGAGGAAAATGGTAATTTCTTTTCAGTCTCTAGGTGGGCTTACTTTCTCCTTACTTTATCTCCGAAATCTATGAAAATTTATTCTTCTTAGTCTACTTCTAGTATATAACTTTAGTATAATTTTATGGTTGGTATTATTCGGTTTTCAGCTTAGGTGGGATAAAAAAATATTTTATTCATTTACTTTATTGAAACGGAATCTAAGCGTACTGCAAAACTGCATAATCCATGGGTTTTCCTGTTGGAGATTGCGCTATCTGAATTTGTCTACAGTCGATAGGAAAGATTCTGCGGATAACAGAAAAAAATCTCGTTTATATACTGTATTTGACGGGTTCGGAAACTGACTTACCGAATTTCCGCTCAGAAAGGGAAGACGGACCGACAATTTGAATCTCCCTTTTTGCATGGATGTCCGCCGAATCCACGAACTTCATTATTCCCACGATATTTTTTCGTGTTTTCTACCGCTTAGGTGTCATCGACATTGTCTTTAAGGAGCGGTGGCCATACCCTGACCTGCACTTCATCTCGACCCTATTTCCTTCTTAATCGATTCTCTCGTCGCCAAGGATACCACCTCATGCATCGCTCTCCAATGGGAAGCCCTTTCCTGCGCTCTAAGACCTTGGGGTATGGCCATCGACTCAGAATCAGCTCGCGCCTTCTTTTTGGTGTCTTTTCCAATTATTATGTACAAAAAAGTGCTATTTTTTTACTCAGTATTGTAAATAGAGTTTTTGTTAGTAAAACGTTTTCCACGAATAAATTCCCTTATCGAATGATAAGTCACAGCATCGTTTTATCTCTGTAAACAGGGGGTGGTAGTCCGATAAAACAAAATTATGGAGTACACCGAAGAAGAAAAATGCCCAGTAAACAAGCGCAACTTAAAAGTTATAAAAAAATTTTCTGACGAAAATACTGTTGAAATGTTATGCTTATACTCGGAATACTGTCTGCTGTTTCTAATATTATAACATGAGTTAGTCTACTGCAATCGTAATCTTTGGAGCCTATCGGCCTGGTCCACCTGGTTTTGCTTGTTTTTGTTTTACGGCCAAGATCATATTCCTGGCCGTATAAAATTCTGCGTGTGATATTTTTGATTTAGAGATACATCGAGGCTGTTACCAATATTTTAGTTTTCAAAATGTTGCTGATTGGTAATAATACTAATTAAGCGTATTTTATTAGGGAGAGATCGAGTTATTTTTTATTATTAACTCTTCTCTTATCCATTGTTAGAGAGACAATACCAGGCCTTTCTTGGATTCTTCGTAATTTAGTAATTTCAGCACCAAAATAATATGCGGACGGTCGCCTGGGGCATTCGAGTGAGCATCGCTGGCATTTATCGAGTGTCACTTAAATACATTCTTAAAATTGTGACAATAATAAATGTCACCAAACAGCTTTTTTTTACGTGGAATGCCTGAATAAAATTGTAGCCATAGAGAGATTTATTTCTGCTTGTGCTTGCATAGCCGTGTAACTTGTGTACTCAATCGAATGTGTGTTTGATTTGCAGGCGACGGAAGAAGCGCCGGCGGCAAATGGAGGAGGAGGTGCGGAGGCTGTGGTGGTAGTGAACGGTGGAGGACCCGAAGAAGAGGAGGCGGCCGCACCAGCAGCCAACGGAGTCGATGCGACCGCAGAAGAGGCAGCGGCGGCGGCCCCAGAAGCGGCCAAGGAGGGAAAGCCCAAGAAAGAGAAGAAGAAGAAGTGGTCCCTGCGATCCATCAGCTTCTCTCGCCGAGAGAAAGTCAAACCAAAAGATGACTCTACGAAGAATGGGGAAGTGGCCAAGGAGGAAGCAGCTGAGGTAAGCACCGTCTGCATTGTCCTCCTGCTGCGATATGCCCTCTAAATGACGCCACAGGGTTGCCAGACCTCTGTCTTATGATCTATTTATACATTACTGACGGTAACATATTCAATGAACAGATTTCCAATCAAATTCCTAATGCTTTACCGGGATTTTTATTTGTCGATGAGATTTTCGCTGTAGTAATTGATAATATGAAGGTTACTTAATTAATTAACAAATCCTTTAGCGGACGTTTATTTTAAAAGTCGTTTTCTGATTTGCTGCGGTTTAATCATTTGATCTAAAATCTCCTCTTTTGCGTCAAAGATTAGTAGGACTTATTTTCATTAACCGTTTTATTACTAAGCCTTAAACTCGTCTAGCGAGGATAATAATTTTCATTTGGAAAATTAAAAAAGGTAATAGTTTGTTTATACGAAGTAATTATTTTAGAAAAGATTAATTTGGTTTTGTTTAAGTACTCAAGTCCATTAAAAGATCTTGTTCCTCTTTATTATATTTTAAATGTGGGAATTAAGTTGCGTAGCCATTCCAGCTTGATACGTCTGGCAACCCAAGCGTCAACCCCTTTCTCCTAATATTACATTATGAATTAATTTACTAATTTTGTTGAAAACCAACTTTGGTTCCCATTATTATAGTTTTTCAATTATTTGTTTCTTGTGTAATCATCCATTGCATCAACTCTCGATCCATTCGCCTGCCGAGTTGTCTTCCTGGTTCTCAATCGATAAAAATCGACTTATCATAAATTGCATTCCTGTAATAGATTCGCGGTGTATATGGCGTCATGATTTCTCATCACAGCCAGCGATTCTCTCGTCTGTTAAATCCGGTATTACTTCCGCATTTTGGTGGCTGGCTTTAGTCATCTTCATTACGCAGAATGGGCAGAGATCACGTTAATACGTATTCGCGGAAAAGGAATGTTGAATAGAATACGCGGAAATGGAATTTTCATATCCAACCGCTTATTTCAGCCTGAGATTTATTTAAATTGTTGAGACGACATTTCTCTGTAAGTCTATGATAAATTTCTTGTCAGAGAAATATGCTCAATAACTTAGTTTCCAAGGACTTCAGCGTGAACAATTTATGAAATATTGAATTCACTCATTCTATTGAAGCATTATCTACAAATACTCTAGTAAAAAATTATAGTAATTTGTATCATTGAAATATGTTAATTTTTCGTACATATATACATTGGTTGCTGAACATTTAATTAGATTCCGGCATAAGTGAAATTACCAAAATTAAAGAATTTAATTCATTAATATTGCTTTTCTTGGTACTTCTTTTGCATCAAATTCCTGATTCTAATGTTTATTATGTTACCCAATGTCACCGCAGCCGATGAAATGCGGAAGGGTTTTCAAGATTTAATTGCTAAGCCTTTAATTGTTATTCTGAGAGAACTCTTGTATTTTATTGATTTCTCGGAAGGAGATATTTCCTGGAACATCACTTATTAAAAGTCCCGCGTTGATTCGATAATAAGCAGATATCTCGAACAGCTCGCTTGTAATCCCATCTGTGTTCACGTTTGGCCTTTCGATGTTTTCTTTCTCAACCGAGTGGCGAAATTCCTTTCCTCCAGCAATGCACGTTCCTCAGACGTGTCCCTGCTTGAGGATGCCCTGAGAGCGATTTCTTTTCCGACAGCGATATGAGCCTCGCCACTGGAGGTCCTTTTCGAAATCGTCCATCCGATTTGGGCAGCAGTAATCCACAAGGAGAAGTAGTTGCACGAATAAAAACGTTATACGTGTTCCCACAGTCTTTTCGCTTTCGCTCCTAATGAATAATGGTTTCTAATCTCGTCTCTGCGATTCTGTAAGACTAAAATAGATGATTGCGAAGTTTCGTGCAATGCTTGCTTAGCGTTGCAATTTTTTTGCACGCTAGTACCTGTTAAACCCTATTTGAACGTTGGCATTTTTTTATTCCTTAGTCTTCCAAGAGTCTTTATTTTCTGGATAATGTCAGGTTTGTTGAGTTTTATGTTACTCTTCCCTGAATGGATTATTTTTAATTTTATATTAATAGTGTTGTACAACCTTGGGTTAAGTAGCATGCTTTTCTGTCCTGAGTCTAACTTCTTTTCCATCATTTGCATATTTAGTATTTTACACCATTGATATAATCAATTAAATTAAGACTATGTAGCTCCGGTATAGTAGAAAACGTGCTTTAGGAACTCTAACGGTTCAACAGTAGTTGAGATCTCCTGGAGATCGTAAGGAATTTGTTAGTATCGTAGGTATTCTTCCTAATTGTTTTGAGTAATCCCTATAGATTAGCCTCCAACCGCGTTCAGAATTCGTGGATTGTGATTTCGGCAATCCTCTCGGTCGTTAACTCCACTTTCTTCCGCCCCACCCCCTCGTTTCGACATCGCCTTTTGCATTCGAACTGCATTCCCATTGCATCTTGTAAGCCACCACTCCTGCGACAGATCCTTTGTGTTTCGAAAGACCTCAGGACTCTGAAAAGCATTTCCTCATTGTGGTTTAACTTCGATAACTTTCTTGTGGGTTCTTTTCCTTAAGTTGTTCCTTCCGATTTAGGCGGAATTGCGTGTGCTGCGATCGTTAATCTACGTGTATCCGATCCGGTCACAAATTCCGCCTCCGATTGCTGCAACTTATACTATTCGTAGAAATACTGTTATAAATTAATTCGTCTTCGCCACATCATAGTTCTATAAGGTTTCTCGCTTACTATCCGCTTCGAGTTGTCTCAAATGTTTTCCTCGTCCAGCATTGTACTTTTCTGTACAGACCGAGATTTCAAAATAATTGAATTAAAATTTCCCTCTCGCGACGCAGAACATACTGGAAAAATCTAACCGAGATAACCCGTCGCGTCTTCTATAATGAATTTGTCTATCGGATTCCCTTCATCCTGAATTCATTTTCATCAGTGTATTTACAGCTCTTTCTATTGCGTATTTACCTTTATATTTTTGTCTTGGACTTCCTAATTTGATCGAAGACAGTCATTTCCTTTATAAGAAAAAAATGGTAAATGTGTAATAGTCTTCGCTTTTATAATCCACTGCTTGGGCCGTGACTTCGAGGTAAGTCTCCATCAGGAATAAATGATTGATGATTGACTTTTACTATCCGCAGGACATTTTTATTTGGAAACTACTATGATTTCGACTCATAGAATCATCCTCAGGTTAGGATGACTCCATGAGTCATCATTAATCTTTTCATTTGTTCCAGTCTGATTAAAAGCAGCCTTACCCTCCTACTTTATACGTTCTAATCGTAAATCGAACGGGTTTTGGGTCATTGAGTAATTGTTAGGCTTCTTATCGCGTCTCTGCGATTGTTTAATTAAATCTTTGCTATTCATGCTTCGGATTCTGTAAGGAAAGATTCAGATACGGAATGTATCCAAATGCTGTGATGTAATACCCCGGAGCATCATGATTTAATGATATTTTAGAATGTCATTATGATGAAGTAGACATGCTCTCATCACAGAATCTGTAGAAAGCTTGTTCTACTTTGGTATTCATAGTTTCCCTCTGAATCATCGTAAAGATACCAAGAATATTGAACTGATGAATGTGGTACATTCCTAGCGCCAGAAGAATCGCACCTTTCACCGCTTCGCAGGGGTGTGTCGTTAGTTTTCTTCTTCGAGTAGGTCATTGTCACAGTTTAAGTTTGCAGATACTACGGTTTTGGGGAAAAGTTGCTTGTTCTAACTGTGCCCATTTGAAATTCCTATTTCATTTGGTCTCACGCCTCTTTCACTGACTCGGAAGACTTACTATTTTCTCAAGTAGACCACAATCATCGAATGTGTTACTTGCCTCTCACTTCAGCTCCCTATCTATTCCATGATGAAGTCCTGTCGTTCTTATTTTCTCCACCTGTTACACGGATAACTCAGAAGGCTATTGCAAGATTATTTCCTCTATCTTGGTGTCAATTAATTCCATCTTTCTTCTACACCTTTTCCTATTCTTCTGCCTTAAAATTCTGCTCCAACAAATTGTCATTTTCTCCACATTTTCCACGGTTAATTCAAAGACTATTGCTGGTCTATTTCCTCTTTCTTGATGTGAATAAATTCCATCTCTCCCCTACACCATAATCTATTCTTCTACCTTAGCATCCAGCGCCAACATATTAAGAGGGATTCAATTCTAGGCCTACAAAATTGGTGTGGCGTCACCGCGTTGTCTTCAGCACCACGCCCTCTCCAACGCTTTCCTTAGTGTCACTCATCCGTCTTCGTTGTCTCTCCTTTATCTTCTTACGAAGCCTTCTTCCGCTTTTTCTCGCTCTATCTTTTCTCCACCCTCTTTACTTTAAACTGTGGTCGTTCCAAGATTTTTTTCCCTATTGGGGAATTTTTTGCCTCTTTATCTTGACCACAAGATAAGAAACTGCATCAATATCATCATGCTTCTTTCCTCTTGCAAGTTTTCCTTCGGAGTATCGTCCTTTCTTTCCTCTAATTGTAAGACCATTGCTATTTTTTTAAAGAGCAACTAATCGTCGTATTAATATTGTATACATATCGTAGCATTCATCAGCAGCCCAAAGTGACAAACTACGAAGTGCTAGGGGATGGGAATGAAAATTACTGGTTAAGATGAGGAGTGAGGTAGTTTTACCTTGAATTCCTCGTCAATCCTTTATGCTAAAAGCGGAGCAATTCCTCGTAAGTTAAGAACAATTACTCACAATTTAGAATAACATTTTTCTTGACAATACGTAATGCTGGACGTTAATTATATCATTCAGCTTCACTCATACCTCTGTAGCTTTCATATCATCACTATCATAAATAAGATTGCGATAAAGTGAATGTAAGATGCACCTTTATCATTCCTCTGCTTTGAAGGCAAATGAAAAATGTTTCATCAAGATATGAGAATCAAGGCACGTATCCGTGTTTTTGAATCCTTCTGTAAATGTAAATAAGAGTAAAAAGCTTTGCGTTCCTCCATTCATAATTTTGGTTCGACATGATGTTTCGATGATCGTTAGTGTGCGTCGGTGCAATGGCGAGGCCCCCCTCAGCACAATCGATTTGCCAATGGGTCATGGATTCGTCGTAGACAGCGCATCAGGCACGCCCTCTATTGTACTCGCCGTGTCAACGACTCCGCGATTGCTCCTTGCGAATGTCCGCCATTTAATGAGCGTGACACTTTTTCTCTTTCGATTTTATCTCGCTTTTAATCTGCGGCCCCTCGGTCGCCTGAGAGCGGCAAATTCAGTATCCTACGGGGGTGTAATTGTTCGATGGATTCGTTCAGGCTCGGATCTGCAGTTATTTTCGTCAGTTATAGACATTATTCATTAACAAGTTCGCCGTAACATCGCTTTGGTGAATCTTTCTCTACACTTACACATTCAAGGGTCATTTCCATTACTTCATTAGCCACATTACCCTTGTAATTCTAAGTTATGTATAAAGTACTACATCGGAAAGAATGACTGAATTCATGGAATTTACTTGGCTTCACCGAGTAATTCATAGATCATCCAATTATGAAATAGGTTTCATATTAAAATTTGATATTGGTTTAAGAAAGGAATGTGTGATTAGCTTCTTACTCTTGGGAGTGGGTCTGAAGAGTCTAAAATTAAATCGGAATTTAAAAGAGTTTCCTCCGGAAGGTCTCTTTAAATCCCATAGCTGACTTGTAAAGATTGTTTTTTGTGTTTGGAAGTAGTATGTACGACAAAACTAAATACAGATTACTTTTATCCCAAGTTGTCTATAGTATTGAAAAGCCAGCAGTAGAATAATAGTTTTACGTACATTTAAAAAAATTAACATAGGTCTTATCACTCTCAACTCCTCTCACATATTGATTTCTGTGTTTGCTCGTCCTATCTAAGGTGCTAATGGATACAGTAGCATAGGTTGTAAGCAAATATGCTTTTTGTTAAATAATTTAACGAATGACTCTTATGGGCGACCCTTTTTAGAAGAACCCCTTTCGCATTCTTGTTACTTTATCGCCTGACACTTTTTTTCCTCTGCTGGATATGGGAGTGGTCATTTGCAAGTGCAGCTCTTTGCTCGGCCCTGTTCTCTCCCTGGACTCTTCAGCTTCGTTCCGCTTAATATGTTTTCAGAAATTGGGGCGAATTTAGTCATTTATGCTAACGTAATTGCGATGTGTTTCCTTAGATTTGTGGAGCTATTCAGGGGCGACGAATTTTAGTATTCTCGTTCCGAAAATTTTTGTAAATTTCGTATTTATTCCATGTTTCGAGATTACTCTTACACAGGAAAGGAGGAAATGTTCAAAGGGAGATACTTCAAGTGCTGTTTTTATTGCATGAAAGGTCGTTAAACGTGTGAAATTATTCTTCTAAAATTGCATTTTGTTCCCGGACCGAATGAGAATTTTAAAATTCAGCCATTCAAGATTTAGGCTTCTTTTTCGCTGGTTCTGAATCGTAAAGCTGTTTGCTCCGTGGTTAAAGCGTTGAGTATTCCTTTCTTCATTTGCATGCGCTTTACCATTTCTACTATGGAGAATAAAATGTAAAGTATTCGAATGCAGGTCGGGAGGTGCGATGCGTTGTGCGATGAGCGTGGGAAGCTGAGGCGGCCGTTGCCATGGGCAACCGGGGGTGGTTCTCTCCCGCCGCCCCCTCCTATGTCTGGTATCGACCCTGTTCGCTTCGCCGCCCCACTCCCTTTTCGGGTCACGACCCCTCTTTCCGCCCCTCCCGAAGCTCCTACATCTACGCGTATTTGCCTAGTTGTCGGGAGGGAGGCCGACCACCTAGGCGAAATTTGGCCGAACAAGAGGGAGGCCCCCACCTCTATCTCGTAACGATCTTTCAATGGACCTCTGGCGGTAGCTTTTTAAGAGTAGCCAGCTACAGCTTTGCAGAGATTCGAGGGACTCCTCCTAGTTCTAATACGTTCCAGAATCATATTCTTGATGCTCCAGTATTCTATACACCAATTCCGTTCATCTTGTATACTGTGACTGTAGTCTGGAATTATTTTAGCTGGAGTTTCTATTTCCAGTTTTCGTTCGTATTTTTTATTTTTATTTCTACGTTAAGATTAACTTTTATTCAACATTCGCTGTCGCATTACTTCGAATTCTCCCCAATAATTAAATTTGCATCGTGATCTTGATTTTAGTATTCGTAAATGCTCCTTTCATGTACTCTTGCTTTGCCATCTTCTTGTAACCGGAAGTTATGAGATATTAATCCGTGTCGTTTTTTAACATCATTGACATTTCGACTTGGAGTTCATTCTTCAAACCTGAGTCATGGGTATACTTTTCCACAGCCCTAATGTTTAGCGACCATTCGGATTGTCCTATTGATTTATCTTTAGATGAATAATATAGATAAATTATATTTTTGCCTGACAAATAATACTGCCTAAAAATTCCGGTTACTTTTTTTAAGAGAAGTAAGTTTTTTACAAACTATTTTAAATCAGATTTTACTAATTAATCCATGAAATGCTAAACAACTTTTCGATTCTCCAACCTCTTTAGCAGTTGTTAACAATTTTTTCTGATGAAATTTGTTTGACAAATTTCTAGTAATAATAAAATTATTTCGGTGATATTCCATTTTTAAAGCAACGGTTCATCTTTTTTCGTTATTTTTATCGTATAAATTTTGTTTCATTTTTATGTAGCTCATGTCCCGGAATCTTCAGATTCGTTTTTGTAACGTTTTATAATTCCCTTTTGTAACGATTTAAACAGCTTCCATCGCGAATTTCTTTGTCGGTCTCCGAAGAAAAGACATTTCTTGAAATGAAATTCTGCGAAAGCCTTTCTTTCCGCTGATCTCAATAAAATTTTTCATGTCTGCGGTCTCATTTATATCTCAGTGAAGCACAACTTTTCGTTGCGTTGTATTTTCGTGAATTTATTGAAATACATTGCGATCCATCGACCGCGTGTTCGATCATTTCTCAGTCTGCCTTTCTCAAAATAGTTTTCTTTCGTTGTATCTTTTTATCGCTACCTCTTTTCGAATTCTTAAAGGAGATGGGCTAGATGTAAGAGGACTCATTATTCTCAATCTCGTCTTATTATCAATCCTACTTCACATTCTTAAGAGTACGTCCTCCGCCCACTCATCTTCTGGCCTCAGATTTGCAAATGTATTCATGCACCGCAGAGACAACGAATTCCTTCGAGAATGTAATACTTTCGTTTGTTTCGCTCATAAGTACCTGCCACACGCTGAAAGGCGGCTTGTAGGGTATTAATGTAGATGTAGATGAAGTATATTTTACACTGACCCCTCCTGGATTCCACCAAAATGTTTCGTAGCATTATTGATCCACGACTTCTATTAAGTATATTTTAACTAACTTATTCAGCATCATTATATATATATTAACCCTATATATTGCTTCATTCTTTATTCGGCCATCTCGAGTCTTAAGCCAATTTGCGTCAAATCATTGAGAGGGCTTAAAATATGTAAGAGGAAATATATCTTTAAATGCGCTTGTATGTCCGTGTAGTAAATTATTCTTAAAAGGAAAAGTTAAGCCTCATGTATGCTAAGCCGTTCTGTAAATGTCTGTTTCAATAAATTGTTGTGATTTCATAGAATATTCAGTCGTTACTCTGATGGAGAAATCCCAATTTTCAAACTATTTCGAAGTATTCATATCTTCGAAACCTCCTGACCCTCATTTCAGTTCTGATCGCACATTAGACAAATGCCAACAACTCTGCGTCACCCTCGACCTCGTCGAGTTATTCAAAAATTCTTTTTCCCTGGTTTCAACCGCGTTTCGAGAGAAAGAATCTTCACCCAGAATCCGTACTCCTCGTAAAGTAAACGTTGCGCCGCATTCAATAAAAATGTCCGTCAGAGTGGTTTTCAAAGCCGTGTCACGGTTCGCTTTTGTTAAATTTCAAAACGGTGTCACTCCAGTTCGCTTACACATCTTCTTTCTTTCGCTGTCAACATTTCGGAGGCGCGTCCGTATTTAGGAGTCGTCGAGGCGAGGCGATGGCTATCTCTCGGAATGAACAGTGTCTTTGTCCTTCGTCGCCACGCCCTCTTTTTCGCCTTAAGTGGACGGATTAGAAGCTGCGCCCTGTGAATGAATTCGTTTCGTCGTCGATTAATTACATCAGTCCCTCTGGAATGCCCCAAATTGGAAGGAATTTGAAGCGTCTTCCCGTTTGGAACGTACGTTCGAGAGCTCTTTTCCACATCTCGATATTAAAGGCAGTCTGTGGAAGGAGCAGCCCTTGGCCAGACACCTATCGATCGCTATTCAGATATTAACGTCGACGATCGCTCCTTTTTTTAAGATGTTGCTCGGTCGCGTCTTCCGAATGGCGCTCTGCTTTTCGATCCTCTTCGCTTCGGGTTTTCGGATTGCTTAAGTGGTCTCGTTAAAATCTCGTGCCGTCCATTGTTGACTCGTGTAAAATGTCTGCAGAGGGAAGTGAATGCCCCGAAAGCCATTCCTCGCTAGAAGAACATTCATTTACGAGATGTATTAGAAAATTGCTGTAATATTTTATATTTTTGCAATTTTAAATTTGCGGGAAAAAGTATTAAATGCGGGATGTATACCATAAGTATGGAAGGTGTGGTGCGCGTTAATTACACACTTCCTCTCAGGTGCATCGTGTCTTGCATAAAATTAAATGTGCAAGTAGGTGCGTGCCGAGGAATCGCGAAGCCTTAAATTTCGGGGAACTCCAGGGGATTTCAATACGCTTGCGTGTGAAAGATTAATGTGCGTTTTTCAAATTATTATTTTTGCCATATTCATATAATATAATTAAAATTTTCTCCTAATTTTCAAATTCATTATCGCCCCCTAATAATCACGCTTATTTTGTAACTTATGCTTTAACGCAGATGCAGAGATTCTTTTTAAATTTTGAATTTTGAAATGTATGCTTAATTTTTAATGAAATTTTTGGTTAACACAAACGATTTGCTGGTTAGATTCTCCTCGAGCGAATTCACTTCCTTCAGGACTATAACCGACTCTTGCATTATTTTTATACTTTGCGGGTTAAATATACGAGAAGATCGATTCACTTGGCGGCAAAATACACTCATATCGGTGCGCTATACTGCAAATCACTCTTCATAACGAATGCATGTAAATGCAAGGTGTTTAATGTGCACGTATCAAATGGACCGGCTGAGCTGAATGCATAGAATCAGGTTCCATCGACTTGATTCCCTCGCTTTCATTTCGCACGGCCAATGCACTGCTTCATTTCCTGGTTGGCGCCCAGTGCTGCTCGTATGCCCAGGGAGATCGATGCCTTAGCTATTCAATCTTAATTCTCGATGTTAATTCTCGCTTATGCTGATAAATTCAACCTCAGCTTTCAACAACAGCAAAATTTTTAAACGCTGATATTTATTGGAATCCTAGTTTGTCTTTTTTTTACCTACGAAAGTTTAGTTTAAGACCTAGATTTTTAAACTCTGAAAGACAATTGATAATTTGTAAGAAAATTTTTCAAAGGCTTCTTTCTCTTTCGATCGATGTTTATATTCATTTCGAAATATATTTTGTACAACTGCATTAGAAGCAGTTCCTCGGAATAATCCTTAATGTAGAAAGAAGGGTAAGGCTCTAAAGTTGATCACGAATTTGATATTAACTATTGTGTTATTCCTGAGATATTGTTTTTTATAGTATTTCGTATAATGACGAAATTTTTTGAGGAGGAAATATTTTTATCATTTGTATATTTCTGACATTAGATAATCAACATGGGAGTACCACGTAAAAAGAAATCTTTGGTAAGTGCCAATGCTCCTTACAATTTAAAAAACAACAATATGTCGTCTTCTGAAACTGAAATTTATAAACGCGTCGATGATTGCATTGACAATTGTAAAAATTGCAAGTTAGTGATGAAGTATTCGATGAACAGTTGACAGGAATCAGAGTTCTTTTTTTTCATTCGAACTCCCTGTATAATTTTTCTCATTTGGGATTACTTCTTGTCCAATGGATAATTCGCTTGGCATTTCTGTTGGCCTCATCTCCTTCATTTGCGTGAGGTCATGCTTTTTGTCGGAAGCTGACCTAGAAATTCCTAGTCGCCGTCGCTCGGTTTGATCTAGTTTGTCGTCTGAGTAATCTGGGAATCTCGCGACGTTTGGATTTGTTCTCTTTTCGAAGCGTCCGTTTTCCGTACGGACAGCACCGTGTGCATCTGGGGAGACTCGGAATGGCGCCTCTTTTTTGCGAAATCGCACGGAAGGGAAACTCTCTTTGTTTGTGCATGGAGATACATAAAGGATTGTTTCCCCTAAGACCCTGTTCTAAGCAGAAATGGATGGACCTTAAGTAGAAGCCGTGGGTCAGAACAAAGTTTTTTTGTCTTACTGTATACATCTGCCTTGTCGAGCGGAAATAGATAATGTGCTGCCGAGGTTTTACTGCATTTTGCATCCTTGTGCCCTTTTTATGGCTTTCAGATGTGCATTCGAAGGTTAGTTGACTGCCTGACGGACGTTTCAAGTTACCAATGAAAACCTTTTTGCAAAGATTGGTCTGCTATTCATTTGATAATACAATTCCTATCTTAGGAAGCCCCTGTGAATTCAATAACATTGCTATAATAAAATAAAACCTTGCTCATCTATAAGCCATTAAGAGTTAAACTTTTATTTTTATTCAAAACTCACCGATTCTGCTACTTTGAGGCAGGTAATCTTTCTGTGAGAAATTTGCGAAACCGAGATAGTCATGAGAAAAAGTACGGAATCTTTCCGAAACCAAAATATGCTGAAAGATTACGTTATAATTATCATTCCGTTGATTACGTCCTGTGGGATAAGTTTTTTACCGGGCATCTCACTTAAAGAGTATTATTTTATAATTTTCAACGCCGGTAGTTTAAGTTTAGTCGATTTTTACAGATTATCTGCAAGAAAAAGTTAGAGTATTAACAACAAAGTTTTCTTCGCAATTTTGGTTTGGAGAAAATTGTTGTGACGGCAAGAAAAGTTATTCTAATTGTACTAGCATTTCATTGTTCTCTTTTTTGTTTAAATTTAGATTTAGATGTATACCCTGCGAGCCGCCAGAGGCGTATGGCAGGAGGTGTAATACACTACCATTATTCATCTCTCCCTATTAGCATCTGTAATAGCCTGGGGAAAAAACGACCAAAAGTAATTATCCGTCCTTGCGATTACTTCCCTATAACGCTTCGTCGATGCCTCTCGGAGATCGCGTTCGCTCCTTACTGGCACTAATATTTCACTTACTTCGTCTATAAATTCTGAACGAATGAACTTTTCTGAAAAGTTTCCGACGAAATTCAGATCTTATCATCTGTAGTGAATTCCAACCGAGGGACTCTATCATTGCCGTAACGCTGCTATCAAACCTGAAATCCCTGTAAACGAATCGGGCTGCTCTTCGCTGGACCATCTCTAAATCTGTGAGACTAATCCTACTTCGTGTGGGTCCCAAACCGCACAGCAGTACTAGACTCGGCCGAATAAGAGAAAAATAAGCTATTTCTTTGACTCTCGATGAAAGCATCCTCTCAACGTTCTTCCAGTTAATCTTCGCATTCTATTCGCCTTTCCTATCGCATCTCGAATATGCTCTATAATTGATAAGTTACTGCTAAACGTGACTCCTAGGTATTTGTTGTCGTGCACTTCCTCTGAAATTACTTGAGTCCGCAGACTTAGTGTTTCGTCGTGAATTGGAGGTCTCAAGCATCATAGTAGACCTAACGAATGTTTTCACTAATGTATTCTCGAGTCAGTTATCGGCTCGATTAATGGGCGCTTCATCGTAAGAGTCTGCAGACGAGAAGCAGAATGCCTCCATGGGCGTCCTTGGATTCACAAGAAGACGCAATAATTTATGCCGCTGCTCGTTGATAATTTTATATCAGTCTAGCTCCGTCCCATGATTTCTTTATTAAAAAAATACCCTGTATAACCGCAAGTTTTTATTGATGTTTACGGAGCTCATCAAAGTATGCAAATCATTAGACTCATGTCTGTCGTATTTAGACCGAATAATGTGTTCAGAGTTGTCTATGAATCGTGGGAAAAGAATCAAAAAAGTTAAAGTTAGTGTAGAAGCATGTCCGCAATCATTGCTGACGGAAACAAAAACATTTAACATTACGTTCTTTATAAACAGAATTGGAAAGCCCCTGGAAATCTTTGTCAGTTAGAAGGTTTTCTATGCCTGTATTGTGCTGAATTAGGTTGGCTGGTCAGAAGCATTTACTTAATTTAATTGCATCCTGAAACACGATAAGCAGTAAAGGTGCGGGTATAGTCACCAAATACTATTAATTTCAACAGGCTGAAGGATATAATAGCGCATCGCCGTGATTTCAATAATTTCGTTGAAAAGTGCAGCTGCACCGTTAAATTTTACTTCGGTTTATAGCCTAGCATTTTGTTTGCTTGGTGACTCATTGCACTGTCAAAACAAGATATGAAGCATAATTCCCTTGATGGAATCATCAGTCGTATATTCTTTCTTTTCGGAATTACCTAGTGCTCATTTCAGCGGATGTGACTCGTCTCCATTGCCTGCTCCTTTTTCCCTCATTCCGAGACCAAATGTTGCAAGGGGTGACGCCCCTATCCTTCCAAAGTTCGGTCGAAAGCTATTTTTATATTTACGAATGTTCGCACTCTTCCTGGAAATAGTAAAAGTTTTTCAGTTCGTCTGTTCTGTCGAAATTTTCCAAAGCTTAGGTTCCCAGAGTTGGACCATTCTCGAGCTAGGTTAATATTTATTTTTATTGGTTTTATAAAAGTTTTTATCGTTCGAATACCTAAGATGAGTGTCTTAGTTTATTTTCTTGAAGGAATATCTATTGGTTAGAGACTCCGCCTCCTGTGGTCCCGGTTTCGATTCTCTGCGGTGGCCTAAGCGGCGGATGGATCATAGCCGTCCACACTTGAACATAAAACGCTTCCGAATTGACGTTTTTGCGGAGTGAAGCCTTCGTCTCGCGACGGCAGATGCAGCAATTTATAAAGCGTGTATCTTCGAATCTTGACGCTCTCATGGAGTAGCCCTGTCTTGTTGCGGTTCCATCGGCGATTGTGTTACACTCGGTCACGTGGTCGGAGGGAATCCTCTCCACCCGATATCCGTGGCGTTATTTCTTACTCCTTTCCTAATGTCATTCTGCGGAGCTCTCAACCGTACAAACTCGTTTCTTTCGGATGGTGTAATGCCTTCGTGAGTAATATGCTTTAGCATTTCCACTATCCTCCTAAATGTCTCCCGCGCGAGGTAACTCCGTGCTTAGGGTGCTCGAAGAATATCGTTTCTGTATTTCACCCTCGCTTTTTTCATCACTTCCCTTTCCCAAATATGGCGTCCGTATATCCTCAGTATTTCTGAATTGCCCTCGGCCTGTTTTATTGTTCCTCTGCGTAATTCAAAAGGTAGTGTGGTAGTACGGTTATGGAGGACAATCTCAGAGAGGAATCTTAAAGGCCTGTATGGAGTAGTGAAGAGAATGGTCGATTGACGAAAGTGATAGTTAAACCGTCTCAAGGAGATGGAATTGGTTTGATGAATAGAGTGAATGAGGCGAGAGAGAAAATAGATTGGTGCCATTGAAGGATGGGATATTGAGGGCTAAAAGAGGGTTAATTTAAACGGGTAATTGATGCATAAAGCGGAATCCTTTTAAAGATAAATCTCTCTTATACGTATACGGTTTAAACTGATTTTCGTCGCCGGGGTATATGCACCGCTGAGACGAGACAATTGAAATTTTTATGCAAGTCGTAAAGTATGTTCCCCAGATTTTTCTCGCTATATTGTATCCTACCCACGAATTTGCAAAGTCTTCCAATAACTTCTTATCCCCGAATTCATCGTGCAAAGTCAGCGTATGTTTCAATCTTCCTTCTAGAGCATGGGATAGGAGTGGAGCTCTTTCTCTACCATATGAGGGATTTCAGAGTCTCTCATCCTGCTCCAGAATGGGGCGATTAATTTAATATTCCCCTATGGTTATTCCTTTAGGGCTACTTTGCTTCCATATTTGTTTCGTTCAGAACCGCCATCCTTCACCGGAAACTGCTTTTATTCGTTCATTATATTTCTCTCAACAGTCCCCATAATCTATTTCCTCTGGTCTCTTCCCAGTTATTTCAAAGATGTCGTTAGTGTGGTGTTTAGGGGAGCGTCGCGCCAGGGGAGGATTTGCGGGAGGGTCTATGTGTTTATGAGAGAGGAGCGCCACAGCTGTCCCGTCAGAAAAAACCCCGCAGCATTTCTCTTGCCCTCCCTTTCCCGGATCTAATTGAGTGGTAACGTCAGCGTGTCGCTCTGGGATTCCTTCTCCTAAGTTCCGCATGGTGTTCAGTTTCTGACCCTCGACTGCCTCAGGATTTCCCTCCGAAGATAAGGATTCGTCTGAGGACATGGGCCGTCTCGAAAGCCCTCGGCGCCCTACACATTACCGACAGTTTCGCTATGTATTTTCAGGAATTTTTAAGTTACGACGGTGTCTCTCGAAAATATTTGGTCCCGCCCTTCCTAGTCTATTCAGAAATCCTAACTTTAGTGTTTAAGTAGTTCTCTAACCTTTTTCTTGCCACCGTTCTCTTGGTTACACACATTACCCACAGTCACAGTAATCATCTTTTTGTCAAAACAAGGGATTCAATGTAAATATTAACAAATAAACGGTGATGCAAACTTTCTCCGTGAATTATGAAAGCTTTTTCCTGTCAATCTCTTATTTTATATCGTCAATGTTTCATTATTATGTTTATTGCTCAATTGCCCATTTACTCAACTCCTTGTTTTTTTCCTAGCACCATATTTGGAGTGATATAGTCAACTTTAGGAATTACTGGGTTACAAGCACGATATGAAAATAGAGGGAGAAATGAGTTTATAGAGGTGTTGAACTTTAGCTCGTAATAATAATAAAGAGAAATTTTTCCTTCTGCCATATGTTTCAAGAAAAATACTGAGAATTTTATGACTAAGAACGGATTATAATTATATACCCAAGAAGTTTAAAGCCCTTTGAAAGAATTCACAATGTGTTTACACCCAAATAAGTCTTATAAATTTCAGCGTAATTATCAGATACATTTAATAAGTTTCCATTTTGAGATTACTGTAAACACATTTGATGAATAAAGGAATTTGCTCGACGTTATAAACTAACTTTTCATTTTGAGCAGCTCTAGCGTAAGGATAGAGTTACGTCAAATGAATGAACGAAACAGATAGCTCAAGTTGATGTCCTTCTTTCAGCTTCGAACCTTGGATTTATACGCTCGAGAAGTTCATCTTCGGAAGGTTACACGCTGTGGTAAAATATTGGTGCGTAATTTTTTTGAAAACGGAAAATGGGATTTAGTTACATGAAACTAATTGTCTGTGATAAAATAATCAACTTTATGCAAGTTTAGCGTAAGGCGTGCTTATTTCGTCATCAAATCTGTACGTAGTTATTTCTGATGTTGGAATGCGGAAATAGTTAAGTCGCGATTGTTTAGCTCGAACTACTTGATTTTCACTTCGCAGCACGTTGCATTATGCGGAGGCGTGATTTTCATCAAAAGACCTCTGATTGTTTCACTGCTACTTCAGTGATGAGGATAATATAAATTCTCTGCAAGGATGGAATTTGTCGACTGCCGACGGTTTTCCAGTAAAGCCACATCAATATATTAGTTTCTGCATAGTAACGTGGAAAATAATACATTTTCTTGTCTTACGCTAATTGCTTTAAGAAAGTATGTTCGTTGGTGGTAGTATCGGACTAATTATGCGAAGAAAATCACTTAAGTGAGTTGTAATGGAAATCACGGTTCTCCAGCAAAATTACTATGCATCATGATTCACCTAGGGTAATTTCACCACTACTTTTTGTCATCAATGACAAAAAAGAACAAAAATGAAACATTTCATCATATCATTTTATCTAATGTGTATTCTGCCTACCAGGATGGAGGATTAATTAAAGGGTTCTATGTGTTCTAGATACTAATTGCTAACTGTAATTTGTTATTATCGAATTCTATCGGTTCAGTTGAAAATCAATTGCGGAAGATTGAAATTGGCCGAAGATACTACAGTGGATTCTCTCAATGGTAGACGAGAAAATGTTCCTATTATTTTCGTATGAAAGGAAGGTCCTTCAGTGTGTTTCTCTTGTAATCATGGTTTTAATCTTCGAATTCATCTTGTCGCAAATGGTCTTGAGAATCGTTGTTCTTTGATGAATGCGTCGTTTTGGACGTCACGCTTCTTCGCTACGTCCATTGTCTTTCAAGGTGAGCCGTCTGCTTGGCGCCTCCGGACTTCGATTTCCGGTGCTCCCGGAAAACACCGACATGCGCATGGAGTGCTCGAATCCAAGTGCACTGACCCCTCAATCTTCGCGTTTTTCAATTGCATTTTCACCTTCTGAACGTTTTCCTTCATGTCAAACAGTTTCGTGCCATCTGGCAAGTGTCTGAAACGCTGAATCTTAGACTGATCTCGACCTACGTAAGCGAACCGTTCCAAGACTCCTAACTCAAACTTTACGCAAGTCTACAGACAACACTCTTAGAGTAATATAAAAAAACGCAACCTTGTCTATCGTGCACTGCAATGAGCTTCGTGGTTTTATAGAAGTTTTCTGGAATAAATATTTGCAATTTCCGATGAAAAAACTAGTTTGTCGTCACATAATGAATTGAATGTTCGAATTTATCAGCAAATAATGTAACTCTCATTAGGCGAATGATAACGTTCAGTAGAATTTGTGTTAAATATTGAGGTATTGTCACAGTGACTCAGTAATGTAACACTGAAATAGATTTCTGTCGAAAATAACTATCACTTAGTTAGGAATTCGTCTTAAGATTACAGAGTTAAGATTATTATGGAATTCCTGAATTTTAGTGGTATAAAAGGTGTGACTTTCTCGAATAGAAGTTGTTTTTATTCTATTGAAAAATATTTCAGTAGAATATATTAGATATGTAAACAATCACATCACGTACTTGGGATCTCCCGTTGGGATCCGTTCTCTCGAATCTTGTCAATTTCGTGCTCAACGTAAGTGCATTTTTGGAATTATCTGTGCGACTTTTAGTTTGGTTACACTTTTCGCGCATTGTATTTTAATATAAATCTTAGCAGAGTTAAGTAATCTTGCCCTTGCTTTTGATCGGAATAATCAGAAAGCTTCTTTTCTCTTGCGTATTATTTTGATTTGAAAACTAGAGATCGTGTTATTGAAGTATTAAGCGGTTGTTCTCCTGACCTCCTTAATCCGCTTCGACCTCAGCATCGGCGGTGCTTTTTTAGGCTCGATTCTTGGCTTCCTTCCGATGTGTTTGCGCGTCTTTCCCTTTGGGTCTTCTTTAGTATGCGATGCACACCAACTTCGATCATTCATCGCCTGCGAATTCCCAAGGACAGATCGGATGCCTCAGCTGTAATTTTTTCATCTACTAGCGATTTTCAGTACCGTTTTCTCTTAACTCTATTGTTTTTGTAATAATTAATTTAACTCGAAGGAGCTTATTTTTGCGATAAGTATTTTTACTTTGCAAGCTTCTTAACAATATGGAGTATTTACTCTAAGTTTGTGACAGTGATAGCATAACATGCTAATTATTGATGATTAACTTGTCGCTTAAATATATTTATTCATTTTAGAGTACACGTAAATAGTAGTAGTTTCTTCAGTGGACATTAGCTCGGATTGTGGTTGCTGTCGTATGTTATAAGGAAGGTTACCCGTTAAATTCTCACTGTTGTCGCGCAATTTCATGTTGTAACCAAAAGCTGTTTCGAAGATATTAAATCCCTCATCTCTGCTCAAATTAAGGAAGATTAAGAAATGTAGAGGCAAATGCATTCTGCGGTTGAGGATATTCCGAATCGTAAGCAAACATTACATTTGGCACAGCTCTTCTCCTTGGATGGGCGTTATTTTGGTACTCTCATCTCACTTAACGGATTTTCCCACCTTTTTGCATCACGACTCTATTACTCTTGCTTACCCTTTGATTCTGACGCAGTAATCGATGTTTTAGGAAAAATAGTTTATTTTCTGTAGATATTTTTTGCTTGACCTCCAAGTTTTTCTTTTTGATGTTAAAGAAGAATGTTGTAAAAAATATTGAAGCATCTTGCAGCTACTTCTGCTTCTGTATTAGAGGCTGCCAAGTGCGCAGAGAATTTTATTGCCACTCTAAAATAGTAACTACTTGTAAGTCAAACTGCAGTAAATTACTTCGAAGCAGCTGTATATTTTCGTTGTGGGACTTCTAACGTATTCCTCAATTTTCCATTAAAAATAATTAAACTTTTTCTACATTTTCTTAATTAATCTTAGGAAAGAGATTGTTAAAGAAGTGGTTACTTTGCCGTCCATGTGTATTTAATTTTTTTGATAAATTGTATTTACATTTCGTTAGATTTAAAACTTTTTATCTAACTCTTCGGGTGACTTGTATTTGTTTGTCTTATTTTTTTTGTGCGTTTGTTGTGTAACCTGTGGTATTTATTCTTAATCGGCCTTGCGAAGCTTTTCATAACATTCGCTTATGACGGCATATTTCGGTAGCGTACCGAGAAACGTGTATTTCTCACCTTTTCCTACTCCTGAGGAGCGGTCGAAGCTTTATTTGCTTTTAAACGGTGCTAACGAACCTAGAAATCCGCGCACTTCTCTAAGACGCTCGTTCCGTCAATATTTCCTCCTAGTAAATAAGCAATACTTAGTTACGGTAAATTTAGGAACGAACAAGATGGTATCGAATCTAACAGCGCTCGAAGTTTTTCATTCGCTGCCATTCTCGGGCCCAATTTTAGGCGGAGAATTAGGGAAGTGAATGGACGCAGATGTGCGCGGAATGCAAAGTCCATCAACAGAATAAACAGTAGCGTGTGCGGTTGATCTTTAGCGACGTTGGCCATTAAGGCGGAGAGCATTCCACTGCAATCGCCTCGCTCTTTGTGCTCTTATCGCCCGTGAACCTTATCTGCCATTTGTTTATTTTTCAGGGTAGAATTTTTCCATAAACAACATGAAATGCCTTTCTCTCTGCCCGGCTCATTCTTCCTCCGTTTTTAAGTGTCTTTAGGTTTTCAGATATTCTGCTTGGTGTGTAGGTCATCAAATTTACGAACTCTTTTGAAGAATGCTTTACATTACGTCCATACCATAGTACGTGCGAATATCTGCTCTATTAGTGCCGGAGTTTAAATAAATTGTTCTCCTCATATCGTTCAAGTAACTGATTTGTAAACACTGTGTAGAGGTTCGTTAATTATCGAAGGAAAGGAACTCCAGAATGCTTGCACCTGCCGAGTGTTAAGAGTCGCACACCTTTCAATTGCGTACTAACGAAATTTTTGCGCCGCTGCTACTCGAAGTTGTCGCCTTTATTCCCCGTTTAATATGTGCACAATTGCAGTCAGATTGTTTAAAGACACTTTCTGTGGAAGTTTGAAGGCTCTCGTTTTCTACTCCCGTGGAAAGTACGAGCGGTAGCGCAAACGCAGAAGGAAGGCTTTTGGATTGCTGCTTGAGCGATTCAGCCTCCCTCATCGAGATTCACGTATCGTATTGATGTTCGAAGCGGTCAATTGACGGCGCAATGGGCTATCGAAATGGGTGCGATGGTGGCCGTGGGTGGAAGAAAACTCTTCTTGGCGCGACTTATCTTTCGTGGATGAAGCGGACTTCCTTCGCACGAAGAGTTTTGACAGTTGCCTCTATGTCCTTGAAGCGTAATTTGGAAGGCTCGACGAATACCAAGTAACGGCTATTTATTTTATTTTCTCCGGATGGGGTTTCTGTTGGCGGGCTTCGAACGGATTTACGCTTCAATGTTCTGTTTATCTCCTCGGAAAACGTAATTCTTGACGTTGACGAATCTCCGAATAATATCAGGTAGTATTTACTACTATATTCAATCATTGTAACAAGTTTGCATTTTGTTATGTTCAGTTTGCTTTCTTCACGGACGATAACTTAATCTAATGCATGTTCTTACAGCCTCTCTTTCCGTCGGTTGAAATTCAGCCGTACGGATTAGCTGTCTCTGATTAGCAGTCTCTCTCAGTAACAAAGTTATTACACGTCCGTGTGTCATTCCATTATTTTGATAGCGAAGGACGAGCGAGACGTGTGCACGAAGCAAAAATACCATCCCCATCTCTGTCTGCCTCGCGGAAAGATAATCTCCCTACTCTTCTGCGAAGAGTAGGGAGTTAAAATATGCAGCATCTATGATCCGAAGATACAATATGTAGCTGTTTTGAGGATTGATTTCCTTAGCGCGGAGGTATCTAAATTGTAATTTCTTTGGATGTTCAATGCGAGAAAGCTTGTATGTTTCTGGAAAAATGTGGAAGAGTAAGTATTTACGGAATGAAGGCTCCACATTGTGAGTTAGAGAATAGTTGAATTGTATCTGAAGAACTGAATTGTATCTTAGTGGATAGTAAAAGACTAACTTGGAGATTTATTCATGATCGAACCCGTTGGTTTTTGAAGTTATAAATTAGGTAATAATTCTAAAAATAGCCTTTTAATTTTCCATAGTATTTAGGACACTAATCCTGTGGAAATTCTAAAGCTGTTTTTTTTTCAATATTATTACGGCTTTCCACAAAGTTACGCTTTCTCATAAAGATTTTATTAGAAGTTAGGCAATCAAAATCGCACGAAATAAATTTTTTGCGAAAAAATGGAAAGTTTCAACTTTTTTTACTGCCAATCAACAGTCCACCAAAAAGAACTTGTTAATATTTGTACCCTTTGTATAATCCAATTCGCCTATTATAAAAGTTTGAATTTTTTCTCATTGTAAAGTCAATGTCATTAATTTTTCAATATGACGAATGGTAAATCTAACTGGAAAGATGCAATTGGGAATATTAGACGTGATTTTTGCTAATTAGCATGGATTAATAGTAATGAAATGTTATTAAAAATTTCCTTTCGTATTTTGCCTAACTTTATAGTCGCCTGTATGTATTGAGCTATGCCGGGTTGTTACAGTTTCTACATTGTTTCGGCATGTTTGATGTCGGCGTATGTTTATAGCTTTCGCTATGATTTGCGGCTAACCGCATTTGAAGACGCCACCGGAGATTTGAGAGTCGTCGGGCGAGGCGAAAATGACAAGACGTCACGTGTGCGGGGACCCCTCTCCCACGGGACGGGGGCCCCATTCTCACGCCACTTCCGAGTTCATCACGCCGTGGACACCTCTCTGAGCACGTTTCCGTGAGAATTGATGAATATTGTATCGCTGGAAGGAGCCGATCTCTTAGAAAGATACGTGGACCTGACCTTGGGCTTGGAATTTGAGAAGTGGCCTTGTTCCGTAATTTGAAATTCCGCTGGAAAATTATTTGATTCGCGGTTATATCTTCTAGGCTTCCCCTGTGACCTAGTGCTCTGAAGTTAGTGTTTACTGGAAAACAGAGATAATTACTTCAATATCCCAATGAGATTGTGTCTGAAGGATATTCTGCAAATATTCTAAAATTAGATTGATGAATTCTCAAAGGTAGAGTTTCCTGCCTCACTTTATGTTAAGAATTTCTCGCGGTAATATAAAGTTGGAATTGTCTGTTAGCCTGTTACTTTAAATTTATTTCAGTATAAATATATATCTTTGATTTCTCGTACATTATCCTGTACTTTCTCAGCTCCCTTTCCCCTCTAATACTGGGCAATAATTTTCTGATGCCTGAAGTTTCTTCTAAAATAATTGAAAATTAATGTCCCGTAATGGCGTCGTTGAAATAAGAGATGAATAAGTTCCCATTGAAATCTTCCGTTAGTAAATATGACTCAGTTACAGTCGTCAGCAATTATCATTTCGGATATTTTTAAGGTGTCGCATAAATAGAACGATATTTTACTCTAATTTGGTTAATTAACTGTTTATTGTCAATTGCAACCTCGCAAGTCCGAATCGGTTGCAAACCCTTTTCTCTTGAGCCTCAACATCCTCTCTCTCCAATGCACTTTCTCTTTCCACGTTCTTCCGTTCTCATGCCGTAATCGACTCGACAGCTCTTTCCACCCAATTCTCTCTCTGAATGTGTACCTTTCGTTTTTCCTCGCAACGGAGATTTTTTTGGAGAGCCTTACCGCTACAAGAGCCCGTTAAATCCTAATTAGTCCGTTGGGTTCTTTGTCGCTCGTTGTACCCCTTCGATTCCACCGTGGACTCTGAAACTGTTGGATGTTTTGTCTGCATTGTTGGAGGCTCTTCTCGAAGCACTGCAAATTACCTCAGCTGGAGGAGTTTTATTTCCTCAGATTGCGAAACTACGAATAGCTCGATACGGAAGCCCATTCGTTAATAGCGGTGGAAAATAATCTAGTTATTTCTCAAAGATTGGCTGCCCTCCAGTTTTCATTGCATTGAATTTCAGCCAGGCTAGAGGTACTTGATTAATTAAGGTTTAATTTATTAATGAAATGAGTAGGCCTAGATTTGTTCAGATTTTTTCTCATATGAAACGTTTATATATTTTTGCGACTTGGGTTTCTTTTAGCATTTAGTTTGGTAACGGTTCTTCAATGGGGCCTCCTACACCCGCAAGTTGCAAGGGCGGGTCTAGGAACTTGCCAAGATGGGGAAATTTATGACGATCTCCTCGTCACTTTATCTCCAAGTAACGTATAAAAATTCTATTTGTCGTGATAAATGCGGATTGTGGATAGCAATCGTGGAAACGCTCAGGTTTCAGATTTTAATGCGATGTCTTCATCACTTCGCAGTGTAATTTCTAGCGCTAAAAGTGCCTCTGGGGTAGTCAATTGCCCCTTTACCCCTCTAGTGGGGTATCTGGTAGCTGTTACATGTTAAACTGCTAATAAGCTGCGAGCGAGCGATATTGAAACGTATAGCAATCCGTAAAAATTTGCTTCTCTCTACTGGATTCTTTCCTTCGTTCTCCGGTGTGTGCATTACTGAACTGTCCTTCCGACTTTGGTTATATTGCCATTCATATATTTCGTCCTGAGCTTAGAAGGGTCCTCAATAAAATGCGTGGCTGGTTTTTTCCTTATTTTCTAAAAGCCGTATTCTGCTGACGTCTTTTGTCGTCTTACGACGTAGGCGTGTCGTTTTCCCGATCAAAGCGGAGCCCGTCTTTCTTTTGTCAGTCCGTTATCGCCACCAGAGGGAGGATTCCTCATCTTCGAAGGAAATGCGCGTGACACTTTAACGGCTTTCTTTTGGTGCTCACCTGCACCCAGAATGTTTTGAGGGGGATAATCCGTCCTTCCACCTGCCTCCTCAAAGACCCTCTTGGGGTATCTTATCGGCTCTATGCGCCTCTGACTAGGTATATTTTGCCTGTGAAAATCGTTGGAGAACCAACGTTCTCAGAAATTTTTTGTCCCGAAAAGAACCTGTGATGCTGCATCTCATCGCATTCCTTTCTCGAACTCCCTTTGCTTCGTTTGATTTACAACCTGAGAGATATTTCGTATCGCGATGTTTTTTATGGTGTCCTTATATCTCGCTCGTGATTGAGCGGCAATTTTTGTGCGCCCATAAAGTTATGTTTTGTCAACTGAAAATTCCGAGTATCAAAGTCGAAGTCTCGTAACTCAATCTTAAACCGCTTGTAGTCCTCGTTGCTCTTTCGGAAGTCTTTCTATGGTCGTGAGAACACTCTGAGAGTGAGAGTTTTTCGCTTTTCCGAATCCCAGAATATATATCATAGTTATTTAGACCGAGATTTGGAGTTGGAAATAATAAATTATGGAATTAATTAGGATAACGGGTTTTCTGCGTAAGGGGAAATTATGATTTAATTGAAAATTAACGTCTAATTTCCTTGAGAATCTCGCTCCAACTTCGAGCCGGATACTATGTTTGCAGAAATTTTTCTTTACTATTGATGGAAGGTCGTAGTGCATATATTTTAGATATTCATACAATTTGTACCTAAAGATGAAAGAATAAAAGTGGATACTTGATAAACTGTGTTCCGCGGAACACCGGTGTTCCTCTGAACCTGAATTGGTGTTCCGCGGTAATTTGTAGTCTTAATGGAGAACTGGAGAATAAAAGTCATTAAATCTTTTATTTATTCATATTTTTATGTTTGTATTATAATATTATAGTTTTAAATTTAAAATATTTACTAAATAAATAATTAGTTGTATTTAAATGATTTTTAAATACAAATAGAATTACATAACAAAAATAAGCTGAGTGTTCCCTTAAACTTCCGAGGTTTGCGAAGTGTTCCATTACATAAATAAAATTTGGAAACCCTGCTGTAGGATGTTTATTTTGCTATATAAAGATAGCTCCTTCAATCTTCCTACAATCCTAAAGTTTTCGAGATGGATGCTGCAACATATTTTCATTGGAAGACTTTTGAAGAGATTGCGAAGGTATATTTTTTATAGAAGAAGTTAATTTTTGCGATTCATGTTCCTTGTAGATTATTTTTATTCATGTTGCAATTCACGTCCATCCGCAGAAATAGCCGAGTTGCGATTTTTTAGGAAATGCTTGTAAGAGAAATACCAAGCGAAGTATTTTGTCGTCTTTAGCGGCGAAGTCTTTCGCCTCTTATCTTCTTGGTGGCGTGAGTGAGTGGTATTCGTTGGAGAAATGCGATCCCAAGATTGCGTGCAGAAGTAGAAATAGTTTGCTTTCCCTTCATTTTCGTATTTTCTCCCTTTAATAAATTCATCCTTGAGTCGCTATTTCTTATTCACCCCTCCAAAGTGAGTATTTGTTTCGCGACACCCATTAATTACTGTACGTTAAAGTGGGATTTATGTAGCTGTTTTCAGGCCGCACTTTTTCGCCACTTTCCAGACTTTCGAGGGAGAAAAATACATTCGAAATTATTCGTGGGCGAATTATCGAGGTGACGCGCCTCGTCCTTCAAGAACAATGCTTTTAACCCATTTTAAATATGCGTAGATTTGATTATTCAAAATGGACGACGTCGTATAAGTAAATGCTAGCATCCGCAAACATTCGGTCCATATAAAAATCTGCAACCCTCATCTTGCCTCATAAAATATCACACAGTACTATGCACTCACATGGACAAGCATTATTCCTTACCAATCAATACAATCTATTTACGCAAGTGCAAACAAATTGCAAGGGAATACACTCAAGTAAACGGTAAAGCAGAGGGGAGGCAAAACGGAGTACCTCTTTCTGGCATCGAACGGCTTCTCATTGCCAGTAATTGCGAGAAATCGCGGCGAAGGAATTTCTGCGTCGATTTGGAAATTCTAGAGTGTAATTTATTTTTACTGAAATTAATTTCTGCCTGTACCATTTAGAATGTACCGATAATGCCTGTTTACATCCAAACATTTATCAGAACTACTTGATTCTCCAAACCCTGGCATCCCCGTTATTCGGTATCTTATTATACTCAGCAATTGCAATCTGCATGTTATAAATGTTAGTGCACTTGAATTTGCTTTGAGGAACTATAAAACCCCGGTGAATATCTCAGTGAATTCAGAAGTAACGATGAGCATGCGTCACACCGTCGCATGGTAACCATTTGATTTGTTACTCATTACGTAGATGTTGACACCATATCCCTAACGTTCGCTTATAGCCTCTCTAATAGCCATAAACCGCAATCAGCAATTAAAGCGTAGGTGACAATTAGCGGAGATTAGATGATGAAGCAGCATCCCTGATTTATTTCGCTTTCAACCCGTTTTACGATCCAAGATCTTTTTTCCTGCTTCCGTCCGCAAGTACCCCATTTGATTCGCCTCATTTTTAGTAATTAGGTCACCCGATCGCATTCGTCCTTCGTGTCTGCCGCTCAATAAACTTTGGTCCATCCGTCCATTAATTCCGAAGGCGACTTTCTTGGCACCTTTTTTTCGCGCCTCGCATTTTTAGATCTCGAGGAACCGCGTCGTTCGCATCTGTATTTTTGTTTGGTCTTTCCTTCGGGTGATGGGGATCGTTCAGACTTTTATGTCGGCTCTGACGAATGGCTATCTGTCGCGTAAATATCCCGTAAACGCCGCGTAAAGGGTATTTTTCCTCTTATCTTAGATGTTCAATGATTTCATCGGACGTATTTAAACCTTACTGCATTCATCCTCCATCATTGCCCGAATGATTTCATTACGTTCGCTATTGCCGTCATTTAGTCAATCTGTGGGGAATTAGCGCGTATCATTCTACTGTTTTTGCTAAAACCTGACTGTTGTCGAGTCATATCTGTTCACTTTCTTTCATTTGTTTTACGTGTTATTCACGAATTTCCTTTTTCACTTCATCTTCGCTTCCATGTCCTTACTATTTTCCCATAAGGTCTTCTCTTCTACGTTTTCGTCTCTGGTTTCGTTAACTGTTACGCAATGTTAGGCTTAAACGTTTGCCCCTGGAATTCTTTCTCGGTTTGTCCCATTTTGTTTAGTTTCCAATTATCACGTCGTAACTTCTTTCCAAAATTCTAACGCATTCTCTCGTGCTTTTATCCCGTAAAACAGTCCCACTTTCTCTCTGAGTTTTCCCTCGTTCTCCTCTTATAAATTTTGTGAGACTTCTGGTCATCTGCTGTGGGCTCGTCTGTATTCATTACCTTAATATGGCTATCTAATCCGATCCATAGTTGAATACAAGCATGTTACCTTATGTGATTTGAATCTATGAATGAATGAATGAGAGTTTACTTTTGGATTTTCCTTCTTCCAGTTATTTATTTAACCGTAGTAAAATAATTTCGTGGGCCCTTTTCGCTATGTGCTGATACGGTAATGTTTCCATTTTGTATTTCGTGTCATTCCTCGTTCTCATCTCTCCGTGACTTTCCGTGCATCTCGTCGTATGAGCATGCACGTGTTTTTTCTCTCCGTGCTCCGTGAGAGCCGCGTGGGCGAGGGGAGTCGAACCGGCGACTCCCTGGATGTCGTCCTTAGACGCTTCGCCGCTTTTACTTCGAAGGCTGTGCCCCACAACTGTCTCACGCTCGACATAAATACATAATTTAATACTACTTCTACTTTTCTAGATTCCATCTTTTTTATTCGTGGTTGCTTATTTTTAGTTTCGCAGTTTCTGCGTATATTTTCAGGGTCAGGACGATTTCTCTCAAGATCTTACGTAGTGTTGACGCGAAGCGCTAAGATTTGGCCATTGATAAATTTAATTTTTTATCATTTCTTTAGTTACAATTATATTTTAAGGGTTCAATATTGTAAATTAAATAATTGTTGCCTTTTTCAGTCTGGCTTACAATTAATTTTATTGATGCAAGCGCAATGAAAAAGTTGCGTTTTGAAAGAAATGAAATTAATACTTGTTATTGCATAATGGCATGAATATTTCACTTGCGCAAAATAAAAAGAATGCATAATATCATATTTACACAATAAAGTTAAATCCTAATCCTAGGTGAAAATATCTCTCGAAACGTGTATATTTTCTTCAAAATTCAAGAAAATAACTAACAATTTCTTAGGGATCGATAAAGTTACAAATGAGTTTAAATTGGAATATTCAAATCCAAGTTCATTAGTGGTAATAGTAGTTTTACTACTATTTGTATTATATAACGTGTCTTTCTTTTCGTTCTTCAAGATCAGCCAGTAGTCTCAAGTCAGTCTTAGACTGCCCTTCAAATGAGAAGCCCAAAGCATTCGGTGCTCGAGCGTGTTATTTTAAGTTTGACAGTCATGTTCAGTCCACGTTTTTCGCCCGTTTGGCGGATCAGAAAAAGGAACGCATCAGAAAGAGAAGTGGATGTTCCCAGTTTATCCGTGGCACGCGTTTGTTGAGATTCTCGAAGAGGGAAATGGGAGCAGTAAATGAGATCTTCAATTTCTCCCTCTTCCCCGCCGTTGGCAATGACTGGAATTTAAAGGGCGCTCAGTCGATTACATCTCCGAAAATCGCCTCTGATGTTTTGCATAAAACTGTTAAATAAAATAAAATTGTTGCAGTTACGAATAATATCTCTTCTCGTAACCTGTGGGGCAGGATATCCAGCCGCTGCCCTTTAATCTATTTAGTACTATCCTCTAGGTTATTCTTTTTTAAACAAATCTGCAATCTACATCGTCATGGTGATTTAACAGTTAACTGCAGTAGCCTTACATGAATTCACAAAATTCTGGGAAGTAAATCTGCGGTCCGCGGATTCTTTATAGAGAGTGATGTAACACACTGTTAGGAAAATTATGTAATTTGATGGTAATCTTTCCCTGAAAATATTTAATGTGTTGTGATAGATAAAGCAGTAAATACCAAATTCACTTTTAGCCAGCTAATTTTGGCTAATTTTTTAATGGAAAGTGTGGAATAACTTTTCCAGGACATATTCTATGATATTACCTTGATGTAATACTATTACGGTAAAAAAGTTCCCGAATTAAATTTTTTCCTTGAAAACGCCGAGCAGGAGAAATGTAAAATACTGGTGGTGGGTAGCTGTACCCACAATATGTGGCTTTCTAACTTTTTGAACGAAGTAGTATTTACAGTAATAATACGAACGAAACAAATTTATTGAATAACTTTGCTTAGGTAATCTCCATAAATTTCCTCCGTTTTTTCAATATTTTAACAGCCGTGGGGCTGCAGCATAATCTTCCAAATCTTCGCACGTTCAGTTTAATAGTCGGTGTCATAAGATTCGCGATCCGCACTTTCTCCAGCAGAGGGACGTTATTGATGGCGCGCGGATGGCCACGGCTATTTAGGTCCAGGACGAGTCTGGAGCCGCAATGAAGCGTGGTGCACGAGCATCCGCCCATCAGAGAGGCTAAAAATTCCGGTGTCCCTGCGGATTATTAACTCGCATAATGGGGTCGGGTTCCTTGGCTAAGCGGTGCCGCTCTAAAACTGGTCGTACGAAGCAAATTTAATTATTGGGGGGAAGTGCGCAGTTTTTTCTGCGTCTGAACCTCGAGGTTTTAAATTTATGCCCTTAAAAAGTCGACAGAATTTCGGAGAATTTGCGTGTCGTCTGCGGTTATCAGCGGAATGAAAGGGCGTGGCAATCTCGTCTTCTTGTCGGAAGGACGTTGGCAATGGACTGAGTTGAGCGTATTATCTCTTTTTTACTATTTCTTGTTATTGCAGGAATTCATTTCTTATTTTTGCTTCTGAACATCTTCGTTTTCGGTCCATCTAAGACATCATGTAATGTGATATTTGCCTCAATTTTATCAGTAATAAGGAATTCCAAGGCGATTTTGTGGAGTAATAAGTGATAATCCCGGCAATTCGCCAAGCAAATATAATTAGACGAACTAATTCTTCGCTTCCTGTTTTTTCCGTCTTTCCCTACCTTGCTCTGATTATTGTCACTGCCCTTTATTGAAGTCGTCCCACTAATAGACAGATTACAGAATTTTTTTACTTCCTGAACCCCCTGCGACACGCCCCCAAAGGCTTGTTTATATAGGGTAATAATGCAGACTCCAGCCTGTAAAGAAATTCTGTATCTGGTTATACCTTTGTGTTTATTTTTTATACGATTTCATCAAATGTCGTAACTTAACTGCATATGGTGCGTGAGAAAACGTATGCAGTTACGGGGAACGGGATAGAATCCAAAAGTACCTTAAGTTTCCTTTCTTACGTTTTGCACTTATTCTACTTATGCGACAATTTATCACGTAATCGGATGCAGTTGTAAACATTAAGTTTTCCATTCCGTACTATATTTCATTCGTTAACTATGAATTTGCTCAGTATTTACACACTTCGAATTTTTAGTTGATACTTTTGCCATGGAGATAAACTGAATAATACAGCATTTTTATAATATTTATGTTTACGATTCAAAAACTCCATTGCACAGCTGGATTGATTGTTTTTTGCCACAAGTGAATCGAGTGTAAGATGCATAAAATATGAAATGAATGAGGTTAGCCTGTTGCAGTCTCTCCCGTAATCGGCCGTGCTCCTTAGAACATGGCGACGATGCGTAACGGTTCCGTATGACGCGAACAGGTTGACACTCTGTAGCGAACTGCCGCTCCACTTTGCTTCAGCTATTATCTGCCACTCCCCAATAGTCCCTTACAAATTAACCGCTTTTTTGATATCTTGAAGAATACATTACATAGATTCCGCAGTATATTTTGAATCTACGGGTTTTTTCAACCTGTTGACATTTTCAGGTGAATATTGCAGAGGTGTATGTCTTGAACAAAAGACAAATTAAACACAATGACGTAGCGAAATATTTCGGGGAAAAGATTTTATATCGAAATTAGTAATAGGAAATATGCGAACGATTGCTATAATTAATAAATTAGTTTCAGTATTCGCTGATAACAGAATTTTGAATGAAGCATTTGATCTCTTGAGAGGTTATTGCCCTTGCATTGCCCTGTCATTAAAAATCTTTTCTTATTATCGTATAAGCGCGTGGTACTAAAAAGTCAAAGTGCAAACAAGAGAGTTATTTCTTATGTTATTTCCTCATCAATGATCCTTTTAGTCTCATCAATTTAATGTCTTACCAATATCAAATACCTGGAAGAACTGATTCCAGCAGCATTTGTCTAGCTTTACGACCAAGAAAACAAAGCGAGACCTTTACAATTTTCAGTAAACGAATGTTTGGGGTCACGTCTCTTTTCGCGTCTTTGGGGGACGTCTCTGCTTTCGAAGGCCTCTTTGTGTAATGGCGACGAATAACTTTTCGGGGAGTAATTCGATCGATTCAACCTTAGCGATGGGGGAAATGGAGAAACGGTAATAGGAAGTGGAGGTCATCCTTCTAAACAAATCGAACGACTTACAGTTAGAGGCGACTTCCGTACTATCCGAGGACATCCATCCGTGTGACCAAATGGAACGTCATATCCTGCTGCGTCGGTGTTTGACCGCAAGAGAACGGTGATCTAGCGAACGATGCCATTCCACTCCGAGATGCACTCTCCGCCCTCCAAGTGGCTCTTCTAAAATGATCGTCGTCCGAGTTGAAATATCTCCCAAGGATGGGAATAGTTGGCACGCAATTCGTTCGATCGTGAAAATTGGCGGATGCTTATACTTTTAGTTGAAAAATTGGAAAGAAAGGCATTCATTTAATTCTGCTGGAATAAGTTTTAATTTCCGTTGGAAATATATGTGCGCATACGAGCGATATTTCGTTGATTTGTCTTTAGCGACACTTAGTTAGTGTTCACTTTAAAATTCAATCCAATAGCTCTTCCATAGAACTACTGAAGTGATGAAATGTAAAGACCTATATATAATTCTGAAATTAAATCTTCAAAGTGATTTCTGATGTTACTTGAGTTTGCCCCATGGCTACATTACAGTCCTTGTTTTAGACGTTAATAAGGAATGGCTGTTATCGAAGGTTTGTAGTTTTTTCTGCTGGCAATATTGTGCACGAGTTGCTACTCGCAAATTGAGTGCTAGATGCTAGTGCGAAAATTTAAGTTTCTTGGTAAAATATAGGATATATGTTAAAAACTGGGAGAAAATGTTTCAAGATTTTCATTTATCGGCAAATTTGGGGAATGCTTAGCGCTCGTAGTCACTTGTACGAGATAACATTTTCCGTTGACATTCAATTACAGTAATTTAATTTCTTTTTTGTTGCAATCTTTTCAGTTGAATCTTAGAAATTGATTTAGTGTTATTCGTTTCCGCAATTCGTGAATTCTTTCCCTTTTCCCACGATTTCTACTCTACGCAAGCTCCTTAATCCACTTCTTTTTTTCGATGTTCCCACCGTAAATTCTTTGATAAATCTTTCCCTTCGCTGAGTTTTGACCCACCGCTTGTCATCTTCTGCCTACGTACTGAAAAATATGGCTATCTTCTCCGAAGGGGTAAGTTGAATGATTCACGGATTAAAACTTCCGGAAGCACTGTCGGATTCAAGAAGAAACACTCCTGTGTATTCCTTTCTGAGGGAATCTAGTCTCTGTTGGACTAAAGCTACTCGTGGTGGGTATTTCACCTTTTCAATCCTAGATTTCATTGAGAACCCAAGCAATCCCTTCATCCTATCGTTCCAGTGGTCCCTCTCTCCACTCAATGCATTCCGTGTTGGAATAGTCATTCCTTTTGCCTTTGGATGTGATGAGTCACTTTACTGGTTACTCTTGAAATGTTACGATTCTCAATTATCTCCAATGGTTCTAAATGGCTTTACTCGTGCTTAAAATGAATGGGAAAATGAGGCTTCAAAATTAAGGTTCTGTTAAATCGAATAAATGAGATAATATGATGAGACTGCTGTTTTTAATCCTTATCTCGATATAGAACGTATTTATGTCATCTCGTTTTTTGTGATGTTTTTTTTCCGTTAGGAATTGGATTGATTAGTCTCGCGTTGAATAGATCTAGACCACGAAAACGGAATACCTTATGATTAAAAAGACACTGATTGGACTGACATTTTCAATTTTGAACTTAGCAGATTTCAGTCGACTTAAGTTATTTTGTTTTTCTCATAAAACTAACTTCTTTAAGTTAAATAAAGGAAATCACCCGATAACCTTTTAAAGGAAGAGTATAATTATTTAAAAAAAATCAGATCAGAATCAAAATTTTCCAAATAAAATATTTTGGATAGAACGGAAAATTAAAAAAAACTTGATTAAGGAGATGAGAGCTAGAGAACGTCTGTATGCTTCGAGGATGAAGAGAATTTAGTAGAGGAGGTTGTGCTTCTTTTGAAATGTGTAGGTTTCTTATTTGAGCAAAAATTGCGCGAAAAGTGTTAACAGTAGCTGCATTGGATATAAGGAGAGGTCAGTTCGAATACGACTCTTTTTTTGTAACCTTAGAAAGGGAATGAATTTATTTTAAATCTCCATCAAGCACGTAGTGTGGTAATAAAAAGAGCGAGAGGATCGACGTTGGCTTAAATGCGTCGTATTTGCTTCTTATTAGTTCCTCCGCCTCGAATATCCTCTGCGATAATATTTGTGCTCACGTTCCGTTCCCGCCTGTTTGTTAAAATAATCGTTTGGAATCCGTTTCCGGATGACGGAAGAAAGTGCCTTCTAAAAATAAGTTGCGCGTCTGCGAGATTGTTTCGGAAGTCTCTTGCCTGTTGCGTCTTTTCGGGAATATCAACGATTTTATGTCCGCTATTGGAAATGTTCGTGTCTGTTCGATTACTTCGCTCTCTTTTGAAAATTATAGGTGTTTTTTAGCATTTTTATAGCTTTGTATTTTGTAGGGTTGTTGCGTAAGGCTGTAATACCTGTGTGCGTTGTAATTTTTTCATTACCTCAGAAGTCCACTCTGTGGACTGCCTATATTAAAATTTCTGTAAAAGACCGAAATTCCTCCAGAAATTCTGTATTTTCCTCAATTAGTTATAATTTTCAAGTATATTTTTCTCTCCCTATTTTACTTACTTTTGAATAATTTTCCATTTATGAATAGCTGTAATTGCGATCGTTCGGCCTGCTTGTTAAGCATTTTTTTTCGCCTATTCTCTTATTATTTTCTTTTACGGAAACTTCGACTCGCTAAAAATCGCAAAAGCGTCAGTTGACAGTCCTTTTCGACTTGTTTAGCTGTTCGGCGAGTTGTTTTCCGATAAACTTTTTTTATCGGTGGTCGTTTCTTCCGATCCGCCTACTGTGAGTGCATTGGCCGCAGCGGAGAGATATCAATTCGGCCGAATCATAATTGGGTTTGTTTTAATTAGGCGGCGGCTGCAAGGCGATAGCGAGGTCTTCCTTGCGGAAATGCCTCAAGCGCCTTGTGCTCTATTTGTGTCCTCAGTTGATTCAGCGCCGCATTCCTTGGCGCCATTTGTTTACTCGGACCTTCCATCAAAGAATTCGTTTATCTTCCGGACCAGGGTCGTCTCCCCGAAACGCCTTATAGTGGTTTTTCAAGCCTTTTACTGCCATTTTCGTCCCTTTTCATTCCAAGGGATGGGAAGCTCGACCAGTCTTCGTAGTACATTTCATTACCATTACCCTTAGTATTCCTCCGTCCATCAGTCTACCTTTCTTAGCCCAAAATGATCGTTAATCAGTTACTCGTAACATTGTCTCATCTGCTTTGCTTCAAAAGAAATTGAGTCGAATTTTGAATTCATATTTTATTGGTTGTATTTTTAGCGTTGTTTCAAGATAGGCTCCATTTGCGGGAAGTTTCACCGCAACGAATTTTAAGGAGCCTAATTACTACTCGTACTCGCAGAATATTTAGGATATTTTTCAGTTGCATCCATAATTTTGTCGAGATCTTTAAAAACTTAGAATCCCCATGAATTCTTAATGGGACCATCTTCCTCGATGCAGTGATAATGCACGTGGCAAAGCTGCGGTGGATTCCTGTCCAACGCCTCAATATGTAAGTACTTTACGGAACAGTACTGTATCTTAGACTTGTTAATAGCGTTTGCATTGACTTTATATACTGAGGAAGATTACTACAGCCTTCAGTCTCATTTCGGTTGCGTCAGTCACACATCGGAATGCGTTAAGATATCAAAATGTCGCTCGTCATCGAAACGGGGTACGATGTTCAACTTCCGTTGGTTTCGGTTTGTTTTCGGAGGAAGGAATACGACTGCTTAAGGAGAGCTTATGTCATCGCGGGAACTTTTTGGCGTAATTGGCTCGTCTCCAAAGAGAGCGAGTCTCGTTAGGTGAATTAAAGCCAATAAAAGAAGTTTTCGCTGGTCATGTTCTTATTTATCGCATCCCACGGCAAATCGTAATGCCGCCTTCGTCGCCAACGCGTTCGCGGATTTGAATTAAATCCGAGAAATTGGGTCGAGGCGACATTTTCTCCGTAGTTGGCAAACCTTTCTTTAATCATTTTCGTGTTTTGGTTTACTCCGTCGGGCTGAGTTGCGTGACCTTTGGTTATCGGCGGCGTGAGAAAATGTCGGAATGCCACGATTCCCTTTTTACTCTCTGCAGGGGTGCGGCGATATCGCATTCCAGACGCAAATGAGGAAGGAGACCATATTCTGGTCGTCGCACTTTGTTTTGAGGATACGCACGCAACGAGAACAAGCTGCGCACTTGAAAAAACATTGAGAAATGGAACGCTCTCGATTTGATAAATGAACTATCAGCCTACGAAGAGAATATGAAGTGATGATATCCGCACTTGGCCTAGTTTAGGTTGTGGTGATCAGGGTTATCAAATTGGCTCGTCTAGGCCTCGACACTGACTCCGGACCAGACTATCCAATTTTAGAGACGTTGCTTATGTTAGAATTGATAAGTAAATAAATTAATTTTTTAAATTATTTAAATGATCAAATTTTCAAGTTAAAATTAACTCAGCTGTCCACTCAAGTTCAATCAAAGGGAGTATGTAAGCTTCATGCGACTCCAAACAAAATTGACCCAACTGCAGAGCCCTGGTGTACTTCTGAAATTCGGTGCGAAAATGTGAGAATTGGAGAAAAAGGTTTTATTTATAAAGTGAATCGGATATTCTCACGCTTCAATAGTTAGAGGAAGGATTTCATAAGCGATGAAACGAAAATAGCCGCATAATCTCCACTTTTTTCTAATATCCGCTAAATACCTAAATCGTCGGTATGTTATATTACGGAAGCAGCTAATTTAGAAAAGAAAAGTCTGTAATTGTTCTCATATCGGCAATTTTGGGTCAAATTTCTTTCGCTCCTAGTTTTGCACAGTCTTTTTACTTTCCGTATTATCTGTAACATTTTTATTAACACGATTGGAATTCGACAAGGCCTTTCATTTCTATAGGATAAGATTACTCGATTGTTTCTAGCGTGTTTTCGATCATCTTCATGTATAAATAACATTTGCATATCTAATACAAGCGTTTCGTTTGCTAAGCCTTCTTGCATTATACATACAGGCTTGTTTACAGATCTTCTATTTTACCTATTTATCATCCTTTGAAGGTATTCGAGGAATGTGACGAACGTAGACAATTTATATTTTCACCGGCAAGTTTCACTTTCGATTAAACGTTCTCCGTGTGAAGTTGCGACACTAATTAAATCATATATTTACAGAAGTAGCTAAGTTTGTATCTTACAATCTTGACTTTCACCCGTAGAGGATAAATTAAATTAACCTATTTATAGTTTATTAACACTGAATGTGACTACGACCAGTGCGAAAATATAATCATGAAAGTGTATTATTCAACGTTTGTCTTTTATGTTGATACTTCTCTTGCTCACTTCCGTAATATTTAATTTGTTTACGCTGGTCATTATACGAAACTTCTCACGCATGAATGGAAATGCGTAGATTTTTATTCTTGGATTTCTGAAGTTATTTTTACCCCAAAGGTTCTTTTAGTCGTAATGTCTACGTTTTGTGAGGTAATGCTAGGAATAATCATCAATTCGATAGTATTTTTAAAGTCTGTGCACTGAGAACATATCAGTTGTGCATTTCAATTGCAATTGGAATAGAAGCCTTTATTGCGATGGTTGTAGTTAAGGATTCCAATAAAGATCTCACTACGAAACGCGCTGCACGTTTCCAATATTTTGGATTCGATCCGCTTACTAAGATGATTATCATGTTGTGGAGAATATGGGACGGTGAGTACCTTCGTGGAATAAGTGAAGAGTTGGAGGAAAATTTTAATCGAGAAATTGGTTAAGCAGTGACCTAAATGACTTACGCCAATTAAAAAAGCTGTCGAACGTTCTTTTGATGATAAAAATCTCAATCGGAGAAAAAACGTGAAGAGCTCGTTATTAATATAAGAAAGACCGCGTGGGTAATTGCGATTACTCGCTTTCGGGTATATTTGGTATATCGTCCTTCGGCGAGTATCTCCTTTCCTCCGAATTCCCGCATCTTTTCGAGGACATCAGCGCTCATTTTTATCGAGTGACGAATTTTTAGCGAAGTGGGATTTCGGAAGGAATGCCTCGTAACTCCATTTAGCTATTCCACTCTCAGTCCTTCTCTAAATACCCTCGCGAAGGCTCTCCAAACATTTTTCAATTAAAAGGAATTCTTTCGCAGCTGTACGTTTGTTTGTGACTCACCGTAGTAATGCATCGCAGTGTCTCCTTGCCGTATTTCTAGAATCTTTGTAGGTCTCCTTTTTTTTATGGAATTTTTGAGAGAGAAATATTCTCAACCCAATGCCTTACTTTTCTCATAATTCTGCGCTCGGAAATGAATGCAGAAATGCAAAATTATAAACAGTGCAAAAAAGATAGTGATTAAGAAAATTTTTTGCCAGAAATCGCCCCGAAGTTCTGCTATACTGCAACGTATTCCTCTATTTTCCGAAAATAATAACGCATAGTACCTATTTTCTATAGACTTCCCAGGAGATTCTTTTTAGAGCAACACACTACGTTTTAGCTGCACTAGCTACTTAAATGGATCTGATTCAGAGTTGTGGAATAAGGTTTTTGAGACTTAGTAACTTAATATCTGAGTAATGCTTGGTTGTAACCCAAAGCAGATCAAAAGTTTAACGTTAGACTCGTATGTAATACTAATTACTATTCGTAATTATTCGGGAGCAACCGCGACTTATCGTCGATAAATACAGTCTCTTAGCATTGATGCAAAACAGGTAGAATTGTGTCCGGCTTAAATATCATCGCGATTTTTCTCTCCACGCTGTGGTTCGTTCTTTAACGGGAAAATAGTAATAAAAAGTGTATACATGCGATGAAAATCTTTTCCTTTTCTCTCTATTTACCACGCCGCCTCTCAGAAAAATCATAAGATTGAAAGTGTAAATATGCCGAAAGATTGCGAAATGGATATCATCCTCCCGCCGAGGGAGAAATATAAATCTCGCATCAGTGGATAGAATGCGGGGAATTTGGAGAGCCAAATATAGTGAGGCGATTGCACATCTTCGGAGGGGGGCGTTGTTAGGGCGGCCTCCGGTTGGGTGCGGGCGGTGCTAACCGTGTCACTGGGCTTCGGCCAAATGGGCAGCACGCGACACTTGTGCGAAGCAGTGCGTATCGGGAGTCGATCGAGAGCCTTTATCGGGCGAGGCTCTCGTTTCAGACGGCGCATGGTCATTTCGTTGGTTTGTTCTGCTCGTGGTCACGCCATCTCTCCCGCCCTCTCGTATGTCTCGATGCTGCTTGTATCGCGTAGTTGCATTCTCTCTTCGAACCATTGGAAATGCAAAGAGGGGTTGAATATCCATTTCATCCTTGGCCTGGAGGCAAATACTCGGGAGTATCGGTTTAAATTGGTTCTATTTCCGGAGACCTTTCATTTCTCCGTGGATTCGGTCAGTTTAATTTGCTCGTTAAATTTGTCGTACTTGTCTTTTACCAAAAGTATTATTTCCTATCCAAGAATTAAACTTTACCATTTCTGGTCAAAAATTCACCTCTAACCCTTGCTAGAAGACCTACAACAGGGAGTTTTATATCTATGAGAATGACCAACTAAAAATGGAAAGGGATTTATTTAGCTGTGTAAACATTAGATAAAGAGTTGCTGATGATCTAATTAGGTCAGATGGTATGAACGGTCTGGAGTTCTGATCCATATTCACTATTGACCTTCCTATCGATGTTCATATTTTTGATAACATTGGTGATAGTATGGTACCTTTTTAGTGGTTTTCTTTAAGTCGTGAACTAGGAAAGTTGAGAAATGCGAGTTTTTCGTGTCATTTGTAATCGTTTGATTATCTTTTGCGTATACTTTTAACGTACTCCGAATTTCCCTGCCGTCTTTATCCACCGACTCTTGTACTCGTCGTCGTTGACCTGTCGATCGAGTGTCGATTGCCCGCCATTCAATCTGAGACGGCCGTCGCTGCCGCCTTTATTTCCACCTCAGACTGCGGTCGCTCCGGGGCGTATATTTCAAAAATTTGAGGGCATATCGTGTCGTCGAAGGCCTCCTCTACTCTTAGGACAGTGCAGCGCTGTAATTCCAAACCCGTGCGACACGCGAAACCGCAAAGGACGACCGCTGCGAGGCTGCGTCCCTCAGCAGCGGCAGCATCCGGGGATTTAGTCTCCAGCAGGAGCCGCGTCTCTACCGATCGCGCATCTTCATTCCGGCTCATCCTCCCCTTCTCGCGATTTTCTCCTTTTTTCGGGAATTTCCCCATCCTCACTCCATACGGATTTCGCGGCGTGTGGAAGAGTATTTATACACATTTCTCCTTGCCTCCCCCCGACGGGGGGATGTGAGGGTCTTCCAGAAGGGCGTGTCCTCAGATGGAGGTGGGCAGTGGGGGAGGAGATTCTCTTTTTAATGGTTCCCCTGGCGTGGGTGTGGTAGCGGTGCCGGAGGTGCTTGGGTGGGGAGGGATGTTTCCGTGGGTATATATGGGATTTCCTCGCTTCGCCTCAAACGCGTGAGATACGACGATCGAGAGATCCGAAGCATCGGCTCGCTTTCGCTGCGATACCGCCTTCCCCTAGTTAAAAGTCAGACGAGGAAGAGCAACTCGCGCGAGACATGGAGAGTGCATTGGAGAAGGCTCCTCCTCAGTCGGCGATTACTAATGATTCGGTTGAACGGCAGGATGCGGATCCGGCGAAAGAAGCGGTAGGAGCTCCGGAACAGGCCGTCGAAACTGCAGAGATGGCTTCGGACTCTACGGCAGCCGCCGTACCAGTCGTGGAAACTCCACCAGTAACCTCCTCTGCCCAGGAGACTCCGGCGCCTGTTGTGGAAAATTCATCGCCCGTCGAAGCCGCTCCAGCTCCTGCGGTGGAAACTCCGGTTATCCCAGAAGCTGCTGCGGCTCCAGTGGCTCAGACACCGGAAACTAAAGAGGCTCCCGATGCTTTAAAAGAAACTCCGATTGTGCCTGCAGTAGGAACTGCACCAGAAGTAACACCAGTAGCCCCGGTAGTGGAAACACCGGCAGTGTCTTCGGTGGAAGCTCCTATTACTTCTGTTGTTGAAACGACTGTGGAATCCGCCCCCGTTGTCGAAGCTCCACTGGAATCTCCCTCCGCTGTCGAAGCTCCGGTAGAACCTACTCCCCCTGTTAAAGCCCCTGTTGAATCTGCTCCTGCTGCTGATGTCCCTTCAGAATCTGCCCCCGCTGCTGAAGTCCCTGTAGAGTCTGCCCCCGCTGCTGATGCCCCTGCAGAATCTGCCCCCGCTGCTGACGCCCCTGCAGAATCTGCCCCCGCTGCTGATGCCCCTGCAGAATCTGCTCCCGCTGCTGATGCCCCTTCAGAATCTGCCCCCGCTGCTGAAGTCGCTGCAGAATCTGCTGCCCCTGTTGAAGTCCCTGCAGAATCTGCCACCGCCGTTGAAGCCCCCGCCGTTGAAGTCCCCGCTGCTGAAGCCCCCGCAAAATCTGACCTCGCTGTTGAAACCCTTACAGAATCTGTCCCCGCTATCGAAATGCCAGTAGAATCTGCCCCTGTTGTTGAAGCCCCTACGGAACAAATCTCCGTTGTTGAACCTCCTGTCGCCGAAGTGCCTGTAGAATCTACCCCTGTTGTGGAAGCTCTTCCAGAATCAGTTCCTGTCGTCGAAGCTCCAGTAGAATCTGCCCCCGTAGTCCTAGCGGAATCTGCCCCTATCGTCGATGCCCCAACGGAATCTGTTCCCATTGTCGAAGCCTCTGCAGAATCCGCTCCTGTTGTCGAAGTCCCAGTTGAGGCCAGCCAAGTTGTAGAATCTCAGTTAGCAGCTCCAGCCGTAGTCTCTGGCGAATGTCCGTCGGAAGCGTCCCAAAGTAGCTCTATGGTGGAGGAAACAAAAATTGTGTCGGAAGTAGTCTCAAAATCCGCGGAAGCAAAGCCTCGAGCAGCAGTACCAGCGGTATGTAACGTGTTGTGATTATTCTTGTGGGTTAACGTCGTAGCGGAAGGAAGAATATCTGCCGCCTATGTAAATATAGCAATTTGTAAAAGGGGAAATTTCTGGGAGATTTTTTCGTCTCTCTCTTCATTTGTGATAATCTTATTGTTTTTTGACACAATCTGTATTTTGAACTTAATAGTAGTAATCTTGGGCGAAAGTTTTTTCTAATTCTCTTAAAATTTTTGGATAATAAATTTTGCCCAAAATAGCTCTTCTGTACCCTTCGAATCATCAAATAGGAATAAATGCGTCCAAAGTTTGATAATTTTTATTTGGTTTGATTGAGTCCGTATTAGGGTGATTCATCGCACCTCTAGTCTTCGAAGAGGAAATGGTTGGGAGCGGTATTTGAAAGTATCTTTAGACCAAACTTTAGTCTGAGATTTTATTTTCAGTCGTCTCCCTCTTTTTCATTTCAATTATTAAATCTTATTCACGCAACGATATTTACTTCGTTTAATCTCGATCGTAGAGAAACTTGGCTAGACGTTCTATGCGTTTTAAGCGTAAAAATATTCCCACTTTTTTATTTAAACTCTTTATATGGTTGCGAAAGCGCGCAACATTTCTTTGGAAAATCACTAAGTCGACTTTCTATTCTCAAATTTTACTAAGATTTTAAGTAGTTAGTTTTTTTTTAATTTCACTGAAGAAATTTAAGTTGCAGAGAAAAACGTTCGTTAATAAATTAAGTTTGTCTTTTATCTCATGGTACTCTATCTCATTCTCTCCTATTTGGCAACTTCCATTATTGAAATTCTATCTTTTGCGATTTCGAGTTCGCCATTTGTCTTAATTTCAGATGAAGATGTTTGTTTGGGTTCCGCACTCTTCCCGCTCCACCTTTAATCCTTTGGTCCACGCCCAGCCGATGTCACAGCCCCTCCCCCATCTCTCGCGCCTATTCATATCTCCGCTTGAATTTCCGCTTTTCCTTCAGCCTTTCGTTGTTTCCAGATGATAACCTTTGGCTCTCTAAGTGTAAACAGTTTCTTTGCGAAAATGCACCCCAGGTGCATCTCAAAGGTCTCGGCAAATTAACTAAATTGGCTAATCGTTGAGAACTGGATGTGGCTTCCTTATGGTCTTGGAAGCTCTCCACATATAACTCTGTCAACGAAGCTTGACTAAATGCGAAAGATTTTCATAGGTTTGGTTATTTAATCTGTAAATTTGAGTTACCTGACGACAGATCTTATGTCAAATTTTATTCTAAGACGAATTTGGACCGCATAAATATCCTCTAAATATCATGCGACGAACCCCAATACATAGTTAAGCTTAAGGCATTTCAAAATTTATGGTATCCGTCCATCGAGTCTCGTAACGGTTTTTTTCCTAAAATTAATCCAAGTCTTTGAAAGTAATCGAGAAGTTTACTTGAGTCTTTCAGCCCGGCGAATTTCTTAAACAATGACTATAAAGATTGCAGCCGGAAATTTTAACTCGTACTATTTTATTTTTGTGTAGTAAGTGATCGATTGATCTGCGTCATATCTTTCCCTTAAAGTCACAGGTTTTTTTTAGCGCTTGGATTAAGGTGAATTCTAATGAGTAACGATTTGAGTTAGCTCTATAATAAAACTAGAATTAGAATCTGTTCCTACTACTCGCATATTTTCACAACGGTTACATTGATAAGTTGGCTAAGGCACGAAATAATTGCGTAACTTGAATTTGATTCCCCTTTATAAACATCCCCTGCTTTATTATTTCTACTGAGGCGATAAATATCACTTAAACTGCAGAAAATGCCTTGCTTTTCATCTTTCCTTCCAACAATCACTGAACTGCTAACTCCTTCCTTCGGATGCATTTCGGTCGGCCATTTTGTGAATAAATGACGTCTTGCGAAAGAGTTGGCGGGTGACATTGCACTGGAATGATATCCCAACGACATCGACCCGCGCAAATCGGATTTTTCTCCTAAAATTCAAGGGTAAGACTCTTCGTCATTACAGAAGTATTATAATCGTGCTGAAATTCCTTTCGTCTCTGAAGAGAAGGCTGTTGCTCCCCGTGGAAGTGTCATTGTTCGCTCCGCACGCATTTTTAATCGAACCCCTTCCGGTGTGTAAGCCCAGCTGTCCATTCCGCCCCTCATCTTTCCTTCTCTCAACGCCGCGCCCGCCCATTTATGGAGTCGGAAGGATTTTATTGCCAATCTGCGTGTCATTCCGCCAATGTTGATGGCGAATTTGGCAATCCATTTTTATACCTCTCGGGAATCCAAGTTTTGTATCGAACATTCGTTGGCTTTGAAATTCGCGTAACTTTTTCTGAACGCGTTCGATCGAGAGGAAAATTGCGTAGTATTTCTTTTTTACCTCCGCCTTCTTTTGATCGATGGTATTTCTCTCGATAATGACGTCTCATATTTCGTTTACTTCAAATGCTGTTTCTCCATGAAATGAGTCCAACCTTTTCTTCCCTTCAATTTAGTACGTAATTATTGACACGTTGCTTTTGGTGTGATCATTTTGTCTGCGGTTGACAATCAATAAATAGCATTTACAGGTTTGGAATCTGGGCTATCTCTACGATATGGTTGTAGGAATTGCCTGTTCGGAAACAGTAGATTTTCCATCCGAAATTACGTAGCTGATAGGTACTGTCCGCTAAATATTATTACTATGTTGTTTTCCTCGCGTTGGATCGAAATAGCCCTTAAGGATTTCCGAAAGGTTTTGATAAAGGTTTGAAAATTCCCTCCGTAAGGTAATTTCAGTATCAAGGAATCGTTTGCAGCGATGTAGACTCTGATACTAACATTTTTTTTTCTCAGTATTTTTCGGTTTAAATTTTTGGAATTTTATTATCCGAATGGGTCATTTAGCTCCGTGCTTTTTCGTATATTTTAATAACCTTTATTTCTAGCTCTATTTCGACTCTCTTCCTGTGGAAATGCAGTGGTAGTATACCTACATGTCCACCCCTTCCGCGTCTGTTTATTTGGCGTTCGTCCATTGGTCGCGTGCGAAGGCGGGACAATCGCTCATGTCCCAGATCCGTCGTTATTTTTTTCCGATCTTGCGGGGACGAGCGTAATCGCTGGTTTGAAGGGTTGGCTTACGCCCGAGGATAACTGGCGTAGCTAGGTAAATATAGATCTTGTTTTTCGCCTCGTAAAACGCGGGAACATTTCTTTTTGCCATCCGTTGCGTCTTCGTAAGGCCGAGTCCCTGGCGCTATTTGGATCTCGCACCTGAATCGCGTTCCAATTTTCCAGAAATAGTCTTTCGCGATCAAATCGCTCATCTCGAGCGAGAAATCTGGTGGAATGCGAATGTAAATAATCGAAATGCGAGGGTTGTTTTTTTTTTTCGCTTCTGCGCCTTTCGCTCGGATTTCCACTTCCTTGGTTTTACGCCGAGTTTTTTCGCTCCTCTCGAACATTTCGCCCCACGAAATTAGCGTCGTTATTACGTAGCGGACGTCCGCCTCCTTTGTATTGTAATGAGACATCGATACCGAGCGTTTAACTTTTCGTTGAAAAACTTTCCCTAACTGCGTTTCCCTTTGTTTTTTGTAATTTTCCGGTTCCAGTAAGTTGACCTCAGGAAACGTGTCTCTCGTGTAACTGTTTGTTGTAGCGTGTCCGCCTCTCGAAGCAGCTCAGTATTATCCTCGTGTTGATTATATAATCGAAAGCAGTTGTTTGAGAAGAGTGATTTCTTACGGACGGACTTTCTAGGTTTCTGCTACGTAAATTAAAACGCATAAACCCTGTTGATTTCGAACCGAGCTTTTTATTTACTCCCTGAGAGAGCGCACTGCGGCGAATTGTATAAATTTATTACCATTTCATACTATTACTTTGTATTAATTATGAATATATTACTCATTTTGAGTATTTATTACTTTTAGCGATCGTGAGAAATTGTTCAGTCATCTTGTTTGAGTTGATTTCTTCGTTGGTTACATTCACACGTGGGATTCGAAGTTGCTCACATTATTTTGCAGAATTTGCAGTCTTTTCTCGGTATGCTTTTAGGAATCGAAAGTTATGCTTAAAGGTCTTCCAATTTGAATAGTCTTAAAAACATGCTCTCGAATGATCTCAGATTTATAGTTGAAGCTGAAGACACGTTTCTGAAAATATTATAAATGTCTGAATGTTTGGCTCGATCTTTGAAAGTCGGTTGCTTCAATCGGAGAAAAGGATCGCGGAGTAGATTTGTTTGAAACGAGCCTTCTTTTGCGATTGACCGCTTTGAAACCGCGCTATCCCAGCCCTCTTACTAAATGCTTGCCTTTCAATCTGTCGATGTTTGCTTGTCAGGTTTCCATCATCGTCCTCTTCTCTGCCGACATCCTCCCAACATTGCCAGAATGCGCTACTTATGTAATGTATTTACTTCCATCTTATCGCCGACACCAACTGACGAATTTCGTTTTGCTCGTTTTTTTTCGCCCTTGGAATATCTCTGAAGTTGGAATTGATACAAATGATTAACACCCTTTCTGTAAAGTTAACAAGGATGTAAAACTTAGGGTATTTTTTCCCGCGCTTTTTACGTTGGGAAAATCTGCAAACAAGATTTGCGGCGAATCCTTTTGGGATAATTCCGTCATATTTAAAGACCGAAGATTTACGCCTAAATATTTGCTCTAAAAATCTCGCGTCCAAGCCGAATCTCGATTCGGATCCTTGGATTTTCCTCGCTTCTTTTTCATTCGGTTTGATGCAAACTTCCAAGGCTGCAGTTCATTTTATATCTGCTCATGCATTTCATTTTTTGTTATAGTTAGTGCCTCAATTGCTTTCTTCACCCTCCCTTAATACGCAACAAATGAATCATTTTTTCTACTAGGTGATAATATTTTCTCTTTACTGTTTTCTATGAATATGGTTTGTTTTCCGATGCAGTTTAGTTCACGAATAACTTGAAGGCGATTCAAGGAATCTGCTAGCCCTCAATTACACGTGGTTGTTATCTTCCGATTCGAAGTAAACCTGAAAGAACGGAAATAGCTTACGTTTCTTAAATCAAACAATCAAATATTTCAATTCGTCCCTCTTTCTCTGCATTGTTAGGATAATTTTCTTCTTCTTAAATCTAAATTTAGCAGCCTAAATAGCCTCTAGCCACAATAGCTAAATAGCCCTCATTTTGCATTATTATTAACTATCCGATACGACATGAATCGGTATTTCGAAGAGGGAAATAAAGGCAATTATCTGATTTAAGTTTTTTTTAAACCTTTCTATACTATGGGATAATCTATAAAAATAGAGAGCTCAAAGTATAAAATTTATTTTATGCATTCTCTGATATCTTACATCTGCAGAGATGGAAGGAATCTTTGCGACTGATTCGCTGTTTCTCTTAACTGTAATAGGAAGTTGTTTAGTTTTGTCGGCCTCTTCCTCTTCACATTTTATATTTCGGGCGCGTTCTTCCGCGCTTCCGTAGGGCCCCCGCGCGCACGTGGGCCCGAGGAAGGAACCACCCACTCCTCTGTCGCAAATAGCGAAACCCATTTCTCCGCTCTTGATTCCCTTGGGAATCCAAGTATTCGTGAAATGCACGCCTATGGAACAATTCTCTCGCGATTTCTCACGCAGTGGCGTGCAATTTGGCCATCGAAGTGGGAAGCCATTTTTCGTCTTGCGCGTTGTGAGTTTTCTTGACCTCGTATTCATTTAAATTGCGCAAAATTCGTTTGTAATTTGCTTACAATATGAGGGGATTATTTTAGTGTTCTAAGAGCTTTCCGCTGTTCACTAGTTCTACCCCATCTGATATGATCTCAGTTCTATATGAAACGAAGAAATCGTGCTACATTGTTACAAAGATCGTACAATAAAATTTCTTGACAAATGCCGCTCCAGTGATGGGACGTAACTTTAATAGAATGGCTTTTTAAATATTTACCATGTCGTGTAAGTTTACCGCTGTTATACAATAAACTTACTTTCTGCCGCTCTTTATCGACTTCGTCGGAAATTTCAACGCGCGAATAATCTTTTGTTTCTTCGAAAATGATTTTTGGCGAAGTTCCTAACAAACTATCCAATATTTTGCATGGAATTTGTTTGCGTTTGCGATGGACATAGGAACAAAAAATGGAAATCAGTGTGAAGTACGTTTGTTGCAAGAGAGAGAAAGGTAGCTGTAACTTAGAATCTTGTTTATCATAATATAATTCTTGAATGTTTCATTTTGTTGCCTTCTGGATCATCACTGTATTGTAAGGTACTGTGCCAATTGCTGACATCAGACAGGTCTAAGTATCGTGAGCAACTGTAGGTATGCATATTCACCTTCCTCCTTCTCTCGTCTTTACTTCTTCATTCTAAGAGAAGGTAACAGTAAGATTTCATTGTTAATCAAGAAGCACTACTGATAAGCGTAGGACACATCCACTGCTTTTTGTTGTTTATTTAAAACCTTTATCATATTTCTTTCTTTTTACTCATAGTAGAAAATTCCATCATGAGCTATAATGTATCCTTTTTCCCGTTTCGTTTAGAAATACATCTTCTCTGTCGTTGATTTACTTTCTCTTCGTGGTGGTAACAACACTTTCGGCTTCTCTTTCCGCCCCGTTGCTTGCAGCCGTTCGCTCGACCGAAGCGCGCCTTCGTGACGTGTTTCTCTTGCGCGTCCAGGGGAGGGCCCTGCTTCGCCTCTGATTCAAGTCGTTCGAATTAGCCATGCCACTGTCCACGGTTTATATCTTTGCTATTGGTTTACCTAGCTTCATTGTCAGTAATTGTTAACTCACCTCTCAAATATCGCATCGAGAAGGATTTTCTGAATTACCGCGTCCTCAGATTTTGCCGATTCATTTACTCGTGCGTTTTCCTAACGCTTGCATCATAAGACAGCTCTAAAATCAGCTCCTTGATTTTGATGGTACATATTATCCTCTTTATCGGTTATCTAGGATGTTAGACGCATTCGTGGATACGCTTTGAATTTGACCACCTAGAGATAAAATACTACTAAGCTTGATGGTAGATGGCAGCACTGACAAGTCTTGAATGAGTCGCGCTATCTACAATGCGAGGATTTTCCGTTTAGAAATTCATTTGCGATTTGAAAGCGAACTAGGAGGTATTTTAGCCAACTTCTGTTAAATTTTGCGAACATTTATAATCTTAATGGTGGTGTGAAGTTGAATTTCCGCTTTCTGTTTTTCTTTTCTAGCATAAATCTACCTTCAAGCGTTGCGATGCCTAACATTAGCGTGTTTCTGGGAATTATCTTTCGGGGATTCCGACTAGTATTTCATACTTTCAAGCCTCAAAGTCTCTGTGGAATTCTATAATTTTCGTCTTTAAGATGATGCAATCTCCCTTATCATCATATATATGCTTCTCGTCTTGATGGCGGTGTCTTTTTTACCCATTTTTACGAGTGAAAACAAAATCTAGTATCTGACATCGATATATCCGGGAAATAACTCACGCTTTCATAGTTTCTAGGGTTATATGTTTGAAGTAAAATTCGTGCCGTCGTGCTGTAGCTTTCGTTGGCTTGAGTATCGCCTCCCCAGCAATTATCTCGTCCCCTTTCGTCCCCCTATGCCTTGCTCCCCTCGACCGCTATTCAACTTAATTCAATAATTAGCCTCCCTTTTCTCATCAAAGTAGTTTCTCACTCATGTCGGAGCATATGTATACTTCCTTTGAAATTCGTTCATTGTATGTACCGAGAACGATAGACGAGTAAAAGTTGGAAGCCTTGAGTGTGTTCGCTGGACTCTAGTAGCTCTAGTCCGACAGTCTTTTGAATGGAGTTAAGTTTCAGGTTAATCTATATCACGATGAATGCACGTTTGCTCCTCTGCTGAACAATTTTCAGTTGCAATAGAAAATCCTTTCCCGATCACGTAAACTTCGTTGAATTTCAAAGCTGTTTCGGAACCATTTTTGGTCGGAAGCAGCAGGCGGCGCGGTCGTCAAGCCGTCGTATGGCGTTAAAATCTCCCGTTAAAAGTATTTCTCGAAAGGAAATTGATGAAAATGTAAGCGTTTGATCGTAGCTAAAGCAATGCTGATTTAGGAATGTCTCCTTTCAGTTAAAATATTCCGTGCATGCCCGTGGTGGGTAGTTCGTTTCGGTATGTTCGTGGTTCATTTATGGTACGAAGAGGGTGAATTCGTCGAAGAAGCGAGTTTTCTCTCGCCATGTTCTCTCTCTTCCACCCCCGAGCATCCCTTTTGCCCCACATTTTCTATCGCAGCCCCGCTTTTACAATGCGGGCACCCTTCCCCCTAACCTTTCAATGGTCTATCCCTTAAGCGCAAGGGTCTTTGTTGTTTCCCCTCTTCTTACCATTCCTATCCTTTCCCAACATATTTCTCGCGATGAATCGTCCTCGATTATTCGCTTTAAGCGTCTTAAGTTCGTGCCAGCATTTCTCGTCGGAATATCTCAATGTGGATGGCAGAAGGGGGCTCTGGCGCCGCCATGTTACAAGACGAAGCTTTCAAAGAAATTACTTGATCTTAGCTCATTTTTAGTCGTTCCATTCTTTGAAAAGTAAACCAATCGTTCGCTTCTCTGATAATATAAATGCATACATATTTTTCTTGAAATATTGTAGTTTATTTTTAAAGCCGTAGGTCATGGTTCTTGATTTAGTAGTTTCAACATCTGAAAATAATTTTACTTCATACTTGGACGTCGAATTTCTACAATTTCGTTAGATAACCAAAATATACTTTGTATTAGTTTTAAACATCTCAGAATGCGGTCATATGACAGAATGCTGTTCAGTGCTTGAGTCAATTTATGAAATCACAGTAGAAAATTATATAAAGCTCTCTGTAAAGTAGTTAGTGAGATGAAGTTCGAAAGCAACAAAAAAATGGCGATTAAGAGTTTAGTAAAAGTCGTAAAAATCACTGAAATCGTTTTTTTTTTGTCACTCCATTAAAAATATAATTTATTGTTCTATCAGTATATTTCATTCTTCTATTGTGCTTTTATTTCCTTGACCTTCATTCCTGTGTTTAAGTGAACTCACAATTGCCTTTGTATTGAGAGTCCCTTGAAGAATCATTTCAGCTGTTTTGTATAGGCCAGTAGGTATTGTATCTTGGCAGATACTCCATAGTTGAGAGTAATTTGATGTAAGAGCTACTTTTTTGTTGCCCACTCTGCCGGATGACATTTGGTAGGTCATTTCCTTTAGACCTTTTGACACTTGATGAAGCAGCCAATTGATCCTCATCAGGATGTTCTTTCTTTTCTTCCTATTGAAATCGCTATTTCGGACCCACTTTAAATCATTGCATTCCCTTTTCACATTGATATCAAAATTATTTTGTGTGTTCAGTTGACCTTAGAATTCATAGTTCAGTTGAAACTCCGTTGATTTAGAGGAGCTGTTTAGTCATCTTGATCTATTAACCAGGAATTAGCTTTTTTGCATTGCTTCATTTTGCTGCTGCTATTTATAACTTCAGATCTCAGTCTGGAAGAGAATCATAATGATTGCTGCTGATGATTTTCACAAAGAAGCCTAAATTGAATTACATCAGTACTCAAGATCACCCTTTAAACTATTCTCTTTTTCTCAAACTGTCTTTCTTGTCTAATATACATTTTTCTTTTCAACTTATTAAGTCATTGTATTTTTTTTATTGATATTTGTGGTGATAATTGGCTGATTTGCTTTAGAAAAAAAGAATGTTTATCTGATATGAATGAGTTTCCTTTGTGTAAACTTGCTATCATAAATATAATTGGGATGGAAAATCAGCATTTCTCTTGTTTAATTGAAAGCTGTATGATATTTATTAATAATGCCCTGAAATGATGAATTGATTTTTCGTTTTTCAGGCTGCAGGTGATGCCAATCCTCCAGTGCCCGAGGAAGCTACTGAGAAGAAGGAATCTGCAGCTGAGGAGGTACAGTATAAAATTGTCTATAAAAATATTTTCTTATAAGTCCTCCCATAGATGGTAAAACTTCAGCTCTTCGTTTTTCCATCCATATATCACTTTACTAACTAACACCACTTGTATTAGACATCTTAAAAGCCTACACAGATGTTGCTTCTTCGTGGATAATTGTATATTCAATGTAGTTGATCTTTCCCACAAATGTATTTGCTGTGGCTCACTCCAAGACTTAAAATTACAGTACATTTAGGTGGTAAGGAATGAAAGCTTACGGAAAGATCATTGCTAATGAAGCCTTCAGAGATTTGTATCTTTGTTGTTCTTAATTTGTTTGTTGTTTAAAATAAAATTCATGAATTTGACTTTAGAATTATATTAGTTTTGAATTATTTAATGATTAACTTTCAATGTTGTTCCTTTAAAGAAACCTGCTGGAGAAGTTGCAGAAGCCAAAGAGGAGGAGCAGAAGTCTGCAGCAGAAGCAGCCCCTGAAAGCAAAGAGGTCAGAATGTTCATTCTTATAAATCAATCAAGGAAATCTGAATAATTTTTATGCAAAATGTATGCTAGTGGACCTTAAAGTATAAAGTTTCTGTGAATAAAATCTAGAGCCAATCAGTTGGTGAGAGGGGTATTATTATTTTTAGTTTAAAATTATTGAACAATAACAGATGAATTAGTGACAACTTAGTCAAGATGAAATAAATAGATTATAAACGTGAGATAAATTGAGACATGTAATGTCCCAGCCACCATTTGCTAACCAAGGCTTAGTGTGACTTTTTCGTGTCCTAGAAAATTAAGATAACCTTAAATGATCATCGTTTTGCAATCATGGATGAGATTAAAAGTGAATCACTGAGAGAGCTAAAAGTTACCCCAAAGAACCTGTTCCAGAAGTGTCATGGAGATATCAGGAAAAAGTGCTGGAATTTGTGTATAACATTTCATGGGTAACTTTTAAGGGGTTTAAGGTAACATTTTTGTGATTGAATAGATATAATTCTTTTCAAATAATTCTTCTCTTGTAAGAAAGAAAGTTGCTTATTATAAGTAATCTTGACGTAAGATCGATTATAGTAAACAAATTGAAATTCAAGTCAGTTGTAACTGTGATTGCCTTTGAGCGACATCTTCCTAAAAATTTTTCTATGATTTTAACATTTTCCTCCATGCATGTGATTAATTATTAAATTGTAGTAAAACAGATGTGCTTCAAACTTTATTTTCTTTAACTAAAGTTGCCATATTTGCTGATTGTTTAGGAGCAGAAGGCTGAGAGTCCGACAGAGGCTAGCAGCAGTGTAGAAGCACCCACGCCATCCACAGCTGTTGCCTCCCCTGAAGAAAAGAACGAGGAAGAAGTTCCTCCTCCCCTCCCTACTACTCCCCCTCCTGCAGAGCCAGAAGCTGTAGTTGAAGAGAAGGCTGCCGCAGAATCTGCACCAGCAGTTGAAGCAGCTCCTGTTGAAGAGAAACCCGTGGAGGCTCCAGCTCCAGTAGCCGAGATCCCAGCTGCTGCTCCAGAACCTGAGGAAAAGAAGGCTGAAGTGGAAGAGCCTGCTGCACCAGTAGAGGAACCTAAGGCTGAGGCGTTGGCTGCACCCCCTGCTGTCAATATTCAGCCCCCAAGTCCTGCTCCACCAGCTGAGGAACCATCAACGGAGACACAGGTATGAATATTTTTGCAACAATTATTGACAATTAGTGCTTACACACTTAAATACACCCTGGCTATATCCTGGAAATATCCTGTTAGCTGAGACTTTAATCCGGTACTCCAGTTTTCACTTATCATTCTGCCGCAGAGGTAGGCAATGCACGTACTATGTAGGCCTTAATCATTATTTATGCTGCCAATTGATTTTCTGTGTTAACTCAAAATTAGGTCTGCATATTTTAAAATATACTCAAATTTTGATGTAGCAGGGGGATTTACAGATAAAATTTTGGTAGTGAGGCATATCAGTAGGTATTGTGTCAATTTCTGGCACAATATGCATTATAGTTTTGGGTTTAGAACTAGCTAATGAAATGGATTCATTGCTCATACGCTAAAAGTAGAAGATCAACATGGTATCATGAATTAATAGACTTAATTTTAGCAGATGGCAAAGTGTTGAAGTCTTCCTAATTTAACTTCAAATTACATTTAGAATGTACTTTTTCACATTCTTACGTTTCAAATTATACTAAATATACTCACTCCATCATAACTAAGTGATTTCCTGGAACAAAAAATGAAACTTTGTACATTAGGTATTTGTATCTGGCCAGTCATTGATTTGCAGTATGTGTATGTGAAGGAAAATATTAAATTTCTGTAATGATTGTTTTATTATTTTCAGGCCAATGAAATTGTAGAGAACAATGTTGAAGGCTCAGAACAGAAAGTGAATGAAGTTGAGGAGAAATCAGAAGTGGTATCAAAGGTAGAAGAAAGCTCAAAAGTAAGTCATTGAATAATACAAATGTTGATTAAGCATTACAAGTGTTAATACACATACATATATAATTTGGTCTTACAGCTTTTATCAAATCTATTTATTGCTTTAATATTTTCCTCTATACCAATAATAAGTAGTATTTCTGATGTGAAAAGATCATCAATGTCTTTTTTTTTATTGCTATTGCAGGTAACTGAGGAGAAGAACGAAGAATTACCTCCACAAATACAGGGAGAAGAATAGATTCTGTAACAAGTGCAGATGAAAGTTTGATTGGCCATCTTGTTAGTGCTAAGATGGTTGGAGAATCAAAGAAAGGACCATTCCACATTAGCCTCGGGTGAACTTTAGAGTGGGTGTGGAGAGGGGGGCACAGGCGCTAGTGTTTGTGTCCAAAGGAAAGAGGTGCTTGTGCCTTGCCTGGTTGCTTGGTGATGGTGTTTGGGGACTACTTGTCCCCGAGGAGAAATATATTTCCAACAAAACATATGATCTATGGACTACAGAGGAGGGAGTGAAGTGTTAGCTGCAAGGGAGAGCATTACAGATATAGGAAAACATAAATTGAACCCTGATGATGCCCATTGATTTGAAGGAAAAATTTTGGAGTGTTTTCAACTTATGCACTGCACAGATGAAATACTTTTCAAGTTTATATTGTTTTTTTTACAGATGTTTGATATTCACGTCACTGGCAAATGGTTACCGTGTGTTAAGTTACAGTGCCAATTTTACTCGTATTGTAACATTTTGAAAATTTATCCTTAAATTGGTGACCTTTGTTCGTGAGAGAGAAATTTTTGTAAATTAGGAGGGAGTATGATAGGAAGTGCTTCATGTACTTGGGAAATGGGTTTTCTATGGATTTCTATATAGGAACGAGTTTTTAGTCTACCTTGTGGAACTTTTGGATAATTTTTCCACAGTTTTTCACAAATATTTTCTTAAAATATTCTTGTACTATATTTAATATTTGTATTGTTGGATGAGTTTGTAAGCTTTAAGTTTTTTCAGCATTTTAAAATGTGTGCTCGTACATATATCCTCCAATGAAAATTTTTGAATACAACATTTTTACTTGCTTGAAACTGTCCTTGTTGTAGATTTTTTTAAAGAGATCCGAAAGTGTACATTATGTGCGCTGTTCCAAGCCCTCTTTGTAGCTCTCTTCCCATGCCCATGATGCGCACAATAATAATCTGGCAGCTTATACAAATTGAAGTTGAGATGTAGGATTAAATGTCAATTTAGGGCTACAAGCAACTGGAATTTTTGGTAATTTTTTCAATTGAGCACAACGAAAATGTCATTGCCCTCAACTTTTTATAAAATTGTTAGCTGTACTTTCGCAGTGGTGGCCAATAAATAGATGAAAGGCTCCAATTAAAATTGTGTGTTTTTAGAATTTTGATTGAATTTCTTCCATAAACTTTTGATCATCTGATGTTGTATGTCATACGCAAGATCTTTCCAAGGAAGTGTTTGTAGTTAAAGGTTAGTCAACTGCAGAAAAGATTCATGGGACTACATTTGATGAACTTCAGGCCAGTTTTAAGCAAGTTTTTACAATAAGGCAATTCGATACGGATTTTTCTCAACACATTTAAAAGCCTTGTAAATCTGCCACCCCTGTAAAATGTACAAAAAGGAAATGAGTTAACAACAAATGAAATAGTCTTTTTGAAAAATCCTTTTCACCCTTTCCAAAATAACTGTAATGTGTGAATGTGTCTATCTTAGAGGGTGTTATTGATTTTACAGTTGCTGTGATTATTTAAATGTAAGTCTGATCTTTTGTACCGTACTTTTAAATGCTGCTCAGTTAATCATAATGGCGAAAGAAATTTTGACCCTTGTGATTAAGTCATTGGCCAATAATAAATGAAATTCTCATAGATTTTAACTGGCTGCGATCGGTGGCTGCCACTTCGCTTTGTAGACATGCTATGATTGTGCTCTGATGCTCCATCCAAACTGTTTGCATCTTGAATTGCTTTAAATATGTAGCATATTTAGTGGTGCTTGAAGACCATACATTCTTCTGTATTGTGCAAAAATTAAAACAATAGGAAATAAACAAAAAAACTTTTGTTAATAACGACTTTCTTTTGTATGTTTTATACTCTAGGAATATTTTTACATGTATGATAAATAGATTAAAACTTTGAAAACATGAAGTGACATTTATAATTTCCACAATATCAACAACTGTCACATATATCACAAATTTTAAGAATTTCCATCAGCGATGTCGCCTTTATCTTCAGTTGCCTTAGCTGCATTTGGTGATTCCAGGTGAAGTGTCACAGGACCATCATTCACTATATCTACTTGCATGTATTCTCCAAACTTTCCATCTGAAATTTAATTAATAATTTCAAATTAATTTTTTGCCCTCAATGGCAATCATTTCTGGAAACTGATGAAATCTCCACTTGGATTCTTGGTCACTGCTGGTAATAATTAATTCAAAACTTTACAACAAATCCAATAGCTTGAACTTTCCTGAAGGACGATATACTTATATTTCTGACATCAGATAAAGAACAAATGATGATCAGTGTAAACAATTTTTCCTAAACATCATTTTACCTACCTTACATCATAATGATTTGAAATACTAGAGCTACTGTTTTATTCCAACTAATTGCTATATTTTGTTGAATAAAATAGCATCTGAATAGTAGATGGATTTTAGCCTTTTATAGAATGTCTAATTTTTTAACATCGCCTTGAATGTTTTTTATGTAAGAGACCTTCAAGTAGCCTTTCAGGGCTTTTCTGTATGGTTGCAGGAAAAACTGAATTCTTCAATTCTGCTGGAATCTATTTCGCTGATGTTCCTCTCAGTATCAGAATGTCCTATTTAACAGTGAGGTTTAATTATATAAGTTTCTTCCGAGAATGTATTAATGAGTTAATTTTATTTAAAGACTGTTAATAAGTCCGTCTTATTGAGTCACCATTCTAACTTACAACTGATAGCATAGAATCTCAATCCAATTTAAACACTTAATCAGAAAAAATTCAAAGAATAATGTCGCTAGGTCAAAGCCCAGTCAAAACTATAAGATGATTAGTTTCTGCAATAAGAGGTATATCTCATTGTAATAATTTATTTTACTTAGACTTCCAAGAAGGAGAATGTGTCAATTCCTTACAAATGCTTTTATTGAAATAGTAACTTCTAATATGAAATATATTTGATTTCAGATCAAAAATCCAAAAAGACGATCCCCTCTATCCTCAGAGATAGAGAATCAAGATACATACGGCAAGCTGTAAATGCTTACATTCTAGCTTTTATATCTTGACATATTAAAATAGAAAAATGGGTGATACTCTATTACAGTAGTAAATCTAATTGGCTCAAGTTCCAAACAGCCTTAAGCAAAAGTGAGGATGTCCTATCAAAGCAAAATCTTTCATGAACCAAGGCAAAAAACATATATCCTTAAAATTCTTTTCTAAATTTAATTTGACATGCTGCATTGACTCAAACATACACATATGTCAGCATGTTAATAAAGCAAAGGTTCTAGCTTTGCCATATTGGAGATTTTACAAAGTAATTATACATTTCATGCATTAGGAAACAAATTAGTTCTCCCCACTTTGGCAGAACCGTTTTATAATGCGTTGATCATTCTTGCTTTGTTTAATGCTATATTTTTTCAGTAAAATTAATGTATTTCCAACTTGCTGATGGAATGTATACGGTCTCTTGTTCAAACAAATCTTATGATGATAATTTTCTATTAATACTTATATTAAAATCCTATAGATGTATAGGTGTTTTTCTCCTATTATTTTGCTTTGCAACCAATATACTTACCAATACCTTAAATATATTTTGATGAATAATAACAGATCAACAATTAGTAAATGGTAAGTATACAACAGCAGTTATCAGACAAGATAGTACATTAAAGCTCATGGGTTAAAATATCACTCTTAATTAGGTACTGTGAAACACTATTATTGACACTTAATAAGAACAAAAATATTAGATTAGGTATCATAAAATTAGGTTCAACTCTCCAGATTGAAAGTCCCAAGGACCTCATCCTCTCTTAGGCAAGAGAAGGTCCAAATTTTAAAATAAAAGAGTATGTCTTTCTCTTGACTTAATTTTTTATGCCATAACAAAAGACAAAACCAGAATTATCTTGTTCTAACATAGGTTCTCCTTTAAAATCAAGGAACAAAACTGGGAAACATAGTATATGTATTGTCTATCCATGTAATAGCTTTCCTTCAAAGAAAATGGATTCAACGCAATTAGTAAATTTATAATGTATAAAAATTTTAAAAAATATTAAGTTCCCCGTAACTGATCAAGTATCATGATAGGCTACCCTTTTACTTCACAGTTCAAAGTTCCATAAATTTTACTTTCCTATGCATTACTTTTCTTCCATGAATTAGAGTATTTTAAATATTAGGATCACATGTTTAATGGGACCTTGAAACCCTTAAGAAAGAAAGACAAATGAAAGGTATGTAACTCAGACATAGGTAATTCTTTTCCCAAACATGGTTATTGGCAGTAAGGAGTAATTATATATTGACTGTGAGCCTCAAGCAAAGCTACACTATGACCTGAGTTTACTAAATTTGCTTGGTCATATGATTTGTATCTATTTTCCTGCTACCATATTCTGATGAATGGAATGTTTTCATTTGTCCTTCGGTACAGGATAGAAGAAAATGCATCCTTTATTTACTTTTGTCACAGTCTTGATCATGTCTGTAATGAAATGAAAGGTACTGAGATATGAGCAAATAATTGCATTGATTAAAGTTACCCCTTAAGGAATTCCAAGGAAAGTATTCCTCATAAAGACACATGGAGATCTTACATCTTATAGCATTCTGTCTCAAGGAGGAAAGCAAGGGAAAACTATTTCTACCCATCCTGCCTAGTAAACCTCATTCCTTTCTGCAAGCTCTTAATAGCCTATGTGGGACCAACCAACTATTGGGCTATACTTTACCATACTTCACAAACAATAGTTATTATTAATACTTATTAAACGATATCAAGTGCTCTGAAACTGGTACTAAAATCATCAAATAAGAAAATAGGTTAATTCCATCTTCATTTAGGCAGGAGTTATTTTCCTGAGAGATTAAATTTTCAATTGCTATCACATGTTTTGAGAGAGCACTTGGGATATTATTGTAATTAGTACCTCTCAGAATAAGCACATTATTTATTCCTGATCTTATCTTTCCATTCTAATTCACCAATTTGCACAGACAGATAACTAAGAATTAAATTCATGTGGTCAACCATTACAAATTACCTTCCAACAAATTATTAAAAACACTCCTTCCATACATCCTCGGTTCTGACTTAGCTATGAAAGTACTGTAATGAACTAGGTGTGCAGAAAACCAACGTGTAGTAATTGTTTCCACTATTTTATGGTCACTTTAAAAGCCATTATTAATGGATTACATAAACCTAGGCTTACCATACATCCTGTTTTGACTGGAATGTTCCTGGTTATAACATATGGTTCCACTCAATTTTAATGCGTATGAAGGAATAATTCCAAAAAAAAATATAATGGATGATATGGATATTTTAATTAGAGGTCATTTGAATGCAGACTTTAATAAAGCTGCGTATAGTGTGACTTGAAAGATCATGAAACTAACTCACACTAATGTTTAAAGGAACATTCCCATTTCAACAGCTTCAAAATTTGAGAAGTAATAGATGCTTGCAAAAGAAAACGGTAACCCTATTAATACCTATACTTTTAAATAGATTTCAAAAAATTATTTAATGAGATCTCCAATAAAGTGAAAGTCCTTTCAACGGGTAAGGCACAAAAGTCGTCATCTAAATGAGAATATGTAACGCAAGTAAATAATGTTCAAAAGATAACCCATTTGAAAAATTTATTCAGGACAGCCTAAGGGTGTTTGGAGAAGTAAAAAAAAATGTAGATATTTTGGCAATTTTTGAAAATAAAACATGATTTGTTAACACAAAAAACCACTTAATTCTATTTATTCTAGTATTTTCTTTATAGTCACTGAAAAAGAGTAACGTAACCATCTTTTCTGTTATAACATGCTATCTCGATAAGTATATGCAGAGCCCTTACCTATTAATTTAATTGTAAAGGATCATTCTCAACCCACATGATACCTTTTTTATATATCTACAAACATTTTTCTGTGTTTTACTTCCCTTCCATCAATCGAAAATCTCCATCAAATAAATTAATAAACTCTCTTTATGAAGGCCTTAGCCAAGCGAATGAAAATTCTTTCCCTGATGGTAATTAAGACCCTCTTCTCTTCATTTTGTTTTCTCAGCCCATTTCATACATCTTTATCATTGAGATTAATTTACAGCATATTCTGTGGAAGTCTTAGGTAAATACAGATTCGAATAATAGTCTTTTCAACTAACAAAATTAATACTTGTATGAATAAGTATCTAACTGATATTTTTACTAATGAAAGCCTACCAAGAGAGACAAATAGAATAATCATTTTTAATAATTTGAATTCAAAACTGTTGAAATATCAAATAGTTAAGCGATGACCAGATACTTTGCACATAGCAAGTGCTTAAACACAGTATCTATCATTAGGATAATACATATAGAGTTCATTGGCTAATTTCTACATTTTTGTCCCTTGTTATTTGAGCATATTTACAATCTTCATTTATTGCTATGGTGGAGGTGGAATATCCAGAGCTAACTCCATATTTATCACAGCAAAAAAGCCTTGAAAATTATTATGATCTACACAACTTACACAAACAGAGATCCAACTATTTCATTGCATGTCGGAAAGTCAGAAGATTAGCTGTTAAAATCAAAATTTGATAGAAAAACCATTCAAAATGGTGAAACAGGTGAGTATTTCAATCTTATACAATATAAAACAAGTCAATTTGTGTTGCACAAAGGAGATGTTGAGTTGAAAAACAGAAGGATCTGTAAATCAGTGCTTCTCAATCCTTCTATTTGAAGCTACTTCAATCATTATCCAACCTCATGACAGACCCACCACCCAAGTGAATAAAATTTTAAAATCTGATTTTGTTCTTCAAAAAATGTTCATTAAAAAGAAATTAATAAAATTGTCTTATTTAAAACATCAATGAAGACATAAGAAATGCCATAATAAAAACATAAAATTAAGTAATGGTGTAAGCAACGTAAAATTAAAAATCATAACTAAATTTGGGTTTCCTGTTTATGTACACTCCTGGCCAAAATTAACGCAGCACCTCCCTAGCAATCCTTACGGCCGGTGCTGCGTTAATTTTGGCCAGGACTGTACATGAGTAGGGCCAAGAAGAGCAGGCTCAGGGGGTGCATTATGATAGAAAGTTATTTCTACAGAGGTCCATAGACAAACAAGTGAAAAATTATTTAACATGGAGTTTTTAAAGTCATGTAAAATAATTTTTCACTAGCTTGATTCAGTATTTATAATTTCTATTATAAATTAACAGGGTAAGGCTTAGAAAAATTCATTTTGAGAATTCAATGAGTGCCAGCAGCTAAAAATTTTAAGAGTCTCTACAGGAAATGATTAAGTGTTTGCTCATAAGAAAATGGGTTCATTCTAAAATTGCACAGTAACATTCTTTCAACTTCAACATAACTCCCATCCACACTATGGACACCAAAAATCAATGGGTTTTAAGTTCATTACCTTTTATAAGCTCAGCTTGGTAACTCTTTCTTAATGTTGTCAGAAACTGATTGTAAAAGGATTCCGATTCATTTGGATTCATCGCATTGTGAAAATCTAGCTTATTTCCCTTGAGCATGTGACATAAGGTAAACTGGCTTACACACAATATTTCAAGTTTCATGTCCTTTACACTTTTGGACCATCTTCTTCCATTTTCATCCTCAAAAATCCTTGTATTGAGGATCTTCCTTACCCTAAAAAAACAAAAAAATTATTTAAAGCTTATCATAGATATAAATGAATTTATGAAAACAAGTTGAATTTCAACTTCATGCATTCACACTACTCAGGATTTCAATGAGTTGATAAATAAATGACCAAAAATAATAAATATCATCAGGTCAAGCCATCTTAAGTGCAATCCATTATTTTTAGAGTGTAATAATAACAATATTGAAGAATTAATTATGCGTATTTTAGTTTAATTACGGAGACTACTCTTACAATTAACCTTTTTCAGAACACAAACAACCATGCCCTAACAAGGATTCGAACCCAGGACCTCGGCGTTGTAAGGCTAGCAACTCTAACCATTGTGCCACCAAGGCCAGCAAAATTAAATGGATTTTGATGGGATGGTACCCAAGTCATTGCAGTCAGTCACTTGATCGATATAGCTAATTTGATTCAAAATGTAATGATAGATTATATGAGACTGAATATCACAGTAACAGTATGTGACATGCCTTATTCTAAGTAAAACACCATCATCATTTTGTACACAATTGTACACAGAACACAGAGGAACTAATCATGTTACCTAATACAATTGGGTAGCAATATTTAAAGCAAATCCACTTCATGTGTGGCAGTTATTAACTCGAAGAGTACGGAAATACGTCGAATCTCAAGTTTCATGAACACTTCTATTGGAATTACACTTCAATAATGTGGGAAGAGTACAATACCGCAGTAATTATGAGCAACTATATAAAATTCATTGAGCTAAGTCACATAAATACAAAACGGAAAATTTGATAGAATTGAAATTTTATTGTTTACAAGTTAAAACTAAAGGGTAAAATTTCACTTTTTACCACTAAGGGTAAGAAATTTTACCACTAAGAGGTATTAACATCGTTCTAACAACGGTTATTTTGCACAGCCTTGTTCATTTTCAGATACTTACATATACTCGATATCTTTGTCTGTGTCATATCTTGAAATACCAACCAGCACACACAGTCCTCTTCCGATTGATGATATCAAGGATTCCCCGACTAAAACGAAAACAGGTTGGTATCAGAGATCAACATATAAAACAAGATAAGTTGTATGTGGAGAAGGAAAACAAAGCACTCACCACTAACTTTGGCACACGTTACCCTTTGTATCACGGCCTTCATTATTCAAAAATGATTGATACAAGGTAAAACTTATCCACAGTGAGTTAGTTTCTCTTAAGTATATGATATTTAATATATTTAAAAGGTTTATATGACAATTTTATGTATTTTAAGGCAAAGTTTGCATTACTGACTATGATTTCTGCTAAATACAAACACCTTGAGACCCGCGCATATGATAAAAGAGAAGCGAAAGTTGCGGCGTGCTTCCAAATACGCTCCAATTTTAATTTCCTCGCAAGGGAACATTTGTTCAGAAGATTTTCATCTGTGCATTTTTAAATCATGTGTTGACATTTATTTTGAGAGAACTTTTAAATGAAAAATCCCGCTTGCCTTCTCTATAAGAAAGCTAGAGGGGTTAGGAGGGGGGTAGATTGTGTGGGATGGGGTGCTGATGTTCCTGCGAGGACAGTTCTCTCACTCGATGCGAGCTCCGTTGAGGATGTTCCATTACGGGTTGATATTGACGCTGCTTGCGGTTACCACTGCCGTACCCGTTGATTTTTTGTGGCCCCATGGCGAAGAATTAGACCAATTCTTACCTCCAGAACAAGATGAAGTTTCCAGTCCTGAGTTTCCTCTCAAAGTGCCAATTGTGTTTTATGATGAGACTTACCATTCCGTATACGTAAGTTGAATAATTATCTTAGTCAGAGTCAAATAATCTGGATTTAACTTCCTATAAATAAACGTTTTTTAACTTAAGTTAAATTACTTTTGACTTCTGTCTTTAACTTAACGTTTGAGATTTTTTTACGGTTATCTTTTGATTACTTACAACAAAAATATAATTTTCCTTGTGCATGTTTAAACAATAGAAAATTCGTTCCTCCATATTTTCTGTGTAATTTTAATAAGTAATCAATAATTTTCCCTATAGCACATTATAATAAAAAATTGTTCGGGTCGTCAGCTTCGATTTTCTAAATAAAATCGTAACTCTTATCATTCTTTATTCGTATTTTCCAACCAGTTTCCTATTCTTGTTTCCTCAATATACCATCTCGAAACAATATGTACATGCATTTTAGTTTCAATTAAAAGGACTATTTGTTAGATATGAATCATTAGTATACCATTGGTATAAATTAGATCTATTTAAAAATGTTTTACGTATTTAATGACGAAATCAAAAATTTACAGGGTTAAGTTGAATTTTTGAGTAATCTTTGCTCCCTATCAAGAGCTAACATGAAACATTGACCTTTCAAACAATCTATCCAAACTTCGACCCTACTTGCTGCCATTCCATGGTAGTGACTCGCAGTAAGGCTGCCTCAAGAAATAGTTATAGTAATCCTGCATAAGAGAAATTCCAATCGGAAATGTATACAAGATTTGGATTTGTTTATCTTTGTGATCTTGAGTAAATGCCTACGATTTTATGTAAATACCATCACAAACTTTTCCGCCATTATTCTTAACAAGTCAGTCTGTCCCTAAAACATTTTTATCCTGTAAAATGTTTATCCGAAATAAGTGTTTTACGTTGCAGCAACGAAAATTCATTCGACAAACTATTCTTAAGTAACCATAAAATTTCCGAAAATTTTATAACTCAGTTCAATTGAAGTATGCCGGAGACTTCTCTCATAGTTGTAAATACGAATTCCCAGCGAATTATTCTCGGAATTGGCGCGTAATCGAATGTTTTCGAATGCTTTTTCTAAGGGGAGCTAACGACTTGCGATTTGCCGACGTCAATACCTTATTCGCAAATTGTTCCTCAGTTACTGTATCATACGCAAAGGGACAAGCAATGAGCCCAATTTATTGGAACAAGACCTTGAAGGGCAGCTATCCCCTCCTTTGGTGGACCCAAGCAGGGCGCTCACCACCGCCTTCGCACAAGTCGATTGTGGTGACATGCACGACCTCTGCCTTTCTCGACCCGTCTACCATTAGTAATTGCTTTCTGGACGTGTCTTCCCAGATATTCCTCAAGGGTCACCGAATTGACGAAACCATGCCTCACACCTCCGCAAGATGAGACAAAAAGTGACCGCTGAGAGATTTTTCGGGCAATTGACCCAGAGAGAGAAAAATGCGCGCCAAAAGGGTGTAGGAAGAGCTGGGGTGAAAACAGTCGATGCTATATTTAGATATGGCTCTCGTAGACGAGAGCTATTTTTAAGTGAGCGATTAATAACCCCAGTTAATTAAAGGACTTCTTTGAGGAGGTAACTTCTCTTTTAGAAACTCTAGTAGTTTCTACGATTTGGATTTACCTGTTTTCAAATCATAATTATTAACTTACAGATCCAAATTAAGGAAGTAACACAAGACAAACTTAATTTATTTTGAATTCATTCTTGAAACTCTTAAGGACGGTTTTCTGAATAATTTTTGCAAGTACGACGCTAAAGGAAGCATCACATTATTTGGTTTAAGTTATTGTTAAATGCCGTATTTCCGTATTCTTCTTTGTATATTTCTACTATATAAATTTTCTTCATGTTATATCTTGATTCAATGATGTGTCTCGGCGGAGCCACCACGGAAATACTAAAAGTCAGTCGTTGTAAAAGTCGTTGAAAGACAGACGATACCGACAAACCGTAAAATGAAGCATTCTTGAAGCATCCTCCTTAGTAGGAAGTGCACAGAATATGTATTTATGGCCCTCAGTTTTATGAAATCTAAGTGGCTTTTCTTAATACTCAATTTGGATACTCAAAATCTGCGCATGTGTTTACACAATTTGATCACTGAGGGAAGGTCGACAAAAATTCTCAAGACTTAACGATTTATTCCGAAATTCTCGGAATAAATCCGGAATTCCCGGAATCTTCGTTAGCAAGAACTCTCTCCTCTAGGAATTTTAGCTTCATATTACTGCTTCTCACTTTCATTTTAATTCATTTAAATTCTGCTAAAATCTCGCTTCTTTCTTTTTTCCTCTTTTTGAGAATTCCTATGAACTGTATGTAAACTGTAAGAAAATTTCGAAATATTACTAATATTTCTTGATAATTAGTTCTTATTGAAATTTTATTTTGACAGATTGACACTTTCAAAGCTAACACAAATATACTCCAATTCTCTTTTCACTCTTCATAAATTTATGTTCCATAACAACATTTTCCGTTTTGATGTATAAGTAATAGACATGGTAATTGAAAATATTCTTAAGAATATAAGGTTATTTATGGAATGAATATCGTGTTAATAATTTAAAATTGTGATAAACCTACTTGCATGACAATTATATAATAATGATAATTTTGCCGAATGCAAGAATCTAATTTTAATTTTTCTGTCAATTGCAGAAAAAAAGGGAATTGCAGATTTCAAAATGTTTTAGCGTTTCGTTCAGCTAGAATCCATGAAAACATTACAATTTAATTACATTACATTTCAACTCCAACCCTTCATTCTTCGCCGAAAACATGGGAATAAATTCTTATACATAAATTTTTAAGAGTGAAAAACCATCGTATATAATGTATTCATATAATATCGTACATCAGCGTATTTAACTATCAATTTAATGAAATGGCTGCGTGCTATATTTTCATATTCTCTCTCTCTCTCTTTTAATTGATATCTTTAATTCTTCTGAATTATGATATTATATTCGAATTTGAAATCTTAGAACTAAAGTTAAAATTATATTACCTCATATTCACATTACCCAGCTAAAAGTGCTTCGATAGCTTATTTTTATAATTTATTTTATGGTTATTTCGCACGTGGGCTTTCACCGGGAATCGAACCCAGGACCGCTTTCATCAAACCCGAACGCGCTGCCCACTTGGTTATCCAGGAACTGTTTTGTTGACTCTACTGTTTGAAAAAACAGTCTTTCTGCTATCTTAGTATTGATTTATTAATTTGGATTCTGAGTCCATGTATTGCAACTTTTATCGAAATACCATTGGGGATGGGATTCCGTAACTACTTTCTACCTTTCTAAGAAAAAGTTGAATTTAAGAAGATGTTCCGAATTTCTTTTTAGGGATAGGTATCGAGAACTTAATTTAATGGAAGCATTTTCATGTCTTCCATTTGTTAAAGCATTATCAAAGTATTCATTTTGTTACTAATAAAGTGCCTATATAGGAAGTAAACTCGGCTATAAAAAAATGTCTACGTTACGATAATAGCGAGTAATTTGGTTAGGATCAAAGGGCAAGACAATCATGCGAAAGTGGGAGTTTTATGGAAATAGGTTCTCATAGTGAGGTGATTTTCAGGAGTGTTTTTTTAATTCAATAATATTTGTCTCTTTATTGCATACGTAATTAGAAATGGTACGATTTTTCTTTATTGTTTGAAGGTTGGGAGAATGAACTTCCTACATTCGTTGTTACAAATTGAAGACAAAAGTTTGAATTTGAATATGATGAACATATGGTCTACGTCTTAAAATCATTGGAGATCAAAGGTCTTTCAAGCGAGGAGGCCTGATTCCCGTCTGATTGGAGCCCAGAAGTATCTTTATTTAGCTATACGTGTTATGATTTCGCAATTAACAAAATAAATATACTTCCGAAAAATGACGAATATTTTGAATCACAATTATCTATACCGGCTTAATATTTTTATGAAAGTAGACGACCATATTCCTGGGGAAATGGAAATAATTGGACTTTTAAATACTAGTGATTAAAATAAAACATATAAATGGTTGAAGATTAACAATGGAAATAACACTTTAATTTATACAAATAGGGCTTTAATTAGGCAATAATCTTAAAAATCAGGTCCTATACTTCCCTTACACATGACCATCTGAGACTCTTACACTTATTATTTATAGTAATACTACGAATACTCGAAATAATTCAAAATGATTTCAATATCAATAATTAGCATGAAGGTACCGAAATAAGTCAATTTTTTCTTGTTCTATAAATATTTAATAAGTCCTTTTAATTTTTATTCCCTTTCTCACAAAAGTGTGCTTTAATATTCCTGAGATCTTCTACTGGTGCAAAGTCCATTTCAGTGCTCCGAAACTCCTCAATGATGATGGTATTAAACCAATTCTTCTTCAGAGGAGAAAAAAGAATTCTGGAAAATATAGGCTGAAAATGTATATTCATCTCTTTTCCATTTCATGCCCCGAAAATCAATTCTGATATCGACTGTAGCCCGCTTAAGCTCAGTATCGGAATGATTCACATTAATCCTGAAGAAAAGAATGATGTCTGGGCGGTCAAGTGAGCGTGGGATTCCCATCTTCCTTCGTCATGGGGTGACAAAATATCTCCACGTACATACGATGCATCTCTTCCTATTCTGAGGAAGGCTAGGGGTCAGCCGCCTTTGCCACACAGGGCGAGTACTTCATGAAACACTGAGTTACATCTCACTTTTTTAATTAATGGCACTCTGTGGAAAACTTATCCCGGCATCGATCTTGACTGGACCGAAGGAGGGTTATCCTCAGAGGCGAAGGTCGAGGCGATAAAAGCTTTATCTAGCTCCTTTTTGGGTGTCCGTCTATAATTGGAGGGGTGAATGTTCACGACACCCGAGGCAGCCAATCGCAGAGCTTTGAGGATCCCCATTCACCTCGCACAAAGCAACTCATAAAACTGTCTTCCTCGCGGAGTTGAAACTGTCATATGCGTCACATTTATAAATGATAACATTTCAACCGCATGCTCGATGGCACGCTAACTAATGTGTTTACTAAATGAAATTTACGAGATAAGCCCGAGAATAAATCTCGCTGCTGAAAGAGACGGTAAAATAATCCCAGATTTCGGAATCACAGCTCTCTCCCAAATGGAGAGTCCGTTTATTGTGTATATAAGTGCTGTTTACGAAATTTTTCGAAATCACGAAATAAGCCATTCGGACATTGGAGTCATTATTTCAAGAATGGAAGTCCATTGATAAAGGCAAAAGGTGATTTCATTTTCAAGCAACGATCAAGAAGTCCGCTGAGGGATTGATTCTGGATTTAGTTCAATATCCTTTCATACTTAATTTGAAAGCAGACAAAGTTTTAGGGCCTTAGTTCTCAACCATCAACGTATAAAAATATAATTGTGTCATAATAAATTATATAAAGTAGCCGTATATTTTTCTATAATCTATTAGATAGAAATATTCACATCTTATCCCTAAGGGCCTTTACCACGGGACTAAGAAAAATTATTCCGTGATTATAAGGATATTTTTCTTTCAATGAATTTCGTTGGAGATATAGGTTAAATCTTAGGGGAGACCGGGGTAATGGCGCCACCTTAAGGGAATCGAATTTTCTACAGCTTGCCAAATACGTTTTATGGCAAATGCAAACGCTGAAAAGCTTACTTCACTTGTCTGATATCTGAAGGAATTTAACTGATATCATAACTATTGATAAAATACTTTAAAGAATATTTTTAATGAGACACTTCACTGTGGTGAAATAACCACGGCTACCGGGGTAATTCCGCCATGGTTTCGGGTATATGACGCCGTCATTGTAGGTAGCAAATAACTATGAATTTATAAATTCTTTTTTATTAAAACCAGTAGGCGAACATGAATTTTTAGGATTTTAACGAAAAACATTGAATTATTTACGGAACAGAGCAGTAGACAATTTGAGAAATTAATTGGTACTAATTAGAGCAACAGAAAACAAGAATTGCACCCGTAAATGTAAATCATTACATTATTTCAGCATGAAAGAAAATAAGCTATGCCTGTAGCTAAGGTATGGAATATGCCGCCGCTGCGGCGGAATAACCCTGGGTGCTATGGCGCCATTACCCCAGATTGACAACATCGTGGCTTACGTCGTCATTAAGCAAACGTTTATGTGAAAAAAATATATTTACCGGTATGAAAATGTAGCTTAATTACTAAAAAATAGGTTTATGTACTTTCGTTTTCTTGTTTTTCTTCAAAATAAGCCGTGTTTACTCCTAAGGAATTTGTGAATTGAAGGAATTCGTCAACACTGCTGTGCATAGAAGAGATTCACTGCATGAGAATGAGTAAGAGATTCCATAGGTGCAGGTATTCGGAGGTGGGGTAGGTTGTCGATGCTCCGCCCACTGGTACTGAGAAAGGCTCTTTACTACGCGGTACTATTATAATGTTATTATTATAGAGAATGCTTTTCTTGTCTTATTCTGCAGGTGAACTCCAATGGACTACTTTCTTTTAGAACAGACATTCCTAGTTTTTTCAACATTCAATTTCCTCTTGATTACCCAGTGATTGCTCCATTGTATACTGATGTGGATACAAGAGGAACTGGAATGATTTACTATAGGTTAGTTGCAACTCTTTACTAATGCCCCCTCTTTTTCTTTTTAAGTCACTCATCTTTATGAAAGTTGACTTTATGTTGAGTTTACATTTTCATACCTGTTAAACATTATGTGAAACTTGGTAGAAGTCAGTTAAATAACAAAATAATTTGCCCTCTTTGTTGTACAATCCTGGCCAAAATTAACGCAGCACCAGCCGTAAGGATCGCTAGGGAGGTGCTGCGTTAATTTTGGCCAGGAGTGTACATTATTCATTTTATTTCTCTATGCTATTAATACAGGAATAAAATCATTCAAATATCAAATGCAAAGACCCTGCTTTATCAAAACAATTTTATATTGAAAAAGGACTTGAACTGACCTAAATATTATTCATGTAGAGTAATATCACCACTTCATGGAAACTGTCAGAAATAGTCATTAATCCTACATAGTTATGTGTCTTTGTGAAAATCTTACAGCATCTCTGTTTATTCTCTCTTTTGCTAGCTTCTTCAACTTCAAATCCTCATGTCCTTAGAATCTAATGTATTATATCTATTTATAAGATATGGCCAACCTTTGACTATTCTATTATATTACCTCCTAATAATATTTTTCACTCTAGTCAACTGTCTTATCAATTTGTTCCTTTGTTATTTCTTTCAATAAGTTTATAGTTATATTAATTTCACTTAACAGAGAAACTGATGATGAAAACCTGCTTGAGAGAGCGAATAATCTGATACGAGAATCATTCAGTTCTTCTCCAAAATTTGCTGCTAGTAGTATATTCATTGCAACTTGGAAGAAAGTGGGATACTACAATAAAGGATCTGACAAGGTGTGTTATAATTACAATCTTCTTCTAATTATCATAATATCTTATCATTATTACTTTTTCATGTATAAGTTAATATAATCTCTATACTAACAATATTTACTATAATTCCATTACCCATTACCTTCTTAATTCCAAATTATTATTTTGATGATGATCAAGTTCTTGAGCCCACTATAATTTAAATTATATCTATATGTGTATGCTCATGCATTAATCTCTGATAAACTAAAACATACATGCAGACAAAAATATACATGCAGACAATAACAGTGAATAATTCTTCTCCTTAATGAAAAAATCAGTGATTTTTGTTATAAAGTTTGCCCTTTGTAAAAGAATGAATATTCTATCATCCTAAATTTCTCATCAATCTTTAATTATCTATTTAAATCTTAGGTTAATACATATCAGGTGGTCATTATTAATGATGGGGATTCATCATATGTTGAGTTGATATATCCTGAAGGAGGAATCCAATGGGTTCAAGGAACAGGAAAGTCAAACAGTCTCCCTGATGCAAGAGCTCAAGCTGGTTTCATCTCTGGGGATGGACGTCTTCATACTCTACGTGGATCAGGGACCCACCAAATCCAAAACTTAGACAAGTAAATACTTTCTTGAATCCAGCAGAACATAAATCTCAACTGCTTGTTTTGTGAACCGTTTTAAGTGATTAAACTTCTTAAGATTTTTTGTCTTCAGGTTATAGTTTGCTACATTAAAAGCTGTTATTTCATCCTCATAAATTTTCTAGTGAAATTAAAAAAAAATCATACAATTTAAGTTTCTAAAAAATTCTAAATATCTTCATAATTATATTTGAGTTGAAAATCTTTTACAAAATAATTCTCAGTAACTGCAGAAATGAACAAGGAAATGGTAAATTTCTAATTTAGTGCTTTGGAAGGAAATTTCTCCAAAATGGCAGCACTTAGGAGGGATTGCTCATCGTATATATAAGCCGCAACCCTTCATCTACAATATGGTGTTAGTATCATCTCGATATCTTTAGTAATAAGGGAGATACAGAATTTCTCCCAAACAGCACCAAAGTAGAAATTTACCAAGGAAATATTTCATGTCAGTAATAGATAAGAAAATTATAATTTCAGATGGTCAAATATTGGGATACCTGGAAAGTGGCTTTATCATATTGGGAGCACTGGACCATCTGGAAACATCGCAGAGCCTGATATTGTAAATCTTGGTATGGAACTTAACTTATTTTGATGTAAAACAGTGATATTTACAAAACAGTTGTACAATATTTACCCAAGAACTTCTGACTGACCACATAGTGTTAGCCAGGGCCGTGCGCAAGATTTGCTCGTGGGAGGGGTTTTGTTCGTGAAACTTTATTTCTGACTTACGCGAAAGTGTGACTCACCGTGACGTGAACAGACGTAAACATGATAGTTGAAAGAGGCACTAAATTTTGGAAGAAAAAGTTTACTAAATGAAACATTAAATAAAATAATTTCATTTTATCCTATCTTAAATTCATCATTCGTGGAACTTTTTGTATGAAGGATCCTCATGGGGGGGGGTCGAACCTCCAAAACCCCCCCTGTGCGCACGGGCCTGGTGTTAGCCTATAAAATAACTTTGCGTAAGCTTAAGTTTCAGCATTTATGAGCAGGATATGCCAAATCAGATAAATTACTCAATATTTAATATTGTAGGTCATACATTTTTCTTTTGTGTTTGACTATAATATATGTAATTTAAGATGAATAATAAATAATGCTGATAAAATTCAATGGACTTAAACTATGAACTCTTCAGTGGATCTATTGCTATGATAAATTCATAATTTTGAAAATATTTTTGGAATTTTATCCATTCAAAAAAAGATAGATAAATAAAGTCAATGTTGTTACTTATCCACTCATACTCTTGCCATTATGAGGGTGTACATGATGCCTATATTTATTGTTTCGTTATGCATTCCCTGGAATCTATTTTTCACTTTTTGAGAGAATTTTTTCTTTAATATAAGAATTTTTAAATCGAACAAATGCTTTGTGTTTGATGAATAATTTTTAATTTTCTCTTGATAGTTGATCCAGATTCAGAAGCCTCACCAGAGACATGTGCAGAGGGAGGTACTATTTGTCACAACAAGGCAACATGCATAGATTACAGTCCTGGATTCTGTTGCAGATGCTCAACTGGATATTATGGCAATGGACTGAACTGCCTAAAGGATGGTAAATTATTTCTAATTTATAAAAGTTGTAGTAATATAAGCAATTTCCCAGCTGTCCAATGCTCTTTTAAGATCCTTAAAAATATTTTCTGATATTTTATGAACTCATTTTGGAGATCCCTAACTTCCTGAATGTTTTCTTATTTAAAAATTAGCTCATCGTAAAGAAAGGACATTCAGGACCTAAATACGTTAACATGTTGACAAAACCATAGAAAATCTGTTGAGGATGTTATCAAGTGCTTTTTTTAGATATTTGTTATGAAATTCCATGATGTCACTCTTGATCAGATTAATTTTATTAAAATATGAGTTTGTATAATATTTAATCTTGGCAAAATTACTTAAATAATTGGTTCATTAAGGAATATATTCATAATTCTAAAAGAATGTGATGGTTTCCCAAATTTTAAAGAGTTTAGTGTTTTAATCAAATACCTGATCAGTTGATTTTTGCTGACAAGTGTATCTTCCCCTACAATTTCACTTTATTGTAAGAGAACTAGAATTTATTTAAAAAATTATATTTTATGAACTTATTTGAAAAGAATTTTAACAATGGGGTGGTTTATTTTCAGATATTCCTCTGAGAGTTAATGGAAAAGTTAGTGGAACTATAAATGGAATAAGCCTATCAGACATGGACCTTCAGGCATATGTGGTGATATCTGATGGCCGGACTTACACCGCAATCTCTCATATGCCAGAAAGCATTGGCTTTGATGCCCAAATATTGAATATAATTGGTGGTGTAATTGGATGGATGTTTGCAAAACCATTAAATAACGCTATGAATGGCTTTGAGCTGACAGGAGGAATTTGTAACTACACAGCTGATCTATCCTTTCCAAACTCTGGAGAACATGTATCCATCCATCAGTATTATAATGGTTTTGATGTTTTTGATCAACTACGCTTGGAAGCACACATCTTTGGGAATCTTCCATCAATTCCTAGACCAAGCAAAATTGAAATGGCTGATTATGAAGAAAAATTTACTCGAACATCTCCAGGTAGCTTTGAAGGAGAAATTTAGTCAAGTATAGAATTAGTATTGTTAAGATTGCTTTGACAGCTTAGGTCATTTCACATATTAGCTCCCACCGGGAATCAAACCTGGGACTGCTTCTGCCAAAGCCAAATGCACTGCCCATATGGCTGTTTGAGAGCCCCAACTTTAGTCAAGATTGGAATTAATTTCCAAAAATTCTCCAGATTATGCATCTATTAGATAAATATTTCAAAAAGTCCTATTAATTTCCTCAGTGTTTGAGGGATTATTTACAAGTTGTATACAGCAAATTTTTCCATTATCAAATATTTTTTGTTGCAGGTATCATTCAGGCATACTCAACCAGGAAGTACCATTTGGAAGGAGTAAAAATTGACAATCCTTTCTATACACACCATGTGATTACATATGAAGAGTGTATGGCTAATCCTCTTAATGTAACGACACAATTGGTAAAAGTAGCGAGAAATTTCATCACCTATGATGCAAGAGAAAAAATAATACGCTATGCAATGACAAACAAAATTAGTCCTCCAGGAGGTAATTATCATTTTATTCCTAAGTCATCTGATTCCTAGCTAATTTAATCTTACAGTCAGTTATTTTTTCAGCTCTATAAGAAGTGATCAATTTCTTTTTATATCAGTCAAGTTTTGAAACATTATAATTTTGTGTTCAACCAAATTTTTTGTGAGGGCGTTCATCATCTGTCCTTTTCTCTTCAAAGCCACAATCAGATGGGAATGTTATTTTAAGATTCAGAGAGTTGAAATTCTCAATTTGGAGTTTTATATTTTCTTTGAGTTCACAAGTTCAATTGAATATTAGTCTAAATGAGTACAAAGGTAGATTTTGTGTCACAGTTTTTTTTCATATAGGATGTCAGATATTGTGGTAAAGAAATCCTATTCATAACAAAAACTAATTGGCTCTCTGCAAATGAATATACTCATTTTTTTATTCTGAAACAATAAAAATATATTCTTAAGTAAAAAACTGAACTGAAACTGAAAACCACCTAAGAAAGATGAATTTTGTAAACAGTTTCTCCAATGAGGAAAATCATGAACAATTCAACAATAAAGAAGAATTGCACAGATATTTTTAAGTTTGTATTTGTACTTAGTTACTACTAAGTTAGTATTTGACGGCATATAAGACGCACCCTCATCAAGTTGGCCACTCACAAGGAAAAAAGTTTTAATAGTCCGTGCGAAAGCACGGTACCACAATAACTTAAAATGTAGTTTCTTTTAATTGTCACGTTTCCTAAAAGCCAAATATTAACACAATCATTGAATCCAATTATGAAATAGGTAGTATAGACCATCTGGGCTAAAAATAGCATTCAGTATTGAGAGTTAACCTGTGGAGGTTGAACCTTCACATATAAGATGCAGGGAAATTTTCGAGACACAATTTAGGAAAAAAGGTGCATCTTATATCCCGTCAAATACGGGATGTATTTTCTCATAGTTTTTAATTTTATTATGGAACTCTACAATACATCACAAATTAATAATATTTGTATGATTTGGTGTCTTAATCTTTCTCATTTCTCTTCAGAAAATCAGCTGAATGAGAGGCCTCTATTATTTTTCACATGTACATTTCAGAGTTCAAAATCAGATGGATAGTGTTTGCTGTATTTTATTTTCAGTAGCTTGAATTTGTATACTATTCAAAATTCATTCCAACTATATATTTAAACACCATCCATTAATAACAGCTTCTCAAGACAAATTTTTAATTACTGATGAACTCGAAATTACCATCTTGTTCAAGTAGCTGATTCAATCATCGATCATAGAATTTATTTAAAATATATTTCAGATATAGATCCTTGTCGGGAAGGTAAACAGACCTGTGGAGAGCATAGCTCCTGTGTGGTTGAGGGAGACAACTTTAGATGCATCTGTAATCCTGGGTAAGTGAAACCCTTTCCTGTAAAACTAGGGGTGGGGTCAAATGATAATTTCATAATCTTCCGTAAAATTTGATCAATTTAGTTGCAAGGCTTCTGGATAGCCAAATGGGCTGCATGATTGCCTTTAATGAAAGTGGTCTAATCTAAGGTATAAGGTTTGATTTCCAGTGGGAGCCCATATGTCCAAAAGGACCAAGTGTCAAAGCACTTTTCAAATACTACTGCTAATTTAGGTGTGTTTTTGACTTTCATCAAAGAGGACAAACGAAATGAATTCATTTCTCATATCGAAAGGGCTGAAGAGGTATCAAATTCTGTTGACACAGCCTATTCTTCTAAGACTCAAAATCTTAATTCTTAAACATTTCGTTTTAAATTTTGATCACTTTTAATGAATAATCTATTTTTATCCCAATTCTTAACTTATTATTTCATGGTATTTGTATTGCTAAATGTGTCCTGATAGCTGATGTCACTTCAAACATATGGAACCCCACCAGGAATCAAAACTTTGACTGCTTTCAATAAACCCAATTGCACTGGCAATCTAGGAGCCCAAATTTTTATTTCTTACAGTAAAAAAATTTCATAGAATTCTTAGTTATATTACCATATTTTCTCAGTCTTTATGCGATGTACAATAATCGTCCCTCCATTGATTTATAGTATACCTAATTTAATATTCTCCAATCTTATTTCATTTAATATCCTTCTCCTTACACGAAGCTGTCCGTTACTTTATGGTGCCTGTTCAGGCTGAAATAAGTCAGATTTGCACTGCATTTGAAGGGTAATTTAGTAATAGTTGTTTATGCGTACATATAAGGAATTACAATTTTTAAATTGAATATCCCATACTGTAAATTCGGTAGTTCTCTTTCTTGAAATGGAAGATGAGGTTTGTAGAAGAATTGCCTTGGCCAAGGAAGCCTTTATGAAGTGAAGGGAATTGATGAGCAAAGGTCAAAATGAATAAAAGATCAGGAAAAGACAGATGAAATCCTTGGTGTGGAGTGGTTTTCTTATGGCTGTTAAACGTGGACTTTAAGAAGGAAGGAGGAAGTAAAAAATTTAGAGTCCTTCGAAATGTGTGAATGGCATAGAATGGAAAAAGAAACTTGGGTGGATAGGAAAATGAAAATGGAGATGCTGGAGATAGTTCAGAAGGAGAGGGTTTTAATTGAAGTGATTAAGCATCAACAGAGGAAATGGGTGGGTCAAATAGTGAGAGGGGAGGGGTGCTCAAGAATGTAATTGTGGGTCAAGGGAATAAACAGAGGGGAAGACAAAAAAAGCTTTTAGATGATATAAGGGATGAGGAAAGCTACAAGGAAGTGAAGGAGATGACATTGAATAGGGATTTTTGAATTTTTGATGCACATGAACCTATTGAAAGGTACAATACTCATGTATGTTTGTACATTCAGTTTAATAATCTTCCATATCCATAAATAAATTGTCTTTATTTACTGTATAAATTTGAACTACATAATTAAACATACACCAAGATTGTGAGTCAAGCTGCCTGGAAAATATTTAAGCTTACAATTATCGGTAATCTTGATCCTCGTATATAATACATTTGTATCCTTTATATAAGAAGTAAACCTTTTTGATAAGTGCATTATGTGGTTTCTGACTAGCTAAATGGGTTCCAATTTTAATTATAATTTTATGTAATATATTAGAATAATATGAGTAATAAATGGCTGACGAGTAATCTCCAACTTTACCCTCATTCCAAATCATCTCCAGGCTAAAATGGACCTTAAAAATCCATACACATCTATAAACATTAATATAATGATATAATCAAATATGAAACATTCCTTCCATTTAAGCTTATAATACCTTTTATCACAAAAATCTTATCAAAAGAAAAAAAACAATACATCCCATCTAGATATATCCCAGGGTTGATGGCATGTTGTCTGTGGTAAAGAAATACTGGGCAGGAGCAATTATATACCATGAATAGAGTACTCTCTCAAGTAATCTTCAAAATGAATGGCAATCAAACTTTCATGGAATTTTTTCCTATAGCTATCAGCTGGTATATTCACCAACTGATTCTTCCCAACAATGTCTTGATGAAAATGAGTGCCAAATTGGATCTCACAAATGTGACAAAAATGCTGCTTGTTTTAATGATGAAGGAAGTTACCACTGTCAATGTAATCCTGGTTACAGAGGTGATGGAAGGAATTGTGAAAGTAAGTGATTTGATAACTATAAGAGAAATAAATTAATTCTAACTAACTCAAACTTGATGACTACAAACAACTTTTTTCTTTGAGTTTTGTCATTCCATAAATTTAATTTTGAAAGCAAATTTGATGCACTCAGATTATAGATGCATTTGTATCTGGGATCAAGATGATATATATGTTAAAATAGTGCAATACCTTTTACGTTAACTTGTTTAATGTTTAATGCACAAATTATAACTCATAAAACATGATAGTACACAAGTGTGAATCACCTGCAATGAATTAGTAAGAACCACTGAAAGTGTTCATAACTATCAGTTTGATGGTGGCCCTCTATATTATATATTAAGATGGATTTTCAAGACTTTTGCAAGAACTACTCAACCAAATTTTTGACTGCACATAACTTTAACAAAAATTGAGTGTTTTTAATGCCTTATAGGAATCACAATGCTCATAATTATATTTTAAAAATATGAATAGTAGACTTCACAATTTATATGATTAATTGGTGCTTGTTGCATAAGATTATGATCCAGAGCCTTTAAAATATGAGAAATGGTTTCTTAAATGTTTAGTGTGGAGGACCCCTCGATCAGTTTTATTACAGGGAAAAGAAATAAGTTATATGCTTGGATACTCAGATGGTTCTTTAGCCATCACTTGTTCAACATTGATTCCTGTTTTATATCGCAAAATAATAATAATAATATCCAAAAATAGGTCCTCATCGTATGGGTTAATAAAGGTTTTTTTGATACATTAAGGAAATAACTTGAATTTGGAAGATACTGTGAATTCTTAACTATTACAGCAGGAATGATTTGTTCATGTTGCAAAGTTGAATAAAAACTTACTGTAGAAATTCACTAAATTAATTCTATTTTTAGGCAATCTGTTTTTGTAAGGTGTCACAATAATAATTTTTTCATTTATTAAATAATTAACATCAAGATAACACTGGACAAGTTTATAATTCTTACTTAAGAGTTAGAGGAAAATAATATGACAGGCTGTATGGTATGTGCTATAAATATTTTGAGTAAAAATTATCATGAATATTCTTAAACTATATTTCAGCACATACGTTTACATAAATAGCATTCCCAGAAATTTTAATGGAAAGAAGAGATTATGTGTATTTCGATCCTTTCCTTGTAACTATTTCTGTAAAATTAACGAGAAGTTTAGTAATTAAAATCTGGATGTAAATTGAAGTAAGACTTAACGAAGATCAGTAATTCTTTTACCAATTACTATACACTCTGTCTTCTTTAAATAGATCAGATTATAATCTCCATTCCATAATTACCTTACTGTTTCCAATTTTATTTTTCAACTAAAATGTACATACTTTATATTCAAGTTTATATATCTATTACATATAGATGCTTCTCCGGATTCATTCATATATATAGCTATGTATATAGGATACTAATTCACAGACTAAACCACAAGCGTCATTGACTTGAAATTTTTATGAAGTGTTGGCTATAATGTGTAACCGAATTCAAAGAATATTTTCTAATAAAGCGAATTTTAAGAATATTTTCAATACTTTTTCTACTTTTGAGGACCCTCTCGATATTATGTCGACCTGAAACTTTTGTAATCAACATGCTTGCAGAATGGAAGTAACATTTTACTCGTATCTATTATATGTAGATGCTTCTCCGGATTCATTCATATAGATAGATAGATAGGTAAAATACTAATTCACAGGCTAAACCACAAGCATCATTGACTAGAAATTTTTACGACTTATTGGCCATAATGTATAACCGCCAGAAAAATTGCGATTTTGAACCACAGTGCCATGGGTTCGATTTCAGAGGGCCCCTCTCAAAACTCAAGAAACAGATAGATATGGTCAGGATCTATCGATAACATTAATGACTTTTACAGAAAATATCCTGGGGTCGATGCTAGGATGATGCAAATATCTGCCATTTAAAATACATTGGGGTAGTTTTTCATTATTTTTTTTGATGCACGTATCGGAATGATAGGAAGTTCGTGCTTTTCTAGAAGATGTATGGTAAGAATTCGTTTGAGAAAAAAATTTAGATAAGACTGAACTATTCCTGGGTTTGATGCCAGAGCACATTAACATTTCTCTCATAAGGAATATAAGGGAAAAGTAGGACGTCGTTTGAGGCAGTAGCAGCCAATATTTCTGCTTGAATTTTCGCACATAGTTAGAGATGGTTATCTTCTATTGTGTTGCATAGTAAGTATTACCAGAAAGACCTGGGTTCGATGCCAGGTGGTAAATATGTCGTCCATTTAAAAGATATTGGGTTAGTTTTTCATTATCTTTTTGATGCACTTATTGAAATGATAGGAAGTTCTTGCTTAGGTAAAACATATATATTAAGACTCGGTTTAAGAAAAAAAATTAAATTAGACCATGCTGTTCCTGGGTTCAATGCCAGAGCACATTACAAATTCTCACATAAGGGATATATGTGAAAAGTAGGACATTGTTTGAGGCAGTTGCAGCCAATTTTTCTGCTTGAGTTTTCACACATAGTTAGAGACGGTGATCTTCTATTGTTCTGCAAATTACTTATCACCAGGAAGACATGGGTTTGATGCCGGACGGAGAAATTGCAGCTAGTTTTAAGAATATTTTTAATACTTTTTCTGCTTTTGAGGACACTCTCGATATGATCTCGACTTGAAATTTGTGTTATCAACATGCTTGCAGAATGCAAGCAACATTTTACTCGTATTAATATATATATACATATATATTTACTGTCACATCTCTTAAAAAGAATTAATTCTGTTTATATTAATGTTTTATCAACTTAAAAATTAGTGAACAAGTCAGACTTTCTCTGAACATAGATTATATACAGTGGTTAAATTCAGATTAAGATACCACAATATTAAATTATCTCTCATCACCTATCATTTTTCTATTGTATCCATTTTGAGTTGTGTTATGAAATTATAATTACAGTTTTTCAATATCATCACATTATGTAATCCCTATTTTGAGAGAATGCACCCTATTGCAAAACTGTATGGAATTAAACTCTCTCTATGTCTTCTTACAAATAGAAAAGAAGTAAATGAGCTCAATAGGCTCCAAAAACTTGTGCACCCTCATGCTTTGCTCACCTTCCGTACTGTCCTGACTATTTTATCATTATCCCCTTAAAAGTGATTTCGTCAACAAAAATCATTCTATACCTACCTCTATGGCCAGAAGATTTTGAAATCGTCAATATTAAAATACCTTAATTGGTCTTATTTCAGAGCAAGAAACCTGCGAAGACATTCACTGTGATGTAAATGCTGATTGCATTGAAACTCCACTTCGCAAACCTGAATGCATGTGTAAGCCTGGATTCAGAGGAAGTGGTTTTCAATGCATAGCTGTGACACAAGAAGGTAAAACATATTCTTTTTTTGAGTAATTATTTTCTAATTCCTAAAACTTCTCATAAAGAATATTTTCTACATTTCAGTGGGATGTGATCAAGTTGACAACTGCTCACAATTCGCATCCTGCTCATACAATGAGGTTGCTGAACAGTATCTTTGCAGTTGTTTGCAAGGATTTGTAGGTGATGGTATTATCTGCAGAGAAGCCAGTAATGATTCTAGTAGTGGTCCTCCACTAGCCACTTGCCTCATGGGATACTGCTGGTGTCCACAAGGATACAGATATGATGGTGGAGATGGTTGCTTGGAGGAACCACTTATTGAAGACTCTAGAGAAAATCCTGAAGATGGTAAGATAACAAAATTCATATTTTCCATAAATGTAGTTCGATCAGTTGAAATTATTCAATAGAATTACATAAAATTTCATTAGTTGGATTTTAAATTTGCACCCCTTATTCTGATAATAATATTGGCTGGATAAAATTAATTATTCTTTTAAATAAATTGGCCATTTTCCTGCAAAGTTGAAATTATCCATTTCCATTTTCCAGCTGAAAATTACCCAGAGCCAGCATGTATTGACAATATATGCATCTGCCCCAAAGGATATGTCCTCACCCCTGACAAATACATGTGTAGACCTAGAGTTGGTGCTGACCTCTCTTCACATGGCACTAAGGGTGTCTCTGGTTTCAAATGTACTTCTCCGTAATCAATTCATACATTGTATATTTCTCTATATGTAGCTATATATTCTCACAATTACGTTCAATGGCAAGGTCACTTTAAATTGCCACAAATTTTGATGAAAATGACATATCAACAGGGTTTGTTGTAAAAATCTCAAAACTTACATAGCTATCATTCATCATCATCAGTGGAAATATATCCATATGAATAGCATCACCCATTCAGATGCATGAACAGTGATGGTTTTGGGAAGGTCCATCACAAAGAAAAGAGCTTCTACTCTGTAGCAGTATCTGCAGCAGATCTAGTATACAAAGAAGAGTATTTGTGATATCTCATATTCATTTGCTTTGTTGAGAATTTCCTGTGAAGAGTGTGGTTGCGGTTCATATTGTTAAAGTCTTTTTGGAATCCAGCTAGCTCTAGTCTGGATAGAGGATAAGGTTGTCTCCAGACCTTCAGCTTGAGTGTCTTGAGTGTTTTGTAAGCAATTGGGAGGAATTTGATGGGCCAGTAATCCTTCAAATTTTCCTTTTCTGTGCTATGGGGCAATTCTTTCTTGGCTCCAGCCATTGGGGATTCTTGCTTGTCTGGGAAAATTTGTGAAAAACTGTATGAAAATGTGACCAATCTCTCTTCCGCCAAGTTTCAGATATTCTGCCAACACTTCATGTGACCTTTTTTCCGTTCTTCATCTTTATGATTGCCCCTATTACTTCTACTAGGAGAATGGAAGGGGGGAACCAGTGAGTTTTGTTTTTTTTTGGGTCTCCTCTTCAATATGTTACATATTGCATAAGCTGCTGAAGTAATCAGCTACCGTCTACAGTATTGTTTTTCTGTTTTTAGTTGCCTCATCATCTATTTTTTGTCGTTTATAAAATCTGCTTCCTCTTCATTGCCAGATGCCATAGGTCTTGGTTCAGAGCCATAGGTCTGGTAAAAGCTATTGCTTTGCTATTTGCAGCTGTTGGAGTGTAGACTTAGATCAGTACAGAGTAAGACTCATTTATCTTTAGTATGAGTTCGCAAATTTTCTCAATACATTGTCTATCTTTACCACATTATCTGTCAATCTCTTGTTAATCAAGAATTAAACCCCTCCAAGTATTTCATCTTCTGTAAAAGAATATATAGCTTTCCCACAGGGTCAGTAGTTCTTATTTTTTGACTTTGCTGAGCCCAATGATATCCCATTTTATCTTCTCTGCTTCATTCAGTAAGCTTCAGTAGTTGATAATTGCTTTTCAAGCTGTGACAGTAGTAAGTCTTGAAGTTCAGGGTAGTAGTTCTTATCCTCATGATGGACCACAATAATGCCACCTCCTCCCAGATATTGAAATGGGTGGTGCTTTTATCTTCAGATAAATTTCCATTACAGAAGCTCATCATGATAATTGTAATTACATTTGGGAGGCATTAAGAAAAAATTCACCAGGCTCTCCTATTTCTGGTTGGTGAATGGCTTTTTCACTATTTGGCCAAAGATATAGTTAAAGCCTCATCAGCATGGTTGATCCATTACCTGCAACCTCTGTTAACACCACTCTGCCTTGATGTTGATGAACTGTTACAAAGAGAGGAGGGGAACTAAATATATATGGAAAAAAGGTGGCATGGGAGTCAATTCTAACCCTTTTCCATAGACTGAAACAATCATCTGACTAGCTCACTTAGATTGTGATGCCATGGATTTATTTTGATTGATAAATGAATGAGTTGTTACCACTTAAATATAGTTGAGAGTAAAATGGAAACATTTAACTTCTTTACTCAAATTAATACTAATTAAATTCCTTTTTTGGATAGAGTTCTTTATTCCCTTTCCTATTTTTGGAATAAAGTTAAATAGCAATATTAAAAGATGCTATTATTGTTAAAATAAATCAGTAACTACAGGATTTGTTGATGCTAAGTGAATAGAACTTTTTCAGTTTTTTATTTGATTTCAATGTATTTTTGCAGTATCATGCAACACTGTGAACATGTGTCACCCCCATGCACAATGTGTGTACGTCTCTCATACTGCCAACTACCAATGTCAGTGTAATGCAGGATATGAAGGGGATGGACATGAGTGTATAGAAAGTGGTGAGTCATTCTAGAATCCAGAATAATGTAGCACATTCAATTACCCCTTAAAATTTTTAAGTGTGAATGCTTCAAAATGTCTTTCAATATCAAACAGATCCTAAATTAACACAGATGAATTACAAAATAAAGTCAAATGAATATCAAATGCTTTCTCTAATTAACATTAATAAAGAACTTTTACCGGCTGTTGTGGCCGAATGGTTAGAGTGCTCGTACGTTATCGCTCTAACTCCACGGTCCCAGGTTCGAATCCCAGCTAGTCAGATTTTTCAGGCAAGGGAATGGTTTTGTGTCTTTGTAAATAGTAATAATTATTGTAATGTAATTGGGATGTTCTTTCTTCATGAATTCTGAATCTTCATCATTTGCCATAGCAAAAGAACAATAATGATTTTTATAAAGATAAAAATTTTCCAAGCAATAAATATGAACCATTTCATTTATTTCAGTTTATTGAAAAAACTTAGTACATGCTACTATAATTCTATTATATATAGACACTTCTCTGGATTCATTCATGTACATAGGTATATAGATAGATAGGATACTAATTCACAGGCAAAACCACAGGCATCATTGATTTGAAACATTTACGATGTATTGGCCATGACGTGTAACCACCAGAAAAAATGCCATTTTGAACCTCAGTATCATGGGTTAGATTCCAGAGGGCCCCAAAGTCCTGATTTTTCCCATTTAAAGGAATTGCTTTGATTTTCGGGAATTAAAAAAAATACTTCCAGGATAGGTGGAGAACTAAAACTCAAGAAACCGATAGATATGGTCAGAATCTATCGAAAACATTAATTACTTTTATGAAAAATATCCTGGGTTTGATGCTAGGACGATGCAAAAATCTGCCGTTTAAAATACATTGAGGTAGTTTTTTATTGTTTTTTTATGCACTTATCAAAATCATAGGAAGTTCTTGCTTAGATAGAAGATGTTCATTAAGACTCGGTTAAAAAAAAAACAATTAGATAAGACCATGCTGTTCCTGGGATCGATGACAGAGCACATTTATATTTCTTACATAAAGAATATAATGGAAAAGTAGGACGGATGACGATGCCGGATGGATAAGTTGCAGCAAATTTTAAGAATATTTTCAATCCATATTTTTCTTTTGAGGACCCTCTCAATATGATACCTACTTGAAATTTATGTTGTCAATATGCTTGCATTCTGCAAGCTTATCGATAACACTAATTTCAAATCAACATCTTATCAAGAGGGTCATCAAAAGAAAAAAAATATAGAAAATATTCTTAAAATTTGCAGAAATATATCTGTCCGGCATCAAACCCAGGTCTTCCTGGTGAAATTTATATATATACTAGCACAACAGAAGATCAACATCTCTAACTTATTGTGAAATTTCAAGCAGAAATATTGGGTGCAACTGCCTCAAACGACGTCTTACTTTTCCCTTATATTCCTTATGTGAGAAATTTTAATGTGCTCTGGCAAAGAACCAAGGAAAAGCATGGTCTTATTACCCATGATACTGAGGTTCAAAATCTTAATTTTTCTTGTGGTTACATGTTATGGCCAATACGTCGTAAAAATTTCAAATCATTGGTGCCTGTGGTTTAGCCTGTGAATTAGTTTGCTATGTATATACCTATATATATGGATGAATCCGGAGAAGTGTCTATATATAATAGATATAATATTTTTTTGAAGTTACATGGCATTACTGTAATTTATCAACAAGATTGAATGACTTCCATATCCATAATTATCCCATGAAACATTCAGGATAAACAAATATAATAATAGTTGAATAAAAATGGGATTAGATAACAAAATGAGTTTGTATTATTACTTCTTATATAAGTTGCGGTAACTGAGGCTTTGTCTCTTATTACTTCCAAGCATTTTAACAAATATGATAAATTCTCTCATAAATCTTTCTAATTTTTCATTGCTTTTAATTTCATCTATGCTTCTCTCTTAAATATTATTGCTTTCTAATTTTTCTAGAAATATCATGCAAAGAAGTTGATATTTGTGACTTGCATGCTACTTGTACTTTCGATACTCTACTTCAGAAGGCAATATGTGTTTGCAACCCTGGTTACATGGGGGATGGTGAAAGATGCTATGCTGTAGGTAAGTTTCTCTTATATGCTTTCTCTTCTCTTTCATCCAAGTAACAAATAAGCTTTTGGACTTCTCATAATACTTCAACAACTAATTTTAACTCTTCATAAAGATGAATGCCGATTTTCTTATGACTGTGGTGAAAATTCTCAATGCCTCTACAACAAAGAAACCCAAAGGCATGAATGTGTCTGTAGTCTAGGTTTCTTAGGCGATGGAAAATCTTGCCATCCCAATGAAGGTACTAGATTACATCTACTTTTTCATTTTCTGTGTTGTATTTCCCATATTTGTGAATTAAACTTGGATTTTTATCCCCAAAAAGACACAGCAGAGTGCACCACTCATGCTGATTGCCATCCAGATGCTGCTTGCGCTTATGATACAGAGAAACAATCTTTCATCTGCCGCTGTAATCCTGATTTCTCTGGCGATGGAAAGAGCTGCTCTCCAATAGCAGTCAGTTGCCACATTTTAAACAACTGTGGTCCTAACGCAGATTGTACGTATGACATCCAAGAATCGGGATACAGATGCAAATGTCGAGAGGTAACAATAATTATTTATTTTCATTTTTATGGAAATTTACTAATATTTTTTATCACTATAAATATTCTGCTTTATATAAGGTTTATGCTGATTAAAATATCCTACTGAAAACTTTTCATATCATTTCTTGATATCCAGATATCTTATTCTGCTCTTTATTTCAATTGATATTGTTTGGCTTTACCTTCACCTCTGCATTTTCCCCTTGGATCCTACATTCAGTTACTTTTTTTAACAATCTTTCTCCTCACAATATTTGATTCACCCATTTTCTTGGCTACTGCTTAATTAATATTAATCAAAATCCTCTCTTCCCCCATCATTCATAGAACTTTTGAGTTTGCTTCTCTTTCTATTCAACTTTCCATATTCCAGCCTAAATGTTCCTCTTCAATGCCTTTAATCTATTGAGATCTTTTTCTACATACAGAAAAGCAGTCCATGCCAATGGTTTTCCTAATCTTTTCCAAATCCCTTTATATTTTATATTATAATTTACTCCATGAAAGCTTTCTTGGCTACAGATCTTCTTCTTTTAATCTCGTCCATGCATATTCCATCTCAAAAGGGAGCATTCTCCCAGAAGGGTAATTTATCGTCTTGATCTAGTTTTCCTCATCAACCCTGATTGTCAAATCAGCATTCATTCCTTTAGTAAACCTTGTAACTTTAGAATTTATTTGAGCTCCCTTGTTTATCATTTAGAGCATTTATTACATTTTATAAACTTATTAGAGAATCAATGATTCTTTAATAGGTTAGAATAGAATAGAAAGATCTATGGTAATATCTATTATGATAAAATCATCTAAATATGCTTATCTATCCGTTCAAGAATGATTTGAATAAGATGATAAATCTGTTAGACATGGGAAAATACAATGCCAATTGCAGGGATTTGAAGGAGATGGTTTCACATGTCAAAAAGATGCTTCTTGTCAACATGATGCAACTGTGTGTCACGAAAAGGCCAGCTGTGTACCTTCCAGAGGAACATATTTCTGTCAATGTAATGAAGGTTATGTTGGAAATGGATTACAATGTAAAGGTAAGTAATAAGGCACAAAGGGGGGAAGAGAATATTGTAATTAAAGTTCAAATTGTCCTACAAATGTCACAAAAATTGTCAACAAGAATTCCAAGTGTGTATACAACTCTGATCTTAATGGAGAAGCTGTATTACCACTTACATATTAAAGGGAAATACTATTGATTGAACGAAAATGTCAATTTCAGCTGTTCTGCTCATCAGCCTGATAAAAAGCCTTGTTTGGTATTCTAAATTTTAAATGTACAATTCTGAAGGAGTCGATACATTTACAAATATTTTCAGTGAAAGAATTATTACATAACAAATTGGTAATTTTAAAATACATGTATAACTTGTTGATGGATTATTTTTGTAAATATTACAGTATCAGTAGTATCTATATGATTTTTGGAAAAGAATTTTGCTAACTATATCCATAGCTTTCAACTTTATTTTGAAAATCATTCACAGCAATATCAAAGCACGAAGGAAACTTTTTACTAGTAAACCAAGGAATGTCTACATTAAGAGTGCCTTTTCAACCAACTGCCACCAACCCTGGTCAGCCAATACAAATTCACTATTTCCAGGTAGCAGTAGGTAAGATATTCAGTTTTGAAGTTAAAGCTATTCACTATAATAAAACTTTGTACTTAAGATGTTATTTTATCGAAACATTATATTAATATTATGCTGTAAGAAATTAGAAAAAATTGATGCCACTTTGAATCTTAAATACTACTACTGTAAAAAGTAGTCATAATAAATTATTATTAAATTTCATATTTTTTTAGGAATTGATATAGATTGTCTAGAAGGAAGAGTATACTGGAGTGACGTTAATGGAAGAACAATTAAAAGCTCCAAGTATGATGGTTCGGATATTCAGATCTTCCTTGACACAGGTAAAGAAAAGGGAAAAATTGTGTCTAATAACACACACAAACTTAGTCTAACACATTGTCCCAATAATGGTATAGCTATTCTCAATTACATAAACAATCCACAAGATTAACAAGGACTAATCTATGATATGTGTTTAAGTTTCAAGATGTTTCAAGGTTGTTAGGGTTAGGGGGTTCTTATGGAAGTTACATTTCAAAATATTTCACATGTATTGATATTAATAAAATATGAAAAGGTATTCACAGTTCAGTCACAGTGAGAAGATCCTGTCATCAAGATGCAGTCAGAGATTTATTGCAATGAAAAATTAAAATTACAAAATTTTGTTATCACTTATTACTAAGTATTAGCAAACAATCAATACTCACACAGGAGATTTCAACTGTCCCAAAACATTCCTGTGAAACAAATTAAAAAAACATACTTCTAGCTTTAGAGTTTATGATGCTAACAATGACAATGACTCTTAGCATTGCTCCTCATTAATTTTAAAAATATGAGGGAAATATGTTTTATTTCTTTTGGCTCACTCGGCTGGCTAATATCCATATTTAAAGCATAATTATTTCTTCTATAAAAACAACAATAATAGTTTACTTTCAGTAATAAGCCTTCTCTGAATTGTGCTGCAAGAGTAATACAGAAAATGGATGTAAAATACATCAGAACATAAAATTAGAAAGAATAATCATTTCATTCAATTCCAAAGTTGTATTTTAGAGGTAAAATAACTGAACTTTTGTACTACAAGGCCTTAAGTGATTCTTCTTTACATTGATGATGAGAAATGTTTCTCTTTTTAATCTATCAAATTTAATAAATCATCTAACAGATATAGGTTCGCCTGAAGGTCTTAGCATAGACTGGGTATCAAGAAACATCTACTGGACTGATTCTACAAGAGACACTGTTGAGGTAGCTAACCTAGAAACCAAGATCAGAAAGGTTTTGATATCTGATGGACTGGTAAACCCCAGAGGAATAGTTGTGCATCCAGCCAAAGGGTAAGCATTCATGTTTAACTATGTATGAGGGTGTAGGAAGAATATGATAAAATATCATTTTGATCTTACTAAGTATCAACTTTCATGAAATTTTTTATGTGAGTGTGCGTATGAGCATATCTGATTAGCTAAAATTTAAGAACCAAAATCTGCACAACTTTTCATCTACAAAGAGTATTAAACATTGTCTCTCTCTAGGTATTTCTTATGATATATGATAGTCTCTTTCTAAATCATATAGGAGGTAAAGGATTCCCATGAGAAATATACATGAAGTGCATTTTTATCATTTGTTAGCATGATTTCTTTTCGATTATTAAATTAGAAAGTATAATAACAATCGTAAGTTAATTGTATAAACTCAATACAAGTATTAGAAGAAAGTAAATTTAATAAATATTACTATATTTAGTTTGGATAAAGTTAACAACTTTCTCACATAGGGGCTTATACTTTGTAACTTATAGTTTTTTGGAGGTGAAAATAATGGGACCTGACTGTTAGTCACACAGAATATCTAGATTCAACTGTACTACTTTAGAGTAATATCCTGTAAGAAAAACTACCCTTAGGCTTTTTATAAACACACTAGCTCTACTGGAAGAAGACATAAGTTCTCAGTTTACGTAGAATATTCTCCATCATCACTGAAATCTAATGTTAAATGTAGAAGAGTACCCTCGAAGGTTAAGTTAGAAATCTCAATTTACTCTATCATATATGATAGAGTGTATGATATGATAGTACATGTGTCCAGAAGAGAGTGATCCAAATAAATTTCTGAATAAACTTTTAAACAAAATTTCAGTTAAATTTGTTTTCAATTACAATTTGAAGGGATTTCAAAAACTCCATCTCCCTTTCATTTTAATTATTAACTCAATAGATTTTTTTATAATTTATGCTGTTTCAATAGACTTAGAAAAAGTTTGACCCCTTATCCTTGGATTTTTATAAGGAATCTTCTAATTTAAAATAAGTAGAAGATATGCAATAAAATATGATTAAACTTTCCAGTTGACAATTACAGATTCTATATATTTTAAGACTGTCAAAAAGTTGAATATAAAAATCATATTCATTAGCATTGAGAGTTTAATATTCTTACATGTTAATGCTTGATTCATTTTATGAACTCTGAAAGAAAAATGTATTGGACAGACTGGAATAGAGAGGGCCCAAAAATTGAAACAGCCAATCTTGATGGCTCTCAGAGATCAATATTTCTTCAAGGCAGCGTTCAGCTTCCCAACTCACTTGCCTTTGATTATGACCGGGATGAGCTTTGCTGGCCAGATGCAGGGAACAAGAGAATAGGTAAGATACACTTGTGAAATGTTTGTGCATTGTATAATATTCGACTCAAATACCTTATTTTTTATTGTGGGGAAGATTTTTAGATTACTTATTAATGTTTTCAAGAAAATGCGATATCACCAATAGACTGTCTATGAGCTAAATACAATACAATACCAATACTTCAAACTTCTGGATTACTCCATTGATAGATGAAGTCCTTCTCAGGAATTTGTTCCCATGCACTTAAGTTTAGAAGGTGCTAAGATTACCAGGAATATTCTGCTGTTGAGTTATTCATTTGAGACATTTTCCCAGTAACATTTTTCTTATACAGTTAATTTACTATTTTATATTTAAGTTAGCCTGAAACATATTTTCCCAACAAATTACTTTGCTTTTGCAGACATTATGAATGGGTAAAAATTTACAAACAACTGAATAACTCATCAATGAAATAATTTCATAAAAAAATTCAAATAAATAGATAAAATACAGTGAATCATAAAAACTACTATGCAAATTATTCACTGTCATTTTAGAGCTCTCTGAATTCCAAACATCCATTTATAATTACTGCACTTGACCTTGAATAACTGCTAGAAATAAGGATTCATTTTCACAACTTTTGGAGCCTGGGCTTCTGGGCCATAATATGTTAACAATAATTATTTCTTTGCTAAATTAGAGGTTAAAAGCTAATTTTCTTCATTATCTCCAACATCAATTTACAGAATGTATGGGTGTCCATTCATTGGTTAGAAGAACTGTGATGTCAAACTGCAGCTATCCATTTGGTTTGACAATGTCACAGAGGAATTACTATTGGACAGACTGGATTACGTGAGTGAATTTTCTTTCAAAGTGATAGCTCAGAGCCAAATGTGGAAGTTCATTTCTCAAACATATCATAAAGGAATCAATGAACTGAATATCATCAAAATAGATTTCCATGCATTACTGTTGTAAGAAGACAAAAGATATTTTTTCTTGCAGTTTTAAACACATAGCAATTGTAACATCATTTTCAAGAGCTAATTTGGAGGGAAAGGAGAAAGTTTGAAATTAAATAAGTATATTTCAATTTTGATGAATACACTTTCCACTCAAGTTGCTATTTATTCACATTAAAAGAAAATATTGAGAGATTGTGGGTCACAATAAAATTTCCATAATCAATAGTCCATTTTGTTATCCTAATTGGGTATACAATTAATTAATACCATGGAACAATTCAATACTTTATTTAACAATATATTTTTTGTCAACACAACCATCAATGTCTGTATTGTTTTTTCCTATCCTATTTTATATTTATCTATGTACCATTTAAAATTCTATAATTTATATTACATATTTAGGCAAAAGATAGAAAGTTCTCCAAGGCCAGAGGGAGAGCTAAACAATTCAATAGATGTGCCATTAGGCGGGAGTGGAAAAATTTATGGTATTGTTGCAGTACCTGAACAATGCCCACAAAGTAAGTTTATTAATTATGTTTAGTGAGAGAGTTAGCTTATATGAAATCAATTTAAGTACAGCTTTATCAAAATTATTCTATTGGTGAACTCTCACCTTTTGAACTCAACAAAAACATTTCAAACAAAGCATTTGTATTTTAAGGGTCTTGAACAGTCGTATATAAAACTTCGAATACTAAACTGCTATAAAAATATCAGAGTCAATATTATTTTTCTCAAAAGCTCAAAATACAAACATCATTATCATTGAAATGTAATACATCACATGAATCAGGGTCTAATACATACTTAGGATGAAATTATCTAAGTATGAAGCATAAAATCTAGTTAATTTTTACAGTATCTGAAGCTATATAAAATACTCCCATAACACCATGTGGCCAAACTTGGATAAGAGAGGAAATTCCGTGAGACAAATTACAGGTCCCATCATTCTCACCTTCAAAAATCAACATCACACCTTCATCTTTTTTTAGTCAAGTGATAAATTTAAAAATTGTGGGCTCAAGGGTGAGAATTTGTGAAGTGACTTGTGGAATGGATTAAACAAATATTGAATTAAAGTATTGCCATACGTACATACGATGTGGATTAATGTAAACCTGGAAAAGTGAGAGAAGAAAACACTCCAAAATCACTATGAGAATCAGGATAAAAGAAGAAACCTTTATGAGAGAGAAAAAATTGCCATTCTATTGAACTCTTACTTATCCAGGTTTTACTGTATATCTAAGAATTGTAGATAAATGCAACTCAAAGCTATTAGTTAAATTTTTAATATCATAGCTCTCTTAGACAATATAGCTTGATAACATCTATTAAAGAAAATCTTACAGGTTATAATTTGTTATAATCCACTATAATTAACTTAAAAATATTTAATAATCATGGAAATGGATGTATAAAGAAATTTAACTCATTGGCTTCAAAAGAAATGAGTATCAAATGATAGCAGGACAGTTTTTATAGGCATTCCCATCTTCCATATTGCTTATCTATTTCATTCATTTAGAGGAATAAGCTAATCTGCACAATAACTAACAAATGTGACTCAAGTTTGCATTAATGTTATTGAGGCCTTCTGGAAGTACACTTTGCTATCTGCTCAAATTGCACTTTTCACTTGACCTAAAGTCTGAATTTTATAAATGCTTGATTTGTTTCAAAATCTTTATGATAAATAATTGCTAACACATACTGACCGTTTCATTAGCAAACTTGCATAATTCATGAAAAATTAACATGCAAAATAAGCCTTATATTTTGTTATGCTTTTTTAAAGTATATCACATAAATCTTAGATATTAAATATTAGAAATTTTGTCAAAGATATGATAAAATAGAAGAAGCCATAAAAGAGTCTTGTGACCATATATTTACATTTTTGTATGCTAAATGAGTGGTCTAAAAAAGAAATTTTCTTTTGGTTGGAAATATTCAGAGGCAATAAAATTTATTCTGAAAATTAAGATAACTAATACTTATAAATATAGTATGAATTTATTTCTGTTATCAGATTACAGGGAGTCAATATTTCTACTCTAAAATATACACTGATTTTATCAACACTGGAAGTTTTGCATTCCAAGCAAATAAATTAATAATAATTCTTTATTGAATACACCCTTGGAAATCATTTATTTTCAAATTGTTTCTCATTAGTTCATGACAAAGTATTTTGAACAAACTATGCTAATTGCATAGAGGCAATCACATAGAAAAACAAAAGATAAACATCAGAGAAAAAATCAAAGTTGCAAGGAGTGAAATCAAGATATTTACCACATTCTGGGATGATGCCATCCCAACAATAAATAATTTGAAGCAACAAGGTTTGCATGATAACTAAATTAGAGTATCTGTACAGAAAGTGGAAGATATGGGTCGGTTTTTAGTCATGTCAACCTTTTCATTTTGTTTTCTCTTGGGCTTTAAAAACCAATTCAAGATATCACAATTAATTGTATCTTTCCAGTGTATAATTTATGTCAATATGAAACATCACCATGTCCGGAGGGTCACCTGTGCCTGCCAAATGGTCGCGGTGGAAGAAGCTGCGTTTGTGGGGTTAAAGATGGAGAAGATCCTTCAACTTGCGATGTTGAGTTACAGTGAAAAGTGTCAACTTGGATCAAGTTATTGCGTTAATTGCAGAATGGTGGTAAAATAATGCACCATAATTAAGAACTTCAAATTCACAGCTATTCCTGTGGATAAGATTTTAAGTATTTAACATCAAATCTAACAAATCACATTGAAAAGTAAAACAAAGGAAATTAAACTTACTTGGAAGGAAGGGTAGAAACCCTTGCATTATCCCCTACTCCATCGAAGTTGCTTTTTAAAAGTGAATGCAACTCTTGACTTATTCCTTGTAGATAAAAAGTTGAAATATTTCATTGAAGTATTTCTATTTATCTGATGAAAATTAATACACAAAGTGACAGAAATAAAATCAAGTGAAATGATTTAACGTAGTGAAAATTCTCAGATAATAGCAAGAGGGAATGTATTTTTGCATTTTTTAACTAAGAGCAATTTAGTAATGAACTAATAAATTTTATCTAAAGGATATTTATTATATCCATGCTCTACCTTGAATCTTCTTGAAGTTCTTCTTTACCTGGACATTCAACAATATGTATCCCCTTAATCACATGAGTAATCCTTTCTTTTTAGACATTTTTTTTAACAAATTGTCTCTCTTTGCTCTTACTAACATATATTGTTGAATGTAACATCCTCCTTCCTTCAATATTGCTTTATTTTGATCTTCTTGATAAGATAATTGAACTTATAAAAGAGATGGTCCATATACAAGAGGCAGACTCACCATTGAGAAGATCCTGCAAGAATCTAGCCTAAAAACCCTTTCTTTAGTTCTAAAAATTTTAACTTATGAAATTTCAAGTGGCTCAATATTACTCGTAATACAATAAAAATCATAAAAATATTTTCTAATAAAATTCCTCTGTTCAGCTAGTGTCTCTCGTTAACAAAATTAATACCTATTAGGTATAATATATTATTTAAATAGAGATACAGATCTTTGTAAGAAATAGCAAACTTCAATCCTCGTACCAATGTTTCCATGGAGTCGAATAATTGTTGTAATTCTACTATGATTGTTATGGTGACATTGGAATTGTAATAAAAAATGGCAAATGTCTTCAAAAGTTATATTAATGTAAAGATAAAATTTAGAAAATGTAAATAGGGTAGAAAAATAAAGAAAAGGTTCTAAGAGAGGATTAAATCTACAGAAAAGGAGGGAAATAAAGAAGTAAAAAGAGAAAAAATTCCAAGCTTAGAGAGAGAGAGCAGCAGAGAGAGAAAAAGTTGGAGAAACACTTGAAATTAAGGAAAAACTGTGAAAGATTACGGAAAAATATGAACAATAATTTGAAGGAAGAAATATTACATTGAATAAGAACTTAATACATATTCAATTAAGGAATTCATACCACAGCCTAACATAGCTCTTTTCCATTACAAAATAGCATATGCTATATATGTATGGAGGTATAAATGGTTCATCTCAAAGAAACTCTTTTAGTGAAAAGTAATCAAATAAGAAAATTGTAAGGTTAACAATAATCAAATCGAACAATATGAGAGGTCTGTTACCTATACATTTATATTATTACAATGAGTCTACTTCTAACAAAATCACCGACTGAAGACTGACAGCACTATGGTTAAACCAAGTCTGATGCATTGACCATAATTTATTAAGATGCATATCCTATATCATCTACGTTTATTAACCTTAAGAAGATAATTTTGAAAATAGAGGAGATAATTAAATTATTTAACCCTTTAAGGACCGTAAGAAAACTACAATTGAAATACCGTTTTATTCTTCTTAATTATGTTATTTGAGTCAAATTATGATAACAACTCAATTCTTATGAAAATATAACGCCTAATTACGTAGATATAAAATTGGGTTAAATATGTCCCTGTTGGCAGCCTATCATAAGAATAGGACGAAAGATAAACTAACCAGAATACTTATAATATTCATGGGGGAAATTTGGTCCTTAAGGGGTTAAGGATAGATTTAATTGTTCTACTCTATGATATAGCAACTTATAATCTTCATATCTATGAAACTGAGGTTGAAAATATTGTTTTTGTTTATCAGCTATGAACGAAAATAATTAGACTTATAATGGGGGAGGTGGGAGCGCCGATTAAAATCGAGAGAGAAGTAGTAGTAGTATTGTTAAAATTGCTTCGACAGCTTAGGCAATTTCGCACATTGGCTCCTACCGGAAATCGAACCCGGGACCGCTTTCAACAAAGGCAAACGCGCTGTCCACATGACTACCCGGGAGCCCCCGAGAGAGAAGCCGCATGTGGTCCATGGGCCATAATAATGTAATTCTATGTCAATAATAGGAGGAAAGGTATATATGGAAGGGGAATTATCGCATAGGTAAATACATTTGTTAAAGATCTTTCAAATTGAATAATTATTAATACGGCGTATACAAAAGGATTAAATAAATGATGATGGGTGAAGGGGGTGGAAAACAATTACCGGGGGAGGGGGGCGGTGACCCCGTTCCTTCCGATGCGAAAAATACGCTCAAAAACTGAATAAGGCAAAGTGAACTGTGAGTTCTCCACCAGTATCAGCTTATCTTCTTGACAACTCTACGCTCTATGAAATATAGAGCATTGACTTTATAAATTATCCTCATAAACAATGACTGTGGAAAATGAGAAATGTCGCATTCTTTCTGCATGATTTTACAAATTCACTAGATTACAGAGAATTGTTTCAACTCAAGTCATCTTCTAATACGAAAAACAAATATTCAAAAAGTTGGTTGGATGCTACACTTCAAGGCATTGCGTAAATAGCATGAAGTGAGAAAATAATTCTCTTGATATTCTTCTTCCGTAATCTAATAACAAAAGAATTTGGAGCAACTACAATTCGCGCGTTTAAGGTACAATAACCATTATGCAGAGCACTAATAAATATATACATATACATGCGCATGCATCGCACATCGCATCTCCCATAAATCCTTCAAACAAAATAATATCGTTAATCGTATGTTAGTGTTTTACTGCGTTTATCAGCTGATGCTTGTTTTGCTCAGTAATATCCTACATATTTATCGATATAAATCAATGCTCATATAAATTTGTTTAAAAATAAGGTACGTATTGATATCCTAATAAGGTCAAGGTTAACAGCCAGTCGTATATTTTCCTCGTTTCAAGATGTTAGATACTTTGTGGTAATGCCTGTTGAAGGCTGTACCATTATTATTTAGTATATATAACGGATACATTATCTCCATATTCGTACCTACATTCTTTGTCGGTAGAATATATATATGTATATTTATTCTCGTGTGCAGTATCGCGAGGTTTCGCGGTGATACGTAAATGAATTGCCTTATTCTATATTGTTTCTTTCTAAGGTAAACCATGGGAAACGCAGGAAGCAACAGTCGTGATCGTCATAAGTCTGGAGATGGAATGCCCCCATCATCTCCTGGAAAAGATGGTCAAGCCTTTGTATTCGATAAAAAACACAAATTGCAGATCCAAAATTCTAACGAAGAAGAGGATCCATTTTTCTCCAAGTCACAAGCTTCGGTATTTATTTTCACAATCTTTTCTCCTTGGATAGTAATACCGTTTATTTTAATCTCACGTAATTTTTCCTCGGATTTTCTTGTATTTGGTTTGTAATTGGAGCAAATATGCTTGGGTCGTGAGGCTATAAGATGGACAGTAATGGCGCAAAGTATTTTATTTTCGACCTCTCACCGTATCCTAACAAACGTAATTTCTGATATTTTGAATTTGCCAATTTATATTACATATATTGATATAAAGTTCTTAGGATTTTTACATTTTCTGTTTCTAGACTTCTCTCATTTGCAATTGATTTCTTCTTGCATCTTGTAAACTACGTTCATACTTATCCTAATGAATGCTGCTTATTATCCCATATTAGGCACCATTGCTGTTTAACTAACAATCACCAGTAAAAAGTCGTTGATTTTTTTCGTATTACTTAGGTGTATGTTTAAAGGATATTGTCGCGTAGATTTGACTCGCCTGTGAATTGAATAACTAAGAAAATACTTAAAAAAGCGCAAAACATAAGGCCTATAAATACATATAATATTTATATAATTACATTCAAATAAAATGTTAGTTATTTTTCAGAATTTAGTGATACCAATGAAACACTTGCTATGATCGAAAGAATGATAAACCTTTTGGAGAAATAGAGTACATGTTTTAATTAATGTTTACCTATGCTTGTAATTGCGACAAAAGATAACTTTGGTAAGGTTCTCTTATATAATGCGTTTAACACTGAAATCCTCAGTTTGGCATACCTTGACTTGACTTAGTACACTAAATATACTTACTTCGTTAGCTAAGTAGAATGTTTGTATGAAATTCTTTGCAGAATACCTGACTGATGTGTTTTCGGAATTGACAGTAAGAGTTTTAAGTCGACGCTGATTATGATTTGATATAGGTGTGTCCATATACACAAATGCTGCTTAAGCCTTATCTTGCAGACCTCTTTTGTTGAGGAATTATTCGCTCCATTGTCTCTTTAATCTTATTGTATTTTGTGTTGGACAAGGTCAACAGCTTTAGGCTATTTTCTTTCTGCTGAGCCTTAATTAAGCTCAATATGATCAACAATTGTGCAATCTTAATGGTAAAGATAACATTATTGTACAGGATGGAGAATTCCCTGTACCACGTCAAAGAGCATCTACAGTTTCCGAAGGAAGTAAGGTTAATGATAGAGTACTACCTACAGTATTCAAATGGGATGGAGGTGGAAAGCAAGTCTATATTAGTGGAACCTTCTCTAACTGGAAAACATTACCTATGGTGAAAAGGTGAGAAGTTTAAAATATGTTCATAAAACCTAATTAGTAGGAGAAATCAGTAGCTCTTTTTTGTAGTCTTAGCACTATAAGTTTTATTTGTTTTTACCTATAAAATCTTTTTACCATTCTTATTTTAATAATTTAGCAAGATCTCTGCTTGCAAAAAGTTCAGACCACATAGCTAGTCCTTCTTTGCATAAATAAGGACTGTTGTTTCAAGGAAATACAATTTTTGTGTGTGGGAAAACTTTAGATATTAGTAGAAACTTTTGTATAACTTTTTTGGTTTATTTCCTTTTACAGTGTGTTGGTATTAAAATTAAATGCATCAAATTAAACATTTCAAATAGCAGGCTATTTCAGAATTTCATTTTTTTTCTAAAATTGCAGTTTTCAATATAATTAGGCTCAAAGTATTTCCTTAAGTAAATATTCATTTTTGAATATTTAGATAGAGGATATTTATGCCATTTCTCTTTTTGAATAGCTTAGCTTTAAAGGAAGCTACAACTCAGAAGTTTATGTATGAATTCTTAGTAATGATTCTTAACCCCTAAAGAAGATAGTTGAAAAAAACTGAAGTTTTGGAAACAACAAAATTATTATTCTCTTTACCAGCATTCATTTGTGTCCCTTCCTCCTTTTTTATTTAAACAAATTGTATATCATATTTCTACCTTATAATCGAATTTTATCTCGTTCATTATTTTTAGCAATTTTTTCAAATTGACCCTGGGATAGACAGAAGTGAAAAATGATGACATACCTGGGGCTTGAACCCAGTTTTCCCACTTTCAAGGCTGGTATTCTAACCATGAAACTTCCATGCACAGTAAATTCCATGCATTTGTTGGGATGCTTTGTAAGCAAGGCAAGTAGTACTCCACATAGCGGCATCCATAATCCATGGTGGCATCAACAATATCAACATTTTTCACTTCTGTTTCTTCTTGGATTTTATGCCACACTGCAATCCATGAAAAGATCTGTTCTATTCTTATTCCCTTTCCCATTTAACATTGCTGCATGCTTTTTCTGTTCCTATAAAGGCAGTCAGTAGTAGCGGTTTTAGTGATGTTAGGGGCTGATTAATTTGGATGCATTTCTCTATGCTAGGTCTGAGTTCTAAGATAACCTTCTCTTACACACATAATTCTAAACTTATCTGCATTTAAATTTTGTCTATTTTTAATTAAATTTTATGACACGTAATTATAGTGAAGATTTTAGATATATACAATGAAATAATTTGAATTTTTTTGTTCTTCACTGTTATAGGACTTAATTTTCTTTGGTATTGTTATTATTTGGCCCTTTTTTGTGATATAGCATGTGTCACAGATTTCTGTTATTATATAATTGAAGCATCCTTTTGCACCTATTGCAATTTCTAGTTAACAATTGGCATCTAGTTAACATTGGTTCCATCAGGTCCTTTTACTTTCCTTGGCCTCAAATCTTAATCCAGTTTATTCTCTTTTTATGCAAATCCAGTTTTTTCCTTGTACTTTTTGTGCCTTTTATTACACTGTCACAATGATATACACTATACAATGATATTACATATAACAATGTCATTCATATTCTTTCAGCTTCATCATTTCCTTCAGTTACATATTAGCCATCACTGCTTCTTAAACCATTTTCCAGTACTTTTTGTTCATCAAAGTATGTCCATAATTTTTTTTAAGCAGATTCTATGTTACCCTTTCTTAATTTATCTTCCGTTTTTCTGTATTGTTTATCAATTCATGTTTCTTTAGATTTTTTGCTTCACCTTTTCATCATTTTCCTATATTTTTATTCAATGGTTTCTCATCTTCATGTTTTGACTATGTCTTGTTTTTTTTGTGAGCCTTCTTAGTTCTTCCCTCTACCAGTGTTTCTGAGGTAGATAAGGATATTTCTTTTAAATCATTCAATCTCAGTATTTCATATTTGTCTTATCCTTCATTCAATTGGTGGGCATCTCATTTTGATTTTTTTTCTTTGTGATCTCTCTATTCTAAGTATGCATTTCATGACAATGGATGAGGATTTATAGTAAATATGTCCACAATTTATTTCCTTTTCTTACTCCTATGTATTTCAGCCATGGAGATTTTGTGACAATTATTGACCTTCCTGAGGGTGAGCACCAGTATAAATTTTTTGTGGATGGAGAATGGAGGCATGATCCTGGTGTGGTAAGTTTATAAGAGAAAAATTAAAATCCGCTTTGAATTGTCAATTACCACTGGACTGATTTCTGTGTATAGATCAATAAAATCAATTAGTACCCTGTTTTTCTGCCAATGTAGTATTTATTTCCAATTCATTATGGAGAAGTTCCACCAGATATTGCCAGAAAGCATCAACTGTAGTATTTAATATTGGATAAAATTGATATGATCTTGCATGATTTCGGGAAATTTCTTAATTAACCTAGTCAATTTTCACTTGGTTAGGATGATTACTAGGATTGATTGGCTAGCATAATTACTTGATAATATCTCCATTCCATCTATATTTCGGTCTTCTTCTTCATTTATATATATATATATATATATATATATGTATATCCCTTGGTATCCAGTTGTTAACTACAGCTGTCCAATGACATTTCTTTTTGCAATGTGACCGGTCCATATCCATTTTAGTGATCTTATCTATGATGTCTTTCACTCCAGTCATTATCCTTATCCAGGTGTTTGGTTTCCTGTCTCTTCTTGTGATTCCAAGCATTCAGCTTTGCTGTATACCAGTTTGTTTTGTGTTAAGTAGCTGAGTTATTGCTGCGTTTAAGACCCAAGTTTTGCTTTCATAGGTCATGTCCAGTAAATTGAATTCGTTGAAGAACCTCTTCAAAACCATTGGCATTCTTGATTTCAAAATATGTATGTGTATTTTCTTCAAAAGCACTCCTGGCCAGTTTATCTTATGTTCACTTCGTTAATTTTTAGATTTAGATATATACCCCATGAGCCATCAGTGGTGTAATGAAGGGGGTGTAACTACATCATCATCTTTACTTAATCTACCCTATTAGCCTTTCTAATAGCCTGGGGATGGATCAACCAAAAGTAATTATATGTTTTGTGATTACTTCCTTGTAATTTTTTTCAATACTTCTCGAAGATGACATTCTTATTCATTCATTCTTCATACTTGATTCATTATTCTACTGGAACTAAAATTTCATTTACTTCATCTTTAAGTTCTTAACCAATGAATTTATTGCTGCTGTCAAACCTGAAATCTCCTCTAGCTAAATGTGCTGCTCTACATTGAGCACTCTAAATCTGAGATTAAACATACTTTGTGTGGATCCCGAATCATACTGCAGTGTTCAAGACTAGGTCAAATAAGAGAAAAATAAGACACTTCTTGGTTCTCGACGAGCATCCTCTCAGCATTCTACCAATTTATCTTTGGATTTTCTTCACCTTCCTTTTGGTACTTAGTGACAATTTATTCTACTTTTCCTTTTGCATGATGAATATGTTCTTAAAAAAATATAGTACTGCTAAAGGTGACTCCTTGGTATGAGTTGTCTCACACTTTCTTTAAGGGATCCTGATAATAACAAAATCTCTCTGTGAATAAAAGAATCATCAGAAAACAATCTAATCTTGCTCCTTACATTAGCATTTAGGTAGTTAATGTAAATAAGAAACAAAATTGGCCGTGGGAAATTTCCCTGCAGAACACCTGATGTGATACTTATTTTGTTGGATAAAATTCTGTTCAACAAAACTTGCTGAGATCTGTTTTCTAAAAAAGATTTTGTCCCTCTGACCACTTTTACGTCAATCGTAAACTTACTTATTAGCTCAGGAACTTCACTTTTGAATAAGCCATTTTTTAGAAGCTATGTCGAAGGCTTTCCTGAAATCTAGAAAAACTGCATCTGTTCAAATTCCTTTGTCTGCTGATTTAGATATGTAATTCATAAAAACTGGGTCTCACAAGACCAACCTTCGTGGAATCCGTACTGGCTCTGATTGATTGCTCCCTTTTTGGCAAGAAAGCACATGATTGAGCTTGCTTTAATATGCTCAATTATTTTGCAAAAAGCAAAGTTATTGAAATTGACCTGGATTAAATAAATGCTCTTTCTTAGGAACTGGAGTGACGTTTTCTTTTTTCCATCACATTGGAAAGCAGTGGTAGCATTTTTTCAGTTTCCTCGCCGGATATTTCCTTGATCTATGCATTTTTTGCTTGAAATAGGTGTTTCATCGAGGGATTGTAACGTCTCGTTCAGTCTGCCCAAGCGACTTTCTTTTTCCGAAGTGTAATGACTCCCATTGGTTTCATCAGTCGGCAAAGGTAAAGGGAATTAAAGGGTCGGTTAACATTGGTTGAACAGTTAAAATTGGTGAAAAGCAGATGGAAGAATAAGCGTGCTGAGATATGAGAGGCCACATTTCCGAACGTTCAGCGCGCGAGCCGGACGGCGCGGAGCCACGGCGAGCGTCACGCCTATACTCAAAAATTTTTTCTTTCTTAAATGAAATATTACCCTCGCCAAATTTTTTTAAATTGTAGAGGAAGGTTGTATGTACAACATATAAAAAAATGAGAAAAATCGAAGTTATAGCTACACCGTAAAAAATCGATTTGAAAATTTTAAATTGTTATAAACTTTATTAAATTGTTTAAAATTTATAAAACCTTCCCATGATTATCTTTCCTAACACAAGACCTTTAAATTAAGCAATGTTGTGTATTTTCAGCTTCTATATTACCGGAGATATGGCCTCGAATGCGAAGTCACTTTTGTAAAATTTCAATTTTTAAACATTGCAATATTTCGTAAACAATTGCGTTAATTACAAAACGGCTTGGGGTTTTTCATTTTGTTATCAAATCAAAGCGATCTGCCAAATTTGGTCAAAATTGGTCACCTCAAGGGACATCACCTTGTCGAATTGGCATGGAATGACCCATATCTTGATGGGACTCATCTCTTAATCAATGCACAAGGCAAAATCGTTAACTTCACCATTGTCTACAGTGAAGAATTTCTGATTGTACCCATTAGCTTTTTCTGTTTATTTATTTATGGTAATTCTCTCTTCCCTTGTTAGGCTATGCTCAGAAAACTGACTTCCATGAGTCTCATTCACATTTGGCCAAAATTCTTTCTGATTGCCACCTAGTGATCTAACAGGGTTTGAGATCTATATTCCTGATATTCTTTTTGTTTTCTGCCTTAACTAGCTTTTGCACTTCTCTATAGTGTTGTTCTTCAAGCTCATGGTTCTCCACGCTTGATTAATCCTGTTGTTCTCTCCTGTTGCTACCAGTTGTCTGATTTATGGTTATTTTGAACAGAACTGCATTTAGGGTCATCCCTATTTGATGATATTTCCATACATAATTGTAAAATTACATGTGAAATCAACATTTCTTGTATGATTGATTTTCTTTAATAATTTCATCCTGTTAGTGAATTTAAAATCGTCAACTTTTTTCCTGTTAATTTTGGGTTAATTTCATAGATTATGGATGCCTTATAAAAAAATCACCACTGAAAGTTATTCTTTCAACTGAGGACCAATAAATCATAGATTTAATATTTTGGAATAACAATTGCGTTTTATTTATTATTCACTTGCTAATCCTTATATTTTTGTCAATTTCTTTCTTTAGCCTTTTGAATTTTACTTTTATCTTGAGAGTAATGAGATAAGGGATTTATTAAATTTTGATTGATCTTTCCTTGTAAAATATTTTGATATGATATAAATATCAAGCAGTAATTTGAGTTAAAAGTTGAAGAAAGTTCATTTGTTTATGGTTTCAGCATTTGAAGCAGATTTGCCTGTTAGATTCAGAACTCCACTGCTAGGTAATTCTGAAATACTTTGAATGTAGTGGTAATTTCTGCTGCAGTTACTATTTGCTGCATTTTATCTGCTGCAATGTCCAATCAGCTGTTGTGTTTCTTTTAAATTATATCCACAAGATTGTCAATCAATAAAATGCTAGTGACTCCGGGCAATTGGGATTTTTGAAAATTTTCTGTTAAGCGTAATTTGTACACACGCACACGTGCATTCAGGTTTGAGGTGTGATGAATTTGTTAAATCCAGTGTCACTGTAGTAAGTGTTATTTCTGAAATAGTGAATGATTATGATTGATAATCATTTCTTTTAGTTCCCCTCAATAGAAGCATATCATAACACCATCTTTGTATAATTGATGTCCCTATTTATACCTGAGGCATCACCTCTTCCGCTTCTTGTATATATGCTTAAGCCAAGATATCCTTTTCTGAATGATATGTATGCTTTTTATTCAGGCACTGATTGATAATGGAATGGGTTCGAAAAACAATCTTGTTTCTGTCAACAAAACTGATTTTGAGGTGTTTCAAGCTTTAGCAAAGGACAGTGAAAGCTCGGGGAGCAACCAACAACGTAAGTACTCTATATACATAGTGCTTAAAAAAATACTTCTCATTTAGGCTTGTGAATAAAGTAAACTTATTTTTATTTTGAAGGAGAATATTCCCAGGAAATCCCTGCTAACAAGCCATGGGAGAAGATGACTGGTCCTCCAATTCTCCCTCCGCATTTATTGCAGGTGATCCTAAACAAGGATACACCTTTATCGGTATGTATACTCAATGAACGTTAATGGATTCTAGGAAAGGTATTCATGAATTAAGTATCCTTTCATGTATATTCACTGTATGAGAAATAGGTCAGACCTTTCTATATAAGGGTAATTGCTGTTAAGGTGAAAGTTATTAGTATGTACTTGTATTGACAGAAAATATGATAGCTTATTAGTGAAAGACTTTTATTTAATCGATGACTGGAATCCTCCGATTTACTTCTGAATTTTATACTGGTAATTACCATAAGTAATTTAAATAAATGTCTATAGTTAAATTTTGAATATACTTTTTCTGAAAAAAAGTTTGCAATAATTATTTATTTGTTGCCTCTTCAAATATTAAGCTTTCTTATTTCCCTGCAGGTACAAGTAAACAAAAGGTTTAATTTCAGCTAGCAAGATAACCAGTATGTTTGCAATGTGTTTACAGTTTAAAACAGAAAAAAGCATTAAATTAAGTTTTAATGTAATAATTTCTCTTAAAAGCTTTCCAGGAAAGAATATTAAAATAATACTTGCATAGTATTATTTTAATATTTGCATACATTTATTAGACAAATGTATGCAAATTAATAAATGACCAACACTTCAAGCGTAACAGGCTGCAAGTTGGGTGTAAACTGTGGACTTGATGCAAATTTGCCAAAGAGCTTGAGAAAGTTTTTGTTTGTGTGATCAGAGTAGGTCTTTATCTTGGTTATAATATTTCATTATTTGTGCTGAAATTGTATTTAAGTTATGGGTTTTTATTTGCCAGGATAGTGATGTTGACTACCAAATAGTAAGTCTCAGTAGTAATGCAATTGATGAAGAGTGAAAGGCTTAGTATACCTGCTTGGGAAAAGTCATAAATTTGTTGAATAGTAGATAAAACAGATTGAAAATAAAACAGTAATGTCACAGGTAGCACACAAGAGAGAGAGAGATAAAAATGGTGTCACTGGTATTAATTCAAGATAATAATTATAATTTTATTAATTCCTTGAGGCCAAAGAAACCTGGCATGGAATAGGTCAAATTATAACTTATATTCCTATGCACAATAGTAATATGTGCATGTTACACCCCAAACGTGTAATTGCCCATTTCATGAATTGGGCAATTACACGTTTGGGGTGACAGGAACCCTACCTACCCTACTCTACCCATCAGCGCCGCGTATATTTAATGAAATAATTAATCTCTGCTACAAATCTTAAAATGTGCACGGCGCTGATGGGTTGAGTAGGGTAGGTAATGTTCCTTTCACCCCAAACGTGTAATTACCCAATTCATGACATCGGCAATCTTTGCCCAATTCATGAATTGGGCAATGGGCCTGCCCATTTCATGAAATGAGCAATTACTCCTTTGGGGTGTAACATACATATTACATTAAATTAATTAATTAAATTAAAATTATCATGAGACATAAAAGAAAATCATTCAATACGTAAGAAGGTAGGAGAGCAAAAGAAATGATTAATGCAGATTAATTCCTCTCTATAAAATTTAACAAAGAAAAGATTAACAAAATTAAGATTGACAAAATACACACTATGAAAATATTGATGCAAATATTTACAATCTATCATGTAGGAATTTTGTGACTGAATAATAGCACTTGGTTAACTGCAGTTTTTACTTTCTCCCTATACGTAGGATTCAAAAAAAATTTGACCTCCAGATTTCAACAGAAAAAGATGTTTTGGGGCCCATAGAGTTCGTTTTCGTTATTTTCCCGAACTTGTCTGTGTGTTTCTGTCTGTGGTAAAAAAGTTTGTGGGCACTCTATCTTAAAAAGGAATTTTCTGATCGTTTCCAATATTCATATTTAGTATTTTCCTAACAATGCCAAGAGTTGATTAGTTTTTTTATGAATACTGCTTAAACAGAAGTTGTGGTTTATCCGGAACAAAATTTTGTTTCTTAAATATCTCTGTTAGAATGCAATGTAGGTATATACAATTATATACAAAAGTTATAGATAATGTACTTTACTACAACTTTTGTTTGAAACATTTTTTCGTAACACTGATTGTTCAGGAGTTATTCTTAGATAATGGTTAACCGGAAGTTGTTGTTTATCCAGAAATGGAAGTATTTCATACATATCTCTGTCAGAATGCAATGTAGGTATATACAATTAAATACAGAAGTTATAGATAATGTATATTACTACAACTTTTTTATGAAACAGTTTTCAGTAGCACTCATTGTTTTGGAGTAATTTATATATTACCGGCATAGGCTTCTGTTTTCAATAAATACGGAGTAAGTCATGTGTTGGCCACATCAGATTTTTTTAACTTTGGATTTAAAGATTTTGTTACAGGATATTGCCTTAATGTACATAGGAAGTTTATTGTAAATAATAGATGCAGAATGATAGATTTCAAACTTACAGAACGAGAATATTCATCAATGAGCATGTCCATCATAGCACAAGTGAAATAATTGTGGTAGGTTGATTTAGAGGGGAGAAGATTATAGTTGGTTTTGATAAATGAACAGCAGCTAAGAATATAGGTGAGAATATTAAGTGAAGAAAAGAGAGGTCTGCCAGGAGTATGATACAAAACTAAGAATTGCCTTTTTTTGTAATGAAAGGGCCTTACTAAAAAGTAAAGATTGGCCCCAGAAAATAATGCCACACATTAGGAGAGAATGGACCTTAGCTGAGTATAAAGCCCGGTTCACACGGTGTATGTTTTCTAGCTTAATTCTTTGCGTGGATCTCTGCATGCTTGCTAGCAGTAAATAGTTCAGCTAGCAACGCATAGCAACCAACCATCAGCGAAGCATGCAGGAAAAATAGCACCTGTCCTATTTCTCAAAATCAAGCAAGGGAGCATGTCCAGCAGCAGGCAGACACGAAATTTTCATGCTAGCGAGCATGCAGGGTTCCACGCAAGGAATCAAGCTAGAAAACATGCACCGTGTGAACCGAGCTTAATAATGTTAAAGTCTCTATCAGTACTATAAGAATATTATCATATAAGTTCCTTCTTAAGATTGCCAGAGCTGTAATGGCAGAATTTGAAATATGTTTTTGAAGAAGAGGGTATATGCATAAATGAGCTAATGAGTAGATAATATTTATTTTCATTCATTAAGTTACTATCTCATAATATAAATTAACTTTAAAGTTAGTTAACAAAACTTATCTGAATTATTATGTATTTTTAAATGATACAAGTATTTGTAATGGTAATATTTGTGCATATAATGCATTGGAGAATACTGTAAACCTTATTGCGGTAAAATGTTCTTTTTAAATTTTTCATTTCAGTGTGAACCCACCCTTCTGCCAGAACCGAACCATGTGATGTTGAATCATCTCTATGCCCTTTCCATAAAAGATGGTGTAATGGTTCTCAGTGCCACTCATCGATACAGGAAGAAATATGTGACCACCCTTTTATACAAGCCAATTTGTAGTTAAAACATGCCTGATTATGGAATGATTGTAAATGTTACCATGGTAGAATCCAGAAATTTTGTGAATAGTCTATACTCATGGCTAGAGTGATTTCTCAGAGATCTGGACAAATGAATATTCAACCTTCCTTGAGGATTAACAGCATACAAAATCCAAGCAGAAAAGCATTTACAGAATGCTTTTCATTTTGTAACTTTAAAAATACATATTTAAGGTGGGGATAGTGACAAGAAAACTAGTGGTGCTGCTTTGCCCTATTTGAGTGGGTATGTTTGGCCTATTGTTTTTTGTTTGCAATGTAGATCTGGAGGCAATGGGAGTCCAACATCAAAAGAGTACTTATTCCTCCGTATAACCTCCTCGTTTTACTGTTTATTTCTGTGGATTGTAAACTTACTTTTAGCATTTTTGTTATTTCTATTTTGTCATTTTGTAAAGTATCTCTATCGTTTTGCTCCACAGAAAACGATTTTCACTGCTTTTTCTGAAGGCATTTACTTCAGGTTAGTTTGGGGTTAAAAAGGAGAGATGTATTGAGAATCACTTGTTTATATAATGTAAATAAATTTTACCACCACTTATATTAACGAAACAATTTCTTGGTATAACCTTTATACGAGTATGATGCAGAAAATCTAAATGAGACAAAATGTCAACTACTTAATCTGCTAGGGATATTGTAACTTGTATCAGTCAAAAATATTTCAAATATTGAAATTTAAATTTAACCCGCAAATTGATTTTGCTGTTGCGGCATTTGAGATAAAATTCGTGTTTTCTCAATTACTTACGAGTGTTCTCAGGGTTAGCGATTCTATTTTTTGTTACTGTAAGCCTTAAAAACTTTAATTCAATTCTTCACAACTGAGAAGCTCATTAAGAGGTCATTAACTTCGATGGGTTTTTGAATTGACCTATGATTGTTAAGCGTTAAGGTATATGTAATTTTGCATAAAAATCTCGGTTGTGATGAATTAAATTTATTTTTAAGAAATATATATCTACTTCGAATAGAGAAATCTTAAATATAACCGAAGTTAGAATTAATGCGTTAGCTACATTGACTCATAAACAAGATTGTTGTGAAGCGTTGGGCGTAGCGCTGTTGGCGCTGTTTGTTCAGACGCCGAGGAAGGAACTTTGAATTAATTGGCTTTATCGATCTGAGAGGAACATCACGTTCATCAGTTCACAAGTTTTATTCTAAGTGAGAAGTTGAGTGATGATAAATTCTGCCATAAAATTTAATCAGCCGGATGTTTATGCTTATTTTATTTAAAGCTAGACGTTTCCGCCGTTTCTTTAATACTGTGAAGTAAACCGTTCTTGATATGAGTTCCGAAGACGCTGAAAATTGTGAAAAGGATTCTAAGTTATGTACGGAGGACGTCCTATCCACTGAGATGAAAGAAATAATGAACGAATTGAGGGAATGGAAGAAGAAAGAGAAAGATTTGGATGAAGAAATAAAAGGATTAAGAGAAGCCTTAAACAAAGAGCCAGTGGTTACTGATAAAGATATTATGGAACAATTGCATCTTTATAATGATATGAAAGACGCAGCTCAAGTAGTCCTTGGCAGTTTAGCACGAATCGAAGAAGTTAGTTTTACCGAAATTCACAGAAGGTATAACTTAGAGCTATCTGATGGTCCCTGAAGACGTATTTATCAAGAAAGTCATCCTGTGTTTTGCTCCTTGCTAATTTCCCATGTATATCTAAAAAATAATTCATCATGAATGATTTCAAAATTTATGATATTTTGCAGATAATGGGAAATTTTGGCGTCTCTTGTTATGTATTGATAGAATAAACGTATTTTTGAATGCAGTTTGTTGCGATACGTTACTCTGTGATATCTTTAAATGATATTAAAGCTAGATTTTATGCTTGCTGTTGTTAAATCTCATCAGCCGTGTATCTATTTGTTTACTAGAAAACTTTTGGGTCAGATTGAAAAGTGTAACTAGGCTTATATTAATGTATGACCATCCTTCGGCTTACTGTGTTTGAAAGAGATGATGCCGTTACCTTGGGTTGTTTTATTATCATTTAAAGGTGGATACATTTTTAATAATGTTGGAAGGAATACTTATTTTAGCTAATTTTCATGAAATATGGCTCAATGGTTAAATTTTATGAAGAATATTTATCATGTTCATGACAGACTTAAAGGTATTATAAATATCATTAGGGATGTTTTTTCATTGCAGACTTGAATTATCACTACCTCTATTTCTAAGGGGACAAATACCCACTCAGTATTGATTAGTTGAACTAAAATTGAAAAATATTTAAATCAATAACCACGTCTACTTATAAAATATATTTAAGCTGATAGTATATTTTTTTATCCATATAACAATTTGAAGGGGAAGAGATTAGTTCAATGAGTACATAAGTTAATAGTAGCCATTTATATCTTCAAATCATGAGATTGTTCTCATATTGTATTTTCTGAATTATTTGTCTTTGTTTTAAGGTTTTGAAAAAGCCTTAGCTAATTTCAAAAGAATATCTCTTGAAAGCAAGTCATACCAATATATAGGGCAAATTCCTTAAAAAAATAATATTCAGCTGTGTATCACCCTCCTATTTTTGCCATGATCTTCGAGGAACTTTCTGTATTTAATTTGAATCAGTTTCTGTGCCTACCCAAAGTATGTATTATAATTTCCACCAAATCTTGGCTGCATCTGAAGTTTTGCAGGCATCTCAGAAACTAGTTAATAATCCATACTAACTTTAATTGATGAAAATATATCTGAAATTTCATTCTTTTGCATCCCGATCAGCATGAAGCTCTTAGATTGAGCTTTTAATAGTAAATTGTTGCAGTAGTTTGACCTTTTCATATTTAAACCTCCTGAATATTCAAAATCTGTTCCCAAACATCTTTGCAAATCATTTAAGTTTCCATAAACTACGGAGAACAAATCTCTATCTGGGCACACCTATCCTTCACTTATGGGCTTAAAATCCAGAATAGTTGGCTTTACATTCTTTTGCCTCATTTGCTGTTCCATTCCTGCCGCTGCTCATACACATACTCTCCTGACTTAAACATTCCATTCCCTTGTCATATTGCCTCTTGTGCTGCTCCAATCATTATTCTATGTATTTTATATACTGTTTTTATCTTGTACTGCTCCTGTTATTATTCTATACTCCTCCGTTAGTTGTTTCTATGCTCCTTTTTTGTGTTATCACATTCCTTGTAGCAATTGATGTATAATTATCCTTCTGTCATGCCAAGTTTACATCAAATTTTCCATCTTGTTTCAAGGCAAATGTTTTATTTATTGTAAAAAATCGCCACACCACACCCACAAAATCGCCACAGCTAGGACTTAACTGTAAATTTTCCTTAGGACAAGGTTGTTAGCCTTAATCTCCACAACCTGCCAAACCAGGCTTTTGTATTAGTGACCCTCTCTTTGTCACATATCTATCAGTGGTCTCTGGTTTATTAATTATGTGACCCTTCTACAAGACAATCTCATTTCATTCTCATCAAGTTTTCAAATTTGTCCAGGATTGATTACATGGGATGTCTCCTTCTTTGCAGCAGACAACCACATCTGACGGACCATTTGCTTTCTTACTTTCACTTCTCTCATAGTTATATAAGTGGTAGTTACATTCTATTAACTTCCTCTTTCACTATTATCTCTTCCATTTATGAGCTTCCTGAACTCTTACAACGTAATGATCAATGAAGGCTTACATCTTTATCATTACCTTCTTCAATTGTCTTTATCTAGTTATTTTGCAAACATCAACTTGTACAAATAACTGGGCTTGCCATTAAATAAATACCTCATTTTATTTCAACTCCTACTAATAAGAAATGGGCATTAGATTTTAACTTTAAGGAAACACAAGAACATCTTGAAAGACCAAAAACTGTAAATATTTTATATAAAAATATAGTTTACAACAATGATTTTCAAAATTTGAGACTCTGTCTTAAAGGCAAGGTATACAAATAAAATTTTCAAAATATAACATAAACATAATGTAAACACTCCTTAGGAAGTGGAGGAAAAATTTTTCAAGGGATAGTGTTCTCCATATTTCTGAAGATGTTGTTCCATGTAATCCATCTGCTTCCTGAAATTAACAAGTAAAAACGTAAATGATGGTTTTCAAGGAAGAACCTACATTAAATTATATTCGTAATTATGTCATAAGGGCAAGGTTATTTTCGTGGAAGGAGAATTACTTAAAGTAATCAAATATAAATCAGAAATATATATTATAATTTTCTTATGATGTAATGATTGAGCAATTCCTAGTGAACCGTAAATTGATTGAAAGCTGCAAGAGAGAAAATTACAGATAAAGGGGTTAAGCAGCTTCTAATTGCACTTAGTATTAATTTAACATTTACCTAAGGCTTGATGGAATATCATGGTAGACATCTGTAAACATTTCTTTCCAATCCAGTTTTGGTATTTTTTCTGCATCAGTCAAAGCTGCAATTATCTGAAAATAGAAAAAAATTATTCACTCGAACTATGCAGCAATCATTACTCTTCCAAAAAAATAGCATCTTCATTACTGAGTCAAATACTGTAGACTAAGGCAGAAATAGCTGTAGAAGTGAATGAAGTTTTCCCCTTCAGACACATGAATTCATCTCATTTGGTACAGATTATTATAGATGGTCAAAGTGCAATCCTCTTCCAGCATCTCTTTTTGAACAACACTCACCTGCTTCCTGGATTCTTTCCTCCAAACCTCCTCCTCTTTCTCACTCCAAATGCCCTTGCTTGCCATATATTGATTCATTCGCGCTATTGGGTGACCCCATGATGGTGATTCCCAATTGCGTATCTCTGATGCAGGCCTATATGCAGAGCTATCATCAGATGTGCTGTGGTGACCAACTCTAATAGAAAAACCATAAGAGAAAAAGCAAACAAATTAAGGAAAATATCTCTTATTTTAATCACTCTTACATGTACAGTCCTGGCCAAAATTAACGCAGCACCGGTCGTAAGGATCGCTAGGGAGGTGCTGCGTTAATTTTGGCCAGGAGTGTACCTCTACAAAACTCGAGAGAACAAAAAAATCTGAAAATAACACCCACAGACATTTTAAAAGGGCTTACCTATAACAATAGGGGTTTATTATATATTATTTAACAATGGGGATTTTTATCCCTTGAAAATTTACCTGTAGGTCATGGCTTCAATAAAGACAGGTCCACCACCATTTTCCAGAGCAAGGGATTTGGCAGCTTTGGTTACGTTATAGACAGCCAAAACATCATTCCCATCAACTCTTATGGTTGGAATGCCATATGCTGGTCCTCTTCCTCCAATGCCGTCCCCACAGTACTGCTCTTTTGATGGCGTGGATATTGCATATCCATTATTTCGACTGAAAATACATTAAAAATGATTCAACAGAAGGTTGAGAATGAGTAACCAGAGAGAGAATTTCTGAGAATATGTTTAATAAACAATCGGAACTATCAAATGAATAAAGCAAAGATACTGACTAGGAAACAGTGTGCAAGTTAAGGTCTTATGCACTTTGAATAACTTCTAAACCAGTCCTATTTGGAAAAATGTAATAAACTAGCTTTTTCATGATAGTAAGTTATACCAATAGTTTTAAATGCCAAGAGAAAAACTATAATTATTACTTTCCATGGATTTTGTGTTAAATTCTGCAATGGTTTGCCAATTTCTTCTTTTCTGAGGATTTGCACAGTGGATGTGGAGAAGTGAACATAAACCGGTGTTTCATACTATTGGATTATTCCCCTAGTTTTTATCTTAATGATATTACAGATGATATTCTAACAACATCAAAATACTTTCCTACCAGAAAAATATCACAGGACACTTCAAAGTAGCGGCAAAATTCAAAGCTGCATGAGCATCACCTTCGCTAGCAGCCCCTTCGCCAAAGTAGGTAATAGTGCAGAGACCATTCTTTGCACGCTTAAAGGCATATGCTGAACCCACAGCTATAGACGAAAACCAGTGCAGCATTGATAAATACGAGATAAAAAACAAGTAATCGTATTGACAAAAACTGTGGCTATTGTACCGATTAGACTAGAAAGTAATACCTTGTGGAAGCTGTGTAGATAATGGAGAGGAAATAGTCACAAAATTGAGACTCTTGGATCCATAGTGAACAGGCATCTGTTTACCTTTCCCACGATCTTCTCTATTTCCAAAACACTGATTAACAAATTCTGGTATTGTGAAACCTCTCCACATTAAAACTCCTGGAAATGAGATTTTCTTATATATGATTGTATTGAGAAAATATAGTTTAATGGAGATAGCAATGGCATTATTTATTGAATTAAAGCTCCATTGTAGTAAATATTTGGCTAATAAAGGCCCTCAGTGCTTACAGTATTTACCTGCTTCTCTGTATTGACCAAATATTAGATCTTTATCATCCAGGGCTGCTGCACTGCCTATGTGCGTTGCTTCCTCGCCATGGTTAGTCATATAGAAAGAGATTCTTCCTTGTCGCTGAGAATCATATAAAATTATGTCTAACTGTCGCAGGAGAGTCATGGTCTTGTACATTTTTATGAGTGCCTCATTATCTAGCTGTAAGGAGATGTTTTAAGAATTTGCTGTTAACAGTACATCAATAAGGATAAAATATAAGAGATATGCTGAGGTTTATTTATTTAGCAAGGCTTCAAAATACATGGCATGGTATAAGTAAAAAAGAAAACAACCAAAACAAATTATGCAGGTGTCATGAAAACCTTAAGAAGAATCATGGCAAAATAAGAATATTTTTATGAAATGTCTCCGTGTCAAGAGAGAAAATGACGAGAAATGTAACAGAAGGGCAAATTGATATAATGGAGTTATTTATTTTGACATGAGGGATTGAAGATGGAGGAGATTTTATGGTATGAAACTGAAGATAAAGTTATTTTACAGGAGAGCCATGTTTTTTATTTGTATAGTATTGATCATAAAGATTGTCAGAGGGTATTAGATGTATCATCTCCATATAAAGGCGTCTATATTAGTCGTGGGGAGGCTATTATTCCTATTAGGAGGGAAATCATTCACAAGCATAATATTGAAGGCAAGTATTTAACCCCGAGGTACTCAATTTACCGTAGGCAGTGGTTTAGATTTAGCAAGGCCTGGACCACTGAAGGAGTAATGGAAATACTTAGCTCTTCGTTGACTCTTGGTCAGAAAGGAAAATATCAGTTCAGTGAGTTATCTTGATCTCCAAAGTTTATAGGCTATGAGAAGATAATTCTGCGATCGATACTGTAAAAGGCTTTGGGTAAATCATAAAAAATGCTAGGGCAATCTGGTGATACTCTAATGCTAGAAGAATAGTATCGAGTTGAAAACAGTACAGAAAGTGGATTTGGCTTTTTTTTAAACAATGTTGGGAATCATCAAGAATTTTATGATTGTAAATGTAACAAATATGCACTGACAATGGCTAGATAGGCACAAATTAGTTATACTTAAGATTCATCAGATTAGCAGGCAACTAATGTCAGACTGACAAGTAGTTTTCGTCCAAAAGTAATCTCCTGATATAAATTTGACGACTTTTGTATCTTTTCTAGGATATTATGTGATTCAAAGAGATGTTGAGAAAATCTTTGTAATGTATAGATGTGATCTTACCTTGGGTTCTTCATTTTTATCTACTATCTGCCCAGAGTTATTCAGTACTCGATATATGGGTAGAGCTTTAATATCACTTGGATGACGGAATTCTATCTTCTCCGTCCAAGTAGCCTTGGCTCCAGGAAATCGAGGATAATCATCATCATCCTCGCTAGTTGAGGAATCACATAACGATCTGGTAGACTATATTTAAAGAATAATACCTATAAGTTGCCAATGTTTAATTTTAATTCAAATATGGAAGTGGTGTACCAGTGTTATATAGTTACGGCACCAAATATTGATACTGTAGACCGGTCACGATTACAACAAACCATTAACAACATTATGATACTATATATCTAAATGTCATTCTCGAGAAAATTACCGGTGGTTTCAATGCGAATCGTTGTCCCACTCTCACGTGTCGAATGACGGACGAAATACATACTCTGTATAACATTAGTGATATTTGTTTATAACTTGTATTTGATTAGCAGAATAGGTAGGTCACGTAGTTCGATAATCGATAGTGCGAGCGACTGATTTAATTACTTTGTGTATCCAGTACTCTTTCGATAGAACAGAATAAAAGTCGAAAATTGACGACTTAAAAAAAAATTATGTTAGCAAATCCGATTAATCAGCTTCAGAAAAAATTCTCTTAAGATTTTACGCATAACTTGTCATTCTCCTCGCTCGAGTCGTAGTGATCCATGAGACCACATAAACGTCACAAGTAGTGGCGCGAATATGCTTGGTTTCTGTGACGTCACGTAGCGTTAATTCATTCAGCGCTCGGCAACTCTCATTTGTTCACGCAGTGGCTCCTGGGAAATAAGGGACGCCATCTAAGTTATTATCAAGAAAGCAAAAATTCTGACATTATGGCGGAATTTTCATCGGTACTCAAGGACACAGTGAATTTGTAGAAGTGATCCCTTGAAATCTTATATTGTTACCCACTCTGTGCTCTAAAAGACATTTTTAACTATAGATTGCGTTTAGTGCCAAGGAACCTCCTATACAAGCCAATCATAGAAGAGTATTTTCTTCGTCCAACGGCAGAGGAGGCAGGCTTTTCTCCCGGATCCTGCCGACTATTGCTGGCGTAAACAAACACTTGGCGTATGTATTTCAGTATGAGTAGCAACCATACGTTAAGTTTTTGCCTTGCTATAAAACTTAAGTCATTTCAATTCTAATTTGATTCAAATTTAGCGTAATGAGCAATTATAATGACAAATTATATTTGACCGAATCGGTAGGGGGCAAAACATTCCCTGCTATGCTACCTTCATTTGGGCACCATATCATCTTCTTTTGTTGGCTTTTGCGGGTTAAATATGTAAATTAAGCTTCAAACGTGAATACTTGGTAATTATTTCAGGTATTTTCTGCCTTATTTATTAAATCGCTGTGTGAATGTTTAAGTACTCCAGTAGCGTCGCGTAAGTACACAAACAACCTAAGCCCGCTTTTTTGTACTGTAAATAACTTTGATATTACTTGTTCCTGCCACAATTTAAGATGACCGGCTTACATAATAGTGTTATTTACTTCGCTCCAAATAGTTTTTAATACTTAATTATTTATTGATTTCTAGAATTACTTTTTATTCACTTCATTGTTGACATAATATTCACTCTCCCAACTGTGCTTTACTTGGCGTGTAACATTAGTTCTGAAGATTTATGTTGTTTGCTGTTGAACTTCTGATTAATACCGTTGGAATGGTAGTTTTGCAGTTCCACAGACTTGTAGTCAGTACATGATTTATTTATATTTAGAGGCTCTATTGTGAAATCTAAGAAGATGCCTCATGGTCATTAATTTTCTTTGCTATACTTAGTTAGTATGTTTCTTTATGCTATTTCGTATGTGTACACTATTCTCACTCTTGAGAATCTTCGCTTTACCGCTGTACGTTTTAGTAACAACAGTATCCTTTCAGGTGCTATTGATTGGGTTAGAGTTTGAACAGCATTAGCAGTAATAACCTGCCCGTGGAGTTGGAAAATGATGAGCGTACCTGTAAAGCAACCCCTCCCTACCTCGGGTGGAGGGGCTACTGGCCCTGTTGGTGCTGGACCACCCACATCTCAGACGCCAGGAAAGGTTAGTTATTCTAAAACCTTTTAGTTACACTGAATTATATGCTAATGTTTAGGATAAAATGTAAATAATCAACAAAGATGAGAATTCAAGTCACCTACTTTCTTGATTACATTGCTTCTGTTTATGTAATGAGCATAACTATCAAAGATAGCTTTCTTAGCAGTCGCAAGTATACTGTGGGTAGGTATTGTATTTCTTCACATACAACCGTTATTGTTATATAATTAAAGTTCATCATTATGACTTAAAAAAAAATCTTGCTATCTGATTAATTGTTTAATTTTATTTATGTCGTTATCTTATTTATCTGTGAGGGGTGAAATTTATAATTTTTTATTTTATTAGCTAGTTGGTCTATCTAAATTGGATAGGTATAAGCGCATCAATATAGATTGTGTACTATAGTTTTTTTATGGTGTATCAATCTTCCATTTAGTTCTTTATAATATTTCTATTATGATAGTTTCATGTGTTTGAGAAATAAGTTACCTAGTGATTTAAGAAGAAAGAATATTATACAGCTTTGATGTGAGATATTTTTTTGTGTATTAGTTTGTTATTGCTTTTTCTATGATACGTGAAAGCCGGATTGATTTAGTTTCAAGCAGGGTTCAATTCATAAAAGCATAGAATTGAGTTCTATGATTTTATTAGGTGATAGTGCGTGTACCATTTAAAAGACCTTTGTATTTGCGATTGGATATATTTTCCAATTCCATAGATGGTTGGGTTCTTTCCATTTTTTGAGTTACTTCAAGAGTTTTTTCGGTACATATAATCTCCAAGTTTTGGTGTCCCAATTTTGTGTTAGTTGTGTAATTTTGAATAATCAGGATATTAAGTATTCTTAGGCCTCCGGTCCCCAAACAGATTTGGACTTAAGAATGTTTTACGTACAACCGAAGATTTTCGCTGCCCTTAAATTTTTTCATTCTTCGATTCTATTACTATTCGTTACTTGTTCATCAATCTCTGTGGACCACGCCCCCAAGTTTTCTGTGCGGAGGATTGGAATGAGAAAGAAAAACATTTAGGCACGCCATTCACGGAGGCGGTTGATTCAAGATTTGCGATTTAGCGCTTGGTGGAGATTTAGCCGGAGTTTGTTGCGGAACGCGGCGTACGCTCTGGGGATTGCTTATATTCCATCGTGCTTGTGCTTTTCGATTGCACTCAGTCGAAATGGTCCCGATTAAACATGGTTCTGGTGGTTTTGACCGCTGCATTTCACCAATTCAGTGTCACCCGAACTGTTTCTAAACGAAGAAGCGATGATGATTCGTGGATTCTAAACTTGGGAGTCTAGCTTGGAGGAAATTGGCGCTAATTCATATTTTTATAATGTTGTTGATCCATTCTCCATGACAGCTTTTCGTTATTTATGTATTCCGAGTCATGAAAACTAATAGGAAAGCGGCGGTAGAACAACTGAATAACTTAGTTGTAGGCATCGTTGGTAGCCAAGTTGAATGCGATTAAATTTTATCGACACGCTGATTGTATTGTAATCCTAGATTGTTTACGTCTCATTTAATTTTTTTATTCAACAGCTCGCATTTGCTGCTTTTACTATTAAATTATCCGCGGAGTGGTGTAAAAATCGAATGAAATTGAACTCTTCCGGAAATACTATGCTCTGCTGCACATTTTCTATTGTAAACTAATTCCCGTGTTGTTTATTTTAATTTTCTTACATTCATTAAATTTAGGTAATTTATGGAATTATGCTGTCACTAACCGCAGTTTAAAAGCCTCCTCTTTCGCGCTCCTTGCACTGATGGATTTTATTTTCGTGGTTTGCAATTTGACAGTTGTAACTATTAAGATATACTTTAAAGGTGAACGTAGCCAATTATAACAGATATGTGACGCAAATCAGAAAATATAGTGAAGATATTGTGATGATTAGTTGAATTTGTTTTTAGCTTTCAAGTTTGGATTATCAGCAGTGTATTAGTATTAAAAAGATATGGAGCACATTATTCTTATATCAGGCACTATTTTTCTTTAAATTGTACTGGAGAATGTGAGTTTTCATCGTATATTTCATCCAGAGATATTTGACACTCAGTGCCGCATGTTTGAAGGGTAACTGTGAGACTTGGTCATTTTCAGATGGTTCAGTCTGTTCCACAACCCGGTTCCAACACACTTCCAAAGAATCCTAACCCTGGTAACCAGATGGGTGTTCCATTAAGTGGTCATGGGCTCCCACAACCTGGTGGAATGTCGCAGAATCTGCCCAATAGTAACCTCATGAAAGTATGTGATATAGAGCTTTTTTGTTACCTTTTGTGTCAATTATTTATGAAAGGTGTATTGTTTTAGTTTTTATTGCTCTTGGCTAGCAATTGGCTCTCATGCGTCAATCATTGCATGTAAGTATGAAGTGATTTAAAATTAAATGCATATAGAAATCTTGTCTAGTAAGGAAAAGGAACTTGGTATGACAATTTTAGTACTTTTTTAAGTGAGATTTATAATTGTGCTTCTTACTTATAGTTTTCCTATCTCATAATTTCTTATTAGTAGTTGTTTTAAGTAGTTAATATTTGACTGATTACATCTTAGCAATCATCTCTTAAGAAGTATGTCATAATGACTTAAGAAGTAATAAGAATGTGTTTTACCATTTTTATTTATAAAACAATTGAGGAATATAATTTTTCAAATGGTGCATCAGTGCCCCTCATTGAGTACATAATTTCATACCGGGTATTTCCTTTTGAAAGTATTTTTTTGCTACTGAATCCCATTTATTATCTCTTATGAGAATTGTATTGTGGGTTTGTTGCCTTGGCAACCTATGTTGTCTACCTGCTGTATTCCCTCAAAAAAGGCAGTGTGTTTCCTTTTAGATTTTAGCTTATGTTTACTATTGCACTGGGAATTGGAAAGAGTGATTGGTTTATTGAATACTATTTGCATTTTCAGTTTTTCTCAATAAAAAATTAGCAATGTAAAATTCTTTATTGGCTTAGGAATGAAAACCTTGATTTTTGCCTTGGCAATGAAATTTTTGTTTTGGTGTTTATTGTTAGAATACCCTATTTAATATATTATAATATCGGTTGTTGTAATCTGTAATAACTGTTCATTTTTGTTCATTGATTTTCTCTTCAGTTATATCAAATTCATGTCATAATTATTCTCAAATCTTAATAGATGCCTCCAACTGCCTCTGGAATGCCAATGTCTATGGTGGCTAATCACACTGCTGCCCAGAGCATGGTTCACCAGTCTCTCTCAGGGGTTGGTGGTGCTGGGACCATTGCCCCCCTCAGTTTGGTGCAGGATCACAGACCACAGTCTTCAAATATGCAGCAGCTGACACCTCCTGCAGCTCATGCACACCCAACTCCTCCTCCTCCATCATCCCAGAGAGTAAGCTTATTTACTGATATTTGTCGGAAGATCTTTTGCAATAATAAAATACGTACTTATGTTTAAGAGGAAATTTACTTGAAAATAAACCATTCCTCCTTTTTCAATATGGCTCAAAGAAATATCCTCATGCAACCATATATTTGTAGATGATTTCAATAGAAAAAGTACTCCTGAGGCTGGAATGAATTTTCAATTGAAATAATCTGTCTGAAGTAAAGGATAAATAGTTTAAAGATGGGTCTCTATTTTTTAATGTCATCTTTAGATCGCCACAAATTGTCCATAATTTTCTTGTAAGGTTTTCTTATTATCATGGTCAAATTGAAATATGCTGACCGATAAATTAATTCTCTTTCTAGTCCCCTGCTCCTCCTGCCCACTCAACTCCCCCGCCGACCACACATCCCCCTCAATTGGTACCTCCATCATCTGCTAATCCATTGCTTGGAGGAAGTGACAAGGCCAAAGAGCTTGTTGCTGGGGGCAAGCCAACCGCCAATGGAGTACAAGTTCAGAAGACTGGAGAATCATCTGGGGGCTCTCAACAGCAAATGAGGAAGACTCCTGATGGTCCTGTCTCTCTGGTGATCAATCATTCTGCTCCTGAGTCCACAGGAACGTCAACCTCCAGCATGGTACCCCCTCCACAAAATCAGCAGACCCATTCTATGCCTACTCCAGGTTAGCTCAAAACATTTATGCTCTCATCTCATCAAGTTTTTCCATTGGTTCTCATTAATTTGAGTGGGAAGATCTAGAACTTATTTGAAGTTTTTGAGAGCTCTGTAAATTATGTGAATAGAGTAAATATCTAAGTTTTAATAGAAAATTATGTTATTGATAGCAAATTCAGGATAATGTTCTAGACTGTATGAATTCATGTATGATTGCTCTTTCTACAACAGGTGGTTTGCAGACCAGTCCTGCCAAACCTGACTCTTCTGTTGCCAATCATGCATCCAACCAACCTGGCAAAGTTGGTCTAACCCCTGCACCTGTTGCAAACAAGGTCTCACCCTCTCCCTCTCCTGTCAAAGACAAGGTTCCTCCTTCTACACCACCCAAGGCACCATCAGCATCTCCATCCCCTAAGGCACCAGCCACCACAGCCAATGAAACCCCTGGAAAAAGTGCGACTACTCCACAATCTGCGCCTGCGGCAACCACACAGGTTTTCATCTAATCCATTGTCTATTATTGTTGTTTTCAGTGTGAGCAGTGTGTAACATGTAAATATTTTGCTTTTCAAGGGTACCCCTGTGAAGCCTTCTGCAACACCCTCTGCCCCTTCCCCTTCCAAACCTGCTCCTGCAACACCTGCTGCTGCAGACTCAGGAGCTGCTGCAGGTGCTCCTGAAGGTGTCAGTGCTTCTCCAAAGAACAGTTCATCCACACCACCCGAGGATACAAAGGGTACTGCTGCTGCTACAGATGCTACTGAGAGTGAAAATGTTGATTCTAAGGTTAGCATTTCTTTGGTCTGAAGGTTGTAGTTGTTTATATATCCTAATCTGAAAGTTCTTAAAGGTCTTTTACTATGAATTCTCTGTTAGCCATAGTATGTCGTAGATATTCTTCCTATTCCCTCTCTCTCTCTTATTTCTAGATACTTACTAGGTATAAAGTTAGGGGTTGTTCACAAATGACATAACACATAATTCTCCAATTTTCGACCCCCCCCCCCATATAGCAGGGCTGTAATGGCAGGCAGGACCCCTCCCCCCCACTCCGTTACATAGCGAGTGCTTTGTGAAAAGTTTTGAGCTTATATTCAGGAAAGAAAGATTTTTAGTTCCTAGTAATAATTCACTTTTTAATAAACAATTTCAATTTAAAGGCCATTCATACATTTCACCAAGATTCAATGCCATGACCTGTTGATAATTAGCATCGCACAAGACACAGACAGGGGAATAGCCTACCACACTCCACTCGCACCCTGACTACTTCCGTTCGAAACTCGTGCTCGCTCGGATCAGAGCTGCCAACTTTCCCCGTTTAATTGCGTTTTATTATAATATGTCGAATTTGAATATTTTTGAAAATTAAATTTGTAGATTCAAACTTTAAACATGCAGAAATTTTGCTATTTTTGCAGTTTTAAAACCATTACGTAATGCAAATCTTGACTCCCCCCCCACATACCAGGGCCATAATGCCTGGCAGGACCCCCCCCCCAAATTGCATTACATAATTTGTGTAAAGCCTGTAAGAATAAAATGTCTGTTTGACTTTTTATTCTTACAGGTAGCAAAGTTGACATAGTAGCAAAGTTTTTATTATAAAAATTTTAAAAATTAAATAAATTTTATTTATCACTTGCAACTGATTTTACATCTTAAAGCTTCATGTGAGCAGTGTCTGTTTACATCAAATTATTTTTTAATCAATTATGAAAACTGTATGTACTGATTTAGATTTTATCTCTGCCTTTTCTCATCATCTCAATGGTGACTGCTTGCCTATTGAAAATATTCCCTTAGATTCACAGTAGATAATACCCCCATTAGTCAGGCATTGTTAATTGGTTTGTCAACCCTTGTCCATTTCCTAACTACGCCTTTTACGCGTATTTAATATTTCTAAAGAAATGCCAACAAAATTGGGCATATGAATTATACTGTAGGTATGCATACTCTTTGGAAGAGTACAGTATTTCTTTTCAACAGACAATCACATTTAAATGTTTACATGGTAAATAAAAAATAATGGTTTATTGAGTGTCATTCAATGTGGTAGGAGCCCTATTTAGCAATCAGTTATATACATTGGCTCATCTGATACGTGATTATTTTGATAGGGTCCTCCAACTCAGGAAGCAGAAACAGCTGCTCCAGCTGCAACACCTTCCACACCAGAAAAAGAAACGAAGACGACTACCCCTTCATCGACAACTCCCTCACGAGGGAGTAAGAGAAAAAGAGCTGAAACTAAGGTGAGTCATAGGGATAATGTATTGCTTATCAATTATTAAATACATCATATCCTTATTTGTGATTTCGGATAAAGAATGTCATAATGTTGATAAATTTATTTTCTGAGCAGTATTTCACTCACTTAGCAAATAACTTATTTTTTTATAAATTTTTCTTTTCTTTTGGGTAAAAATCAAATAGTTCCATTTCATTTCTAATTTATTTTCCTTAATGAATGCATTTCCATTCATAATAAGAAAATGTTATGTTTCCGGTTAATTATTTGCACACAAGATTTGCGAAGTACTCCAAAGCTCCTCAGGATTGTGTGCTGTGGCTAGGCTTGTCCCAAAAGTAAGGTCTCCATATTTTTCAAAATTAAAAAAAATTTCTTTATACAAATAAATCTTTATTCTGTTCTGTTGAATATATATGTGCTATTTTTCAACACAGTTGCCATTCACTCAGATGCACGTTTCATGCTGCAAGTTTTTTATTCCCTCTGCATAAAAACTCACCGCCAGCTCCTTTTTCACGCTGTCATTGACTGATGTTTTCACTCCCTCGTCCTTATTCATCCTTTTTCCTCCCAAATGTTTCTTCAGACTCAAGAACATGTGGAAGTTGGCTGGGGTAAGGTCTAGGCTTTATGGTGGCTTGATTAAGACTTCCCAACCAAACTGATCCAAGACAGCTTTGGTGTCGCACCATGTGGCCAAGCGTTGTCATGCAGAAGGCAAATTCCTTAAGTCAGCATGCCTCTTATTTGATTCTGGATTGCTCTGCATAGATTTTTAAGTCTCTCACAGTTAGAAACTGCATAGATTGTGGTTTAGGTAGGCATTAACTTGATGATAAAAACCCCTTTTTGGCCCCAAAAAATTATAACCATGATTTTTCAAGAAGATTTTGTCACTTGGTTCATCATGAACTTCCGTCCGACCTTCAGAAAATTTTCTGCACCACTTTCTCGCATGTTTTCCAGACATACAGGTCGTTTTATACATTCCCTTCAATTTTTGATAAATGGAAATCAGTGGTTCACTCTGTGCATTAAAGAAATGAATGATCAAGTAGAATTCAAACAGATAAGATGGGAAAGGAGGTGGCGGTGACTGACGTAGAAGTAGCCATCTCAAATGAGTGTCATAAACAAACTAAACATCTCATCTGCTCAACTCTGGTACCCAGGAAGAGGAAAAGATCCAAGATACATAGCAGTACAGTCAAATTTGGAAAAAATATTTCCGTCAGGCGATAGGTGCTTGGAGACTTTAGTTTTTGGATATTTGATATTGTTTCTACTTGCTTTTATGATTTGAAAAATTAGTCTTTTTAAATTTTGTTAGTCTTTTTTATTGTATGAAAAGTTTTCAATAGCTCATTTTTTTCTTAATAGTGTTTTGGCTTTATTGAGAAACTTTTTTTTCCATTTAGGCCACTGCTCCTTCATTAGGGAGTTCACAAGCAGCTGCTATTGCTGCTGCATCAAGGACACCGAACAGTAAAAACAAGGCCCAAAGTGACTCAACCCCTGCCTCTGGGAATTCGAAGAAAAATGAAAAAGGTGAAGATGACGATGATGAAGAAGAAGGAAGAAAGCCGAAGAGAGTGCGCATACGTACCCAGCCTTATCAGAGCCCTTTACCAGAAATGGCATATCTACCAAAATTCACCCGCACACCCACTCCCAAAGCTCAAGAGGACAGACTCATTCTGTTTTACAAGTAAGTGCCTCAACCTCAGCACCTCTTTAGTATTAGTTATTTTAATTGTGAATGCTTTAGCTATTTATCTTGTAAAATTTAGGTGTTATTGATATGGGCTGTTGGTAAGTGGAATGTGGCAATGTTAATTATTTTTTTTTGTGAAGCCAGTGTAAGTTGTGCGTTAACTATGTATCTATGTAAACTTGTAATTTTTTATACCTCAAATCTTTTAAAAATATTACAAATTGAAAAGTGTCTGACAACGGAACATTTTATTTTTCTTTATTAAGTACATTAAGAAATACACTTAATTTGCTGGAATTGCCCTTTTTCTACCATTCTTCTTGGATATTTTACATGTAAGGAAGGGAATGGTATCTTTTATTTTATACAGACAGTTCTCCGCATATGTATATATGAATGATTCAAACCTATATCCTAAACCACAAGCGTCATAGACGTGGAATTTTCAGTGTATAGGCTCAAACATGTGACCCCAGGGTAAATGAGGATTCTATCATAGGAGTCTTGGGTTTAATCCAACATTCCCAATTTCAGCATATCCCAATTTTTCCCATAGTAGTACATTGCGCAGATTTTTTGGGAATTTTCCATTTTCTTTACAAGTGCCTCCAGATAAGACAGTTAAATCCAGCTCAGGATGACAAGAAGAGTACATAAGTTATATCTTAGAAAATTCCACCTACAGGAATGACTGATAAACTCAAAACATGTTTAAAGATACTTAGCAGAGGAATATTGACTTGAAACTAATTCCTCTTAAGCTTGCAGTTTGCTAGCAACATTTTACTTCTATTTTAATGCAGTTGTTTAATTTGTTCTATCGAGTTTGTCGAGTCTGATTTCAGCAATGGAAAGGAAAAGCATTATTTTCATTTCACTATTAATCAGTTAAAATTAAATAATTCCTTATTGCCTCATTGTTTTTTGTAACTTATCAAATGATATTTCTTTTCAAAGAAGCTCCAGTTATTTTTAATGATACTCATTTGCGTAGTAGTATCGTATTTTCTCAAATATAATGCATTCCTTTCTGGCTCAAAAATTGGGGTGCATTCGGGGTTGGAATAGACGGTCACTATACAACGGGACGGTCACAATACAACTTGTTCACATGTCCCATAGCACAGGGCCGGCCAGATCCTCTGCTCACCACTGTCCCATGTAAAGGTCCCCTTACACTGGCGTGAATCGCAACTGCAGTATGCGGGATCACTAGAGTTTTAAATTTTTGGATGTGCACACCAATGCAAAAATTTTGCAAAGGTTAGAGCCCCCCTCAGACTACAAACTCAAATATAGGCCCATATTTTTCAATTGAAAGGGAATTGGCCATGAAACTTTTTAAATGAGTGATTTCAAATTGGTTTCTGTCTGCACTTTCGTAGGATTTTCGGCATAGATGACTACCGATATTTTGTCTACAGTGTATACACATATATATTATATATTTTATATGTATAAAATATTTATTATACATGTATGTGCATAGTAAATATGTATATGGTGCTGCAAATGGCTTGACCACATGTCTTAATGTGATCATTACATGCACAGGCAAATGATTTTTCAATTTCCAATGCTCATATTTTGAGGCACCTATAATATTTGATGATGTGTTATTTTTGAGTATATGTGGTAGTTTGTAAAAACATTAAGATATTTAAGCTCTATCAGTGAAGTATCAATTCCTTTTGTTATTAATACTGTATTTATGAATTAATTTTAGCTTAGCTTCTTCTTGGATCTAATCACTGCTTTATTATTTCTTTAGAAATGAATTTTTGGCAGTTCGAAATGCTGAGGGTGGCTTCTATGTTTGTCAGACAATGCAAAATATTTACAAACACAGCAGTCGCATACGCATCAGGTGGCTATCTCAGGAACCAAATCCCACTGAAGATGGTGCAAAGGAAACCGCCACTGACGGAGAAGTGTACTCACCTGATTTCTATGATTCCACAGGTTAGTCAATCTTATTTAGAGCCAATTATAATTTGTTCCTATTACAGGGGGAGGTTCATTTAATGAGGAGGTTTTTGTGAGGTGTTTGCTAGAGTTAATTAGCTTTATTTTCTGTAGGATGTGCGTTACCTTCGAGTTCATCTTTTTCTTACACGTACATGAATAACTATGACATTTATGAGCAATCATTAACATTAAACTTTGGAGACAGGATTTATCCTCATTCTTAATTTGAATTTATACAGTAGTTCTTTCAGAGTAGTTACCTTGTAATTAAAAGTTTTTCCATTTTGAGATCTTTTCTTTTTATGGGTAGTCAGAATATTTCCATTAAGTTATTCTTTAGGTACTAAAATTATATCTTTAGCCATAAATTATTAGAATACAAACTTTTGTTTCTGTTCTTTTATTTTTGTAAATTATAAAAGTAAGAGAAATTTTGTTCGACTCAATGTGGGGCCATGGTTGGATTTTGGTTGGGTGATTAAATGTATATAATTCTGTTTTCAAAACTTGCATGTGATTTTTTACAAAAATTATTGTATTCTTTACTCTCATCTCATAGTGATGAGTTATCTACAATATGTTTACTGTAAAAGTATCAGGTATTTTAGTTATCATTGGTCCTGTTTAATTAAGGACTAATAATGGCATTGATAATCACTTTTTACCCCCAGTTCTGTGTGAATATTAAATTAATTAAGATTAATTATTATGAAATCGGTTATTTAATCATGTTAAGTCAAGTATGCCATTAAATCAGAGAATGTTAAATTTCTTATTCAATTTAGATTTTGACTGCATCTTGACAAATTTGAACTTGGATCGTCTTGAGAGAGGAAAGTATAGGTTGCCAAATGTGGAGCTGGAAAGAACTCAAAGCATTCTGAAGAGAGCTCTTGATGCTGAAAAGGGTGTTGGTCAGAAGACTCCTTTAACAGAAGAACATCCTGATGGATGTAAGTATTTTTTCTATTGTATCCATCAATTCTATATCTTACATACTCTATCAGTTTTTAGAACACAGATGTTTCCACTTGCTTTATTATCAGAACAGCTTCATTTTTCCCATTTTAAAATTCCATTTGATGTCATAATCAATAAAAACGTGGCTGTTAAACCATTAAATAATGAATTTTTAAGTGATCTATTGAATCTCCAAATTTTTCAAAACTTGTGGCCTGTCATTAAATTGTAAAATTTGTTGTTGTTCGATGGTGAATACATCCTGACTCATTTCTTCTTTTGTTTGTTCGATTTTTCTTATCATATGAGTCACTTGTACTATTCAAATTCATTTAATTTTGCAATCCTTAACATGCCTTTAGTGTGACCTGTATCACGTTTCTTAAGAACTCATTTGCAGATGATACTACTGCATTTACTTGGAATTAACACACCATCGAATGTAATGCGTACCCCAAAATTCAAGCGTCGGAAGTAGAAAAATCATTGCCTGCAAATTTAGCGGCAGCTTAGGGCATGCAACCACCCATTTTGCAGCACTAGGTTTGTACACATATACAGATTAAATACATGTGAAATACAAATTAACCTACAATGGATTGTGTTATTTTCAAGTGAATTCAGTATTACACTGTTTTTGAATGTACAGTAGAACCCCGGTAATCCGGACACTCGCTAATCCGGAACCCTCGGTAATCCGGACAGTCCATTGGGAGTTATGCAAACCCGCAACTTCTTCTTGTGAATATATAAATACGCATATTAGTAACAAGAAACGAGAGTTGGACAGACTATTTGAAAAATTTCTCCATTGGCTGCAATGATATGATGGGTAGCGAAGTATTTCGTTTGTTGTGATAACACATCTAAGTTGTAATACTTTTCTGAGACAGTATTTTTCAATTAGAGGAATGCTTAATATGTGCGATACTACATAATTTCGAAAGACAATAAATTTTCAGTTGCAGCAGGGCATGCATGCATTATCTATACAATATAATTTTTAGGTAAAAGTGTTTTTTAGGTTATTTTTTAAAACCTCGCTAATCCGGAAACCCCGCTAATCCGGACGCCTATGCGCCTAAATTCGTCCGGATTACCGGGGTTCTACTGTAGTTAGTGAGCCCTCTCCTGAGCAAAATTTCAGCATCTTTTCATTGATTTGCAACCATCTTTGAAATTATGGAATCAGAAATGCCTTTGGCCATCCAAAAGATTTATCTGTGAAAGCTGTATTTAAACTGTATAACATCGAATGTAATGCATACCCCAAAATTCAAGTGTTGGAAATCTGCCGTGTATGTAATGCATACCTTAAGACATGCAGTTATGCCGTTTGCAGCCATGCACGTGTTTACTATAGACATATAAAATTCTATATATGCGTATTCATAAGTGTACCTATACACTAAATGCAAAATACTGGCAATCGTCTGCGGTGAAAGTCTATCTAAATCTAAATGCACACATTAACCAACTTAAGATCAGTCATTGAAAAGGTTTGATGAGCTAGCCAATTCCATTTCCATCAAAAACTATTGGCTGATAGTTTAGTCTTCTGGAGCTCTGACAGTCCAAACTTCGATAGCGCATTGCTGGAACGTTTGACGAGTTATATAGAACCAGGCTGAGCCAAGGATGCAGACGGCCCTTTGCTACGGGACATATGCATGTAGTGTTTTACCTGAATTTAGTGCACTGTTGATTCTGAAGAGGACCCCTATTTATGAGCTGAATAAAGACCCAAAATATGGCATGTTATTTTCAATTAAATGTGAAGGTTCTTAAGTCTCTGAATCTGACTTCTCAGTTTTAAACAAAACTTTTGCTTGAACTCTCCTTTATCCATGTTTTCTTACAAAATTAGTAATCCACTATCAACCATAAACATATGTTCACTCAGCGGGATACCCCTCTGTACTGAATAGTCATATTGTGTTTATCAGTTAAAGACATTTCAGTATCTGTGTAGCAATAAGTGAGTAAAACCCCTTCTGATTTATTATTATGTTATGAAGCATTCAGCTGTTCTTAAGTTTGTATCATATTTCCTTTAGGGTGTTATGGAATATTTTTTTGATGCCGAACTAGTGTCAAGTCAACCTTGGGTTTATAAATTGAGATTGTGTTTAATGAGATCATTTTCTTTTTCCTCCAGTGGATCTCTCTCTTTATCGAGATGAATCTCAGCTTAAGAAGAGGCGGAACTCACGTCGCAAAAGTGGCCAGACAAAAGCTAAAAACACAGATGATAAGAATAGTGAAGAGGGAAAAACAGATAACAAGGACTCTTCAGATTCTTCATCATCCTCAGAAGATGACGAGCCAAATGCAGAGGAGGATACAAAGAAACCGAAGAGAGAGAAGAGGGTGGCCCCTGCCAAGGAGTCAGCAACACCTGCTGCCACTCCCCGAGCCAGAAGGGAAGCTGGGAAGAGAAAGGCAGACTCAGAGGTCAAATCTAAAGCAACCCCCGCAAAGAAGAGGAACAGTTCTTCTGTGAGGAAACGTCGCTCGGAGACACCTGCAGCTGCGCCAGCAACACCGAGGGCAACCCCTGCAAGGGCCACGAGGAGTACGTCCCGCAACATATGAATGTTGATTCCCTGTTAAAACCTTACCCTCTATTTGCCACTGAATCTGGTGGTGCCCTGACACAGGCCTTTCGGACAACAATGTTGCTGATGCTCGGGCCTATTTTGGACTTGTCTTTGAAGCCCTCCCCTTCCTCAATTTGAGGAATTTGTTGTGACTGTTTCTTTCTGATGCCCACCATCTGTTTGTCTGTTACTCAGAAACATTTGTTTCCTTGCCGGTTTTCTTGAATATTCTTTGTGTGCTCAAAGAAGCAATTATTGAAAGCATAAGAGAACTCTCTTCTTCAATGCATTTTACCCTTTCTTTTGATTACGTATTCTATTTGTTATAGTTTTTATTTCCAGTTATTGCTGACTGTTTTTAAATTCTATTTTATTGCTAAATTATCACATTTGATTGATTGCTTTGGAATTAAATTTTTTATTCTTCATATTTTTAGTAATTCTACATTTCCTGGTGCTACCATTGGATATTATTTCATGATTTGCTGCAATTATATTTTGATAATTAAAGTAATGCTTGCTATGATACATAAACTGTTTCCCAATCAAGTCCTTATAAATTTAATTTATCTTTTTATGATACACCTGTTTATAATTTGTCTGGTTTTTTATCTTAACATCTTTGATCACACCGAATTTTTGCCTTTATAAATTTTTAATTTTGGTCCCAGTAATAGCATTTTAGAATCAATTGTTATTTTGTTATCCATTTTGCTTGCCATTTTTATAATTTATATTGCCTTTGCATTTGATATGAGTTTCTTTGACTGTTATTGGCTCTCACTGTCTCTTCCCACTTAAGGCCCAAAAAGTGCGCCTGCACCAAGTCGAAAGGAGAGAAGCCGGGTGAAAGAGAATCGCAAGAAGCCTGGAAAGAAGGCATAAGAAGGAGTGGACATTGTATGTGGTGGGAGGAGGTTATTAGGATATCGTCATGACACCACGGGCAAATGAGTGAGAGAGAGAGAGAGGGTCGGGGATGGTAGATCTGAAGATTCTCTGCAATTGGTGCATGTCTGAGTGTGTGTTTGTGTGTGTGCGCGTGAAAGTTTTCTACATTAGGATATGGTTGATGGTTTCTTCCTTTTTTGACTCATTTTAATCCGTGTTTGTCCCCCTCTCTCCGCTCATTGGAGTTAGAAAGTAAAAGTATAACTCATGCGCATTATGCCTCATTAATCTTTCATTGGCTTTTTTGTGCCATAATTTTTCTGAGGAGTACCTATTTTACTTTTTCATTTTAATGTATTTTTTGAGGTGTGGGTTAAAAAAGTTGTCTGGGTAGCAAAGTTGTAAATGTCACTTCTCTTCTTGAGGGGAGGAGGGGAAGGCGGATCATAGAGATCCCCTTCCCCTCCTCTCACCGTCGTTAATTTTGTTTGTTGGAGGTCTCTTCTCTCCAATATCGGTGAAAATGGGGCCAAGTGAGGGCTGGACCAGATTCCTTAAGTCCCTCTCAAAAGTGCACTCATATTCAGCCGTTATCACACAGTACAAAAAATTGAGGGGAGGGAAACGAGTTTTTCCCGCCATTGGTCAAAGCAAACACCTTTGCACACTTAGATCCTAGGCTACCTAGTGGATAATGTTTGGGGGAGGGAGGGAGAACAGACTTTTTTGTCTATGAAGTCGATGGAGGTTTGTCTACATGCAGCATCTTTTCCCGGAGGTCTCTACGGAAGGACATCTGAATTCTAGTTTGAGAGTTTGGGTGGTGCCTGCAACAGCATTCATTGACAACTTCCAAAGGTGAAACTATTTCCACCAAAATTTGGAATGAAGGAAGATTTTAATTTGTTTTTTTTGAAAGATTTAATAAAGAGGCGACACTGTGAGGCAAGTGTTCTCCGAAGGTTTTTTTGCCTTGAGATGTGAAATTGGTATTGTAATGTCGTGTTGGCCCATGCAATGAAAGGAGCCTGGTGCAGTACGTGTTCTAAAATTAGGTTGTTGGAGACTTTCAGAAGCTGCCTGCCTCCAAATGATGCTACATTTTAGCAAGACTCATAATCAACTTACATTTGGCAGGTCCCAACAAAGTATATCCAGGCTATTCTCTGTTAGGTGGAGCAACTCTTGTGAAAGAATGTTGCCTGGATGTAGCCCTGATGAGAAAGAACAACATCTTATTGTATTTGTGAGTAATATTAATATTATCTGATTATTGAAAAGAGAAAGGGTTTTAATGTAGAAGACGGTACAGTTATGTAATCACAGATGTTGGCCATAACTTCTCCAGGACATAGGTTCTTGTATAAATGAACTGGTATTTTGAAGACTTGTGGGTAAATACTGCCAGTGGCGTGTTTTGCGTAATAAAATATATCGTGCAAAGTGAAGTTGATGACAAAATTCCAAATACTCTTGTAGGGTTTTATTACTGAGGAAAATAGAAAGCAATTTTTTTGATCATTGTAAGCATAAACACATTTCTGGAAAGGAGAAGTATATAAGATATATAAATATATATATATGCATATTTAGACTCCTGTTTGATGTGATTATGTCTGAAATGCAAAGAAAATGTTCTCTTGTGGATTTAAATGAGATGGTGGTTAGATTTAATATTCTTTGTTAGTTATTTTCAGTGGACATACTTGACGGACATGTTTAATTTTATCTATTTGAGGTATGTATTAAGTCTTGTATACCTTGATATAATAAAAGTGTCCCCATTTTGCGAATTTCTAAGATATTCACTTGCACATTTGTCTTTTATGTGGAGAAGTTTATCATTGCTATTATATTGCTGAAATAAGAGTAAGAGATAAGTTTTGTAGGTAGCTTTTTAACCAATATTTACTGCGCCTCTTCCCTGTTTGTTTAGCACTGTATGAAGGAGTTGGCACCCTTTTTTCCCAAATGAGCTGCTTGCAAAGTGTCACCTTGGTTCTCAAAGTATATCTTTTGACACTGAAGTAACATCCCAAGTCATATGACAGTCAGGGGGTAGAACACATCCCAAGAAATTCTCTTTCTTTGGTCAGTCTTTGTTTGACATACTTATCCATGTAGTGAGATGCTAATTTTGCCGTACCTAACTCACCCCCTCAATTCTCACATTACTTAAGCCGAGAATGTTATTGAGAGGTTAATCCGAACATTGGACTAAATAGGTGTTTGCATTCATGATAAGTGGGGATATCTTATATCTCATTTGTATTCTTTTGGAGCTTCAAAGATTTTAATAATAATGACTTTAAATATTGTTAATCTTTAAGGTTTGTTCATTTATATATTTTGTCAATTTTGAGAAAAGATGTTTAAATAGAGAGAGCTTTTACAATCAATTTAATTTATCAAATTTGAAAGAGAGAGGTTATCAACAAGTCAACAGGTTTATGTAATACTTTTCATTATGAAAGATTATAGAGCTAAATTGCATGTATATTGATAAAACTGCAATTGTCATAAAGTTTTGCACTCTCCGATTAAGACAATTCCACCAAAAATGTTATCTAAACAAAATCATGTGAATGGATATTTTATATACAAATGTGGTTTTGTGTTTTGTTTCTGTTCTGTGAATAGTGCAAACATTATTATAACATCATCAAGGAGGGGGCGAGAGGGCATGTAAACCACAAGAATTTTATTTTTAAATTATGTACATTAAAGTATTAATAATGTAAAAATCTGTCTTACATTCTTTAGCAAACCTTTATATTGTTATATCCAACAATAAATCTATAATTTCGAAGTTTTTATTTCATATCATGTTTCCAAACACTATATTGCTGAGAATTTAAAGAAGAATGCTTCAATTTTTTTATCTCCTCTTGCTATGGATAGTCATATCATATCTCTGTTTTACCTTAGTTCGATTAGTGATTTAAAGGGCTCTTATTCTCATTTAACTCACCATAACTATGATATTTTTCGTGCTGGTTATATTCTACACTTTCTCGTGGTTCATCCTAGAGAACCAATTCCTGTTGAAGATAAAAGTTTAGAAATTTTGCCAATCATTTTAATATGTTTTGTCTCATTCATCTGTCTATTTTGTTATGGAAATCAGGATAGGTTCATCACTTATTTATGCACTGAAATAATGCTATTTGACATGAACGTTTTCATTGATTATACATTGATCTTTGACAGTTATTGATCTATTTAAGGTAACAATGGAATTCATAAGGCACTTTGGTATTTCAATTAGTATCTCATCACAAATTCCTGTGGTGTTGATCCATTGGAACCTTCAAAGTTTTGGCTTTGATTGCATTTGTTTTAAGACAGCAGTTTCATCAGATTCCTTGCAGAGATCTTGAAATTAAAGGAATGAATGTATGAAATGGTTGACTTGAATGTTGGACATCAGTCTATTCATTCAGCAGTTTCATCAGATTCCTTGCAGAGATCTTGTAATTAAAGGAATGAATGTATGAAATGGTTGACTTGAATGTTGGACATCAGTCTATTCATTCATTTTTCATTATTGATTCCTTCAATCCTTTTATACCGATAATAGCAACTTTTTGTTTTGTGGATTGTAAAATTTTTATTTATTATTAATCTTTTTCAATATCTCTATCATCCTGACCACTCCAGGTAAATTAAAGTATGTTGATGAAATGGATGCAAAGGTTATAAAAATCACTTTTTACTTTGACCCAACTATAACTACTGGAATGTTAGCAAAATCTGTCTAGTGAGCAAGAATTGACAAAGAGAAGGGAGCCCCATCTTATGGAGAAATCCGTAATAATTATTTTATACTGGAATAAATCACCCAAAAGGTTTTTATTTGATTAAAATCTCTTTACATTTACCAGTTAATATGACCTTCAAAGGGAATTGAATTAATTTAACTATTTTCCTAATAATTAATTTAGAAAGTTAATGTCTATTTGGGAATGTCTTGAAGATTCCTGTCCATCAATGAATGGTGATCATATCATGTGAACTCTTAATTTTACCTTCTTATTGCAAAAATCATGTATTACTGTTTGTAACTAATGCTCCACTATTTTCATGTTGCATTCAGTAATCATCAAGTGTATCTCCACTCCAGGTATTCATTAATTGAATAAATGCATTTATTAAAATTTCTGAATGAAACTTAGGTGATACTCACCCATTATAAAAATTAATCCTTACTTATATTTATTATTCAGTGAATGTGTACTTGTTTACTCTTGGTTGTTCACAACTATAGCATTTTCAGTGCATCATCACTGTTGATGTGGCAGTACAATCGATGTTAAAAAGCTAGTTGAAAGGGGACTGGATTAGTATAAAATTTCTTAACGTTTGTTGGCAAACTCTACTATTTTTTAATCTTCATTATCTTTATTTGCATTGTTATCTATTTTGCCTTTTATTTTAATTATAAAATATGTTTAAGCAAAATTTCATCATTCTTTTGATTTTGGAGATATTCTTCCATCAATATAGCACTCATTTACCATATAGTTTACTTTGTATTTTTATACACCAATCAAGCACATAACACTTGATTAAGCTACCTTTTAGAATTATTTGATTTGGATAATAACATTTTAATGTTATTTTTACAAAAATAATTTGATAAAAGCTGATTATGTTTAAAAATGCTTGCTTCTGGAAAAATAAATAATATACCCTGGCCTCAAAGATTTTGCCATCCTTCTTTAGTATGATTTAATGTAAGAGTTCCTGGTGCACTTTTTAACACCTAGTGTTATATCTTTTTGTCAGTGCTTCATCTCAGCTCCTTTTTTGAAATGCTAAGTGGTTTTATTCCAGAAAAATAGCTGTAAATGAAAGCAATCCCAAGTTCAGTAGTTCATATGTGAATCACAGTTTGTATCTGATTATTTATATACGTTTACTCATGCCTTGTTGTGAGACCTTGGTGCTGATCTCTTTTACTGTTTGTTATACTATAAAATGTTTCAATTTGAAACATAGCTAAGTCATGTTTAATTTCATTTGTCAGCCCAGTATACTATCGAGTATATAAGGAATTAGGTCCTTCTTGAGTTGCAGTGATTTAAGTTGATGGATTAATTTTGTTATTGAAATTAATATTTTGTTGAAATTATACTTGTCATTGTACATTTTCTGTCTATTGAAAGTGGTTTATGTAAATATCTAGTTGTTGCAAGATCTTACGTTTAATTTTCTGCAAGAAATATTGTAAGAATGTATTCCAATCAAAATTTATTGTTCATGAAGATTTTATTTTGACCTTAATTTTAATGTGATAAAAGTATGTCATTAGCATGAAAATAATTCTTCTGTTATGGAAACCGATGAAACTTTTTATATTTGTATGTAAAGAAAATTTTATGTGTTCCAAGTTATTTATAATGGACAAAACATTATAATTTTGCTTTCCCAAGACTTAAGCTGAAAACTGTGGAGAAAGTCACACGCTCAGGCAGGTTCTGCTATACATTTAGACTACTAGTAGTGATTTTCCCCCATAACTGAAGGAGTATAGTTGAATTTCCAGTCATATCATTGCCCAGGATTAAATTTCATCCTTTAATAATTCTTAAAAGATTGCGCAAAGAGGTTAAATGGTATCATCAGAATGTAACATTCTCATGAAAATATTTTTCTAATTAACTTTTTCTTAAGATTGTTGATTAAGTAATTAATACACTCGTTTTAAGAAAATTGCAAGGAGCATAAGTGGATCAAAGTAACTTTCAGTTGGGCTAGATGGATTATGAAAGAAAAGATTTGATGCTATCAATATTATACATTATGAAAAATTTGTGTGATCCATCGTGCCAGAATTGCAGTTTGTAATTATGAAATGGACAATGGAATGTTAATTTGCTGAGAAATGAGAAGTACAAAACTAAAATGTTGCTCCTATATATATAAATAATCCAAAGTTAAGGATTATATTTGAGCCGTCTGGAGAGTATCATGATTGCTATGCCTGTCACATTATGTGAAAAATTCATATGTATTAAAATCATAATGAAATATAAAAAGAAAATACCGAGGTCAGTTAAAACCTTGAATGTATTGGAGTTTAAAATATACTTTAGTCTGAAATGCATTTGATTAATCTACTATTGACTTGTTGAAATCATGAATATTTCATAAATATTCTTTTGTTTATCTTGAATTTTGCTTATGAGTTAGTCATGGGTTTAATGTAATTGTTAACTTTCATGGGCTCGCAGATATCCAAGTGGGCTTTTGATGAAAAGAGTTGCCTCATGTGGGGTCTCACGATGTTCCCAGTAGGAACCCATACGTATGAGATGACCCCGGCTATTGAAGCACATGTAAATTTTATTTCAGATTAAGATCAAACATAACTTGTCAAACTGTGTGATCTATGTGTTAAGTGCCAGAAAAGAAAAAAAATTAATATACTTAAACCAAAACTTTGAACTGTGTAAGTTCTTTCATAAAAGCAGTTTATAATTAATATAGATTTCTATCTACCGTCTATTTTTTTTTAAACTTCTTCCCTAAGTGGTTGTATTGACTAAAGGCCCCTCAACATTTTAGATCATTGCGCACATGGGCTCCTGGGACTGCTTACTCCAAAGCTGAATGTGTTGCCCACTTGAGTATCTGGGAGCCCCTTCTTCCAGAATTACAGTCAACATGATTGATGATAGGTAGTTAGTCAAACTCTCCTCTCAATTCATGTTTTCTCATGCAGTATTACTGTAGCAGTGGCATATTCATAAATGCTGAATAAGAGTTGGATTCACATTGTATTCATCCCTTTTAATATACTGGAACTAGCAGTGTAGAAAAAGTACGTAGAAACGTAACTTCATGAGTAGTATCTTGTATTGATTCAATCTGTTGATGGTTTCTTGCAGTGTGTGGTTGTCATCCACAGTGCTGAAGTCAAGGAGAATTCAGCTTTGTCTCTAGGCTGGACACATGCCTGGGTTGTCTTAGTACGTTCAGCTCATGACTGTTTTGTAAACAACAGGATTGTGGCTGTATTGGTGGTAATCCTTCAATTCTTCCTTGCTTTTTCCGGATAAAAAGTGATGTTCTTGCACGTTTTTGGTCCATCAGTATTCTATCTCACGCAACATGTGAATAAGAAAGTAAATGATGTACTATTTCCACAGTTTATTTTAAGCACACTGTTTCAATGATACATTGTTATCTCCAGGTAGGGATAACAAAATTGGAAGCATATTTATACAGGCGTAGGGGGAAAATTAAGGAGGAATTATTGAGAAATTAGGTGAGGAAGAATCTTCAGTGAAAGGGTACTGGTAGTAATAGGGATGAAGAGAATGAATCAGAGTGGAGTAGGAGTATCCGTGCAAATTCACCAAATTTCAAAATCCAAATTCAGAACCTTTTCCCCTCCCACTCCCCATTGATCCATTCTCTCCTTCCCTCCAACAACCAGTACCCTTTTACTGAGGATTCTTCTTCACCTACACCCCCCCTTAAACTTTTACCCCTTTGCTTCCCTTAAGCCTGTATAAATATGCTTCAATTTTGTTGGAGTCCACCTGAAGATTGATGATATTGAATTGAAACTGGTCTTTTAAAATAAACTGTGGAAATAGTACACATTCTTCATTTATTTTCTTGTGATGGAATTCCACAAAACAACGCCTTCCTCCATGAAATTTATATTAATGTGAATAATTGTGATGAAATAATTGCCATTTCCTTACTGCAAACTTCAGGTACTCTATAGTTGATAGACAGCTGTCAATACAATATTTTCTAACTTCTCCTTTTCCATTCTTTTTTTTTAATTGCTCCGAGTATCTTTAGAATTATCTCTAGAATATCTCCTTGTATTTATCACTTAAGTATCCTGCTGCTGTCCTCACTATTGCAATTTTTCTGTCTGGCTAAAATCTGCTTGTGTCGATGGGCATTGCATTGGCCATCTTATTTCTTTTGTACTCTGTAGCCTCTTGCAGAGAAATGCCAATGAAATTGTTCTGAGGTATGAAGAATCAACAGATAGTATTAATTTTCCAACCACCTCAATTTTTATTCGCAGACTAAATGGCTGATTCTCAAAGTCGGTCTATCTGGTTTGATGATGAAATCAGGTACCTTCATTAATAATAGAAGTGAGGTGTGCAAATGAAAACAAATAGAATATGGACGAAGAATATCTATAACCTATGATCGACTACATTGATTTATTCAAGGAAGACCAACAGAGGTATGATTATGAACATTAATTGAAATTAACATCAAATAGTTGCCCCAAAGCATGAAGCCCATACATGAAAATAATCAGAAGATATTAAATCATTTTGATGTTCTCATTATACAAAATAACTAGATTTATTTAGCAGCAAGATGATCTAAGTAGCGGAAGGAGAACGTATGAACGGTCCAAACAAACTCATCATCGATGGTCTAGCTTGGGAGTGGACAACGTAACTACTTGATTTTCAGCGTTCAGATTCACGAGATTAAACCAACAATAGTTAAATTAAGGGAGCTTTGAATATTAGCAAGGATAATCTTATATATTAGCACGAAGCAATGAACTTACTAAAGGACGCCAGAAATAACACACAAAAGGGAAGTGTGGGAAGTAAACTTTGCACAACTGCAATTAAATTTATGGAATACATTATCTTCCATTCTTAAAGTTATCTTCAAATAAAGCATAATAATATTGAAAATGAACCTATAATATATGCTAAAGTATATGTAGGTAATAAGTAAATAAATCCAACTACAGATTGTCATTGGAGATTCAAAAGTGACACCGTGAAACAAATTTCGATATATTCCTTCTTTATTTGTAATAACACAAAGGCGAGATAAAGCAACGCAAAAGATAATGTAAAATGGCTGTTTTACAGAATTATAGCGGGCTAGATTATCATTTTTAAACCTAAACATTTACTGACATTTGCCGCGCAATCGGTAACTTCGCATCCGTTGGCCAGCGGAACCCGTTATTCCACTACCGTAACGGAATTGACGTATGATGGAGGCGAATCTATAATAGTTAAATGAAAACACAGATTGCGTTATCCGGGAGTGTTTTCGATGGTATTTTTACATACGTTAGGTTAATAAGCTGATTAAATAACATGGCAAAGCCTAGGTTTCCAGGCAAGCCTTATAGACTACTTAGTCGGAACAGAACACGAATTTCAACATTCTCAAATCCCCACGACGATGATACTCTTGACGTTATTGGAAATATATGTTTCGGCTTAGGTGTATTTAAGCATTGCTTTCCTGAGAGTGAGGAGGTATGTAACTGAATATTCTATTACAGGTTAACATTGGTGTAAGCATGATAGATCTTAGTCTTCTTTTATAAACTTTTAGCGTTACAATCTGTGATTTACTGACCCTGTTATTGTGCAAAATGGCGAAATAGGCCAGTGATATCGCTTGTAGTTGTTTTGTCAAGTTTGTTTCTTCTTTTTGATTGTTCTATTCATTCTGTGATATTTTTTCTCCTCATGTCGCTTAAAATTCACATTCGTATGCTTGTCACTGAATTTGCAGTGGAGGTTTTGATAGAAGCTTTCGAAAACAGATGGAATTTATTTCATGAAATAAATTTTACTTCTTTTTGACAATTTTCGTTTATTACCCGAAAAAGCATGATCAACCTGCAAGAACAATGTTTTTAATAGTATAAACGTACATGAACGTTATAGGATGTTGTTTTCACATGCAGAACACTTGGTTTTAATTAGGCATTTCTTCATGTTAACTCATTTGATATCTTCTGACGTTTTGAAGATAAACACAATCGTACGTTTTATATATGATACAAATTGTTTCCATCCAGCTGAATTATGAAATAAATTACTTCGTTTTTGTTTGACAATTTACTGCTGATAGATTCTGGAACCTAAATGTTTGTTTTAGTTCTCGATGATGACATTTTTATTTTACTTTGAATGTGGTGTAGATTTTAAAAGTAAATTAGTATGAAAGCTCTTGAAAAGACAATTTATGCTAGAAAGTTTATTTTTAAAGCCAGAGGATTACTGATGAATCTGATCAACCAGTTTGGTATATTTGTGTTAACTTGTAGATTGTTAAAGAAAACATGCAGACTGTTGTCGTGAAGTATATATTTGGTAAAACTAATAATTATTTGATTAGCTTTCTTTTTTATGAGCTTGGATATGTTCACAATTTGCTATTACCCAGTAATCTCCTTTAATGTATCGTTTTCCTCAACAGCCACATCTTCCTGGGCATAATGACTTCAAAGGGTTCACGACCAGAGAAGTTTCAGCAAGCAAAAGTTACGCTAAAAGAAAGTATGAGGAAGCAAATAAACGGGATTTTAAACATTCCTCTCCATCCAGTCCACTTTTTACTCCTATACCATTGATTATCACTCCCACCATTGAAGGACCAAAGAACGAAAAAGAAGAGCTTGATAATGATATAATAGGAGTGCCATCTTCGAAGAAAGCGCGGCGTAAAGGAGGCGGTAGGAAGTCTGTTTCAATTACTCCCAAACAAACTACTTCTGAAGAGGCGGAAGTGGTTCCAGAAATAAAACAAGAAAAGCCAGATACATCATTTACACCTGCGTCAAGCGTCTCACAAGAGAAGCAATCTGACACTCCTGCTACAGGTGTTTCTCTGTTGCCATCAGTCGAAAGTCCGTTGTCTTGGGTTGGGCATCCACTTATAGTTGAGGGTAAACGGAGATGGAAACCCACGTACAAAGTTCTTCAAGGGCCTTCATTACTGGAGGAATCTCGTAGACTGGGAGGAGAGGCTTGGCCTTTAGGTGCGAGGCAAATGGGTCGTGCTGTGGAAGCCCCTGCTCCTCTTGGTGGTAAATTTGTGACAGGCAGCGGAGAGAAAGAACAGGAAAGCAGGAGTACTCCATCGAGCACTAGTGCTCGTCCTTCAGGAGGTGGTATTCTTCGGGAAGCGAGATTGCGTCTTGATTCCGCTGCCACCGGCACTGAGGATGGAGAATGGGTGAGAAGAATGATGGACGATACAGGTTGGTGTTATTCTAATCTTATTTCTTTATAAACGTATATATATAATATATTTATGTTGATGAAGGCGATGTGATGCGATGATTTAATGAGCGTTATCGTTTCCAAGTTGTATTTCCGCTGCATTGTTACAAATTGTATTGAAATTCGAAGTGTATAGGCAGACGGGCTATTATTCGGTGTTTGACAGAAGTCAAAGCAGAAAAAGATATTACCCCAATAATTAGTAAGATAGTTAATCGTAAATTAAAACAGTTATTGGAGTTGATCGCTTATGAAGTGTTACTACTGATTTTTTTATTATATTAGGTAAGAGCTGAATGAATTTTCATCCCTTTTATGTCGCATTTATATGAGAAAAAAATAGAGAGTAAATTTTCTTTACATTAACTTGTGCAGAACTCCATGAGGCATGCACTAATACAATTGTGCTTACTTGAATTTTTCTTGGTTACTCTTCCATTATTTTTAATTGAAATTACTAGTAAACTTACCCCAAACAATCATCAGTTATGTGTGTTATGTTTCTAAACCAATTATAAAAGTAAATTCAGATAAGCAAATATATATCAAATGTTGTGTGTAGGTCAATATCACAAAATCCTTGCTAAGTAATTGTCCCCTCATCCAGCACCGTTTTATGCTATGTATGGGAACCACCAAGAATTAATTAATTCAAAAAGTGTAAAAAGTCAAAGAGTGATAGAAATATATCAAAATGAACACTTCATTTGCAGCTTACTTAAAAACTGTAATATATCATAAGATAATGATAAGGTTAATTTTACTCCTAAATATTTATATTGATTAACATTTTACAGGCTGATATTTAATTTTATTGACTTATCAGTGAGGACTGAAAGTATGTCATCAGAAGTGTTTTAAATGTCTTCATTTATGAACACATCAACTAGTCCATTGCATCATTCCTTACTGATAGTCCTCTTTATGTTGTTTTTGAGAAGTTTTAATAATGAAAAAGATCTTTTTGCTCTGGGCATGTTCTAATGCCTATATTCCCCTCCCACTCCTTGTATATTCTACTGGATTAACATAACATGTATACAAAACTTAGTATTTTACATTGACATTTACATGTATACATTCCATCCTTTTGATAAGGAAAAATTGATGATATTTCCATTTTCCAATACTGTTCAAGCAGTCTATTGTGTTTTATTGGCATTAATCATGAGTAGAATATATCACGTTTTATTTTCTTTTGATTTTTGTTGGATTTTAAGAATTGGGCAGTTTTGGTCATGGTTAATATTAATTTGGAAGGAATACTAGCTTAATAAGAAGAGCCAAAAAGTTGTTGCCTAGATCTTAAGAATTTTCCATGCTATTCATGGGAGACTTCAGATTTAGCACAATGTGTGTAATTTATTTGCAATTAATGAAAGCAAGACATTTTAAGAATGTAGTCTATCGACTGTTTGATCAAAGAGTGGGTAGATTTATAATCCTTTTTTCTTTGTATATTATGTCATGTAAAATGTATTTTATTTAGTCTTGGGATTGAGAAGTCAGGACAAGCTGTCAGAAGAAACGTTCATGGAAATTATTCATATTGTTTCAGTCTCATTAATCATTAACCTATGATTAACATATTGACAGAGAAAATGAAAGGGTCTAATTCTGAGGGGGAAGGGACTACTGAAGCATATAATTGAGGGTAGAGTACAAGGAAAAACAGAACTGAAAATGGTAGGGTTAGATTAATTGGGATTTTTGATGCACATGGACCTACCGAAACTTATATTGGTGATTAACCTTTCGACAAATTCTTATGCAGCTTAAGGAAGTAATAGAACAGAGTCATTGCTCTTCTGAGCTGGTAATTAAAAAGACTTCATGTTGTAAATATTATTTTTCAAATATCTCTATCTTAGATTTAAGAAAATGTATGTTCTAAGCTCTCTAGCAGCTCCACTATTCTTGTAGTCATAATCTATCTATTTATTCATATTTAATTTATGTACAGATAAAAGTAAGCCATCTGTGCCTGACTTGCCAAAGCCTGCATCACAAAGTAGTGCCATAGAAGGTGGCTCTCCTGATAAAAGTGTTCCAGAGAGTGAGATTTCAAGAGTCTACTGTCGCATTTGCAAAGGAGCCATGTCGAGACGTTTCAGCAAACGCAAGGTGACAATTTGAAATTGTTTCATTGAACAGATCTTTAATCTTACCTGGAGAATTTTATGTAATTAGAATGGTGACACTGGGAAACTTAATGTTTTCTGTATTTAAGATGGGAAAGCGTGGAGTTTGGAGCTGTAAGGCATGCCGAGAATTTGCTGCTGAAATGACTAAAAAACTAAGAAATCAAAAAAATGGGGAAGGAAATAATGAAGAGCCTGCACCTACCACTATCCTGACATGCCGTGGTGGAAAAGGTATTGACATCTCATATATATTTCATTTCTTTTTGATTTGAAGAGCTATCATAAATTCATTGTCGATATTCCAGTGCTATTCATAGAAAATACATCAAGTAAATAAAAAGCCAAATTATGACTATGAATTTACTTATCATCTTGAATATGATAATTTAACAATTCATTTTTGGTTGTTACTATTTTTAGGTTTTTTTTGTTGATTAAGAACAAAGAAAAAAACTCATGTTAGTTCCACAAATACATTCAATTTTGCAGTCTAACTTTTATTTTTATGTCTTTGGGGCATTCAAAAAGTAAGTATCTCTATGCTACAGTGAATCAATACTATTTAAACCCTTCATTACTTGCACAGGGTGTTCTGGACACAACAGCATCTATTTTAATGTATAACCTTTTTGAATTTGCTGATTATGACTTATCCTTTTCAGTAGAAGGAATAGTGTATTTTTCTAGGCTTTCCCTAAAAATCCACAGTTTCACATTACTTTTGCATGAGTTAAAGAGTTTTTGATGAGCTACTCTACAATTGTGTGTCAAAGCAGCAGTGCAGATTAACGAAATACTTATATTAGGGTGTTTGAAAGTGTGTAGATTACTTGTTCAGTGCTTCAGCTAAATATTTGTTTGCAGTATTTTCAAGCAGCATACTGATTTTTTCAATCAGCTCTCATAATTTATGTATGAATTCAACTGTTTGGAAAATTCACATTTTGTAAGGTATTTTCTACTTTTCCGTATGATTTTTACTCAATTTTGTATTCTAATACTGAAAGTTATTTTAAATATAAATTGAACTAAAATCGGTTATTATTTGTAAGAGTGTCAAAGAGGTTTTAGATAGAATGAGAGAAGATTATTTATCTTTTGGTGCAGTTGACTGATGTACACATTTTGGAAGCTTAGGGAGTTTTTTCTTGTAATTCTATTCAAACATCGGTACTTAACAGTTATGGTTAGGAGGAAGTCAGTGATTCTGAACTTGACTTTGGCAACGACAATGAACAGTTTATTATCAAGAAAGAAATGAAAACCAAGTAGAAAGAAAAAACAAACTTGTGTCTTAATGTGAGAAACTCATAGCAGAATTTAATTTCTGAAATACCAGGTTTCAAATTCGCCTGTTGGTTGTTTCCGTCTAGTATTTGATAGGGAAACAATATATACATCAATTGATTGAACTAATATACAAATTTATAACATTCAGCCAAGATGTTCACGTGATAGGGATCCAAAATCAACAATTCTTTAAGACTGTTATATGTTCAATCCACTTCTTTATTAATTTTGACGTTGCCATCTATTGATGTCATAGCTATACCACTGTGTTGAGCGGTTTAGGTGTTAAAGTTGTATCAACATTGACAGCGAGACATACGATTAAGTCATCGATTAATGTAAGAAGATAAGCTACACGATTAATCAGTATTAAATTAACCAGCTAGTTCAGGTTAACAAATTAATGGTTGATGTCTTCATAAGTTTGGGAGAGTTTTACTATTGATCCTGATGATATGATCTATGCAATATTTTAACTGTGTTCCAAGCGTATTATGCACAGACCTTCAAAATCAACATTGAACTTTCGACAACATCCTACAACTATTTGCAACTTACGTAAATTTACTGAGCTTTCTAGTTTATTTGCCTCTTAAGTGAAATTGCTGTCATTCAGTTCTTGTGGTTGTACGGCATGTAACAAGAATTGCATATAGTAAGTGATTTTTTGTCCATTGTCTGTCTCACTGCAAAATGGATAGGCAGTTCACATTTACATTTAAACCCTGCAATCCGCAAGTGGCGCTTGGCAGGGGGTGTAAAACACTGACATCCCTAACTAACCTGAAGAGCTATTAGCTTCTCTAATACTTCCCTAGAAAAACGACCAAATCTTTCCTGGCAACTACTTCCCTGTATCACTTTTTTGTTTTCCCCCAAAGATCGTGTAAGTTAATAACTTGGATAACAATGTCAGTTATCTCCTCCCTGAAATCAGTGGTGATAAATTTATCAAAAAGCTTCCATCGATATTCAAGTCTTCTATCACTAAGACTGAGCAAATATGGATTGTCCGCCTGATCTAGCGATGGAATGTGTTCACACTTAACAATTAAAGCATTCTGAACACGATGGAATTGGTCTTAGCGGCCATAGTATCAGTGGTTGGCTTCTAAGGCGAGGCAAAGGTTGCAATGTTAACTCTATGGCGAAGGGGGAGACAGGCAAAGGGGGGCGCGCGTGTTATGTTAAGTCTATGGGAGAATGGATTTTCCCAAATAAAGAATGCAAAACAAAAGTAGTTAAGTTTAAATCAGTTTATTTAGATAAAAATTAAGATCGTTAACGCGTTACATCATTAGAAAAATGAACTTAACGCCATAATTTGTTAACAAACTTGTCGCAAGAATGGTGAAAAGCAGTTTTAGGCAAAATAGCATGTTCAAAGCACAGATAATCTTTGCACAATGAACAGCGAATAACAGCCGGCTCATTGCAGTCACCATCTGTCTCATCAGAATAGCTGCATTCAGAAAGTACAACGTTAAGGAAGCAAAAATCATGAGGACTTATGAAATCAGCAACGTCGCAGTTAAAGCCAGCTTTCTTCCAACAATACATGACCATGTCTTTGAACCGCGGTGATCGTAAGATAAAGAAGATGAAAGACTGCAGACGTAGACATTATTGTGTGTTTGCAGAGAGAACTTAATCTCATCGTTGATTCGAACTTCATCAGACATTTTCTTTCTTTCTTTCCAATAGTAAAACAGTAATTGATCGCACGGTTGAATGTCTTGCGTTGTATGAGCAGGAATGCATTCGAAATTGATGACAGCTTCTTCATTTATTATAGCCGCTCGCATGAGATCTTGATTTTTGCCAGTGAAACCTGACCATGAATCATGAATTAAAAGATTTCAACTGACGCTCGCTCTGCAGCGCGCCGTGCTCACCCGCTTCCAAAACCTCTTTTCCATAGACTTAACATTACGCGCGCGCCCCCCTTTCCCTCACCGTAGAAGCCCACCGTTGATACTATGGCCTCTAAGACCACTTCCATCGTGTTCAGAATGCTTTAATTAATAAGTGTGAACACATTTCATCGCTAGATCTGGCGGACCATCCATATTTGCTCAGTGTAAGAGAGTTCCATCCGATGGACTCTATCATAACACTGCTGTCAAATCTGAAATCTCCCTTGGCAAACCTTGCTGCTCTACGTTGAACCATCTCAAAATTTGAAATTAATCCTACTTCATGAGGATCCCAAATCGCACAGCAATACTCAACTCGAGAGTGAATCAGGGCAAAGTACACTATTTCTTTAACTCTCAATAAACATCCTCTCAGAATTCAACTGGCTAATCTTTGCATCCCATTTGCCTTACCTATTATGCTTTGAAGGAAAAATTACTGCTGAGTTACAGTTACGTCCATTATAACGAGTGGTCATTTCTGAAGTATCGATATAACAAGTACGAGAGAGACAAAGTTCAACCAGCAATCAGTAATCTGAGGCATGTTATCTCTTCAAAGAGCCGAAAAAATTGAAATAATTGTCATTTAATTCATGCATTTGTTTCCCACAACTCGTCTTACCTTTCCTTGGCTAAATGCCTCTAGGAGCTTTGAATTGTGACTTCTCACAAGTTTCATTCTCCCCTTTTGCCCCTCCGTAAATCATATCCCCTCTTTTCGTTTCTTTTTGGCAATGACTCCTCTAGTCTTCATTAGAATTTATACTAAACTTGGCACCAAATCATCTGATTCAGGATGGGTGGGAAATATTGGAGATGAAAAAAGTGCTGATTTGGATTCCCATTGTTAGCTCTCCCACTCGTCACAGTTATTGCTTATGTAGCTATCTCAAGGTAGCCTTTTAATATGAATTAGAATTATGTAATGATATTCCATTACTTTTCGACATTTTTATTAGCTCTTGTTATAAAGGACTTTTACTGTACTTCTTTGATTCGTTTATATCACATATCATAAAATAACTCATTGTTTTTAGAAGTGACAAACAGTAGTGGAAATTTAGATAAATATATCCTGTGTGTGTAATGGTGATGTTCTGTGTCTCCAAAGGGCTCATTGAAGCCAAATGGCAAATTATTCATTGTTGTATATGGTTTTGGGATGTAAATACTCCAGAAATATCTGTGCTAACTTTTGTAGTACCCAGAAATAGCCCTCCCATTAATTTTTCATGGTTGATATTTTGTCAAAAAGGGGAGCTTCTATTCACACAAATATGGTACTTAGTATGTCAAATAATTTGAGTATTTGGAGACACATAACATCATCATTACCCGGTCCTCTCAGACTTTTTTCAAGTTCTTTTTTCCTTCTGATTTTTCCTGGCTGCACGCCCTTACGTGCAAAGTACCTTAACCTTTTCCTTGTTTGAGTGACATTGTTGCATAGAGTATGTCCGTATGAAAAGTAAGTCTTTTTATGAAAGTGTATGCAGTAATTTTGAGTGTTTTAGATTTTGATAAAATATTGTTAATTTAAGATTTTGATTTGATATTACTCTGCAACATCAAAGAAGGAAATCAGGGGCAGGATAACCTAAGCAGTATTGATTGTATCAGAAAATGCAGTTGTTGTTTTGGGTAGCTACCATTGAAAATACAGTGAGAATAATGGTTAAATAAAAATTAATCTTTATTGTAGTTAGATTTATACAATACGAGTAAAATGTTGCTTGCATACTGCAAGCAGATCGACAACACTAATTTCATATCGGCATCATATCGGGACGGACATCAAAAGAAAAAAAATACAAAATATTCGTAGAATTCGCTGCAATTTAATCGCCTGGCAGCGAACCCCGGTCTTCCTGGTGTACTTACTATGCAGCAAAATAGAAGATTACCATATCATACTATGTGTGAAAATTCAAGCAAAACTATTAGGTGCAACTACCTCAAACGACGTCCTACTATTCACATACACTCCTTATTTGAGAAATTATAATGTGCTCTGGCATCGAACCCAGGAACAGCATGGTCTTATCTGTTTTTTTTCTTAAACAAAGTGTTAATATACATCTTCCATCTAAGCAAGAGCTCCCTTACATAGCGATAAATGCATAAAAAAATTATGAAAAGATACCCCATAGTATTATATATGGGGGATATTTTTACCGCCCGGCATCGAACCCGGGTCTTTCAGCCAATACTTTCTATGCAGCACAACAGAAAAACACCATCTCTAACCGCGTATGCACATTCAAGCAGAAATATTGGTTACAACTGCCTCAAATGACGTCCTACTTTTCCTTTATATTCCTTATGAGAGAAACGTTATTGTGCTCTGGCTTCGAACCCAGGAACAGTACGGTCTTATGAAAATTTTTTTCTAAAACTTATTCGTACCATACATCTTCCAGCCAAGCACGAACATCCTATCATTTCGATAACTGCATCTAAAAAAATAATGAAAAACGGCTCCCATGTATTTTAAAGGGCAGATCTTTGCATCGTCCTAGCATCGAACCCAGGATAACTTTTTTAAAAGTCATTGATGTTTTCGAAAGTCCATGACCATAAATATAGGCACCTTGAGTTTTACTTCTCTACCTATCCGGAAAGTATTTTTTTTTAATTCCAGAAAATAACGGCAATGCATTCAAACGGGAAAAATCGGGACTTTGGGGCCCTCTGGAATCGAACCTATGACACTGAGGATCAAAGTCTCTTTTTTCCTGGGGGTTTCACGTTATGGCCAATATGTCATAAAAATTTCAGATCAATGACGCTTGTAGTTTAGGCTGTGAATTTGTATCCTATCTATCTATCTATCTATATAGGTATATATATAAATGAATCCGGAGAAGCATCTATATATAATAGATGGGGATGATGAATCCCCCACTTCCTCCTGCCGACTCCTTTATACAGATATTTGTAACGTTACTCATTCTGTTTCCCTCATCTACTCAATTATATTGTGTTTTGCTACCAATCACTCAGCCTATGCATATGATCACTCCCCTCCTTCCTCTCTCTCCTCCATTATAAACTATTTTCAATTCCTTCCATTGGGTAATCTTGATGTGAATAACAGGAGATTCACTGCTAATATCATCGTCCCAAAAGTGATTCTTATCTCTTCTAGGATTTTGATATGAACAATTCCTTTAGGCATTTTAAATTTATGGTAGCATTTATATAAATTATCTTTTTTGATTTCTCTTCATCCATTTCTACCTTTGAATCTCCTCTCATTTATCTCATTAACCAAAGAGTTGAAATTGAATATAAACTGTACTTTTGCCTTTTTTATGTCCAAATTTTATTGATATTTCTACTATGTACCCCCCAACTAGGGTTGTTTATACTTCTATTTTTGTATTATAAAATATTAAAATGCTATGAAAATTACAGTTTTCTACACAGTAATATCAGTAAATTATGACAAGCATATTACCCATGCTCAATACCCGAATTTTTTTCTGGAGACTAGTGTGATACTGGAATAAAGAAACTGTTGCCAAGATAACATAAATGGCTCATAAAACCTGGAGTTGGTGTCTAAAAAGTTACCTGTATAGATAATGATTATCAGCTTAATTTTCTTTAGTGCAGGGAAACTTACTTGTTTGATACACCCTATATAGTTGCAAAACTTTCTTTTCTTTCTTTGTTAATCCAAGGAATTTCCACCTTAAGGATTTCTATATTATTTTTTGATTAGGAAAATGTCCTGAAGAAGAGAATTGGCCTCCAGCACCTCCCCAGAGGTGTGTGCCTTGCTGGTTGCGTCTTTGCCTCAATGCCCCTCCACCTCATCTAATCCCATGTCCAGTCAGTCGAACTGCTCTGCGCAAGCAGCTCCCTGTTTACGGTGCTCAGCCCCCAAAAGAGCCAGGCAAGCGCGGTAAGAAGAGGAGGGGAACTAAGTTTGTGCACTACAAGAGTAAGAGGCAGAAGGTGGCAGCTGAGGGCCCTCGGGTGAAGCATGTGTGCCGCAGTGCACTAGCTGTTCTCGGTCGTCCTCCCGCAACATTTCCAGCACGTGAACCATTGAAAACTCAAGGTGGAGAGGCTTCCACTGGTCAGGAGAGCAGCACCTGCTCTGAGGTGAAGGAAGCTGAAGGAAGTGCTAAGGAACAGGAAGGAGATGATCAACTATTGGAAGGAAATGAAGCATCATCTCCTCCTATGGTAATTTTCATGATAAGTTTTAGTAGTATATTAGAAAAAAAGGTTTATGGTAGTTAAGTGAGGTTTTTTAAAGGTCCATCCCTAGGCGCCGTTTTTGCAGCTTTATCACAGTTATTTTCCCCAAGACTCGAGCATTGAGCTGATAAGAGAGCTCGACTTATCAGCAGATATCAGCCTTTATCAATTGAGAGGTAAAGAAAGGCGTGCAGTACGATTTGAAAAGTTATGAACAATTGCAATATACAACAATTTGCTATCTTCGGCTTTTACCTCGTCTTAAGACAAGTACATGCGTCTTTTGATCTACGCTCTACGATAAAAATCAAGGTTTTAATGTTTTCTATAGAAATTACTCGGTGAGTTATGGCAACGCTGCATTGCCAGGAGATCCAGAGGCGAGAATTTCATGTATTTGAATGCGGAAGATATTCATATCCCTCTAATAGTTTGTTATTCATATCCATTTTACATACCAACCCAACCCATCCCAACCCAGCCCAACCCAACCCTCCTGGCAATGCAGCATTGACATAACTCACCAGGTAATTTCTATAGAAAACATAAAAACCTTCATTTTCATCGTAGAACGTAGATCAAAAGACGCATATACTTGTCTTAAGACGAAGGATACGACTGATATATCAAATTGTTGTATATTGCAATTGTTTATAACTTTTCAAATCGTACTGCACGCCTTTCTTTACCTCTCAATTGATATCTGCTGATAAGTCGAGGTCCCTTATCAGCTCCGAGCTCCAGTCGTGGGAAAAAAACTGTGATAAAGCTGCAAAAACGGCGCCTAGGGATGGACCTTTAAAAAACCTCACTTAACTACCATTAACCGAAAAAAATCTTAAGAAACTTGGCTTAACCGCTGAAAAAATTGCTTATCACAGCTTCACAATCTTGTTGTGTTATTATTTCAAATGTACTGTGAAATCTTGTTCTAACATTTTTAACTGGACTGGAAGTAGACTGTAGATGCAGACAAACATAATATGCAAAAAACAATGGGTGTAATTGCTGTAGTTGGGACCTCAATATTTCAACCTAAGAGACAGCAAAACGTTGGAAACAAGAGCATTAGATTGGATGTATATATTCACCATGTGCATCACCAGAGGGGAATATAGTTATACAGTACTACCCCTCTTTTACACTATTCAAGGGACCAGAGGCAATGTGGTGTAAACGGGGGAAAGTGTAAATCGAGGGAAACCACTTATGTTGGTAAACATGCTCATAAAAAAGGCTAATATTTCAGAAATGCACATTATTAATATTAGGGTGTGCTTCATTCTTATTTCTAATACTTACCTTAAATAAATATCCAGTGTAAGTGAAATTAGGCTGATATTACTTTATCCTTGTTATTTCTACATCCACTGGCTAGGAGAAGGGTGATAAAAATATCATAGCGTATTCTTTTCACTTGGTTATCACTCTAGGTAAATGAGCTTAGAATAATCTAAGATTCAGAAATATTGTTTCTTCAAATGAAAAATATAGATTTATTGGCAAGCAAAGTAATCCAATATTGATTTCTGTTTGCATCTCTTAATTCTCATGTCCTCTATTTGTCTTTCAAGTTCATAAAGATGATCAAAATTACTACCCTCTACATATGATAAATATCTATGCAAAACTTCCACTGCTGTGCTTGCCTCAACACTTGTACGCATCACTTCACAATTATCCACTTCTTCATCACTGATAGGGGATTCAGTGGCTAATTGTTCAGCAACAAACTCCTCCACATCTCTCTCCTCTGCAGTCACAACAGCATGATCCATCTGCAGATAGTCTTCATATGTGCAGTTTGACTGCAAAATTTCCCATGCAGCAGGAATCAGTGCTACTTCTTTTTCTCCTGGCAGTTGACACTTAGCACAATTTTTGAAGAAGCCTACTTTCAAGAAACAATTAGTGATTGTAGTCTGCTTCACAGCCTTCCAAGATTTTGCAAGGAAGTGGAGTGCTTGTAGGACTGAAACTTTAACAGGTGCAGGATCCTTCCCAGCATCCATCAGGCACAAAATTCACTGAACCAGGTTCTTTCTATAAAGAGACTTAAGGAGTGTATAATCCCTAAATCCATAGGTTGTAGCTTGCTTGTACAGATACCTGGAAAAAATTCTAACTGCACATTCCTCAAGTGCACATTAATGGGATGTCGACAAAAAGAAGGATCCTCCTACTTTGTCCTCCCATTTTTGCATCTAAAGCAGCCAACTGCTGCTGAGAAAGATCAGAGGTCATCCAAGCTTTTTGGTTGGTATCATTGGAGGTTGGTAATGACTGCACATGCTTGAAGCAATGAGGCTTTTTAGACTTCCTGATTACTAACGGACAGAGCTTCTCTGTGCCATCAGCATTAGCACCCAACATCACTGTGAGCCTCATTTTGCTGTGCTCCCCTCCATGGCATTTATGGCGCTGAAATCTTTGATTCCTAGAATGTTGGCCACCTTAAGCGCTTTTTCCCTTAAAAGCACACTATCAATGAGAATGCTTGCTGTTTCTTTCTTGATGTTTCAAACCATCTCTTTACCACTCCTTCTAATTCCTTGTATGCTTATTACGTTGCGTATTTCCATTTCTAGGAATTTGGTCCACATTATGAAGCACTGGTGGCAATGCTTGCCCTGTTTTTAATAATTGTATTTAGTTTGGATAAGGAGAATTGCAACTCACGTGCAAGAGCAACACGTGTTCCACAGAACGAATCCACCTTTTCCAAAATAAGGATTTTTTCTTCAATTGTAAACGTCTTTCTTTCCCTCTTTTTTTCCATCACCAAATAGAAAAGTAAACACTAAATCACTCAATAGTAAAAGTAAATATTAAAACTAGAAGAATTTTTGCTCCTCAAAGAATCGATGATGCAAGACGAGAGAACGCTGCAAACTGCAAAACTAGAAAACTCGTCCCTTTCTGAGATATGAAAACCCTCGTATTCCTCTCCCACCTAACTCACCGACTTTTTAACCCTTCCTTTCTAAGGCTACATGTACATTGGATACGTATTCCGATCCGGGCCGACAATGAAACCGATACGTAACGAAATCCGGCCAGACAATGTCGGGCGACGTTTTGCCAGTGGATGCGGATATTCTTCTGATACAAGCGGTCTCTTCGTTGTACGATCAAGAACACGTGTACCTCAAAATCAGCGATTCGGAGGACGATTATTTATTGTGCGAATGAAACATACATCTGAATATTTTTGAAGAACCGGCGAAGCTGGATACACGAATATTAGTTAGAATAGTTTTTGTTATAAGCACTTCGAAGCTTTCGCTCCCACCAAGCATGTGCTCCCACCGGGAATCTAACCCGGGACCGCTTCCTCATGAGTCGCAAGCGTTATCCACATGGCTATCCGGCTGATTGCCTTTATGCGTTATCTGTCACGAAAATCTTTTTTAAAAGTATAGTAGATAATACTAACAAATGCGGAGGGTAGTGTCGAAATTGGGATAAAATCGGCAAAGACAGGGTAGAAGCTACTCACGAGCAGGTAGTAGCTTAGCTGGTAGCTTATTTCTGAATTAAATAAACAGCACTAAACAAAAATTTCTTCTAAATTTTCTAAATTTATTTAAAATTATGCTATCCAAACTCGAATTTTTGCGCTGACAGACGAAATTACATCCGATTCTCGGATTACGAGGCGTTCGAATCTTCCTTCTCAGCGGAGATTAAAAACACGGCCGCTTACGGCCAAGATAGGGAGGAGAGAGGCTAATCCACATTGAGAAACTTTGTATCGAAGCTATGAAAAGAAATTACGTAAATGTTTGGAGTTGAAATGTCATGACTGTTTCGAACAAAAAATCGGCAGTTTTGGGGATGTTTATAAAGTTACGAATCTTGTTTCCCGTCGAAAAAGCAAAAACACATCTCGCACGATACAATGTCGTGCGGCGTAAACGGCGGGAAAGATAGTTTCAGAAACGTAAACATGAGGATTTTAATACATTGTAAACATCTGGAAATCCGAGGAGACCGAAGAAAGTGACGTAAACGACGGGAACTTAAATACGGGGTAATTCTGTAGATATTCCTGTGAAGTGTCTTTTAGTTCAATTACTTTATCATTCTCATTAAAAGATGTATCTAATTGGAATTAAACATATCCTAAATTTCGTTCCACAATGTCAAATTTCATCAAAATCCATGGGGTAGGTTTTGCATGATAAAGTAGCAACAGCCATCAGGTAGACAAAAATTATTAGAATAACTGTTCCACTTCTAATTACCTGATAAGCCACATTTTGAAAATTCTCACCTCGGCCTCTAGATTCCAGTACAGATTAATTTTAAATATAGATAACATTGATGATAACTTAGAGAAAGATATTTGTTTTACTAATTATAGTTTTTTATCTCTCTAGAATTCATCAGGTGGTGCTCATCAGTGGTGGAAACAGCGCAAGGGAATGCATCGGAGGAGGAAAAAGGGTCGCTTATCTCTTGCTCTTCCTCGAAAAGATGGAAAACTTGCACTCCCTCGCCATATTCCTAAGTCACCTCCTGCTGTAAAACCCCCTCTTATTGCAAAAGTATCCAAAGATTTGGGGCCTCCATTGAAACTAGAGGGGTACCCATTCAGAGCAGATGCTGCTGAAGTTTTCACTAATGGATATGGGGTCATACAGGTGGCTCCCAACATAATGCCTGTCAAACCGGTCTGCTTTCTTTGTGGCAGTGGAGGAAAGCAGTGGGTAAGTGCCTTATCATGTTCTCTTTTAGCTTATCATGGTTGTAAAAGAAGTGAAAAATAGTGACTTGGCTGGGACTTGAACCCAATGTGCTAAGTAAAACTTCCTTAGTGTCATTTGTAACATTTCCTAGAGGGGACTTCTCTTAGTATCGCTTTGTGTTATGGTTGCCTCAGTGAGGACCTCTGGTGGTGCTTGGTGCCACTACGTAATAATAATAATAATAAATGGACTTTATTCGGGCGAGATTGAGACTAGAAAGTCTCTTCTTACACCTAACCCATCGTCTTATGCGAAACAGAAAGAAAGAGATAGTTTGCAAAAGTACACGAAGAAAACTAGTATGTGGATTTTTAAAAAACCTAAGCTGAGGGCTCAGGAAAAAAAATTCCTCTGCAGGAAAACACTCACAAGAAGGGGAGTGTGAAAAACCTGCGAAATCTACAATAGAAAATTATATTTTTGATGAAGGAGAAAGAAAAGGGTTATGATAGACAGGCAGTGAAAATATAAAAATTGTACAAAAAGAAAGGAGAAAAAACATAAATGCATTACAAACAATCAGATAAAATAAATCAACTTCACTAAACTGACATTAATTATAGATGAATTAAAATAAACGTTGAATAATGGGAGATAAATCTCAAAGAAATGAAGAAAATTAAATTACATTGAGAAAAACATACAAACGAAACATTAAAAGGTCTAGTACACTGAAAATAATCAAAAACATAGTTTATAGGAAAGTGTTAAAAGACAAAAAGAGTAAATAAACAAAAAATATAATAAATTAAATAAAAAAAATAAAAAGATGTGTGGAAATCAAAAGGATTAAAACATTTGCTGCTTGCGATTTGAAAAATTCTAAAACAAAATCTAAGTTAGCTAATCGTTAATATTGTACATATATTATACATTATTGTACATATATACGTAGAGCACCCCTACCTTGAACATAAAAGCCCCCATTAACAGAAGTGAGAAGGACATGGCTCGGCAATTTAGATGGTAAGAGCACTTTCCCAGAAAGTGGGAGACCTGGGTTCAAGTCCCAGCCAAGTAACTATTTTTCACTTCTTGTACAGACTTGGGTTAAGTCGCACGATTTCCTGTGCTAAGGAAACCTTCATTTCTATCAATTGTACCTTATCATGGCTTAGTAGTGTATGAAATATATGCCTGAAACAAAGAATTTATCTGTCATATTGTTCAAAAATAATAAATACTGAAGGTTAGAGTATCAATAATAACTTACATACTTTTAGATTACGATTCACCTCATTTATCAAGTGAATTACCGTATATGCCAGTGTACAAGTCAACCCCTAAAATTTTGAGGTGAATTTCAGGTTTTAGCATATGTTCAGCATATAAGTTGACCCAAAAAGGGCAACACCACTTCCCCTGATCTATTGTTTTGGAAGAAAAACTACGGTATCCATATATATACGATAGCTTAAGGAATATTTACAGCATAAGATTAACATGCTAGAATTGTTTCTTTCAGCTACCATGTCAACTTCTTGCCTCTGCTTAAATATTACACAAGTTCTTTTCATTGGTATCACTTAGGCTTCATAAATAAAAATGCCTTACAAAACAGAAACACAATGGTATTAAAAATTTATTATAGGAATAATGATAATATATTGGGGTATCTCAAATCACGACACAGCTACAACAGCTTCCATTACCTTCTAACGCTAAGTCGATTCATACCAATTACATAAAAGAAAACAAACCATGATGTGCATATTGATTTTCATTTGTAAAAAGAAAACATTGAAATATATATTAAATTTTCCTAAATTAAAAATACATGTGAAGAAATTAATATAATTTGTGAAGAATAAATTGTGTAAATTTTTAAGATATGAAAATGGTTTTATTAATTCAACTCTTTTATTATGAAAACATGTCATAACTCATCTGCTCTTTTGGCCACAATTGTATTTCGTGATCAATTTTGTTTCATGTGATATCTACGCTAATTAGACTTGCCAAAAATTAGTTTCAGTAAGAAATAATTGTGGTGAGTTGCGAGAGTTTGTGTACAACATGTTGAAAGCAGGCAGTTTCACTTATTTACCCCTCAGTGGTAAAGGGTTAAATTTTATGTTTGGCATAAAACTTTACCCCTGGTTTTTGAGAGATTTTTTTAGGTCAAATTATACGCCCGCATGTACAGTAACTTTAGTATACAGTTAATGAACCCATCATACTGTTATGTTTGCTTAGGAATGAGGATATATGGTTGGTTAAATGTAGTCGAAGTAGCATATTTTTCTGTCTGTTCGACTAAAAGAAAGATTTTCCATATGTTGTCATTTTCCTCAAACTCATGTAATAATCAATTGAAAAATCTGTGGATCCAGGAAAAGTAGATATGTTTTTCTCACTTAATATCCTCACTCTTCCCTTTCTTTATATTCTTAGCTGTTGCTTATTTGTCGAAACTAACTTTCACCTTTTCTCTTTTAACTCTAATTACCATAATTATATCGGTTACACTTGAACACATATTCATGTAAATGTAATTGATCTCAATCAAATTAAAAGGACTCTATCATTCTATGTCCATAATTTACTATAAGTTCCCTATGTATATAAAGACAATGGAATTAACAAAATCTTCATATGAAAGATTAAAAGATTGCCGCTTTCCAAGTTTTATTATTCCATTACTGAATTCCTGAATGATAAGCAATAAATATATATTTGTATCTCTCCTTATTTCTGTTGTAATATCTTTTTAGTCTGTTAGTATGCCCCAGAGAGTATTTTATATGAACTAATTTAATGTATTATGACCTTCAGGAATCGATGAAATAATTACTAATGTAGAGAATCAAAATAATTATTGTGTTATTCAAAACTTATTTTTTCATCGGAAAAATCCTATCAAGATATTTATTTGATATTTTTACTCTTGCAGTTGGTGCACTGTGCCATGTGCTGTGAACCCTTTCACACATTCTGTGTTGAGTGGGCTGGTTGGGACATCTTTGATGGGTGGGATGCACCTTCAACTGGGCCTCCTAAGATATTCAGACCCCTTGAATGGATGTGCAGGCGCTGCTCATTGTGCCATGCATGTGGTCTTCCTGCGTACGTGCCTGGTGGTGGTATGCCTTCAGTGGCCTCTAAGAAGAAATTGAAGGCAATTGAGAAGAAGGCCGAGGAGGATGGAGATAAGAAGAAAAAGAAAGACGATGAGGATGAAGAAATGGAGGACATGGGGACCAGGACATGTAATCTCTGTCACAGGTGTTATCATGGGTCTTGCTTGGGCTCAGCTACAGAAAATCAAAAAAGCAATGACTTTGCTCTCTTTAAGGACAGAGAGACTCCTTGGGTATGTATTCGTTGCTAAGCTTAAATTTAATTACTCTTGCTAGAAATGGTTCGTTTCCCATATTTTTGCTTTGTAACTTAGATGATTTAATCCTTCCATTTAGTGTCTTTCATTTTGCCCAGTGAATGTAACATTTATGATTCCTTTGAGCTTAATTTTTGTTATGCAGTTCTGAATGTGGTTTGTAGTAATGTCATCTTTGATGGATCCTTGATTTCTAATATAATACCAGCAGAAATATGGAATAAGGATAGGAAATAGCTTAGGAGATGATGTCATGCAACTTAACCCTTAAGATGCGGGTGTATTTTTCTTTCGCGACAGTCGTGTGCGGGAGGCAAGTTAGAGAAACGGTCCCTTCTCCTGGTGGGTCAGACTAGTTGCAGCAGGTAGAAAACCCCCATAATCCGGGTAGACCTTTTTCCGATGCCCGCGGTCAGCGGTTATAGTTCAAGACTTTTGGTTGTTCCTCTAACGTGGAAGCAATTGCCAATGATTTAATTGTATTATTTTTTTCCCTTGCTTTTAGCTGATTAATTTGATACCAAACAGTTAGTAGATACATTGATTTTTAACGAGTGAGGAAATATGAAATTATGAGTGCACTACAAATCTTGGAATTACGCAGAGGCCGGAAAACCCCGGCAAAGGGTTTTCCACATTTAGGACAATGCAAACGATTTTGTGAGGGTGCGTCTCATTCACAGGCACCGCCATAAAATTGAGGAAGGCCAAGCATGGGCAAGGAAGAGCAGGTCAAACGTTTAAAAACGTTTTTCCCGCAGTTCTTGCATTCTGACAGGAAAACGTTTTTAAACGTTTCCCGCAGTTTAAGGGTTAAACCAACGGAGAAACAGAAGTGAAAAATAGCAGCCGAACTGGTACTCGAATCAGGGTTATCCCCATTTAAGAAGTCCTATTAATAGATTGATTTGACTTGGTAGTTTAGTGGTTAGAATACCTAGTGTGTGCCCAGAAAGTAGAAGACCTGGTTTTGAGTTCCAGTCATGTCACTGGTTTTCCTTATGTTTCTTCACTAGTAGAAGAGTCTACATAAAATAGATGCTGAATTATTTTATCATAGATGAATATTGCAGCTTTCACTCTTTATTTAAAACATCGGATTGTATTAAAGCTTCCTATATTTAATTTGCTGTATATTAATATAGTGTAGTTTGTCATTGTCAATACTTGGGTAGATGTATAAATCTATGCATTGGTTAATATTTGGGGTTGCATAATTATCAAGGAGAGTATCCAGTTTGATTTTGCAGAAAAATTCTGTAAATTTTCCAAAGATATGTTAATGTAGTATTTTTTTACTGTGCAATTGCTTTAGTATTTATAAACAGTGAACAGAAATGTAGAATAATCCATAAAATATACCTAAATACAATTTTACTGAAAAGCTATGTACTATATTTTTAATAAGGGTTATCAATTTGATATATTGACCAACATTCATTGAGGAGTATAATTAATTAATTATATCATAGTCACTAATACTGTTACAAAAAGACCTGGTATTGTAAGCATACACCTTTTTTAGATAATGATAGAATACTAAGTGAAGTTCTATTATAGTGTTAATGATCACCATTCTTTTACCAAAAGGGAAGATGGCATTACAATGTAATTCATATTTTTCCCTATACTTTTGTATCTCAAATTTTTTTTTTGTCATTTAAGTGACATGTACATTTGAGTTCAAAACCAGTTTCGATAAAAGGTAGGATTGTTCGAAATATTTTCGATACATTCTCAAAAGTACTTTACTAGAATTAACCTGGCATCCATCTTGTAATATATTACTTGTCAAAGAATAGCCGAGTGCTTACTGTATTGATTTAATTCTGTTTTTGTTCTTTTATAAGCATGTCGTTTCAACATATGGAATGGTGTAGGGTTTTGATGTTAAATATCACCAAATTTTCTTTTTACAGGTCTGCTCAACTTGCCTAAAGTGCCACAGTTGTGGTAAGCCAACTGTGGTAGGATCAGTCCCTAAAAGATCTTCAGAGAGGATGAAAGAAGAAGAACAAACTGTTCCAGAAAGTGGACCAGAGGATCTCCTCATGTGTGCTCAGTGCCTCAGCCTCCATCGGAAGGGAAATTTTTGTCCCCTATGCCATGTGGTTTATCGGGACACAGACTTTGATGCTTTGGTACAGTGAAATTTTAGCAATCTCATTCTTAATTTTAAAACATCTTTTTTTATGTTTTCAAGTTAAGGAACGTTTTTGAGGCAAAACTCAAATAGAGGTAGACGAAAGAACCATTCCAAGTAATACGTTTTTTTTTACATAAGACATAGTTTGACTTCTCAAAACTCTTAAGTATGATTCCTACCTTCTGTTGCAAGTTGCCTTTGTTTCGGGCATTTTTGGAAAGACAAGTACTTTCTCTTATTTCTACCATTGCATCACTAAAAAGTTTTGAACACCCTGGTTATTTAATCATCATCGTTTAATATATGTACTGGCCTTTTATAATGATTACTGGCAATAGAGGCAGTTTGTGTTTTGTTGTTATTTAGCAAGCAAGTTTCATTTTTCTTATCCTTGCTAAATTGGGCTCTCTATTCCTTGTGTTCTCCTATATGATCGAATTTTACTACAACTGTTTATTATTCCATTCTTTCTTCCCTTATCTTTCAAGCTATCTTTTAGCTGTCACACCCTCCTTGTTGCTGTACTTCTATAAAAAGTTTCTTCTGTTTTTTGCATCTTCTCTGGTTTCATTCAGCGACTCAAGAGTTTCTGCAAAGGCTTAAAAATCATCTTATAAGTTATCTTTTTCTTTCCAAGCCTTTTTTTGTGTCTTTTTTTGTTCTTTTACCTTTTTATAACTTTTATGAGAATATAGTTGAAAAGTAAAGTGGTAATTTTAATGCCAAGGAGTCTTGAAATAAAAATTTAATTATCGCTTTTTTGTCAAGGATTGCCTTAAGCTAGATTTCAACATGCAATGGTTTCTGGCATCAGTTGACTGGCATATGGAAACACACAATTTCCAATTTCAATTTACCAGAACCAGTTATCAGTTATTACCAGTGCCAGTAAAAGTAGAATAGAGATTGTCTTTTTGGCACTGATTTATTTCTCCCAATTTGTTTTCCTCTCATCTTTCAACTTGCACTTATTGTTCAATTGATCATTGTTTTTTTGTTAGATTCTTCATTAAACAATCGTGCTAAACCTTACAAAGAAATAGATGCAATATTATTATCAAGTACTCAGAAATGTACAATTAAAATTTTTCCTGTTGAATCAAAATATTTCCTTTTCTAAAGACAGGAGCAAGAAAGATGAAGCAATAAAATCTAAAGGTAATTTCTGAATTTTGCTGAATTTTTTTCAAATGCAGCTAAATAAAGAATGTTTAGTATTCGAAACTCACAAACTTTAGACCCACCGACTGCTGAAAGATCGACTAAAAGTAACTGTCTGTTTTAGTGATTTCTTCCTTGTATTGTTTTTGTCGATGCCTCCTGGAAATTGGATTTGTTGTTTAGATTTATATATGCACTGGGGGCCATAATTTTTGCTCATCAATGCTTATTGGAGATCATGTTTGTTCTTTACTGGAACTGAAATTTCATTTTCTTCATCAAAAAACTCCTAACTGATGAATTTTTTGAAAAGCTACCATCAGTTATTGGATCTCTCGTTGAAGGAATTCCATCATAGCCATAGTTCTACTGTTAAAGCTGAGATCTCCTCTGACAAAACAAGCTATTCTACATTTGACCATCTCTAAATTTGAGATTAAATCTACTTCAAGTAGATCCCAAATCACTCAGCTGTATTCGAGACTAGGTTGAATAAGAGAATAAAAAGCTGTTTCTTTGACTCTGGTTAGACCTTTACTGGAGCTACAATTTCATTAATTCTCTCCAAAAGTTTAGAACCAATGACTTTTTCCAAGAGATTGAGTTGGCAATCAGGCATTCTCACCCCTAGGATTCTATCATAGCCATAACACTACTGTTCAACCTTATTAAATTTCCTGTAACTAAATTACCTGCTCTATATTGGTCCATCTCTAAATCTGCTGTTAAACCTACTTAAGTTGTATTCTAAATTGAGTATTGGTGACTAGGTCAAGTAAGAGAGAAATACCAGAGGATAAAAGAAAGTTACCCTTGGATATCTCATCCAAGAGGTTACCCCCTGCCATATGCCACTGATGAATTGTGGGGTATACATCTAAGTCTAAATTTAAAAGAATGTATTTCTTTGACTTTGGACGAGCTTCCCCTCAATGTTCAAACAGTTATTTATTGCATTTTATTCCCATTCCCTAAGGCATCTGGTATATTTTCTTTAAAAGATAAACTCCTGCTATATGTATCTCCTTGATATTACCATGAACCATGAATGCTAAGGGATATCCCAAAATCTAGTGATAACTTAAACCAGCTTGTACAGTATCCCTCTTGCAGATAGCTAATTATTTAAAAGTTAATTAAGGATATTTTAAAATTATTAAAATAAGATTTTTTGTCTTCAAGAGCTTAATTATGAATATGTTAGATGATCCTAAACTATTTCTTCTCAGAATCCATCTCCTTACCCACCATATACATTTCTTCTTTTTTCTAGTTAACATTCTCTGCAGCTTTAATAATGCAATTGGGAATACAGCATCAACACTTACCCAAAGGATTTCAGTTGATTACATTTAATATTGAACTTAGGTAGGAGGAACATCACCTGTGATATTGGCATCTTTTTACTGGCCAATTCTCTTATCATATATGCTTTTCATTTAATTCTGACTTTCACCCCACTGTGAAAGGCCTGATTCAATATTCAGTAGCTTTCAAGTAATATTTCGGGTGTTTTCTATACATTTATGCTAATATATTTTAAATTATGTTTAAAGAGGTGATATTCCTTTTGGATTACCAATATGCATCTTTTGCCTTTGTCCCTTTCAGATGATGCAGTGTGCACAGTGCAGCTCTTGGGTTCATGCAAGTTGTGAAGGCCTGACTGATGATCAGTATCATCTCTTAAGTTTGCTTCCCTCATCTATAGAATTCACTTGTTCGTGAGTACTTTTTTATTGCAGTTTATCTGATATATGTGAGACAATTGCTGGTTATCATGCCAGAAAATCAAGGAATTAAACTTGTGGACTTTTTTAGTTTCTAACATATTATGTTTACAAATGTTTATGTCAAATATTACCTCAAGCGAAGTAACTTTTGGGGAGAAAATATAATACTTAAGGTAATTTTTAATAAAATTTGGCTTTGTTTATGGATTATTGGGAACTGTGATGTTAGAAAAAAAGGAAAACCCTGAGCTCATCTCTGAACTTTTCTTCTTGTATTTCATGGAACAGATTCTTTATGATATGAAGGTACTTTATGTATGTTCTTTGGTGGTCCTTGAACCATCATTTGCAAGCTGGCTTGAATGTGAGATTGAACAAAGCAAACGTAGGACTTTCTTCACTCACTTGGCTGTCCAGAGTCCTCTAAAAATAAATATAAACAAAGTATTTCTCATGATAAAGACTGCCTCAAGGAAATAGAACTTTTAGGAAACTTGACTAAGAAAAAACCTTATTATATTATTTTATAATGTAATATATTATGACAATATAATTTAAAATCTAATTTTAGGTAATTTTATTAGTCTCTGTGCCTCTATTAAAGTAATCTGTGTCAGAAATTCATTCTATATTTTTACCCTTAAAACATCTTTAATATATCTGTTACCGGTTGATTTTCTTTTTCTGAAATATTCCCTGTGGAAGAAAAATAGAGAATAGATTTTCACCATGACGAAAATAACTCAAATATATTTCAAAATTACTTTATATTATAAAATTTTTGATTTTAAATTATATTCTTGGTGGTACATCAAAGAAAAACTTTTCTGGAAGATACTACTTGGAATTATTAGATCTTCCATCCTTTGTCAAGGCAAAGTTTGTAAGGCAAAAATTGTAAGAAGAGCCTCCAAATTTAATTTTGTTTTACTCTGGAATTTTTGTTTAAATCTATTGTTTGTCCTGGGTTTTTATTCTGATGTGGGCTGATGTATGAGATATTATGTCATTTGCAAAGATGCTAATACTATTTCTTTATTATTATGGTTATCAAGTATTTTATTTAATAGTTGGTCTGTCCGATGCTTAAGTCCATAGGTTACGTTTGATATATGAGTTAGCAGATATCTCAAAATTAGAATGTCTGAAAAGGGAATATTCTCCACTAATAATTCAAGGAAATTCATAACCACTTCATTAAAAATTTAATGAAATCCTACTACAATATTGTGCTTGAAGAAATATACCATACGAATAAACATTGCTTGAATATACTGCAAGCATATGTTTAAAGTACTGTACTTAGCAAAGCTCTTTTTGGTTTGAAAATTTAGGTTATTCACTATGTAAAAATCGATTCTGTATCCAAAAGACCCAGTGTCGAACCCAGGAATGTTTTAAGATAAGATTGCATTAAACTATTTGCTTTGGGATAATCTGACCATTTCTAAAATTCTACTTCGATTTTTGGGAATATCTTCAAATGAAATTCCGTATTTGCATTTAATTGAATTCTACAATGCAAATGGTGCCCTGGTATTGAACTAATGATTGTAAGATAAAGGATTAACTGTGTTCTTGAAACATTCATTACTTCTTTTGGCATGGTCAAAGAATTTCTACCTTCTTAGTAAATCAATCGTACAAAATTTTAAAATCCCACCATATATACATTTCAAATAGTAGAGACACCTGGTGTCAGACACAGAAACTTAAGGTAGTTGTGATTAAATATAACGTCTTGGTTGGATTAAAATATATTAAATCTAAAGTTTAAAGTCAATATCATATTGGGAACAACCTAAAATATGTTTCCATTATCTCCATTTGCAATGTATAGAGGAATGTAAACCAAGGATCTTTAGGGAAACCACAAAATTTTTATGTGAAATATATTTAGATCTCTATTCATATGCCAGATCTTATGTTTGCATATTATCGGGAGAAAGGAATTCAAAAAATACTTAAATATTGCCGCAATGTATTTTAATAGGAGAATTATGCACCTACCTGGTGCCAAACTTGTGCACATTTGTTGACTGTTTTATAGGTATTAATATAAAAGATAGCGTTCTGGGATCGAACCAAGGACCATCAGGGAAACGTTAAACAACGCACATGAAATTTATTTATGATCTTTATTCACATGCAAAGTTTAAGTTTCTATATTATTGGGAAGGGGTTCAAAAAAAAATCTTAAAAATTGTATCAGTTACTAATTTTAGAGATGCCTGGTGTTGAACCCAGGACCTATTGGCAGATGAATACACATTACAACTTGGTAGGACTCTCTAATTTGCCTGGAAGTGTCTCAAAACATTTTCAAAAATCCCCTAAATGCATTCTTATGGAAAAAATCGGGACTGGCATCAAACCCATGACACATGAGAATCAAGATAGCCTCTTTTCAATGTAATAGATATTTAACTCTCCACATAACACTTAGGATGCATTTTAAATAGTAGACTATGGGAAGTTGTTATTACTACTGATTCTTGTGGCTTATTATTTACCCAATCATAAGTCTTTCCTAAAACTACCAAATTTACTCAGAAATAATGTCTACCCTTACGGGCCCTTTTTCAGCTTCAAAATCAGGGTGCATGTTAGAATGGACGTAAGTAAGTACAGAAGATTTAAGTCCACTTATGAAAGTGGTACATAAATATGATATCCTGTGGAAAAATACCAAGTGTTTCATTCCACAATGGCTTTCCACAAAGTCATGCCTTCAAATATCAATTAAATTTTTTTATCTGCCTTTTCAAGATGGTTGATATATTGTTGTTTTCATTGCAGTCCGTGTACATCATCTCCAAATCCATCATGGAGAAAAGCAGTGGAGAAAAAGCTTCGACAAGGGTTGGAAAGGATTTTGGAAATCTTGATTGAAGCCGTGAATGCCAGGGATTCTTCATCTTTGCCTCCTCCTCTTTCTCCTGGTATCCCAACAGACCCTTCAATTTGTTATTCTGACATTCCAGCAGGATCTTTCCAAAGTAAATTGCAAAATTTGTCCAAAAATGTGGACAAAGGGGATTCTAGTAGGCAAGAATTTGCAAATGGATATTCTTGTCCAGATGATACTTTGGATAAAAAATCCTCTGAATCCAATAACATAGACTTTTGCAATTCTGACAAATGTGACATAAACAATGAAGACAATACCAAAGTTTCTGTTGTTTTAGATAAGAGTGAGAAGGTAACTTCTGCAGAGGCATCAAACTTTCTGCTAGAATTGAAGAAAAGGGTTAGTTGTGGTGACTTCAGTGACCCCAGTGATTTTTCCAAAGCAGTTCAACATTACTTTCCAGATGATGAGTTAGTTATTTCAACACTTTGTGGTGCATTGTCTAAAGCATTTCCATCTGTGAAACCAAAATATTTCCCCCGAGAGTTGACAAAGAAAATTGAGTTATTGTTTACTGATCACAACTATTCATGCACTAGTAAAACTAGTGACTTGCTTAAGAGGTTACCAAAGGTAGATGATAAGGAAAATGACACCAAAAATGTAGCAAGTGGTGAGAAAAATGTTAAGTTAACATTTTCCTGTGATCTAAAGAGTAATGCTGAAGTTTCAGAGAAAGCAAGTGCTTGTGCCCTTAAAGAATTAGGTGAGAACACCTCTAAATCCAAAGAAACTCAGAAAGAAAATTTGTGGATGGATCCTAGTGATTATATTCCAAATCTAAAGGTTTATAGCTTTGCCTCTGCCTTGAGGCGACGGTCAAGAAATAAGACAGTGCTTCGACTAAGCACAAAAGACTTTGAGCAAAAAATTGAACCCATAAACACTCCTTCTGAGAATGAGCTAAACATGACCTTAGAAAATTCAAAAAGTATTGTTACTTATAAATCAGTTCTGGCAGGAATAAAAAAAGAGTGCTCCGAAAATGATATCTCTGCAAATGAAAACACGGAAAAATCTAGTGATGATGCAAAACTTGTAGATGAATCCAAAGATATCCCTGAATTAAAGGTCCAAGAAATTGTTGATGGAAGTACAAAGCTTGAAACTATTGAAGAGGGCATTGCAGAAAATATGCCCGTTTCAAAAGAAAATGGCCGACAAAATTCTTCTTTTAACAATTTACCAAATTTAGAGCTTGAACGCTCTCTGTCAGAAATTGGTTGCAGTAAAGATGATCAGAAAGTCGATCTTTGTTCTGTTCCACAGAATGTAATTGTAAATTGCATTGGAGTGGAGGAAATTCGCTCAAGTGTTGATGCCCGGAGGTGTCTCTTCTGCCATGTTCGAGGCGATGCTGATGTTGAGCGTGAGGGGCGGCTTCTCCTTGCATCTTCCTTTGGTGATTGGGTGCACTGTAATTGTGCCTTATGGTCTGCTGAAGTTTACGAAGAAAAAGGAGGTCTTTTGATGAAAGTCAGGGAGGCTGTTAATAGAGGAAGGAGAGTTAGGTGTGCCTTATGCAGAGAGACAGGTGCTACTCTTGGCTGTTGCTTACGTGGTTGTCCCGATTCCTTCCATCTTGGATGTGCATTGCGCTCTGGTTGCCTTCTCCTTGAAGATAAGTCTGTTTATTGTCGGAATCATATTCCAGCTGATAAGACAAAGGACAGCAATGTTGAAATGTCATTGAAACGTCCTGTTCAGGTGGATACAGAGGGCCGTAAGGGAAGTGTTCTTTGGAGATGGAAGAAACCAGGAAGAACAAAAGGAAAACTTGGAGAAAATGGTTCAACATTTGCTGCAGGATCATTAAGATTCACTGTTGGATCACTTCACGTTGAGTGTTTAGGTAAAATTGTTCCAGGGAATGTACAAGGTCAGTTTATTCGTCCTCCTGATGGGAAAAAAAGTGATAATGAAGGAGAAATGCGGTGGTGCGAAGGTGGTGTTTCTTTAGCAAAGAAAGAAGAAAAAGAGAGTCAAGTACCTGAAATGATGGCTTATGGAGGACCGGTCATAGTTCCGGTTGGGTTTCGTTGTACACGTCTTTATTGGTCATCTGTAGAACCTTGGAAGGTTGTTGAATATCATGTACAAACAGTTCTTGTAATATCAGAAACAGATGAAGCTCAGTTAGCCATCACAGAAGAGAAAGAAGAAAAACCAAATGAAGAGCATGACCTTCATGCTCATGTTACAGTAGACCACACTGCTGAAGCTGAAGATGACTCCAGAAATGGAGAACACTCTGACTTGATCATGCCATCAGATCTCAATGATGAAATTCTCAAGGACCTTCCTTCAGACATTTTTTCCAATAAGAAACTGGTGCAAAGTATAGTTGGACTTTTAAAAGGTGCCAATAATAATGATATTCAGAATGGTGTCTCTCTTCACACATTTAAGGAAGGTGAAGATGGCAAAGTCCAGAAAAACTTGAGCGACAAAGAAAATTCCATCTCACCTAATGGTTCAAGTCTTTCTGATCTGAATATTCAAGTCCCTAGGCATAACAAACCAATGAATGTGGTGCAACCTGTTAGCAAGGAAGCTTTATTAACTACAGAATCAGCCTCTCGTGCTTGGGAACTTACTTGTGAAATGAGAGCTGCTCAAACCCCTCCCCCATCAGCCTCTCCAACAATGACTGGTGCTGCTGGAAACACAGCAGATATCACTTCTATCATTAAGTCGCAGAATAAACAAGAAATCTGGACTGAAGGTTCTAAAGACCTGTGGAAGCGTTTGAGACCCATTTCACAGTTGGATGGAAATGCAGATCCATCTTCTTCTTCCAGTGAAGGTGGAGGGAGTAGCCCTGTGAGATCATCCCCTAGTCGAGAGCCTGATCAGGCTTTGCCGTGTTTGCTAGCTTGTCGCATCAAGCAACAAAGTTTGGCACGTAGTGAACCTGGCGGTGGTGGACCTGTCAAATGCAATGAATGTCGGAGGACTTACAGGACCCGTGAAGGATTTGAACGCCACTTGTGTGGAACTCCTCTGCCACTTTCCTCAACCTCCTCCGATTCAGATTCAGAGGACCGCACATCTCGTAGGGTTTCCTCTGAGTCTGATGTGCCTAATATCTCAGAAGATACAGTTCCTCAGGCAAATGATACGTTTGAACATTACAATGAATATTCTGGAAAAGAAAAGAATTCTGATGAAACTTTAAACTCCAAACCGGATGATAATCTAACCCATTGTTTAACAGAATATGCAGCATTTAATAACGATTGTCATGTTGAAATGTTTTCTCCCTCGTCTAATGATCCAATACCTGCCACTCACATGGGGTTAAATGCAACTGAACCATGCCAATCCAAAGTAGTTGCAACAGCAAGTTTCGCCTCTAATCTTAGTGAAAATGGTGTTCTTATGGGTGATGAAAGTCAAAATGCTGTGACTAATTGCTCTCTGGCAGATCAGCCAGAGGAGATGAGTAATCATTTAGGAGAGAGAGAGGTCATTTATCCTTTTGAAGATGATTCTTCTGCAAAGAATAGTACAAAATCTGGAACTTTAAATAGCAACAGCTCTGACAGTGTTTGCCCACAAAATGTAGCAAAAAACACAGAAAAGAAAGCTGTTGGTAGTTTGGTTAAGGGTACAAAGGAAGCGAAAGCTGTGTGGAAGGGATCAAATACTGATGTCTGTGCAACCAAAAGTACAAAGCGGCAAATGGCAAAAGTTCAGCCTGTGTGTTATGTTAATGGAACTCGCCGGATTCAATCAGCGGGATTACTAGAAGCTTCTAAAGTAGCCAGGCTTGCCATTTCTCAAGAAGAAACCTTAGTTTGCAATAGCCAACAAATGAATCAGGGAGGAATCCCTCAAACCTCCATCATCACTGCTCCTATTCAACCTCAGGGAGCAAATAATTTTCAGGTCTTGGTGAGACAGCTTCCATCCTCTAGTGCAGTTCCACAATTTGCCGAAAACTTCAGGCAGCAGACAGGGCACACTCTTCAATATCTTGCCACAATTGATCCCAATTCTTTTAATCAACAAGGTCAGTTAACACAGTCCCAAAATTTGGTTGGCCTCATGCAAGGGACTCCACAAATAATGCAGACTCAAACTTTGGTATCATCACAGCAAATGATTGCTTCAAGTCCCTTAATGTTGGCGCCTCAGCAACAAGCTATAGTTTACAATCCGGTTACAGCCTGCATAGAGGCTTTACCAACACAACAGCCCAATTATATATTGACACCATCTACGTACACCATTCCAGTATCAACTTCAATGTCATATAGTATGCCACAGGAGGTACCTCAGGTCTACTTCCAGTCAACGCCACAGCCTCCTGCTCCTCCACATCCTCAAGCTCCACAGCTTGAGCCTGTGATACAAAATGAGGTTGGATGGACCTTACCCCCAGGTTATCAAATTGTTCAGAATCAGCCTGTTGAACAGCATCCACAAACAGTCATACAGCCTCAGCCATTACCACAGATGATTGCATCCAATGTACCATCAGCTGTGGAAGAGGAGCCTCAGAGTGTACCTGTTCCTCAAACGCGAACAGTGCCCATTCAACCTGCTCCTTCTACTACAGCCAAAAAGAAAAGGATGCTGCTTCCTAATAATAAGGTGAGGGAGGGTTACATGGCATATCGCAGGGATGAGAGAACGGGAAAGTATATACCTGTAGAAGAAGGTTGGGAGGAATCTCTTGGCCTTCCTGTGCAGAAGAAGGTGGTGATTGAGGAAAGTGGTATTAGATCTGGACTTTCTCCTGCAGTTTTTCCTGTGGAAGCTAAAGATGGCTCTGCAAAGGATGGAAGGAAGCGGCCAATAGCTAGGAAGGGTGATAGTGTGAATGTACTCAGTGCTGAAAGTGTTGAAAGTCAAGGAAGTCCAAAGAGGTGGGTGAGAGCAAAGCTGACATCTCAGTTTCGCTCACCGTCTAACAGTGCTTGCGAATCAGGTGAGCTAGTGTCTGACCCATCAAATCCTAACTTTGGATTGGTAAACAGGACACACAGTGCGATGGAGCAGGTCTCCTTGGGGACTGAGAGGGTTCCAAAGCGTGTGGAGAGTGCTGCAATCGTGTACCAAATTCGGTCTACTGATGGCCTCACTATCCAATCTGACTCTCCGGACAAAATGTGGGACCAAGTTTTCAACTCTGTACAAGAAGCCCGGGTTGCTTATGGACTCGCCCCCCTACCAAGGAATCCATTTGCTCCAATATATGGCTCAAAGCCATTTATAGGTGCTGAAACTTTAGCCTTATCTCACAAGTAAGTAGGCTCTTTTTTTACCTTTCTGTACCAAAAGATGATCATTCTGAGAATTAAATACTTTAATGTGATAATTATTGTTGTCATAAGCCAGGGTTGGTTTGTTTCTGTATTCTAAAAATACTGGAATTTCCTTTCTTTCTACTATTTTGATAAGACTTATGCTTTTGGTTATGAATATTTTTTTTAATTGCAATATTAATTCTGCAACCATATTTTCCTTAACTAATTTCTTCCAAGAATGCTACCTATGGTATTCTTTTGAATTAAATTTCTTTCTATTGGTTTTTGATTTTCCTCTGTATAATATCATCTCTTAAAAGAGGTTACAAGGATAGTAGTTCATGAACATTGATGAGGAATATGCTGGAACACCTAATAGAATGATAATTGGTCAATGGTGATTTTCATTATTAGTGTTTAATGACTGCATGCGGGGAACAAAGTCTTAGAAGTTCCCTTTTGACATAGCATCTTGTTCATTCCATTGAATTTATTTTATAACTCTTTGATTCGATTGATTTGAGCTAATTTCTTACTGATTGCATTTATAGGGGTTTGCGTTATCTGCTGAATCAGCTGCCTGGTGCTTCGCAGCTCCTTGAGTCAAAGCTGAGTGCTCCAGAAGTGCCCTCCGTTGCCCCGCCTCCCCACAGACTCTTTTCCAGAGCTCACCTCTCTCTATCCACACAAACTCCAGTTGAAGAAACGCCGAGCATTCCGCCCCCTCCATCATCACCACCTCTTCCTGAAAATCCTTCAGGCTGTGCTCGGACTGAAGCCTACCAGATGCCTCCCCCTTTCCCAGGTGGCCTTTCCTCTGCCATGAGCAATAGGAAATGGAGGCACAGAGATATATTTGGCTGGTTAGCTTCACCACATCGCAAATTACCGATGGCACCATTACCTACGCAAGATAGTGAACCTAATGGTGGAGGAAACAGGTAATAATTATCTTTCTTAAATGAATATCTATTTTTGCTCAAGTTTGAAGTCCTTTTCGGATGTAAGTAGTTAACATGGATGAAAATTAATGGATGTCAAATTGAGGAACTGAGTATACTCCTGCATATGTTGAATACCTTTGAATATTAAATTTCTTATGAAAAAGTCGGTTAATTATCATATAAAATTTAATACATATTAGTATTACTGATTGATTTTCTCATGATTTTTGGTTCTCACTGAGTAATTACTACAAATTAATGAAATAAGGGACATGGGAGTTATTGAATTAGGACTTGGGAAATAAGAATTAAATCATTCTGGAAATCTTCCAATTTATGTAAGAATAAGATATAGCAATCATCAAACAAGTAATAAAGCTTAGACAATTTATGATGGACATCAGTAACTAAAACTTTCCCTATTTCTTCTGTTAGTATAATAGAAAACTGAATCGCACATTTTCCAAAATTTATTAAAATAATCATTGGGTTTCCGGCTTGCCAGCATCAACAGGTCAACATCACCTGATGAGTTTCATCTGATGACTGAAACTGGTCAGTTTTTAAAAAGTCATAAAAAATACAAAATGTCCCTATGTCTGGTCAACTCATTGATTCTTTCGTTTGCCTATTTCCAGTATTACGTAGTAATTTTTACAGTGGAATTATTGTGTGGCTCTCATCATTCTAGATATCATAGGTTCAGTAAGATTTTTCAAATTGGTGATGTGTTTATAAATTTTCTAATCAGATTAGTGTATGAAAGTGATGATATATTGTTGATTTAAAAATTCCTTTGCAGTATTGGCTTATATTAAATAGAAGAAGCATCACACTAAGCTCCCTTCAAATGGAGCTCAAGATAAAAATGGATGTAAACCAAGATTACTTAGCTCATATTGGTTGAATACAATTTCTTTTCTGATTATATTTGGATAAGAATGACTTTATCTTTACCTTGGTGAATATTTTATGTTTTTTACCAATAACAGCAAGAAATTAAGTGGAAATTGATTGAAAGGTTGTGTGTTTCACCCATAAAACTTTTTAAACTGCCATTTCTCTTTACCAATCCAGTCTTAAATTCCGTTTTTTTCTTCATGTCTTCTTTGTAGCGTTGACAGACATATAAAACACAGAATATGTTTTCTCAAGTAAACAGAAATTAATTAAAAATTATTTATGTGGGATGTAACTTTGTAAAAATTTAGTTGTGCAGCTCAATTTATCTATCGCCTAAAAATTTTTTTTTTCTCACATGAAAAAAAAACTTGTTTTAAAGTTTCATGGACAAAACCTTTCATTCAATTTTTGCTTTATTCATTGTTGTTAATGCTATAAAAGCATAAAAACTTTACCTCATTGAAAATAAAGTCATACTTATCCAAATATAATTAGAAATGGAATTGAAATTAATCAATGTAAACGATGAATCTTGGTTGTAATCTGAAGCTACGTGTAAAAGTGGCCTGGCATGAGGCTAGTATTGCCGCTAATGGGAAAATACATGGCATTTTTCTACTGGTTACGCCCATACTGACTGGAATTTTGGAACAGACAATACCATCTAGGAATGAATTTCACTTTCCTAAAGAAAAACGGATTTGGAAAAAGTCTGATTGGGCCGGGAATCAAACCTGGGAAATTCCCAGCCCCCTCAGACGTTTTTCAAGTCCATTTATTCTTGGGAATATTCCTGGGTGCTCGCACTTATGTGCAAAATTACCACAACCCATTTCCTTGAATTTTTCTTTGCAAATATTTTAGGCAATGAAGTATTTTTGTTGATAAAAGTTTTCCAATTCTGAGTAATCCTTGTATGATTGTTTTAATTTCTAATGTGGGTATTTTCTTTGGTTTACTTTGAAATTAGGAGGGCAACCAGTTTGGATCTTCCGATGGCAATGAGGTTCAGGCATCTCAAAGAAACGTCACGGGAGACAGTAGGTGTATATCGGTCTCATATTCATGGTAGAGGTCTTTTCTGCCTCAAGGATATTGAAGCTGGAGAAATGGTGATAGAATATTCAGGAGAGGTAAATAAATCTGTAACCTGTTGGAATTTTTGCAATATCTTGTCTTCTTTGCTCTTCCTCAGAATTGACCACTTGATGGACAACTAAATAAGAGATGGAAAGACTTATTGCTTTCAATTTTCTATGAAAACATGATTCCAGTTGTTTATGTTTTGTCAGTAATGTATAATTTAGTTCTAGGACTTCTTGAATTTTAAATAATTACCACTTTTAGTGCTTGAGAAAGTTCTTTGAGTGAATTAAGTAATTTTTTTGTTTTACTTTGAAAATTCTGTATTTGTTTACAGGTTATAAGATCATCCCTAACTGATACACGAGAGAAAACTTATGAAGCCAAAGGAATGGGATGTTATATGTTCCGTATTGATGAGCAAACAGTTGTGGATGCTACGATGAGAGGCAATGCTGCAAGGTTCATTAATCATTCATGTGATGTAAGTTATTCTAATGGAAATCTTTCTCTTTACTTCCAGAATTCCATACAACTGTCACCATGGATGCAGATGTATATATAAATCTCAAGTTTTTTCCTCCAAAAATGCTCCGTAACTTGATTAAGTGTCTTTTTTTAAGTTAAGATATATTGTGAACATCAAAGCTCTCTTATGTAAATTAAGGGATAGTTTGCCTATGTCAAATGGTGGTCTATTCAAATATATATTATATTTGAAGGAATTGAAACAGCGATCAAACTAAATAGAAATTTATGTTTGATACAAATGCATACTCATTTTTATGCTTTCCATATGTTGAATTGGCTCTTTAATACTTTTATAGTATATGTTAACAGCATCCAGCATTACATCTTATAGGGACTTTTTATTAGTTTGGTTTGTTATCCACTTTACTTTTTCAAATTAAGGCATAAGTAGATGTTAATGTCTTGCGCATTTATCTAGCTTCATTTTATCTCAATATTTGGTAATCTGTTTTTCTAATTAATTTAATATTCATAGCCTCCTTTTATTTTGTTTTATTTAGTGTCATTAGATCCGTTTTTATTGCTTGATGTGGATTGTTGTATTGTCATCTCAAGATTTAGTCTTGGCAAAGATACTCTGTGAATCATGTCACTCTTGGGCTTATACAATTATTTCTAACTCTTGCATCATATTTTTTAGGAGATTAGAGCTGTTTTCCATAAAGCTGTGTAACATTATAAACTATTCACTAATTGTTCATTTTTCATCTGAGTAATGATCCTCAAACCATGAAATCCTTCTCAGTTAATTTTTGCCCCTTTCAGTATTATTTTAGGCCAGAATAAATATATTTTTGGAACTTGGAACAAATTAAGTTTGTAAGTTGAGGTACAACGGAGTACAAAAAATTGTTGGGGGTAATACAAACATGATTTTGTTCTGAAAGATTATATTGATGTGTTAAACAAACATGGATGCTTGATTGCCTCATAAATTAGCTGTCCAAACCACAAAATTGGTGCTATCAACCAGTCAAAGCTTGATTAATGTATGAACTTGAAATGACATATGCATTTGCTCTACTTCTGTTCTACAATCAACTGAGTGATTGCTGGCTCCTCGCAAAATCTCCGTATACACTGCTGCAACTAAAACCAGGTTTGACCGATAGGAGCCACATTAGCTTCTTGTTAGACCTGTTGATTATCAAATCAATAAAAAAATTGCGTACAGTAAATGATATATATAGTATTTTGGATTGCCACTTAATTATTGATGTAATTAAATGAATATTGGCAACTAACAAGCCACAATACCCACTTTTGGCTACACTCTATATTTTATATTTGACTGTAATATATAATATTTGGTCAGGTTGCTTGTGTTCATCAGAGCAGCAGTCCAATCAAAATCTACTTGAAACATTTTTCTTTTAAATGTGACTCATTTTACCATGACAAATACACTCTTTTGCCCTTATTTTGTAGTCAGGCTGACCAAATTCTCATTTCAAGAAAAATTGGATATAGGATGCCTGAAATTGGCTGTTCAATTTGGCCAACTTGAGCATGTAGATTTTATACTAAATTTTAGAACAAAATTCTCAATCTCATGCTTATTAGGACATAAAGGTGTGTGTTAATACAATTAACACTTGTAAGTACTTTCTTTAACAATGATCATTGCTTTAACTTGTAGTTTGACTTATAAGTCATTCTGCCTGTTCAGATCTCATTACTTTATAAAATTAATGACTTACTTGAATTCAAGCCCTGAGTATATTATTGTTTAATCATGCACATCACTTTCTCACCTGGAAATAGCTCATTGTAATGCTAAATTTCTCATATTTATGTGCCTATTCCTAGTTGTGCCATGTGCAGAAGCTTGATTACTTGGTACACTTAACATTTGGATACCTTCTCTTCTTTAGGAGTTATTGACTTCAAAAGTAGGCTTGGCACAGTCAGGTGCTTTAATTAGCCAAACTGCAGCAGTGATGCATTTGCAGAAAGTCAGCTAATTGTTTCTTTTTCAGTACAATATATTTCAATGACTTCTATGAACCATTGTACAAACCAGCCTGTTTGTATATGTGACTAAAATCAGGTAATGAGGTAACAATTTTCAGAAAGAGTCTTGTGAATGAAGAAGTGGTAAATATTTTGACTGTGGAAAGAGGAAACTAATTATAGAAAGTCAATTGTTATTTTTTAATATGCATAAAATATGTAATACCAGAAACTAAAGTAGTATAAGCAAATTATTCAATAGATATTAAAGTTTGTTTTCATCTCATGCAGACTTCATTTCCTTTACAAAAATAAATTGGAAATAGACCATTATCCTATTAAATTGAGACAAGCATCAAAAGTATAGGAAAGAATTTGATTATTACCCTTGATTAATTTTCAACAAAATCAATTGCATACCTATGATTATTTTCTGTTTCTGATGTCTAAACGTTAGGTTCTCTTTTTTACAATTTTCTTTTGGAAAATCATAGCCCCCCACTGCATGGCTTTAGTTACACTAAACGAGGTTTCTTTGTAAAAGTATTTCATTATGGCTGAAGTATGAACAGGAATTATTGGTTGGTGACATTGTCATTTAGTTGAGATAGCGTTATTTGTAAAAGTAATTCATGCCATTATTGGTTCAGTATGTTATTTTTGGAAAGTTTCTTAAAAGATATCCTTCCGCATAGTTGATTGTTTTTCCAGGGATTTTGGCAGAAGGTTTTTCTCTAAGAAGGAATCTTAATAGATGCATAATTTCTTGTATTAATTAATCAATGCCTTGATTAAAGAATCTCAAAGTGGTTGTCGTGACATCATGAAACACCCTGAATCACGTTTTAACAAAGCTTACTTCCATTTGGACGTTTGCTTGCCTTTGTTTTATGAATCCATGTGTAGATATTGTATCTGCCAACCTAAATCCTTTGTTTCTTAAGTACTTAATGGTGTAAATTGACTTCATAAAACTGTGTTTTGTGAAATAGTTAGTCTATATTGTGTCAATCATCACTTAGTTTTTATTAACTTTTTACTTTAACCAACAAATGTGGAAATGTATTTTGAGATATCAGAATGGTTGTTCATTGATATTGCAAATGTCGTAATCTCTACCTTCCCTTAGTTAGTTGATTAATTGTAGTGTCGGGATTCTCAGGGTGTCTAAATACTGTGCAATTTTGTTTCAATATCTTTTCTCTGAAACTTATTATAAAAATATTTCTGTTCCAGCCAAACTGTTACTCTCGTGTTGTGGACATCTTGGGAAAGAAACATATCCTAATTTTTGCACTGAGAAGAATACCCCGAGGAGAAGAGCTGACCTATGATTATAAGTTCCCTTTTGAGGATGTCAAAATACCGTGCCATTGTGCATCAAAACGCTGTCGGAAGTACCTCAACTAAGACTAAGAAGAACCACTTGGTGTTCATCTCATCAGCTGTGCTCCCCTTGACTTATACCTCTTTGGCCAACTTGGCTCTTTTGGGAAAATACCTTTCACATCTTTGGAAATCTTTTACAAATGTTTTCTTTTATTCTGAATATCTTATTTTGTAATATTTAAAGTGTGGATTCATTATTGTCAACTTACACTTCATTATTTTTGGTACATAGACTCATAAAATAATTGCTAGGAATTGTTTACATGTCACTTTGTGGTGATTTTCATGCTTAATATTATTGTTCAAGTTTTATTTTTTAAATTATTTTAAATAAGGTGTAGTATAATATTAGGACTGATAGTTTTATATTCTTTTCAAGAACTCTTGCTCCCAAAATCTGTCTACTCGGAGTATTTCATGTGAAGAAAGTAGATCCAGTTTACTTTTGGCAGGTGTTATTTGGTGCCTGTAATAATTTAATTGATAAAATTGAATTGCTCACGAGATCTTTATTTTTGGGCTCAAGAGGAGTTAGAATATCAAACTAAATTGAGAAAGAATTGCCACTATGTGGTATTATATTATTCTAGTGACTCTGATAATTGCTGGCACAAGAATTTTTGTATATGTTAGTAAGATATTGTGTTATGTACGGCCAAGCACAAGCCACTTTCCTTGTAACTTGGAATTTTTATTGTATATTAAATTTGAAAGAGTTTTTATATCCTATGGATATTATTTGTGATATTAAACAAACTTACCCACATGAAATGGTGTCAGCACAATGTCAGAATGTAAACACTAGCATATATCGTGTTGCAAATCGTGTTTCAACTATATCTCAATGTCTATGAGACTGCGAAATGCTATATCTTTGAGATTATAATAAATGATTTTTATGCGATTTGGTGTTTGATTCCGAGTCTTGATATCCTCCATTTTATTGTGAGTTGTATCCACTATGCAAATGAAACGCTAAATGAATTAGAAGGCGGTAGCAAATTTGAGCACCATTTTAATTCGGAAGTCTTTTTTACCTATCAAAATTCCTCACTTCCACCCCCATACGCTCATACTTCGTGGATATGACTTGAGTGACCACTGTGGTCAGTCGAGACATTTTCGGTTCCTCATATTACTAAATCAACCAATAGGAGGCTCTGTTTCATGCGCTCATTCACCATCGTGTTTTAGGGGAGGAAGTCGAGGGGGGGTTGTTGCAGGAATGTATGTGTTAGTTGTCAAGATGTTTTGTTGCAAAATGAAGTGAATTTGTGTCCTCAAGGGAAGATTTATGCTTCTCATTGCCTTCAATTAACATGTGAAATACGATATTAAGCTCGTGGCTTACACAGAAGTGCCAGTAAATAGACAACAGTGTGGTTTACCTGTTACGAAGGGAAATATTAACGTACTATGAATACTACTCTACGTATTATCCCGTTATCAGCTTTCAGTTCGTACCTCATGTGTGAATTTGAGAAAATATTTACCTTCATCACCACTTCAACGTCAAGGGAGAGGAATTATAATCTTCATATGAGCTTATATGAACGAAAGCTTACTTAACTTGCATAATGATTTATTCTTGGAAGAGAAATCCGATCTAAAACTTGACGTTTTATATCTAGAGGAAGTGTCAACAAGCTTTCGTTAACGAATTAATATGTAATGTGTACATTGAAGTAAAAGTGCTGTGTCCGTAAATAGTTTTAGAGGTGTAGTTTTTACTTGGGCCGTGTTATTGTCATGCAGTTCTGAAGTGAGAAGAATGCATCTCGTAACTCATAAGGTTGTTGTGTCAAAATCAAAGTTTAATCGCCGAGAAAAGGAAGACTCTTATAGTATGATAATAACTTGCAGTGATTTAACAATTACTTAGGACTTATGCAGTGCTTTCAAGGTAAAAACAAGGTTTTACGTGACGATCAGGTCAATGTCTTCCTTGAAAATGGTGTATGTTTTTTTAGCAAGGTCAGATCGTTTCTTCTCAGCCTCCTCAAAATGTTTATCTATATTACTCACCTACAGATGACGTCATCGTGAAATAAATGTTATGTCCCAAGAACCGGGGACCTTCAAAAAGTCCCCAAAACTGTTCAATCACGTTTTAAAAGTCAGATTTCGATTTGATAAGTAGGCCTATAAATTTTCATTGAAGTGCTTTTTCCCGTCGTTAACACATTTTACTATGCATAATAATCATTTCCTTTTATTCACGGGCGCACTTCAATCCCTTTAAAACCCTCGCGGCTTCTGGCATGATGAATCGTCGTCGTAGTGATAGGCATAACAACCGTCCCGCGAGAGGAAAGAAAAAAATTCCACCTGAGCCAGACACAGTAAGGGACGAAGTTCCCAGACCATCCTCCGCCGCCACCCACGCGACGAGGAACTCCGCAATCCGAGATGGCGGGATCAAGAAGCTCATCTTCCAAGACGACGGAAGACGTAAAGGTCCAGAAATTAACGGCGGGGAAGGAAACCCTATCGAAACGAGGGAAGCGGGACAATTTGGCGGAGATGATTGCACTGCCTCTTCCCGCGTCGGAAACGGCACTACAGGGTCTGATCCGTCCACCGCGTCTTCTGGTTCTTTAAACATCATCAGTCGTAAGGAATCAGAGACTACAACCACCATGACCAACACGACGGTCTCCAGTACGTCATCGTCCGTTCTCAGTGCCCGTAAACTGCCTAAGAAACGGAAATATGAACCATCTGCGGAATTCGAGGAGGCAGATAGACCACCGACCTCAGTGGCCGCAGCTACCATAGTTGCAGCTCCGGTCGTTGCCACCGCAACGAACGCGAATCCTCCCACGCCACCAGTTACTTCCACAGAAGTTCAGCCGAGACCATTACAGTCACACCCCAGCGTCTTGGTGGCTCCTCGGCAACAACAGCAGCCTTCTCCAAGACCTCCCTCTCCTCCGCAGGTTCCCCCTCAGGCTGCCGCTGTGGATTATTCATACTTCGGACAGTCCTCGCCCCAAAGGCCGTTGATAACCCACAGTGATGATAACCATCATATTCACCAACAAACAAGCGCCGTCACAATCCCTCAGGAAGTAGTTCGTGAAAACCTGCCGACCGTTGACCTGACGGAGTGGATCGGTCACAGGGTGCTGGCTAATAGAGGGGGCACTTATATGCCAGGGGTGGTGTGGTCTGCTGTCGGCTCGACTGGCGTGTCGGTTAAGTTTGACAGCGACGGCTGTGGGGATTGTGATGGAAGTGGAAGGATTGGGCGAGTAGGAGGCAGGGAAACCTTCCGCACCAGTGGGGCAATAAGGGGTGATGGGTTTTGCAGGGATGGGCGTGATGGAGGCTACCACGGGAATGGACCTGGAGGAGATGTCCTTGGGGAGTCGGAATGGGTTTATGATGATGTGTTTGTCGTAAACAAATTCGACGTGATAGCAGACTGCAGCCCAGCTGCTGGGCAAGTGACACCTGGAACAAGAGTTTGCCTAAGGTTGTCTGGCATCAAGTCGGAGCCTGGAACAGAACTTGGGCATCAGAGGGGTCATCCTGCAGAAGATAGGGGAGGAAATCGCTTCGTAGAAGGAATGGTGTACTCAGTGCTATCCACTAGGCCTGTCACCTTTCTTGTGAGACCAACTGGTGTCAGTAGAGATCCTCCTGTGAGTATATTGGTCTCATTGTTTTTTAATTTTCCTAACACTATGATTTGGTTTTAATTTTGCAATATTGATTATCAGTCTCTGACACCTATTGGCTGGTTCTACACTCTCAGGTTATCTTTATTTTTGATTTTCCTGCGTCTCTTTGGTAGTATATCGTTCTCCCCTCTTATTGCTGTCTATGAGTTACATCCTCCTTCTTTTGTTCTTTTCTCAATACAATACTCCATGTAATGTTATTGCCAAAGTCCCAAAAATGCATCACCAAGCCCTCAATAAAGACACATGATTGGATAGTTGGACAGAGTCATCCTATTGTTATTGAATTGCCTTAGCTGAGGGACGAAAAATAATAAGCTACAGAAGTATACTAGAACCAGCTGTACCAAAGTTCATTTAGATTTCACTTTTTCAGACTGCGAGTTACTGCTATTTAAAAATAGTATTGGTAACGTATTCTTATCATTTTACATCTTGGAAGAAGAATTTAAAATTCCTGCTATATATTTCACTACCCTTGCATAATTTCTATGTAACAAATTTTGAGTATTTGCAATGATGGTAGTTGTAATATCCAATAAAATAATTTATTTTGTTGGTACTGAAGTGAAGTATTGCTCTTTTCCTGTTCAGGGGTACATCTTACCTATTTATTGTAAATAGGTAAGATGTATTTTTATCACTTTGATTTTTTAAAACAAAAGTGTGTTATTTACTTTTGGCGTACAATTGTGGTTTAAAAGCATCTAGATCACAGCCACTTAAAGCTAGGCTTAGTCAAGCATATAGAATTTGTGGAAGTATTTTCAGCTTGTGACCCCTTTCATTAAAGTTCTGAATTATTGAATTCCTTAGTCAGCTTCATATTATCTTAAGTCAAGGAAATATTTGGTAATATTTCAGAATATTATTCATATAAATAATTCATCTATTATTATTGGGCATATATAAGTAAAATGTGACTGTTATCAAAATAAACTCATTTTCTTTTATATACCGTATTTGACGGCATATAAGACGCACCCTCATTAAGTTGGCCACTCACAAGGAAAAAAAGTTTTAATAGTCCGTGAGAAAGCGCAGTACCACTATAACTTAAAATGTAGTTTCTTTTAGTTGTCACGTTTTGTATAAGCCAAATATTAACACAATCATTGAATGCAATTATGAAATAGGTAGGTAGGTACAAACAACCATATTCTAACCATGATTCAAACTTTCAAGGCTATTAAGCCAAGCTCTATGTCACCAAGGCCAGCAAATATATTATTAGACCAATCTATATGATTTAAAATTATGTGTTAGCTCAGCCCATTTATTAAACACATTTAACTATACTTTTCTTTGACATTGTTTGTAGTAGCACCAACTTTATAAAATTCAAATATTTCGAAGGGAAAAGAAATCAACCAACCAATGATAGAATAGGGAAAATAAATGATTGACTCTTACTGCATCCTGCAATACTTGGATTGTAGTCATCTTTAAAAATTGTTGTAGTTTCAGAGTTTCATGATAAGTATACTTAGGGATATATAACATTTCTTTGGCCCTTGCATTTATACATAACACTAACTCATTTATAATGTTTCTTGGAATTAGATTATCGATAAACAGACTTGATGAAACGTAGCTCAAGTAAAATATGATGAACTAAGAATTATATGTTCTTTCTAATGTATGATTATCCTTAGAAATGTTGAAATTTCTATAACATGGTTACATCACACACCTTATTTAATATGTAAGACTGTTATTAATTATAAGAATTATTTAGATTTCTATATGTTACTGTGGACAGAAAATCTTATTTTTTTCTTTGACAGAAAAAGCAATTAAATGTAGTCTGGATGTTTTCCATTTAATAATATTAGTACCTGTCTCTTAATGAGTCATAATGATTAAGACTTTATTTTAGTAAATATTCTGAAAAATACTATCTCTTGTAAGTCTGTATTGCTTAAACATTGTTTTTGTGTTGATTTAGAGAGATGACAATGACTTTATCACATTCCATTTGTTGGCAGATTTGTTAGAATTTATTTCATTAAAGAAACAATCATATCTTTATTGTAATTTGGTGCTTTATTGTTGAATTGTTAATTTCTTTTTCGTTTATCTTAAAATTAATAAATCAGAAGTTAATAAAACCTTGCTCATTTTTTTGTTGACCTATCATTGTATTAAGCTTTAGAATTTTAAATGAGTTTTCGACAATTTTTTAATTAGAAGATGACCGTAATAAAAATATGGTCCATAATTTCTCATCATTTTATACTATCGTCATAGGTATTCCATCTTGTATGAGTGCTATATCCTCTGTTAAAACATTGTGGAGTAGTCAAATTTTGGTGAATGAATCTTTCCTCAGAGATTGTCAACGATAGTTTTAGCTCATACTGATGATGGAATTTCATTTGTTGTAATTTATCAGTTCATAAGTTAACTAAAAACATGACCCAAGCTGCTATTTTATTCTTAAAATAAGTGCTACAAATGTATAACATCTTCTACCTTTATTCATTATCTTACTTCATAGAAGAATTTTGATGCAGGTTTAGAAGCTTTACAGCCAGAAATAACTGAGGCAAATAAAAGAGTAAATAATAAAAGTAATGCAAATATGTTCCCATGCAATCAGCTGGTAAATTGCCTAATCCTTTTGCAAAAAGTATTTTCATACTTGCAATATTGCTTCTTTGTTATTTGTCAACCTCATTAATTATTTTAATACTATATTATTTCTCAATTTCAAGTGATTTCTATGATATGCTACAGTATAAAAGTTATTCTCCTTTACTAAATACTTCTTTGTTTTGCTTGTAAGAGGGAATTGATGATGCATGCTGTAGGTTAGTGATATACCTTAGTCAGGAGTGGGTTGTTGTTTTTCTGCTTCACATTAGTAAAAGAAGGGTTGTAGACTTTTCAGAAGTGGTGTTAGTGATGATTAGAAAATAGCAAATTGTTCAGGATGAAAACAATTTAAGAATAAGTCTGTAAATGGATTAGTTCGCCCAATTTCATTTATATATTGTACATTAACTTAAATTTATCTATGGAAATGTTATTGATTGTCTGATATTTCTGACTCTCCTAAGCATTTCATTCCAAACATCAATATTTGTTTCCTATTTTTAATATTTCAGTTAGAAGAAGTGATAGTAAAAAGAGCTGATTTACGCCTTCTGACACCTCCGTGGTGGGAGGAATTGGAAGCACTTCAGCTTCCTCTTGAGGATATCTACCACCAGCCTCACCATCATAACACGCATCACCATCATCATCCTCGTCCTTCGCCATATGCAGAGCCTATTCAACCTATGGCCACTCCTGAGGTGAGTGTATTCTGATAGCTTCACTTTTGTTGCTTGAAGTGGCAGCTTTTAGATTATAGTATTAAGCTGAATACAAAAAGTTTGGAATATGGCTTTCTGGATACCTATAAAAGAGAGAAAAAGAAAATAATTTTCCTTTTTTATGATAAATTATTTAATAGATGTACAGGTTGTTTTAGTTACATCCTCTGAAATAATTTCAAGGAACACAAAACACATCCAGGTCTTATCAAGGATTCCAACCTGGATTTCATTGAAAGAATTAAAATTAGACTAGTATGCTATTCCATATGTCATCACTTGATCAAAAGGTCCAGAGGCCAAAATATATGCTATGTTCTCAGGTATGAGTAATTTTATATTATTCCCGACTTGGAAGTTGGATTATTAAACAATCCCTTCATTAAAGCGATGCTCTCCTTTATATGTTGCATTTGTTATAAAATAAATTTGATGGTGGTACTACCTTGGACTTTTGATACAGTTAGTATAATGTTGCTTTAAGGCAAAGTGTAAAATACTTTCTGATTAAGATCTTTTTACTGCACACTACATCCCTTTTAATGTAACACTTGATGCCTTAGAACTGTATCTTAATTGTTGTATATTATATGCAGAAATAACTATGATCATGTCTCTTTCATGTCTGGGTTAACTTTTTTGCTTACATTTTGTATTTTAAGTTTGGATTGTTGAGTATTTAACCTATGAAGTAGATATTAGGCTTAAATGTGTGTTATCCTCTATGCTTTCTTTGTGTTAAAGTAACCTACATTGAAGCCAGAAAAATTGATATTCTAAATTTAAAGGTATTGTTTCAAGTTATAGTATAAGAAATTGGGTACAAAAGTAAGTAAATAAAGGGTACTGAAAATCAGAAGTGATCTCAAGAAGTTGTTATGAAAATATTAATAGAATTGTATCTTGGGTATCGGATAAAATAATCAAGGGCATACATTAGCAACTACTTCAACGAGTACATAAAGTATTAAAGGACAAAATTTCATTAAAAGAATGGATAAGAAAGAACAGAATGAGTATTATGAGTTATCAAGTCATGTTACTTTACGAATAAGAGATAAATGTATTCCTACAGTTATTGTCTGAATAGTTAATTAATTAAAACTTCATACCATTACTAGTATTCAAGAATCACATTTGATAACAACCTGAACTGAAATCCTCAATTATGTGATGAGAATTAAAAGGGATGTAACTGAAAAGCAAAAGATAAGATATATATATCTCTTGTAAAACCAATTCTTTAATACTGCAGTAACTGTGTGGGATCTGTATCAATGATGGCAAATAAAGAAAATCGAATGAGTCAAGAGAAAAGCACCTTGATATGTAATGAGCAGATTTGGAAAAACAGACGGTGTTACCAATGTTTTGAAGGTTGGATGAAATTCACTAGGGAAAAAAATAACTAGACTAGGTTGGATGTACAATATTATTGTAAGTATTGATGAATGGGATGGTTTTAAAAATTCAGAGCAAGGGAATTCATTGGGGAAGATAGTCACAAATTAAAATTAAACCTTGATTGCAATGAACAAACACAGCTGAGTATTCTTTTCTAAACAGAAGTATTTATGAATGGATTATCAATTAATGGAGTGCATTTAGTTTGCAAATATGTGTGGTGTAAAGAAATTTAAGTGTTGAATAATATTTTCTTGGAGAAATAATTTGACTGAAGAAGATTGAATACATATGAATATTTTATGTTGATTTGAAGTTTTTTTTGAAACTGCTGCTGTTGTCCTTGAAGTTAAGTCCTTCTGAGCTCTACAGAGCTTAGAATATATTTAATAATAATTACTCTTTGGAAATGGTAGCCTTTTTGTTCTTGGCCACGTATGATTTTTCACTTTTGCAGGTATCTACAATTTCTGAAATTATTCAGCAATTTTTTTTATCAAATTTTCGCTTGCAATATCTTGGTTGGGGGACCAGATAAAAATTGCACACATTGAAGATCATATGAAACTTCAGTATAAATTTCAACTTTGAGACTCGATTTGAATTATAGTAAAAAATTGTAAATTTGAGCATAAAATACGATATTTTTGCCTTTGCTCACAGGTGGCTATGCAGGTCTGTACTTGTCTGTGGTGTCTCCCCCCTCCACCTCTATCTGCCCATTCTCACTCGGGTTTCTATGAGCTCTTGAAGTGGACAGTAGTGTATGGCCATTTGTAATGGAGTATTCTTATATATGAGGCTTAAGATAATAGGTGTTCTTATTAATGAAGCTTGTTATAAAAGTGTGTATGGAGTATTTCCTAAAGCCATTAAATTAATTGAAGATTACTGTGAAGAAGAAAAAGTTTTGTTTTCTTTGAGACTTAGCACAGAGGTTAAATCATCTTATAAGTATCATGAATTAAAATAAGTGAAAAAATTTCATCATCTCTTTGACCAGTTTTGCTCAGACCCTTTGAAGAAACATAAAAAGTCTATAACAAAAGATCTAAGAGAAATAACTTTTGATCATTATTCTCAAAATCAAAACCCTTCAGTCAATCTTATACCAGGAAAATCATTGTGTCTGACATGTTATTCTAGAATATGTTTACATAACAAAGAGAGTGATAGCAAGGATGGTTATAGTTCAGATAAAGAATTTTGTGATTTGTAAGAAACTATAAAAAATAGACTCAGCTTGTAAAATCCTAGGTTTATTGCCTGCTTGCAAAATTTAAAAAAAAACTAAGCAAAGATAAAAGATCAGTAGCCTTGAAAGCAAAAATTGGGAAAGTGTGTACAGCAGTGAGAATTTAGAGGTTTCATTTCAAAGGCAAATTCAAACTTCTGAGCCTGGCAAAAATCCTCAAAATACTGAGTATGTATGTTTTCATCACCAAAATGTCAAATTGATGATAGATGGGGCCAATCTTAGAGTCAATTAAGAAGACCTTCTAGATATTATGGTATTAATTGGTATTATGGTAAATTTACAAATACAATTGTATGATGGGAAAATGTCAAGATTGTCCAGGCAAACCAGCTTTACTTGGCATATTTGAGGAATCAGAAGAGGACGACTTGGTGACAGACAATATACAATACAATCAATGGGTAACACAAGATAGAACTGAAATCGTAACCATCATTAAACCACTAGATGAGTTTAAAAAAATGTTAGTTACTAAACTTGAAAATCTGAAAAGGATCATTTATTGCAAAATTTCAAGGACAGTTCATGAAAGACAAAAAACAAATCCTGGCAGATGATGAATGTGTGGTTCTTGCTGACTTTTCTCAAAATTACTCCTTTACTATTCAAGATGAAGTAGATGGACACCATTTGGTAAACAACCAGGCTACAGTTCATCCATTTGTTTTTTATTATAAAAACCAAGACAAAAAAGTTTGATTCTTCCATTTGTCACAATTCATCTTGAAGACAACACTAATAGTGCACGCATTTCAACAAAATTTAGTAAACTACACAAAAGAGCTCAACACTTACATAAGAAAATCTGATCTATTTCTTTGATGGGGCTGCAAGCCAATACAAAAACAAAAAGAATTTTATCAACATGTGTTTTCATAAAGAAGATTTTGGACTTAATGTAGAGTGGCTTGCGATGGAATTGGGGGATACTACAAAGGAAGCTGTCACAAAATCCAGTCTACAGCGAGCTCATGAGAACCTGATATTAACTCCTCAGGAATTGTTGAAATTCTGTGAAGAACGTATAAAAGGAATTGTCTATGTCTTTGTGAAAACTGAGGAAATACTAGAGCTTTACACCAATGTTTCGGAGGAGAGATTTAACACTTGTCAGAAGATTAAAGTCACTTGATCTTTTCATTGTTTTATACCGCGACAAAACTACTTACTCAAGTGTCAGTTCACATCAACATCATCTCATAGTAAACTTAATCAAGCTGGAAAAGTTTTACCATTGACACTGCAAAGTAGATACATAATGGCTTGTATTTACGATGGACAATGGTGGATTGGGGAAGTGGATATTATTGAGCATCAAATCCAAGATGTGCATGTTATATTTTATCACCCACAAGGACCAAGGACCTCATTTAAAAAAAATGTAAAATACCCAAGTTTGGATGTCAATTAAAAATATCCTGAAGAAGCTGACTCCCCTAGAAATCACCATTGTGAGTGTACATAATAAACAAATAATTATGAAAAGAAGTTGAGGTCAATTTGGAATTGAACAAGAAGTTATAACATACTGAAATATTCTTACCTGACCCCTGTTGAACTTCTAGTAGAAGATATGGAACCTTCTGCTTTCAGAAGGTTATGACACTTATCCAAATATTCTTGTATCTCAGTATTCCTAAATTTATGCTGGCAGATATCTCTTCCTGCACTTCAAAGCAAAATCCAGGTATTGTGCATGGACACATCCATAATCCAAGTGAATGTCGACACTGTCATCTCTTCCCTTTGAACCTGATTCTATTAGGGAATGTGTCACAGAAAGTGCTTGGATGCTGTTTTTTGTGACAATTGTTTCTTTTATCGCTATGAGTATGGAACTCTATGGCTATTTGTGGGATTCCATGGTAAGATGATGCTGTCATGCAAACATCATTGTCTAATCACTTTATGATTATAATACCATCTGATATGGACTTCCCCACTCTGTTTTCCTTATGCTTCATTTCCTTATGGAGAGTGCAGTGGACTATCTTTTGGTAATCTACTGGCCCTGTTGCCTAGTATCTACTGTCATGAACATCACTAACCATATTCCAATCTGTAAAAAATTGTTGATATGAAATCTTTCATGCAGATCCTTTTGCTGGAATTTATCCTGTATACCAAACGAGAGCTGTTACATTTCAAACTTGTTTCATATTATTCATTATCTCAAGATTGTTTTCTCTAATTCATATCATAATTAATTAGAAACCTATCTTGGTTTTTGAGATGCCCTGTAATATGTTCATCTTGCTTGATGGGTTTTGGAGTCCTTGATTTTAAATTTTGACTATTGTAGCCATCAATGGCTGAATATATATTTAATTTGCAATCATACTTTCATCCAAATCCGTCACTGCTGCTGTTGCAGATTTTTCAAAAAATTTCTTCAAACAGTCTATTAAGGGATGCAGTTTTCTCATTATATCCTCAACAATATTTTTTCTTGTCTGCTGTGGTCATACCCCACTACTTGGAGAAATCGAACTCTACTCAAGTTATAGAGTCAACAGTTGACTGTAAACTTATCAATTGCCAAAATTGCCTCTTGTTGATATTAGGTAATATATCCACCTGGGAATATGCTCAAAAACACCAAAACATCATTAGTTCTTCTTTGGTAATTTTTCAGTAACTTTTATTGGTAAACAATGCATAATTATTTGATAACTGAAGGATGTTATTTTTCCATCACCAGCAAAAAGTTTTAATGCTTGAGATAGAGAAACTTTACATAAATGTGTTATAAATGTTAGGGAATACCTAATTTTTGGAGTCTCCTGTGTACTTTATGATTTAGTAATGAGTAATCCCTTTTCCTTTTTCATGACCGTTTCTTATCTAAATAATCTCCTTGGGAAACATAAATACCTTCCACTGAAATCAGCAATCAATGCCCCTTCATCTTTATTAGCTGAATCTTCATCGGAAACTATGCCAGGCTCAGAGAGGTCAATATTCTCATCTTTAAGCAATTGTACAACTTCTTGGAAAGTTACGTTCATAAATTTAAATAATAATTTGTATTAGACATTCAAATTAAAGGGAGAGATGCCATGTTTCAGTTGAAGAAAAAGGGAATTATATAATTTTTATTTTGTAGAGTTGACCTGATTCTCAAATATGAAAATAAGTTTCTTAGAAGAAGGTAAATAAACTCTCACATTTACTGGAATACTTTACATACTTGAGTTGCTGACAGTTTTGAACACAACACTAAGCAGGAAATTCAAACACTTTTCTATGCGCCAAGCACTAAACTAAGACTGGTAGACCTCACAAAAAATGGGCTTCCCTGTAGTTCCTGAAAGCTTCTTACAAGTTAGTCACCAAAAGGGTGATAAGGAGAGTTAGGTTGGATTATTTATACATCTTCTCATAAATGAAATGAGATACAAGGCATCAGAAGAAGAAATAGGGTTGGGAAATGAAGGGTTAGAGGAATGATACAGGTCCAAGAAACTGGGTGTTTACGATTGATATTTATATTGATCATTTCTGTATTTCTAAGATTATAATGTGTTGGAAAGATTTTTCAGAAATTTTACTCAAGGTATAAAAAGCCATTAGGAATGGGGTTTTTATTGTTAAATTGTTCTTATTTTTCAGGCATTTGTAGTGAGGGATGGTTACCAGCATGGTACCACATCACCCCTTAGCACAGCTGTCATGGCGCCCATCTCTCACCAGGACCACCAGCGCCCTCACCTGAGGCCGCAACCTCCTACACACCTGCATCCTCGCCCCATCCCAGAATCCACACCTGAGAGTTTGCCTCCACACAGGGTGGATGTCCTCTACACACGCAATCCAGGAAGGGTGGTTGACGAGGACCTAGGGGAGAGTGATGATGACCTAAGGGGAGAGGACATACTTTTCCCATCAGAGACTGGTGAGCACACTTTGGTGCATGTATTTGGGAGCAAACACTGAGATGAGATAAACTTGTGTTGGCTTTTAAAATTGTCCTGAGTATGATGGAAGCTTTTTAATTCATACTTCTATTTTATTACTTAATGTGAGTTTAAAACAACCTTAGTTGCATTCCAAATCAAGAATGTGTTTAATTACTTTCTTAACCCTTTTAGTGCGGCGGGTCGATATATCGGCCTGCCCATTATCATTATTATATTTATCATATATTATTATTTATCATATATTATTACTATCATTATTAACCAGTTTAATATCATTAATAAAAAAGATGCTTATAGATATGTAAAAAAAATTGCTTTATATTGCTTTTATTTTCCTAGTTGCTACATTTTATTAAAATGCCCTCCACATTTTTTGCCAGTACCCCAGGGAGAAGGATAGCACTAAGAGGGTTAATCTTACCCTGTATTATTTTTCTATTCTGTTTCATTATAGTCTTCTTGTTTGGGAGGGTTTTATACTAATACCTTCAGACTTTGTGTTAGCTTTTATACCATCTATGTCTACATATAAACCCTGCCAGCTACCTTACCATGTTGTGACAAATCAAAGGGTGACTTATGACTTGCCAACATGTAATACTTGCAGAATAGTGTTCAATTGGTGTAGAGTGACAATTTCCACAGACTTTTTGTTTATTCTTACAGATAATATCTTTAACTGTACTGTACTGTAATCTTTTAGATGTAACGTTTGGTCATTGAATGCAATTATGAAATAGGTAGTATAGACCATCTGGGCTAAAAATAGCATTCAGTATTGAAAGTTAACCTGTAGAGGTTGAACCTTCACATATAAGACGCAGGGAAATATTTTGAGGCATTATTTATGAAAAACGATGCGTCTTATATGCCCTCAAATATGGTACTTACAGAAGTTAATTAATTATCGGAATTTTTGATTATCTGAATTTTTGATTATCTGAATTTTTGATTATCTGAATGGGGTCCGGTCCCAATTGATTCGGATAATTGGAGTTCTACTGTACTTTTACCTGATGATGGCTGTGTATCCAAAACCAGTTGTAATAATAAACACTGGATATCACTGTTTTTTTTATTCCTGCGGATTGTCTTTCCAAGAAGTCTGCCTAAATAACCAAGAATTTTATCTTACATTGGAACTTAAATTTAATTGTTTCTTTTGCATTACCATACCTCAATCTTTAAATTTCCACTTCTGTTTGGGAATGATTAATTCATTAAGTAAGGTATCTCTTTAAATGATTAAGATTTGTGCTCTGTGTGTATGATGAGATTTATAATGCTTTACAGGTCCAGTGCGATCATTGTCCTTAACACCTGGCACTCTGCTGGAAGGAGGGCTGGGTGCTGAGAGCACTGTTGGTGTTACTGGAGGGGGGATTGGGGTGGGGGTGATGAGCTCTGGAGTGGGGGTGGGTGGAGGAGGGGTTTTGGGCCCAGGGGGCAAGTCTTCCTCTACTTCTGGGGGTGGGTGCAGCAGTGGGAAAAGGAGTAGTGCTTTAAGCCGGGCCAGCAGTTCCAGTCTAGCGGAAGGAGGACGTAGCCCTACTCCACGCTCACAACCTCCTACTCCAAGGTGTGTATCTATCTACCTTGTGTTTAACCCTTGGACCCCAGTTGTTTCACACTGTTTTTACAAATGTTAGCATGAGGCATGTTATGTCGATGTACATGCCATGTGCCCAATGAGAAAGGAATATTATTTTCTGATGTCTGGAAAAGTAAACGGTTTTTCATTTTAGATATCAGTGTTTGTTAACTGTTCTGATCTATAATCTCTGAGTGGCTTATAGCCTGGATGTAGGTGATGATGTAAGCAGAGTGTATATAGGCTACAGGGTAGGTGAATGGTTAATGGCGGATGGAGTGCTTTTAAATTGATAGAAATCTTTGACCAAATTAGCCCTATGATATGTATGAGATAAAGTGGTATAATACTAATGTAAACATTAGGAACTAAAAATAACCACAAACTGCTGGTAGGAATATTCATTCCTGCCCTAACTGAATCAAAATGAGAATATTAATAAAGTGACTCACTGATTAGAGAGAGTGAATTTAATAATGAACAGCAATAAAATGTAATCCTTATAAACCTCATTTCCTGTGTCATGTATGAGTATGCAAGCTAAGCATGCTGCTGATAGAACAATTCATAACAGGATGAATTGGTTCTACTAGCTTTCTTACGAGACAAGTCTACCTGTAACCTCTCCTTTTCTGAGGGCAGGTCGACCATTCAGGTCAAAATTACCTATCTGCTGATCTCTATTTCATACATAGTCTCGCACAAGGTACCAGCTCATTGTTTTTATTAGCTTTTAGTACTTTAGTTCTTCATTTTCTTGAAAATGAATCCTAATATGAAATAAGGAAAGAATGCAAATTATTAGGTGGTTAATTATCTACCACAAATATCATTCCTTTTTTGTATCTTTTTCTCCATATTGGTGCATCACAAAACATTGTATGTTTTATAAAAATGCTTAACAGTGAGTATACACGTGTGGATGCGCATAATTAAACACTTCTTTTTAAAATCTTTTTATCATAAGAGTAGGAATCCAAATCCTGTTACTTTGGGGAAATAAGGTCATTCGCTCTTGAATTCACTCACTGCTCTTTCTCAGTAATCCGAATGTATTCTAAATGGGGAGGGGTATTGATATTGAGATTTTGCTCTCAGATCTCAAGCTGCTACTCCACACAAGTACAAGAAGGGTGACGTTGTCTCCACTCCATCCGGCATCCGTAAGAAATTCAATGGCAAGCAGTGGAGGAGGCTATGTTCCAAGGATGGATGCACCAAGGAGTCTCAGAGGAGAGGATTCTGCTCGAGGCACCTGAGTCTACGAGGTGGAATCCTCAGGTCCTCCTCTGGAACATCTCCAGCCACTTCCACTCCATCTGGTTTCCACAGGTGAGCCATACATGCAGGCTCATATTTTAGAGGAAAAAAGGCATATCTCATATGCTATCTTCTTAAATTTCCTGAGGTTTTGATATCTTTATGGGATATTCTTTTGCAAAGGAACTTTTATTTGTTAGTTGACCTTACTTGAAACATAACTGCCTTTCTTTTCCTTTATTTTTTCCTGGAATCTGCTTGACATCAAAATCTTCAAGCTTTTGAAAAGAGTATATGTCATGGAAATTTTATTTTGTTTATAGTATGTTATGGTGTGCAAATAATCTTAGGATAATGAAATACTGCATCACTTCATTTTGCTATTGTGGGATTTGATTGAAAAATATTAGCATATACCATCAAAATAGGTTATAATACTTGTTTGCAGATGGAAATTAACCTCAAGAGAATTAAGATTATGATTCCCTTTTCATAGGAAACAAGAATCAGAAAATATTGGCATAGTCATTTCCTCAGAAATCATTTTACTCTTATGTTTGTGTGAGTGTATACTCACTAGCATACTGTATGATCTTGTGTACCATAAGCACCTCTTCTATATTCTGCTCCTATAAATGGGATGTGTATCATATATTTGGTTGTATGAATTAATAAGGATCTCCATTTGCAATGGTATACATAGCCAAAGAAACACTACTGTCAAAAACTTCTCTAATACTTTGTTATAAGTCCGCCTTTTCATAAAGTGATTAACTTGGGTTTAATATTGGTTAATATTTACTTTGTACTGATGTTTTTGTATTATCTGGTGTGTCAGTGACAGTTTTGCATATATTATGAAATGAAAGCTAGAACATTCTTATAACATTCCCTGAGCAGAGATGAATGGTAAACCAGAGCATGTTCAAAGGTACTTTGCAGAGGAATAATGACTGGGAACTCATCCCCAGTAAGCTTGGAGTTTACAAGCAACATTTTAATCGTTGAATAATATTAAAGTCTTCTGATTGTTTGTTTTACAGAGCCCAGGTTGGGGGAAGTGGTGCTGGTGGTAGTGGTAGTGCTGGAGGTCAAGAAGGTGAAGACACCTCGAGGGACTCAGAGACCACTTCCCCTCAGTACTCATCAGAGAGGCGAGTTGCAGGACGATTTGACCGAGATGAGACTGAGGCCGCCAATATGCTTGGTAAGTGTGTTAAAAGGTTTTGAGTTTCTAAAAATGCAGGCAAAACAGTATATAGGGTTGACCAAAACTGTAAATGGCACTCCTAGGACATGTTGACTGATGGCACACTTTGTTGAAGAAATATATCAAAATAAGTATTGCCAATTTTACATTTTTACTCAGTCGGAACTTGAACATATTTGTGTGAATTTAGGAAGAGGCAGAAATACAGAATATGGTTAACAAGTCAGAAAATAGAAATTGGACTTTTTGTGAAAGGAAACTTGGTAAAATTATTAGTTATCATGAGCATGACAGTATCTGAATGGATTACAATTTATTAAATACAAAAAGCAAAGTTTTATATTGCTATGATGAATATTTTGCTTATGAAAGAACATGTAGTTTAACTTAGAGATGGAAATTTCAGTAGAAGGCTATCCCCATGTTAATCATCTCAATGCCTGTATAACTAATTTTTAGTATGTGAACAGAAGGATAAGTTGTGGAACATGGAATGATACCCCTGAAAAACATTCTGTAAGTACGTTTATTATTTCCATGTAGTGAATATAAATCGAGTTGTTCGTTAATTTATGTAAGATAATCTTCTGTAGTTGAACTTTCAAATGACTTGTCTGGCAGTTTTTTCTGAATTTTCTCAGTACATATTTAGTCTTATCTTTGCTGGAGAATAGTTCATAATAGGACTGAATGAAGTAATTTTCCATTTCCTTTGTTAATATGAAGTAACTGTCTCAAGAGTGGTGAAGTTTCATTATCCATGTTTCTGCTCTTGCAGTATCTCTGGGTGGGTCTCGATCTGCAACACCAGCATTTCAGTCATCGCCGCAACCTCATCCTCCTAGAGGAGTTGTTGCATTTGCACCTGGCGGAGGCCGTCCTGCTACATCCTCCTCAGCTGCTTCCTCTTCCCCTCCTCCCTCCTGCTTGCTATTGCTCCCAGGTGGAGCTACTCCTGGTAGAGGAGGAGGTGCCAGTGGTACTTCCCCACAAAACGTATTTGTGCCCATCGCCCGTCCACATCGGCCTCCCCCAAGAAGGCCTCCCGGCAGCACCGAGGGTAACACTGGTGGTGTGAGAGGATGGCGTGGTCCCGAAGGTTCTTCTCCACAACATTTTGTGGTTGCTTCCTGCCAACAGCAAACTCTCATCAGGTATCGTATTTAAAATTCTTTTCACTGATTCCAATTGCAAATTAATTGGGTTTTTGTCGACCAGAAATGTTGGCTAATCTTCTTCAAAACCAAAGTAAATTAAAGTGAATGATCTAAGACATATTGGAAATGTAGCATATATGAAACTGGGTCCATGAAAATCAACCACGTAACAGAGTTTTTCCTGGACTTTAAGAAAGTTATCTTTATTTTCCACAGATCAATTAATATTGTGAGAGCAATTACCTTCTATTAGCCTAGACTGGTTTCTGAATCAAGTCTTGAATTAGTCAGGAGGACGTTAATGGTTTCAGCATATCATAGGAAAGGAAAATCAATTAAATGAGCATTTACTTTCAGGCCTGAGCTGGTTCGACCTGTAGGTCCAGTGCGATTGCCCCTATGCGATCCACCTCCTCCGGAGCCTCCATCTCCCCCATCTGGCGGCATTCCTCCTGGAGGGGTAATCAGGATTTCTCCCAGCCCTTCAGCCACGCCACTGCTTCTTGGCTCAGGACTCAGAAACTCATTCCAAGATCCATCCGTAAGACACCATTTGCAAAGGGAAGAGCAGAGGCATCACTCGAACCACCTTGCAGAGGTGCGCCACAAGTTAATGCAACTCAATGAAATGGTATTTTCTATACTCAAGATCTGATTTAATAGTATGTATTAAAAATTTTCAAATGTTTTAGGTTTCATCAGTGTTTTTGTATATTATATTTGAATTTAAAATCACCTCGTCTAGTTCAGTCACTCATAAATTTAAGATATAAAATCAAATCTAATTATGGTAATCTGATTTATGACTGTTATTCACGGCATTTGCCATTTTGAATAACTTGAATGTTTTTAGTTTCAATTTGACACATTTTCAGAATTTCAGGTTTAACCTTTTCTATCAAAAGTGGTTCAATTCATAAGTTGTTTCAGTTGATTTACATGATCAATTGTGTGAAGAATTGTCTATCAAATTTGAAGTATTTCATGCTTACTATGAGTGTTGCATTACAAAATAGTTTTGGAATTTTAAGATATATAAATAATTAATTGGCATATTTCCTGCAGATAAATCATTTTATTGTGATTTGTTGCAAATAATCCTGATTAATGAATATCTAAAATATGGACAGTTTCCTAAACCATCAGGTGTTGTTTCTTTGGAATATTATTGTCAGTCATGAAGTCGAAAGGAAATTTTATTGTGACTAGCTCAATTTATGATACTATTCTTGCTCACTTGTCTTAAATTTAAAAAATGTTTATATTATTCATTCAAACTTTGATTTTCCTGTGTTCTCTCCTCATTTTACTTCAGGAGTTTGAAAGAACAAATTAATACTAGTGAAAATTGCATTATTTTGTGAGGTTGAAATTGAATTGAAGGTTGAACAGATTTTTGAAATTGATATTTTCTTATCATTTTTTGAAGTTCATTTTTAATTTTCATTTCATAAGAATATTAACCTCCTGAATTTGAATAGATAATCACTAATTTCAGTATAACTGTTGCCGTTTTTAGAAATATGCTATTCACTTAAAATTCTCTTCTTTTCAACAGAGTGGTAATCTGTCAATGCCACCTAGATCTCAGAGGCTTCCTACCTCCATGCAGCACGAAGAGGGAGAGGTGTGTGCTGCACGGAGGGGTCCCTCACCCATTGCAGAGCATCATTCCCATTCCTCTGCATTCTCCCCTGCTGCTCCTTCCCTTGACATGCAGCAGGGGAACGTAGTATTTGGCTCTTCCAATGAGGGCAGTACCATTCTCCAGCAAGCTTTGGGTGGCTCTGTTGTAGCTTCTACTTCTGAAAGTGCGCCAAGAGAAGAGACGGCTGTGATATCCTCTGCTGCCCCAACTCTCATTTGCACTCCTCACCCTGGCCTTGTTGCAGTAAGTTGGTCTTTCTTCTTCAGTTCATTAATCTATATCTACGATCTTTTATTTTATCACCCTTGTGAGTAAGATACTGCCATATTTATGACATATCTTGATTTTAAGATTAGAAGTTTGGAAAAAATGCCTAATTTAAATAAATATGTAAAACTAATTTAACAAGCGCAAAACAATGAGAGTGAAGCCAACAAGCAGAAAAACAACAAATGCAAAGTTATTGTAAGCAACCCCCATAATTTAGTTGCCTATTCAGGCATGCGTATCCGTTGAAGCAGCTCTTTCTAAAAGTCTACTACCATTGTATTACTGGCACCAGTCTCCAAGTTATTCTCTGTCTTGCTATTTAAAATTTTCTGGAAATTTTGGTATAATTATTTGTTTGAGCCATCCGGTAATATCCATTCGATTAGTATGGTAAAGCCCTGATATTTGTTTTCTTTCGACCCTTCTTATAGATTTTTTTCCATTTCCACTAACTGACTTCTGTTTCTTGCTCATTCACACTTTCCACCATTGCTTTGTATGTTTATGGAACAAATTTCAATGGCCTAAAAATTTAAATTTCCAATCTGATCAATTACATTATGTGAAAATAAAATAGAAAATATTCTACTAAGCTTTTTTCAGGAATCATGTTAATTAAACGATACAGATTCAGGATTAATTTTGTAGTACTTATTAACTTGTAAAAAATGCATGGTAAACAAACTTTTACTAGACCACTAATTATAAATAATGGTCTAGTATAAGTTTGTTTACCACGTATTTTTTATAATGTTAATTTTCCTTCATCCTATTTCATTGTTAAACAATTTAAATGTTGGCAACATACCGCTGAAGGATGGAATAATGATTTCACTTGCTCCCTAATGGCACCTTATGGTGTAGAATGGCACGGCAATGTAGCCTTCCAATGTAAAAAGATTCTTTACTCTTTGTCTCAGCTTTTGATGCCTTTTCTGTAGACTAAATTGAGAAGCACTCATGAAGTATTCAATTGCCTATTCCATTGTCAAAGAATGAATTTGGCAAATTTTAGTATAAATTTGTCATTGATAATCATTCTGCTTCATCACAATCTAAGCAAACATACTTATTTTACTTTTGCTTGGTGAAGAAAATTGAAGTATGCTGTACCTAAGGAAATCTTCATTGTTTTTTCAGGTGAGGCAGGCAGGGGAGAGGGAAGGACAGACTACCGCTCTCTATTTCATACCCCAGCAGAGGCAAATCCAGTCATTACCCCCTACCACAGTACAGTCAGTGGTTCAAAGGCATACCACTTATGCCTCAGCCGCAACCTCTCCTCCTCCTCCCCCACCTCCGCCACCTCCACCTCCTGTGGCACCTCCTGTATCTTCCCCTCCTCTATCCACAACCAGTGCCACTTTTGGACCTGTAATAGTCCACCCAACTCAGCTCCTGCCTGTGCTTCCACCCATCCAGAGGGAAGCTGAAGAGGTCCGAGAGGAGCCAAAGGTGAAAGAGGAAGTGGAGGAACCAGTTTCAGGTGAGGGATCCTTTAGTATTCAATTTTGAAGTATCCCAGAAGAAGTTGACTAGGTTATTTTTCCCATATTCCAACTTGCAATTACAATTCCACTTTCCCAATTCCAACCAATATTATTAAAGAGAAATTTCTCCTTCAGTGAATTCTCCAGTTTCATGATATTTTCAGCATTGCTCTGTCAATCAAATATAAATCAGATCAATCTCACAGGAGTCATTAATCAATAAATTACAGCTTGATATAATAATTTCTGATATTTCATTCATTTTAGATTTCTTGGGTGTGGATATACTGTTGGTAATCTTAATCTAAAGATGTTACTAGATATCTGTTGTTAAGTAAAAAATGTGTCTTTCATATTTAAAGCTAGGGTAATTTATTTGCTTGTGAAGTAATTTTGATATTATTATCCTTTACAGCCATGGAGGCCCCTCAGAATGTGTACTCGTGGCAGTCTCTCTTACCCCTTTTAAGACCACAGCCTGCCAGTCCTCATTCAAGGATTCAGACTGCTGCAATAAGCACAGAGGAAAAAGTGGAAGAGATGGTGCCAGAGGTGGTTGGAGGAGGGGGTGAGGAAGAAGAAGAGGGGTGCGTTGCAGTTGTCAGGGCCAGTGAGGAGGAGGAGGAAGAAGAAGATGACGTATTTGAACCCCCAAGGTCAGAGGTTGCCAAGGATGATGGCTCTACTACAAGGGTTGTTGCCAACAAAAGGAGGAGTCAGTCTCTAAGTGCCCTTCAAGGAGCAAGAGAGGCTGGAGGAGTAAAGGTTTTGGTAAGCTATGGTGTATAATGTTGAGATTTCCTTAAGATAATTTATGAGGTTCATGTACCACTTTTCAAATGGTTGTATTTTATATTCAATGTATCTGCTACTTGTATCCTTACAAACCTCCAGTAGCCATTGCTTGGAGTTGCCAATATTTGCCTCTGCAGTCCCTGGACTCTAATCCTTTTGGTGGCTGTCTTAGAATGTTGGCATCTGTTGTCTCTCAATTGCCACATTGTTTTATAAAATATATACTGGTGTACTAGAGGACTTAAATCAATATCTATTCTCTAACCACTCATGAAAGCTCCACCATCTGCAAACAACCTTATCATAAAGTCAGTTTTACTGTAAAATCATAAATATATATATATTAAAAACAGCAATGCACCAAGAATAGTCCCTGAGAGACACCTAATGCTATTTCTGCTGCCCTAGATAATCTTTTACGAACTCTAACCCTTTGCTTGAAATGGGAGGAAATTTTTCTATCCATCTTACAGTTCCTTCATCAGTTTTTATTTTAGCTATTTTTTAGCTGTTGATGATCTGTATAATGGAATTCTTTTGAAAAGTCCAAGACAACATCATTCATCTGTTTCCTCTTATCCAACGACTCAGCAATGCCCTACATTGCTCAGCTACACCGAAGTTATTTGTGTATCACTTGAGTAATTTTAACGGAAGCCATGCTGTGCATAACTTGACTATATTTTAAATTCCATGACTTGCAAGCGTAATTAGGTAACAATTTCTTTACCTTTTTAGAGACCATAATTATTGAGCAGATGGCCCGGTAATTATTCATCTTTGTAGAAGTATGGTTTATAGATTAGTACTACAATCGATCTCCTCAAGCTTGACTGTACTTTATCATTATTTAGGGATATTGGGAATTGGTCTCAGAAACGTGATGCTGTTGCTTCTTTTTCATACTTTTAGGGCTTGCCTGCAATAATTTCATCTGCAATTCCATTTATATTTGGCAAGTGTCACTTTCTAACATATGTGCAATCATGACAAAATAAATAACTGTGTGTACTAAGAGAGCTTATGATGGCTATTAATGTTACTTGTTGCAGCAAATTCACTACGGTTTTAATTTATATACAGTTAAGTAAAGTCAAAAATATTGGAATTATTTTCCAAATAAATTTTATCTGTAGATAAATACTATTGGAAATATACATAGGTAGTGTTTGCGCTCTTTAAAGAATAAGTCATATATTCTTCAAATATTTATCAATTCCCTCAAAATAGGGTCCGTGCGCCTCAACATCCGGAGACGTTAACCCAGGTGATGTGGCTGTAGTTACCGGATCTCTACTTGGTGGTCCATCATCTGTAGCTGTTGCTGGGGTTGTGGGTCGTGAACGAATACGCCGCCCAATGAACGCTTTCATGATATTTAGTAAGAGGCACCGTGCCCTAGTGCACCAACGCCATCCTAACCAAGACAACAGGACTGTCTCTAAGATATTGGGTGAATGGTGGTATGCCCTTGGACCAGATGAAAAGCACAAATACCATGAATTAGCTTCTGAGGTTAGTAAATATTTCATTATTCCGTTCAATGCATCTTGTTAATTGTTGTAAGTTTATCATAAGACATTTGTATTTACTAAATGCTTCATAAAATTTTGGCATGTAATTCATATGTCCATGTATAAATTATGTCTGCTTAGCTTTAGGGTTATTACTCTTAGAATTTCTTCTGTTTACAATATTCCTCAGTACTTTCTCATTCTTGAAAAACCTTTGCTTCATACAAATCTGAACTCCTTTTTATATTAGGTAATTGATTCTATCTTTGTTTTTATTTGTATATTTATTAATGCATTCAATTTTTCTTCTCCTTTCATTTGAGTACATTATTCCTGCAGCAAAAGAATGCTGTCCAAATAAACCCCTCTACATTTTGACAGTTATTTGATAATATCTGTGAAGCAAATATTTAAATGCAGCATTAGTAGAATAAGAAATTATTTCCACAGCGGATTTGTGAGAGCAACTACAGTAAATATAGGCATAGGTTATATAGGTTCGTGTTTATCATAATTGAAGAATAATTATGATGTTTCTTGAACAGGTTAAGGAGGCCCATTTCAAAGCTCATCCAGATTGGAAGTGGTGCAGCAAAGATAGGAGAAAGTCATCTTCCTCTAATTCAACATCTAGAGGAAAACTTGGATCTGTAGATGAGCCACAGACTCCAGGGATAGTGACTTCAGTAGCATCAGTAACTTTAGCTTCAGGTGATACGTCTCAGGAGGGCACCAGCAGAGATGGGGGTGCAGAGGAGGAGCCTAGTGCTGGTCCACCAACACCCAGAGAGGCAGCTGGGCCTCAAGGAACTCAGGAGGACACCAACGCTCCAGTAGAACCTGAGCCAGAAGAATTCTCTGATGATGACCAAATGGTGAGTGATTGATTTTAAGGAATGTGAATTCTTATCTTGAACTTTTAGCAAAAACATAGTACAAGTTATGCTTACCTTCTTTTGCTGATCAACAGTTAGAAAGTATTATGAAAAAAATTTCAATTTAAGGTACAGCTATGTGCAAAAAAAAACTTTAATGATCAGTCTTATATAGCCCGTGGGACTTTTAAGTTTTTTTGCACATAGTTTTACACTCAAAGATAAATATAAATTTTATTAAAATTCAATATTATAAATAACTTTTATTCAATGACTAAATGATAAATGAAGGAAAAGGAAGGATAATTTAATGGACTAAAATATAGAAAATAATGTTCAAAAACAGAAATAGAAGTAAGAAGTAAAAAATAAGATGCAATTATATTAACATCATGAACATTTCAACATAAAAATGTGGAAATTTCCTTTTCTGCTTCATCCCATAAGTTAGATCATATCTCTACAGACATTAAAGAAGTTGCAATGCAAGCATGAGATCCAATATTTGCAATTTCTGTTTCTGGCAACTTTCATTTTTAGAATATATCCCTTGCAGATGACAGGAGACCGCTCTATTAAATGCTCTAACAGATATAGGTAATAGTGCCACATAGTAAAGAGACTCTTGGTATCAGTGGGCTGAGCATCGACAACCTACCCCACCTCCGAATACCTCCACCTTTGGTATCCCTTCCCACCATTCTCATGCCGTGAATATCACTTATGCACAGCAGTGTTGACTATTAAAGCCAATTTAACAAGGGCTGATGGTAAAAAAAAAACTACAGCAGGTGGATTGATTCCTGTACTTGGTAATGCTATTTTTTGATGAAGACGAAGCATAGATGAAGCTTTATGAGTAATTGCACTAACTAAAGAAGCTTTCATTATGTAAAAGGAACTGATGACTTAAGTCTTTGATGATAGTATCTGGAAAGATGGGTGTAACTCTTGGCATAAAATGTTTTGCAAAATGAATGTGAAACATGAACTTAAGGCAGGGTTTGTTATCAAGAAATAAAGGGAAAGGCATTAAGGACGAGTTTTATGGATCTAGAATTTTCAAAAATGTGTATCATATTTTGATGATTCTTCAAGTTTCTCTTAAAAGTATTGATTTATGGTTTTGCTAACCGCAACACTGTTTTTTTGTTCTTATTGCAGGTGATATGTGAAGATTCAGGGCCTAAAAACAATCCTGCACCAAGTCTCGAAATAGATCTGAAATGTAAGGAGCGTGTGAGGGAGTCTGATTCTGAGTCACAAAGTGACAGCGAACCAATGCTGTTGCTGATTGAGAATAAGGCCTTTCCTCAGCAGCGTTTCAGTCCTGTTTCGTCATCTTCCTCTTCATCTGCCCCAACACAAGTACTTAGGCAGAGGCCTGTAGAAGTCCCACCAGCTACCACTCAATCGACCATGCAAATCACTGATCCAGGAGGAACTGATGTCACTTGCAGACCAAGACCTATTAAAGCAGGGTAAGAATTAAATGCTTATTTTCAGGTCATGAACTTCAAATTGTTATGGAGAGCCAATAGTTCCTTTTTGTATGCTTATCAGTTGCATGTTATGCACAGTGGTATTCAAAATAAAAACAACACCCAATGGCATTTTTGAGTTGCTGAAACTAACTTGAGGAGAAGCACTTAAATTTTTAGGGGAAATGAAAATTGCTTAGAAACTGCTGGTTGGTAAACATCAATACTTTGTTCTGTAACTAAATAAAAGAAAGATCCAGAGAAAGTTGATTTAGACGGAGATATTTCCACAATTTTGTGATATGTTACCTGCTTCACAATCAGTTCATTGCTGTAACATTAAATTGTTGACTAAGTCCCAGGTGATAGTAAAGTTGCAATTAGTGGTGAATATAATATCTTGAAATGCAGTTTTGCTGATAAAATAGCAGTATAGAGTATTATGTATATATGTCTTGTAACCTAAACTATCCTGTTTCTCTTGAATCAAAAATTTTGTGCAGGATAATAATCTAGCGTTTGTGAAGGTGGGTTAATTGATTTGTAATACAACGTAAGGGTTTCGATTTAAAAACTTACATCTACAAAAAGCAGTGGCCTACAAGCCATATTTAGTGACATTTAATGTGCACTTTTTCATGAAAAAAAATCACAGAATTATGGCTTCATCAACTTTTGATGAATTTTTTCTGAAATTTATGGTTGTAATTCTACAAGCATATATTGCAAATGTTGTATTAATTTTGAACACCATACTGATGAATGACTTAAATGTAATATATGTCTGTGTATGTGTAATAATATGTTGAACATTCACTGTTCTATGATTGACTATGAATTAGCTTCATAAATGGCTGTTCAAGAAACTTATATGTTGACCCAGCCTCCACTTTTCTTTATTTAAGGAGTAATAAATTTGTAAAGGATTTTATAAAAAAATTAGTTTCTTTCTTTTTATAAAATCGAATTGAAACTTTACTTCCTGGTTTCCATTCATGAAAAATTTTGATTCGTTTCTAACAAAATATTGATTTATATCCAACTACCATCCAATTTAATTTATATATACAGAGCGTTAAATGTTCAAGTATATTACTATACTCAGAATATATGATTTTAAATTTTTTTTATTGTTACTTCATCATTAATTAGTAATGCCTCCAGTATTGCATAGCTTACATAGTGTAAGGTGTGATTAAGTTAACTATTTTTGTTCTGTAAGTCTATGATTGCTATAAAGTTGACCATAAAGTCAATCAGAATTCCATGAGTGTATTAGCTATCTAACCGAGTGCATTAAATGAGGTTATTTGTTGTTAGGTTGGTACTACTGTACTAAATATTGAAAAAGAAAAGAATTAAAAACATCATTGTCTCATTTTTATGAATTGTCAGGTCCCACCACTCAACGGAGAGCACACCAGTGAGCTCTGGCTACTCTACTCAGCACCAACAAATACAGCAGCAGCCACAGCACCAAGTTCGAAGAGATGCCTCTGTTGCGACTGCTAGTAGTACATACTCTTACCGTTCTCCAGTGAATCCCTCTGGTGTTTCAGGGTTCCAGCCTAGTGGGGTTGGGGCTTTTAAGACAATGCCTATTTCCCCTAAGGTGAAGAAGCCATGGGGGTATTCAGGTGTGCCTACAACAACCACTGCCACCGGAGTTCCAATGTCATCTGGCCCAAGTGTTATAGGAACCATGGCTCCCACCGGGCAGTCTGTGCTCACAAACAATGTTGTTGCTACAACTTCATCAGCAGCTGACAGTGACCATGGGCGCAAGTCATATGCCACAACAGTGGATAACTCTTGCTCTACATCTTCCACAACATATGTCAGCAGTGACATTGGTGCCCCTGCAGCAGGTATAGTGGTGAGTGCAGCTACAGGAGGGACTTTGGGACAACTGGCATATGTCAGCAGTGTGGCTGGAGGTGCTCCCCGCCTTGCATACGTAGGTGGGGCTGAGGGCACCGGTGGCCAGCTTGCACTTGTTGGTGGTGTAGGCAGCACTGTTGGACGGTTAGCCTATGTTGGTACTGGTGCACATACTTTAACGTACACAAGCGGTATAGGGAATTCCACTAGTGGTCCAAGCGCACCAATGGTGGTGGTGACAGGAGTAGGGGGAAGTGTTATTAGTGAAGGGTCACAGAGGACAGTTCTTGGAGCTGGCAACAGCGTGCTTCACCTCAAAGCTACACCTGGGACTGCGACACAGTATCTAGGCAATAAAACTTCAACAGGGACTGGAAAGATGGTAGTTGGAAGGACAGCTCAAACAGTCTATCGACCTCTGACTTTAGCATTTGTGAATACATCTACAGATGACGCTAATGGAGCACTTGCTACTGCTGTTGAAGTTGGGGATGGAAGGGGAAGGGAGGCTAGATTTGTCGTTCCTGCAACTTCATCTTCAATTGGGTCATCATCTACCATGATTGCAACTTTACCGGAGTCATCATCAGTAGTAGTAACATCCTCTTCTAGATGTGTTCCACCAACTGTGATTGTGAGCAAAGTGATTCCACAGACTGTTGTGGTTACATCATCTCATGGTGACACTTCTACTCACAGGTTTGTTTTCTGTTTTCCTTGCACCTCATTCTATTTATCTTGAAGTAATGCATTCATTAAGCCTTATGAAATTGTACACATTTACTTTGGTTTGGTTGGTCAGTAAACATGGGTAGTTTTTCTTACTCCTTGATACTGATGATTGTTGCAGAGGAAAGAGCTATTCTCTGTGACATTTGTGTTAACTTTCTCTTTATTAAACAAACCATAAGTTTTAAGAGATTCTTAATGCTGCATCTGAAACAATAGGAACAAAACAATGAATTGATAATCCCTCATAATCTTATCTGAAATTAAGTTCCAACTTTGAATTTCATGTTTTTTTAAATTTGTGATGCACTATAAATAATTTAACACAATTTCTGGCTTTTGTATCATGTAGTTCCACCAAATGAAAGCCAATACCACCCAACTTATTTCTAATCTTACTTATGTGTATATATTTGCTATTTATAAAAAAATCTATTCTATTCCCTAATAAGCTGATTCATATTACATATTATTAAAAATATATATAAACTCCATTGCATACCTTCAAATAGCATTCATGTAAGTTTAATTAAATAATATAAACAATTTATTGAAATTAATCGTTCCATATCCAAAATTCATTATTCATTGACAAGATGAAGCATGATTTGGAAGTGTTTTTGTGTTAAGTTGGATGTCTTTTAGTGATGAAGTAAGATTATCAATTTATCAGTCATCTTGTTGACCTTAGATTTCCAATTCTTCAACTGTGAACATATAAATTTTGTTTCATTGTTATAATTTGGAATTATTTTATGTTAATTTGCATGCTCATTCCATGTGAGAATAACATGGGAACATATCTTACTGGAAAGTTTTATTCCATGCTTCAAATCAATTTCGAACATTGGTACATGTGTTATTTTAAATTTCTTTCAGTGGATTGTACCAACGTGTTACAACACTCCCACATCTGGATCAAGGATCTTTGATTAGTCAACAGTCCAATGCTCGGCAGAATAAGGATTTACTTGTCTCCATGGGTGAAGAATCTACTCATGGAAAAATGGTTTCAATTCCAAACTCAGGAAACCATAAACAGGTGAATAAAACAGCATGATATAAAATTTATTCAAATGATGGAATGAAAGAATTTGCAAATGAAAGTGTGCTGCTTTAACCAAAGTTATACAGAGGGGAAAAATAGTGACTTGACTGACTTGAACCCAGGTCTCCCACTTTCTGGGCTGGTATTCTAACCTTGTTTTTTTGTTTTTCTTTGCTGAAAGTAATTCTAATTTTAATTTTTCTTTTCTCAGTAAGTCCTTTCAGAGTAGTTAGAAAAATGGCTATTCATCTCACTTGTATTCATTGCTCTTTCTCCAGAGAAATCACCCAATCACTATTGAGTCATTCTAGGAATAATCATTTCATTTGCATGGAAAGAACGGTTTCCTTAGATATTGAGCATCTATGCTGTACTATCTCATTTGCCTTAAGAAGCAAGTTTATTAATTAGTTTCACAATTTTGTGGGAATATTTTTGATCGTTCACCTTTTGCTCAATTGTGACAATTCATGCCATTCATCCTATTGACAGCTTCCGCAAACGCCTCACTTAAACACACACTTGTGTCTGTTTTCTTATGCTTTCAATGAAGTTCTAACAAACGGTTCAAACGAAATTTCTCCAAGTTTATACAATATGCATACCGAGATACATTAAGAGATGAAATGAAACATGCAATTTGGGCGTGATCTAGTATTGAAGACACTGAATGATCAAACACCTCTCATTCTGAGTTGCGTGATGCATGTGGGTACAGGATTTAATTTCCAGATATTTGTGATTGCTGAGTGATAGATTTTATTTTGCTGACTTCTACTTCAATAGGTTTACTGTTCGTTCCACTTTTCACTCCTACAATACACGTCATGCCGAATCCATTGATATGCCCCATCACTGACTAACTAAAACTGCAAACAGCCTAAATTACTCAGCCATAAAATTTTTCAATAAGTTACCTTCTAGTGTGAGAAATACCCCTCCACTAAAATTCCAAAAAATTATGCAGGAGTGGCTCCAGGTTAATCCACTCTAATCTGTCAATGAATTTATAAATATGAATATCACTTTATGGTTTTTACTTGATCCAACTGTTTTCAATCGTATTTACTGCTTTGCCTTTTTTCCTCTGCATTTTATCTTATCTCTGTGTGTATATATATATACAGTAAACCCTCGCTAACACGAATCTCAAGGGACCGGGCAAAGTGTTCGCGTTATGAAATATTCGTGTTAACCGTATCGCGGCAAAAAAGTGCGATTATACCTGCTGATATATTGACGTCTATTATGATGTTGACGTTTAAGTAACGATCACAAAAATCTCTATTAAATCTTTCTTTACCAATTGGTAAGTAAATATATTCCGTAGTTTAATTTTTGCGATAAACTTAAAATAAATTGGTAAATATTTTTTATTTCACATCACATTCATAATACATAAATAAAAAAAAATAACCAGTCTTCAAAGTCAACATTTTTGCTTTTATTAGGTTTAACGAAATCATGTAAATTCTTTTGCCGAAGAGTAGGGCGCTAATGGTCCATGCAGTCAAGTCTAATCCGATCTAAGTTATCGGAAAAGGTCCTGGAAACATTTGCCGTTGCTGCATATCTTTGGAGCACATTTAGATCCGTTGTGACTTCTCCACGGGTGGGAGGCTCAAGCGACTCCTCCTCACTTTCATCTGAGGATGATTCTTTGCTATTCAGGTACATACGGCCAGATCATTGTCAAACTCCAAATATTTTGTTCAAACGTTAACTCAACCTGGTAATTTTAAGCAAAAACTCAATTTAAAGATGTTTTAAAGAAGATACAATCAACGCTCAAACTGCGGAGATATTCTCACGATACTTACCATTGCCGACGAAAGTGTTTACATAAGCTATCATTCCTCATGTGTGTCCTTTTCAGTAGCCGCTCCTTGTCCAACAGCATAATCGACATCAATATGGGTCCAAGCCTTATCGAAGCAACTTTTAATAAGCTTTGCGGAAACAGATTCCCAAGCTGCTCCAATCGCTCTTAAAGCATCCAAAAGAGTCCAACTTAATTTAACACTTCCTTCCGCTGCGAGGATCGCTGCTCGTACCAGATGAGTCCGATAATACCTTTTCAGTAGAGCGATGATTCCCTGATCCATTGGCTGCAAACGACTGGTTGTGTTTGGCGAAAAAACCAAACCTTGATGTTAGTCAACTCCATTTTTCTTAGGTTGTGGGCAGCGCAGTTGTCCATCGTGAGTAACACATGACGATTCTGAGCAGCCATACGTCTATTAAATCGCACAAGCCATTCACGAAATGCAGTGCCGTCAATCCATGCCTTCTTGTGGTGGGAGTAATCGCAGGGCAGCTTTGAAAGATTAATGTGCTTGAAGCATCGGGGGCTCTTCGATTTTCCAATCACCCACCATCGTAACTTCTAGCTTCCGTCCGAATTGCAAGTGAGAACAACGGTCAATCGCTGCTTACTGTGACTGCCTCCATGGCATTTCTCTCCCTTAATTCTCAGAGTGCGGCTTGGCAAGAGGTTATAAAATACACCCGTTTCGTCCATGTTAAAAACGTCTCGAGGAGAGTACTTTTCTCGAAGAAGTTCAAAATCAGCCAGCCACTCATTGACACTTCCTTCGTTCACTTTATTTGCTTCCCCATATATCACTTGCGAAGAGATTTCATGGCATTTTTGAAATCGCCACAGCCAGCCACTGGAGCACTTAAAGTCGTTCATTCCCAAAATGGATGCAATTGACAATGCCTTTTGCTGTATAACGGGTCCACTTCTAGGCACGTCTGCTGCTCGAACGTGATTAAACCATTCCATTAATTCATCTTCGAGGTCCTAAAGATGTGATCCAAGCATGCGCTTTCCTTTCAGCTCAACACCTCCTGATGCAGCCGCTTCGTCAATTTTTTCGTGATTTTTGATTATCGTTGACAAACCAATGAGGAGATTTTGGAATACCAAAATCGTGGGCAATCTGAGTTTTCTTCCGTGCTCCGCGTTCCACCTCACTTAATATTTTATGCTTCGTTTGAAGATAAATACTCATTTGCTTTTGTTTGCTCATTGCAAAAAGATATTTTGTTCCTGTAGCTACAGATGTTCAGTAAAGACTCACTTACAGTCGTCGACACGAGAAGACTAAGAAAATTCATCCGAACTTACTCCCTGACTCACTCCTTGCCTACCATTCTCACTATCTCATTGGGCCCCTTGCATTTTCTTGGGTGTCTTACGTTATATTGGATGCCCTACATTGTCTTGGGTTATCGTTTCAAAACGAGGGACCAAGGCAACGTATTATCCTCAAAGTCATGGTTCTTTATCTGCCAGGAAGTTCGCCTTAAGCGAACTACATGATTCAAGGGATGGAGGAAATTGTTCGAAATTCGTCTTAACCGAAATTCGTGTTAAACGAACAAAACCCCGTAAGACACTATACATTCCTGCCGGGACCGTGATACTGTTCGCGTTATCGAGAGGTTCGTGTTAAACGAGTACGTGTTATCGAGGTTTTACTGTATATATATATTTTTTTTTTTTTCTTGTATTTCAATTATGCCTGTTCCAATTTACTTTATTGTATGTATTTGATAATGCCCATGCCTGTTCTTCATGGTCAATGGCTAATAAATTTATTATTATTATTGTTACTACCGTGAGCCTAATTTTTATCATTGACAAAATGTTCCATTCTTTTCTTAGGATGGATCAGAGGATACTGGTCTTCAGCAGACCAGTGTCACTTCAGTTGCATCTTCTGTCACCACCCCTTCCTCTACTGTTGCCTCCGTTCGATCCGAAGGAGAACCTCGATCCACAGTTGCAGGAGAAGGTGCTACAGCCTTCATTTTAGCTCCCACACCAGCACAACTTGGTAGGGCACCATTGCAGCGACGACAGTCTCTTGGTGAGTATGACACAATTGTGCTAGTTATATACTTTCATCACTGGATTCATCAATACCTTATACAGTGGTACCTTGGTTAACGATGCTAATCCGTTCCAGGATAATCGTCGTTAACTAAAACCGTCGATTTTCCACAGGTATAATAATGGTAATGGATTACCATATTTCCCGGCGTCGAGGACGCACCCCAGTTATTGGAAGCAAAACTTATAATATTTACCGATTTAACTCCGGTGAGACAACATGTGCCTATGTGAATCAGCTACAATTTAGCATTGAACTATTTTTAATATTATCCGCTAGCTGCTATTCAGTATGTTTTTATGATGTAACATCGTAACTTACACCAAATATTAGTTTATAATGTAGTGATTTTAAATAGACGTGCTGAAACACGTGAAACTCAGGAAAGACCAATCGACGAGGCGTCGTAAGCCAATGCCAACGTCGTTACCCAAGATATTTTTTGGTTAAAGCAATAAGTCGTTAACCAAGTTCGTCGTTAACTAAGGCCGTCGTTAACCAAGGTACCACTGTATTAAGGATTGTGAGTTGACTTAGGGAGTAAGCTGAGCACCATGTTAAGGGACTTCACAGAGGTAATTCGTTTATGTATTTCTGGGTAAGGTCAGTTATTGTTTATGCGAATTTACTACATTATTTATTTATTTATGTGTATAGCACAAACAGTAAAACCCACTAAGTTGCGCTGTAATATATAATAATAAAACAAAGAAAACAATTATTTACAAAGCGAATAAAACAAATTTACGTAGACATAAGGTTAAAACGCCAAGTACAATAACATAATAAAGTAAAATACAATAAAATACATTTGAGTATAAGAAAATACATTTAACAAGTGTAGTTAAAATCTATAAAAGCTTAGAAAAATAAAACATGCACAATGACCTTTTTAGCGAGATAACATTTGTATTAAATAGGTCAATACCTGGAAGGGCACTTATAATGTTATTCGCTATACTGAGCATCCTGGGAAAGGGAGAGTTTTTATAAACATTGACCCGGCACCGATGGACGGATTAAGTGCAGTATTTCAAATCAAAATTATTTATTCATCTTCATTTAAGTACGGTATAATTCTATGTTTATGATTCCAACCTCTTTGTAAAATTTGCTTCGGACCTGAAGTCAGTCAGTCATATTTTCCCAATTTATAAGCTGAGTGCCAATATGTTAAAGTACTCCTTACATTCACTTAGATTCAGTATATATTTTGTATTTTATTGAAAAGATTTTTATCTTCCCTGTTGATAAATTATAGTTTCTAAGGAGTTGTGTATTTATTAGTCATATCATAATCAATATTGAACATCAGGAAATTTATTTTTAAAGCTGAACTAGCAGCTATATGAATGTCAAACATTAGCTATTACTAATTAGTTTGCCAGAGATAATCTTAAGGAATAAATAAAGCAAACAGAATTTCCCCTCAATTTTTTAGGTTTTTTCTTTACTGTTAGTCAGCATCAATTTTCAGATGTTAATCTTAATTTTTGTGGAATAACCATATATTTTTTCAATGAAATTGGTCATAATATACTAATTTTTTTTATTTTAAATCTCAATCACTTCTCCTTGGTATTGAAAAGTAATTCACAATGTCAGAGAAGATTTTTTGATGCTGAAACTATTCTGTATGTGAAACGTTCATAGAATATATAGGCCCCAAGTAATTTTAATCATTTTTCACTACCATTATCTTTTTTAATTTTTTTTCATGAGTGAAGGGATATATAATATGTATTTTGAAACACAAATATAGTGTTGTTAGATGTATTCTATTTTTTTGCTTTTGCTGCCTAATGTAATCAGTCCCCTTACGTTACTTTGATATTCCTAAATTAACCTCTTATTTTAATCTACCAACATTTATGGTAGCTTTTAGTGATATATGTACCAAATTAATTTTATGAAATCATAGTGGAGAAGTTTTTCATATTATTTTTCATCTTTATAATGGATATCCAAATGATTTCCCTTCCATCGTATGAAGTGTAGTTTTTTGTTTTTGGAAACCAGTATTGAATTATTTTTCCAGCAAATCCTTCCCCTGCTTCCCATTCTCCTGCTTTTCCTTCCGGAGGGAACATCCCACCTTCTTCATCAATAACTGCAGATATGTCTTCAAACAATGAAAGCCAGTCGGAAGAAAATGCTAACTCCTCATCTATGCAAAATCCTCGTCAGCAGCAACATCCGCAGCAAACACAACCACATCCTCAAGCATCGCCAAGTTCCAAAAAGAGTTTCTTCAAGAAAAACGTTGAGGATGGAATGGATCGGTGAGTAGAAAACTCTATCGTAAATTAAAGTTATGTTATTATTTTTTAAGAGGGAACCTAGCTTAGAAGGCAAAAATTTAAGTTTTATGGAAGTTACTTTAAGAAAATCAGTAAAACAAACTTTTGTGTAAGCCAGCATATACCTATACTCTAATTTTGCCAGCATGAAAAACATTTTCTCAGGCAAATTGTTCGACAGTTTTGTTTCTCAATAAGTTTCTTACTCAATGTTATTGAATACATTGAACAAAATATGTGTCAAAAATGTTAAAAATCAAAACTATGGTAAGAAAAAGTATTTTGTGGTCAAATAATTTAAGGCTTGTTGATTATATCTACAACAAGAGAAAAATAGAGCATCTAAAATATATATTAACAAGACTAGAGATACGTGAATAGTATCTGCGAATACTCAAATACCTCAAATACTGCGACCTCGAATACTTTGATGTTTGCGTCATATACTGTTGTGCGCATGTCTTTGGTAGTTTACTCGGAAACAAACACATTGACGAACTACATCAAATTCGCGGAGCAGAGTGATGAAGAGATACCATTCATACTAATTTTTGCCATTCTTACTACAGTTGACGCATACTTTATTACTGTACTGATTTCGTTTATAGTTGAAGAAAGTTTGTGTAAAGGTACGTTTATGCACTGTTTATGTGCTAATGTCGAAATTTTAGCAGTAAGAATAATTATATTTTCATGTATATATTGTGTATATAATCCTGTCATGATGCCAAGTTGAAGAACGTGTAGATAGAGTCACAATATACTCGTAAACACCATCAAAGTTAAGGACAAAACCAATGTACATTTCACTGCCAGAGAACAGCATCTTCAAGGTTATAAAGGTCACCTTTGACACATCCAAAGGCAGCAAAATGTACATTGGTTTTGTTTTTAACTGTGATGGTATTTAGGAGTATATTGTGAATATCTACAGTTACAGCCATCAGCGGGAACCTTAGGATAAGTTGAGGAACGTTTGTAAACATCATAGATGGTTACTCTATTAGTCAATACATGCAGAATAAAAACTTTCGCACCACTTCATACATTTGCATCATTGATTTTAAAAATGAATCTTCTCTTCCAAATGGGGTGTACTTGCAAAAATGTTTTTAAAATTGATGAAAGTATTCCTCTTCCAAGCTCACTGACTATCCAAGAAAATTAGTAGTGGGAATTGAAGATGTAGATGATACTGAATGTGCAACTTCTCTTCCTAGTCCAATCGCCAATTCCAGATTTTCACGTTTTTCAAATGATTCTGATGATGCTGCCAGTGTTTCCTCAGACAGTTCATAAATTTCAGTTTCACCATCCCCCTCAAGTTCCCACATACAATTCAAACCTCCTCCTAGAAAAAGAAAATCAACTATTCCCAGTGCTCTACCTACTCTGAAGAGTTTTATTGACAAAACTCAGATTTTTAACTCTGGTGACAAAAGAAGTTCAATTATAACAAGATTGATAGGAGAAATGATATGTCTTGACAATCAACCTATATTAGTTGTAGAAAATTAAAGTTTCTGCAAACTGATCAATCGCTTAAAAACAAGGTACACCATTCCATCCAGAAAATATTTTGCAAACAAAGTTATCCCAGATGTGGAAACAAAAAAAAATAGAAAAGTTGTTGTCTGAAACATTGTTCTTACAACAGACATGTGGATATCAACAGCCACCAATGACTACATGAGTTTGATGGCTCATTTTTTGGATTCAAGTCATGCTTATCATCATGTACGCTTGGAATGTGTCCCATTTCTAGAGCTTTCACTTTCTGGTGTGAATATTTGCAACTTCATTGCCCTTACTGTAGAAGATTGGGGTTTGACTGACAAAGTTGTATGCATTGTCTGAGATAATGGGAGAAATATTGTATCTGCACTTGAAGGGAGTCCATTTAATCACATTTCTTGCTTAGTTCACACTCTTCAACTAGTGATTAAAGATGGAATCCTCCACAAACCGATGGTGAAAGATCTTGCAGCAAAATGTCGCAGCATTGTGGGTCACTTCAAGCATTCTACTAAAGCAACAAAATAACTAAAAGTGGCCCAAGTACAACTGAATATTAAAGAGCATAAGCTCATCCAGGATGAACCCACAAGCTGGAACTCCCTTTTACAAATGATGAGGTGTCTTCTGGAACAGAAGCAAGCAATAACATTAGCTGCCTCTAACCTGAGTTTTAATGTAGACAGAACTCCACCACAGTGGGATGCTATCAAGCAACTGATTGATGTTCTGGATGTTTTTGAAAGAGCAACATTTGTTGCTAGTGGAAGTGCAGTCACAGTTTCTGAAATTATCCCCCTTGTGAATAGCATTATTAATTTCCTAGAAACTAAAAAGTTTTTGCATAGTAATCTATAAGGTTTTGTCAATGATTTGCTGTTTTCCATTAAAAGTTGGTATGAATTTCTTTAAAATGAACAATTATTCACTTTTGCCACAATTCTTGATCCACAATTCAAAGTCAGTGTATTCCAAGATTCAAATAATGTTGTGATGATAAAAATCAATTGGCTTTGGAGATGACAGGTCTGTCTGAACAATGTCACCCAACAAAAATATACCTTAGGAAAAGTGCAACCGAAAATAGGTGATGTAAAGCAACAACATACAATGTGGGGACTTAATTCAAAATTAATGGTAACAGCACCAGGTTCTCACAGAAAGAGTCAGGATCCTCCAGAAGAAGAAATTCGAAGATACTTTGAAGAAAATTTGCTTAAACCTTGTGATAACATTTTTTATTACTGGAAAATGAACATACTATATCCTCACTTGAAGGAATTATTGTGGAAGTGTTTAATCACACCTCCATCAACAGTTTTTTCTGAGCGACTCTTCAGCACCTCAGGTTTGATATGTGACTAGAAAAGAAGCAGATTAGATACTGAACGAGTTAGAATGCTTGTTTTTCTAAGTAAAAATCTGTCATAGGAAATGAGTTTTAAATGATGTTATTGATGCATATGATTTCATTAAATTTGAAATAAAAAAGAGCTGATTTTAAAAATGTATTTGGTTTTATACCTATTTATTTATACATTCATCAAATGAAGTAGTAAAATAACATTTAATATGATATTTGCAATTCTAGTATTCGAGGTATTTGAAATTTGAGGTATTTGAATATTCAAGCTATGATTTAATATTCGAATTCGATATTTGAGTTCGAGAAATCTTCTATTCAACCCATCTCTAAAAAAGACTAATATAGGTATGAAAGATTTCTGGAATTTTTTGTCTTGTTAATTCATATCTCTCTTTAATGCTGTTTTGTAAATTGATTTGTATTTCTTTTCCTTGCAGAGTTTTAGAGCAAGTTAACTTTGAAAAGAAGTTCTCATCACTGCCACAATTCAAACCTGAAGAGTGTCAGTCCCCCAGTGCAATAGGAGGTGCTGGGAGTGCTAATTCTGTGGTACCCTCAAGTCCACGTTTGCCTTTTATCCCTCAGGGTTATCACCACCATCACCACCGAACTAAGAAGCAGCCTCCTACTCCTGCAACCACTAGCACTCCCCATAGAGGTATTACTATCTTAGGATATTTAAGATTCTTGCTGTCTCCACTCCAATATCATGGATTTACCAAAGTTACGGAGTTACCAAAGAATTGAAGTACAACTTTAGCTTAAAACTTGTAAAATTATTTATCTAATGAATGGTTTTCAATACCTCCTAATTAGGTTAACTTAGTTTACATTCAATATATTAACTTTGTTTTGTTAATTTTTAATTGTTTTCTTATATAGAAAATTCATTCATGGGTGTTTTACCTTTCGGTAGGTCCATGTACAATCAAAAATCCCTATTAAGCGCCATCTCCTTCATTTCTTTACAGTTAACCCCACCCCTTATGTCATCCAACATCTTCTGTCTCTGTCTTCCCCTCTGTTTTGTCCCCTGAATCCTACCCTCAATTACAAAAATAATCTAATTGAAAGTTTTATGGAGGGAAATTCATAAATTTAGGCAAAATTTATTTATTTATCCTTCATGAGTATGGAAAATTGTGCTGTTATGTTTATTTTATTTTGTTACAATCAATTCTGCTTTTACTCCCTCTATGATTTGCAGTATAAATGGCATGAAATGCTAGTTTAGAGAGAGTTTTAGTTAGCTAGTTTAGAGAGAGAAAAATAGAGGGTTGTATTTGTAGAAATTTAAATATTAATAAGACAAATTTCTATATTTGGGCAGTAAAATCTGGCTTTGAAGCAGTTAAAATATGAATAACAGTTCAGTTAAATGTTGATTTACATAAAGTAAAATTAACAAAAATACAATTTACGCAAATGCGATTGGTTAGCTTGTTAAAATGCTCTTACATTGTAACTTGTTATTCAATTTTTTAAAGAAATCAAATAGGTAATCAGTTCTGTTAGTGATAAATATGGAATCTGGATGATATCATACTCTCAGAACTTAGATAAAAGTTTTTAAGAAAAATGGCTTGGTAAATGCATGAAGTCATGCTGTGAAGTCATTGATGATAGGCATCAGTTGCTCATCAGCAGATCTTTTTCCTACTTCTGGTTACCTCTTGTTACATTATTTTAATTGAATTTTTGTATTAGTAAGTATACCCCATTCATGTCTTTCACCAGGACCTTTAGATAGGCAACTGGGTGGCATTTAAATAATTTCTTAAATGTTGTCAGACTATTTTTCCAAATGCTCCCTATTGCTTGAGAAATTTTAGAAACATTGGCCACAGCTTGCAGAAATTCTTTACAGAGAGTTTGATGAAATAGATTATTCTGCCAGGTAACTGGTAACTTTCATAATTTGTATTTCCTTCCTTGCCAAGCATAGCTTAGCTCTGCTATCTAATTGCACTTAGTGATGCTCTTTAAACTCCATTTCTAATCTTTGATAATATATCAATGTGTGGAACATAATAATAGCCCATTGTTGGCTATATCAGCTTTATCATTAATCTTTTCTAAAAAATCAATTGTTTCAGCTACTGTAGAGATAAGAAACAGTACTTTAATTATAGCGACAGATGATTCAATTTCCTTATATTTAAGTGTGAGGAATTTCAGTGAAAATTCAATCTGTTTAAAATATTTTTCCCACTTGGTCATTAGTGACTGTTTTTCCAGGAGAGGAAGAAGGAGATGGAGATTCATGTGGAGCTCCAAAATCTGCTAAGCTTGTTGGCGGAACATTCTTTGGACCGGACTTCAACCCGGAAAATTTTCGAGGTAGGTACTCTCAAACTTAAAAAATAAAATCATTGGAGGTGCTCTGGAACAATATTCTATGAACATTTACCATTTAATAGAGTAAAACTTCAATAAAATATTTCGTGTTTGGAGACTTGAATGTGTGTTTGTAGATTTATCCAAAGAGGGTATTTTATTGTGATTTTTGGATTCTTTACAAGCTGCAGGACCATATCGCTTACGTTGTTGACATTATTTGTGTTTGTTTAGTTATGTGTGTTTTATTATCAGTGTATTTAAAAATTAAAAATTTACATTGATTAAAATATGCATTTTGGGGCTAGAGAATCTAGGTAACTTTGTGTTTGTGCATGGCACAACTTAAATTGGAAAATGGTAAAAATTTGAGATGGTGAAATAACCATCAGTAATAAAAATGTCACCCAAAAAGTATAGTTCTCAGAGTGGAGGAAAAAATGTTCACTTTACTCAGATAATATTGGTGAGAGATGATTCCATAATGTTTTGTAATTTATTGTATAGATATTATCAAAATGTTCTATGTATTGGATTCCAAAAACACATGGAGTCAAATATTTGCTTCCTTAAAAATCTACAAAATAGCAGTATTGGTGATAATTGTTCATCATTATGAGGTACAGAATGATCTGGATATTACATAGGCTTTGGAGTAGTTCAACCTGTATTGTTATTATCATGAAAACTGCATTAGGGTGTATAACTAAAAATCAATATCTCAAATGATCAATGCATCTGACCTTGATCAAGTACGAGTTAGCTAACTGGTCTGCTACTCAAAGATTCTGTCTTTAAATCCTTATTTTAGCATATATGTCTGTATTTGTTAATTATCATCACTGTAATTATCCAATGTTGGCTTTTTGGTGGAATGTTAGTGTATAATTCATTAGGGAAACAAACAATATCATTGAGACACCTAAACCAGTTACAAAACAGTGCTAAATCTCCTAGACCTATTGTGTATTCCAGTCCACAGTATAACTGACATTGGTGTAAGTGGTGAATGATGTGATGAGTTTTCTGTTAAACTTCCCTCATAAAATTTCATTCAAGTTGACACCAAGCTTCCTGTCTGCCAAAGTCTGTAAACGAACTCCTAGAATCCATGGTGGATTCCTTTCTTATATTGTTACAACTGTTTAAATTTTGGAATAAGCATTTTGCTCTGATTACAGTTCTCTTTTCCATTTGTTGCACTACAATTTTATTTTATCTGGATGTAGCTTATCACTCTCATAGGGATTAATGCCTTTAATAGTGATGTGACTGTTTGACAATTTATATTCATACCATCATTCATTAAAGTAAATTCTAAGGATTTTTAAGATAGCATCATGTTGGAATATTTACTTGAAAATAACATACACCCTTTTGCATTTTCTTGGCTAAAACATTGGGGTGTGTTAGACTCGACGGTACACAAGATTCAGGTGCAATACTACTTGTGCATATGTCGTGTATCAATTTCACAAGGTAACATTTCTTGCAGGGAGAAACCTAATCAAAGCCATAACTTCACAAATGGCAGCATTCCCTATTTTCTTAAACATTATAAACACTCACCAAAACAATGCAGTCAATGACAATGGCAAGAAACTTTGAGAGCTCAATACAGAAATACAACTGAACGCTTGTATTCACCAACCCTTCTTACGGAGCAAATGGAGCTACTTTCTAGATTTCTCTCATATCTGTATTATGACATTATGAGTGATGAGTTTGCAGATGCATAAAAGCAATTGTCATTCGTTACCTAGATATATATTATACCCCGACCTCTCAGTTTTCTTTGGAGATCCAAAGGTCTTTCTTGTAATATCGTAGGCATGGTAAAACTCAACCACGGTCTGAATTTGATCTTTAATTTGAGTTCCTTCACGTATTCATTCAAGGAATTCTAATTTTTTTCAACTTATTTATACAATTATCTCTTTTCTTGTAGTTCACTGGAATTGTTGGCATATTAGCTTAATTTTTTTATAACTTATTTGAACTTATAACAAAATTTGTTGTTGCTAATAGCAGGTGGAGAAGGACTTGTGGGAGATATGTCAACAGAAGCGTCATCTGGCTCACCTAGAACTCCAAAGACACCAGGAACAAGTGGTCCCGTGGGAGGCAGTGGTATGGCCTCTGAGAAGGGACACAGGAAGGTTCTGGAGCAAAGACGTCAGTTAGTGCTTCAACTATTCCAAGAACATGGCAATTTTCCCACCACACAAGCTACATCAGCCTTTCAGGTACTGCCTTCTATTTGGAAGGATTAGAAAGTAGGCAATTGGAGGTTTTGAATTCTTAATCTGAAGGATTTATTATATGCATCTCATCATTGTGGATTGCCTACTCCTTTTTTTAGGTTGTTCCATAACAACTCCTAAAATTAAATCTCCTGACAATTGTTTTAAAAATAGAAAGGGTGTGCTGATTCTATGAATAAGAATTCAATTCATAATAAAAAAAAGCGGTTTGGGTCCTCTTTTAACACGTTCCATGCTGTGTCAATTTCATTGGCTGCTATCTTATGGCTGAATACTTTTAATATAATATATATAATAAAATAATAATGTAATATAATAAAATATGTATAAATAATATTTCAATTATACATAGAAGGTTAGCTCTAAATGCTGCAATAAGTTTAAAAAAAAATTTAATCTAACATTTATTGTTTTTTTTTAATATTTATGGCGTGATATGCCACTCTCAGCCACAGGGTAGGACCAACGTGGGCGGCATATGCCGCTCTCTGCACAACGTGTTAAGACATTAGTAACCATAAATTCAGTATCTGATGAATAGTTGTTTTAAGCATCAAAAAGTAAAGGAATTTCCCCATTAATAATTTATTTGAACAAAAAATTCTGAGCCCTTTTTGTCAGTTTTGGAGATGGGCCACTGTTTTTTAAACTCACCCTTACCAAATCTTAAAATACAACTTTTACGTAAATATCTAATAATGTTATGGATCAAGTTAAAATAGTTTATCATGGAAATTAAATCCAGTGATACACTGGTGATTATTTCCATTTTTGATTTAAATTTTGTAATTCTTACTGTATTTAATTTTAGGTTGCAAACTCATTTTCAGCAATCACAATATTTTGAACTTCATTCTCTAACCCCTTAACCAGCTTTCCTCATCTTCAGATATTCTTCCATGTACATCTTCTACATTATATCAACCTATTTGTTACATATAGCATTAGGTGTCTTCAAGAATAAGGTCTTAAACAATAACTACTGTGTAGGAGAAGCTATGCATCAATGGTATCTTAACTATAAGTTTGAAGTAGTGTGTAATAGCTTGACCAGCCAAAAGTTGACAAAAATCATGTTGTTGTTGTGTAATTTTTACTATTTTTCTCTAATATTTTATGGGTTTCATGGGTTAGATGGAAGAAGAGACTTTCAAGTCTCAATCTCGCCCAAATGAAGACGATTTATTATTATTATTAATATTTTTGCTGCCTCTGAATGATAGAATATAGCATTGTATCAAATGGATAAATTTGATATGCAGAAATTATAAGACTGGCTGGAAATCACTGTTATTTTATTTGATTTATTTTGTGAAAATCATATTATTGACTTAATTTTTTGAACAGGCAAGCCACTCTGATGTCTTCCCCAATAAGCAAAGCCTCCAGCTGAAGATCCGTGAAGTAAGACAGAAACTAATGGCCCAGAACAACTTGACACCATTGAGTGCTGGAGGCAACAGTGGGGCTCTTGTCAGTCCCATTGTAACGACCAGTGAGGATACTGCATCATCTTCAGGTAAAAACACCTCTCATTAGCATATACAGTAGAAGTCTCTCATAGCCAGTATGGCATATAACAAGGGTTGCATTATAGCATCATCAATTGATCATCATCAGCAATTGAATCATCAATTGATTTGAGAGACAAAGTCCAACAAGCTAAGTTATCTGTGGTTTTCTTTAATTTATTACTGTTATGAGATTCCTCTGGAATGCTCAGTTGGAAGCTATTTAGTATTGAAAATATGAAGAAAAAACAAATTACTGTTTATGTTCGTGCATAATTGAATACTTTAATTTTAACTGAAGATATTCATATTTACCTATCTATTACATAAATATGTCATAGACCCAAATCTCAAATGCCGTTAAACTAATGGCAATTGATTTAATTGTATCAAAAAAATTCTTAACATTAATACTAGTAGCCCCATGCTAACATTTTGCACAAATTGCCACTGAGGTGCATGCAATTTGATTAAAATAAAGCAGTACAAATGTGTTTTTAATGAGGTAATGAATACAGGTATATGAATGTGCATACAATGGTAAAACTAAATATTGGTATAAAAATTAAGAGTAAAAATACATGCATTGAAATTTCAGTCTTATAAAACCTTGTTAAACGCAAAACATTGGGGTTGATCATATCAGTCTGAGTAACTTTTTGATTGTAAGTACTGTTAACTCATAGATTCTGTTCAGATGTTATGCTGATGCTAAGCTTCTTTACTTCTAAGCTCATACTAATTCCCACCGTACATTTCAAATGTTAGAGCCACCTGGTCTCGAGTCCTGGACACTTAGGGAGTTATGAATACATATAACAACCTGGTAGATATAAAACTTATTTAATAACAAAGTTTTATGTTGTTGTCATACTGGGATGATCCTAAAATAAGATTTCATTATCCCCATTTGCAATTCATAAAGGAATGTAAATGGCACTCTGGAATCGAACCAAGGATCATCATAGGAACATTAAACAGCATATGAAATGTATTTATGATCTCTATTTACATTCCGGGTTTGAAGTTTCAATGTCATCGGGAAGGCATTTTTTTTAATCTGAAAAATTGCCACAATACATTTTAAATTGGAGAATATTTGCCATGACCTAGCGTTGAGCATTCAAGAATATTCGAGGGTTTCCTTATAGTTTTCATTGGACATACATGGCTTCCAGCGATCCCTCGAAATTCAATTCTCTAATTTGCCTGGAAGTGCCTAAAAAAATTTCCTAAAATCATATGAAGCCATTCTTGTTGGCTGTCACTGCATAGTAAAGCAGCGATCAGCCCATTTTTAAAAGCCATATGCCTCTCTTTCCCCTCACCGCTCTTCACCTATAACCCGTCATCTAAAGCAGTTCACTTCAGAAAATAAACCTCGGCGCTAAGTCAAGCTAGTTAGAACCAAAAGCGGTAGGAATCGTGACTCAACGAAGGAAAAGTTAGGCCCAGTAATTTGTGTTAAGGTTATTTGGGTTATGGTAAGAACATTGGTTTATAGAAAACTAGTGCAGTAGTTTTCTTAGGGGGTTCAGTGAACTAGTGCACCCAATGGACTTTCCACCACTGCTTGTGTCTCAATTATGATGAAGTCATTTTTTATACTCTGGACAAATAATTGTGGCTTGGAAATTTGCAAAAAAGGAACTGTTAGCATTTTAATTTTTGTTAAATTAGCTTGCAAGCATGACTGTCTGGGTCTCAAAGGCTTTCTAACTTGATTTCCAATGTTTAATCTTGAATAATATTCAAAATTTGATCAATATTGGTAAATAAACCTCAATTTTACTTGCTTTTTTCTCTGGTAATAATAATAATAATCAGGTTCCTACACAGTTAAATCCTTGTAAAGCCCATTTAATGCTTTAACTGATCCAAGGAATGGAAGATCATGAAAAGGTTGCGTGAAAGTTTTATTTAAAGATTTTGTTTGGGTAACTTAATACTACAAAGTCAAAATCAATTACTGGAACTCTATGTTCCGGTGAAATCTTTTAAGGAAATAGGCTCGTCATGCATGCATGCATGAGACTGTATGGAAGCTTGCATTGCCCATGATTAGACTTTTACTTTCTTCTTAAAATAATTGTTTTTGATTTAGGTGATTTAAATCAAAGACCTAACAACATTCTGTTTTTCTGTAAAGGAATGTCAACATTGGCAGCAAACCAAGCGATCAGCATCCCAGCTTCATCAAGCAGTTAGTGATATTAAAGAGGTAAAGGTTATTATTGTTATTGAGTGAAGTATTTGTAGTGTTCTCTTTTTCTCAGTTATCTGCCAACAAGGTTGCCTTGTTTTCAGTGTTAACATGGCAGTCAGTTACAATGGGACCAAGAGGTAATTTGGAAAGCAAATTTAGCTCTAGATAAAGAGGTGGATGAGAAGAACTTTTGATGTGTGATCTCCCTTTTAATTTCACTAATTTTTTTACTGAAAGGTTTGCCCTTAAATGCATGAAGATTTTTTTAGCATTTTAATGAATTCCAACAGTTTTTAGCTATAATACAGTAGTGAACATTCGAAATGATATAGTTTTATGATGTTCTGTATCATTTCTCTCAAAAGCTGTGACCGTAAAGGAAAGATGTTCACTAGTATGTTTTGTACTACTGATTGAAAGTCAGAGGTAATTGTAGCAGTTTTGAAACTTAGTTTAAGCTTGCTATTTGCTTCTATCATAAACCTCAACATACATGTCACGTAATACTGTTAAATGTTTTGATCGGACTAAGCAACCAATCAAAATGTACGCAAACAATACATTTCTGTAAATGTAACATCTATTTTTGAGGAAAACGAGACAAAACAAAATTTTCAGCTTATTAAAGTATGTGATTTATTGAGAATTCTGCTAAGATTATATTGTTTTGGATATGTTTAGTTTCCTTAACTACGGTTAACTCTGCAGTTACTGCAATAGATAGAAATGTTTTATGTGATATTTATGAAGGACATAAGGAATAAGCACATCTGTTTTTTAATGAAGTCAAATAATCTTAACAAGTTTGCCAAAGAAAATTGTTGACAAATTCTTAACTAACAATATTTGTCTTTTTCTTTAAAGTTTTATTATGAAATGATGAATCACAATCAGGAAATTGGTGGGTGGAGTGGTTAACTCTTGTGATTGTTCCATTGTTGCTTCCAAGTGGTATTCCATAGGAATGCTCTGTTTGCGATAGAATATAAATATTATTACAAGCAACATTGGATCAAATTTCACGTTCTCTCACTTCAACCTCAAGCACATTTTCAATATTTTATATAAATATATATATATATACTTGCATTGTTAATTCGTGCAAACCTTACAAATCCTCTGTTTCTCTCTTCGTAATTAAATGTGCATAAGTGGATGACGATGTATAGAATTAGATTTTTATGTAAATAAGTTTTAATAGAGTGAAATTAACATATGGTAGATATGTCGAATAAATGTATTATTATGAACTGATAGCTATTTACCTGTTGTTGTGTGTACTTTAAATAGTTGTTGCAATGGTTACTGAGTTAATCTTAGCTACATGTTTTTATATGAAAAAGAAAGAAAAATAACAATATTGTAACTTATCCCTGTGTAAGTTTTGAGTTTTATATAAAACAGTTTTTGGAAGTGTTTAGGTACTAGGACGTATGTAAATTAAACTGCATTGATATCTTAAGTTCAAAGACAAAACTTTTATCATTAGCAGCCCGTATGCAATGCCAACTGCACTTGCAATTTATTGTTCTATCAAAAAGGAAACTGTGCAATTGGACTGTCTGTGCATTAGTGAATATTTTTATGGCTGTATTTGCGTGCTTTTATCGATTAGGAAACTTTCAAAAACTTATTAAATGATTAGAAATGATTAACACGGATTGATGAATGTGTGTTTCATGTGTTTTGTGTGTAAGAGTGTACATGTGATCGAGTGAAAAACAACTGGAGTTGTCAGAGAAGAGAAGAAGGATGTGGATCACGCTTCCTTAGTGTACAGGATTTCCCTTTCCAGCACACAAGTAATTGTTGCCAATTAATAGTTGAAATGCACACAAATTGATTACTGTAACAAGTCAATATGAATTTCACCCATCATGTACCATAGCCAGAATTGTTTGTTAAATCTATTGAAAATCATTAATATCCACTTCTAAAAAATTATGGAAATTTAGTTATTCTTATGTTACAATATCAAATGTATTGGTTCACATTGTAAATGCGAAACTCGCCTAATTTCTACAGATGTTCGTGGGTGAAGATCAGATGTTATTTGAGTGGTATTTCCTTCTCTAAAAGTCCCTGGCCAACAAAATGTTTTTATTTTTGGTGATTGCCAAAGACAATCATTGAGGTAATCAAGTTGCCCATTCCTTGGTAGTCCTCACAAATTAATAAAAAGATTTGGGAAAGTAATGTTGTACAGTATATACCGAAGGTTGTTTTTATTCAATTTTATATTTATGCAAAAAACACAAAACTAACAACTGTGAAAAAATTGTGTGGTGTGAAGTTCTCTCTTTTGATGGAAGTACTAACTGCACAGGCAACCTGGAAAATGAAGAAAAAGAGGATTTAAATGAATGCTATCATTCCATATGATGATGTGTACAGCCCATCAAACCCATAAAGTTTTGTTCATGTTGATCTCAAAGGGTTAAATGGTAAAATTACAGTGATATATTTGCTTTTGGCAGTAAATACATTTCTCCATCTTCCGTGCTTCATTCAAGCACTTCCACATAATGCCATCTTTTTTAAATTCAAAAAATATTGTATTAATTATTGAATAAAATACAAACTACAATCAACCATTGTCCATTTAATAGGTCTATCACCATGAACCATATTCAAATGACAATACTGAGATGTTTAGATTATAACAAAAATGTAATTAACCCTTAGCTTGTTGAACAACACCAGTAAGAGCCTGCACTGCCCTTTCTATCAGATATTATCGTGATTCACGAAATATGTACAAATAAATGAAGCAGTTTCATTACTAATTAGCAGATTTTTTAAGTTTTACTCATCAATTTTTAGTATTCTTTCAGATATAAATTTCACAAATATTATGAAAGTGCACTTTTTTTGCATTTAGCCTATGCAAGTTATTGGTATCTCTTCCCTGATATATCTCTTAATTCTTTAAGGGATTCTTGACAATAAGTATTGAGAGTAATAAATAAATTCAGCTTCCATAATTATTTGTCTTTGTTTAATACATCGAGGTTCCTTTTCACTTAAGATATTTGAAAATTAGGCAATAATCTATTTCCTAGTCAGCTTGAGTTCTACTTGATCCCATATGGCTGTTAAAATGGAACTTTTCTTAGCACAACAAACTAAGGGTTAAAAGAATGTAAACTGGATCAGAATGATTAGGCATAAGAATGTTTGAGAATGAAAAAGAAGAGAAATTCTCGTGTACATGAGGTGAAAAAGTGAGAACAGTGACGAGTGAGGAGGCACACAACTATGGCAAATAATGGAACTATGTGAGCAGATATTGCACACCTATGGAATTTATAAATGTTATTGCCATTCTTATGCCTCAAGTCCAGTCTAGATATTTCCTACCTTTAACAATGTGTAAATGAAAAAAGTATTTATCGAACTAAAATAAATTAATAAATTCCTACAAATGTGTACTGTAATTAATCTTAATATCACCTTAGGTGGGTCATCTATTATAAAAATTAAAATTTGAAGAGAAAAGTCAATATAAAATCTCGTGAACAAATTTCTCAGTAATACTCAGTCAATATTAATATCTACTTTGCTAACATATCATTGATGGTGCAATTACATGATAGGAACTTCTACAACATTAGAAGATGTAGTGCATTATCCCTAGTTAAAATTTTATCAATAGCTATTTAAAATAAATGAAATCTCCTAAAATACAATAAACTTATTAGAACATAAACCCTGTACATGTATTTACATGGTCATCCTAATTTTTGTTCAATAACAAAATTACATTTGAATTAGCTAATTGAACTTCATATGGAAAACATTAAAACTTACCAAGGTAGTCATCCATCAAGGTTCCAATGGCAAACTACGGTGGAAAAAAGAAAAAGCATTAGCAATAAGTAAATTCCATTTTTAATATAGATATATCAATCAAATTAAAGTGGTGTACTACTTACAATTCCAGAAGCATCAACTCTTGTGCCCACTATTTTAAGCCGAATCTCATCATCCTCTTGGATCACAACATCCTAAAATAAGACCAACATGCTTCAGAAAATGAGTAAGAATAAGGAAGTGAAAGCATAAGCAACAACAATTACTGGAAAGAATTGAAATCAAAACAAACTGGTAAATTAACATGACAGGAAAGGAAACCAAATGCTCTCTCATATAACTTACAGTAGATGTTACACTCTAGTACCTTACAGTAAATTGTACTTCTATAATTATCATAATTAATTTATTTTAATGCTCCACATCATCCATAAATCTTAAAAATCCATATATGAATGGAAAAATGACTTAAAAGTGCATGTAGCACTTACATGATGCATATACCCTCTTAGCATTTATTCAATGTGATCGTAACATAAAGCAGATACAACAAACATATACATTAATTTAGTCATTGCCATTTCTTTCACGATGATATCGGTTTGTCTATACAGCTTATTACGTAAATTATAGGGGAAAAAGATGAACGCAACCATGAATTTCACAAGATTCTGATCTTCATTGAAATAATTCTCTTTAAGTTGATTTAACCTTACCTCTTCTTTGGACTTGTAGCAAGGAGGGTTGGAATTAGGACAAAACTCCATGTCAGCAGGGATGGACTGCAATGTAATAGAAGGAGGTTTGAATACAATAACTGGCAAAAAAAGGAAATTAACAGCATGTAAAAATCATGTAGACTTTTCAGAAATCTTATGAGAGATACAAAGAACTCACATGATGAGAGATAAAACAAGAGAGAGGTCCAATTTCCGCGAACATCCCCACCTTAAGAAAAAAGGCAATTAACTCATCATCAATCACTAAAGAATACTCTTGATTCAAGTGAAAAATTATACATTAATTACCTTGTTTACTTGAGTAACTACAGCATCCAAAACCTCTCCTTTGAAAGGTCTAAAAACTATCGCCTTATATTTGACAGGATACACAACGAAACCTTGTCCAGGCTGTATAATACCAGCTCCAATATTATCGATAGTTGTCACCGCAATGACGAAACCATACCTTAAACGAGATTAATTAAGTTTACTACCAAACCATCGATGACGGCATTAATTGGAATTTAAACAGTTCTGAGCAAAAACTTAAAGTATAAGTATTATGATAAATTCACTAAAAATCATCCACATACTTTCCTGTGCATGTGCCCTCGACTTCAGTGTACAATTTCTGTTTCACCGTCTCAAGAAGCTGCGGTCCAAAGTAACGAGGATGTAAAAGAATTTCATGCTCCAGTGATATCTGCGAGGATGAAAACATTAAGCCAACGATTTAAAAATCCAAACGTAATTTATAAAATGTCATCTAAACATAAACATCGTAGTCGAAGTAAATTCTTACGTGATAAAACATTATTTATGAGCCTTAGAATAACTTCTCAAAAGCTAATCATAAGTTATAAAATTAAATTTCCGTTATTTATAGTCTAACGGATTAAGACGGTGATAAACGTCACAATAAAGTAGAGAAATATCAGAAAATACAAGTATCCCCTGCGACTGTTTACAAACCGGCTTCGCCGCTATTTACTGTATTCTTCTTGTTTGTGGCGTTTGGGGCGTTGCCCGATAGATGGATGCTCCATCGACTTCTCATCAACGTTGCCTAATAATTCTATTAGTTTTATTATAATCAGAAAAACAGTCAACTGCGTAAAAATATGAATCTTACGAAATATGTTATCCAAATGACTGACCCGGTTTAAATAAGCATTTCATACGTAAAGATTAGGGACAGGCAAAGAAAAGCTGTTCTTTTCTCTGTAATATTTCTGCAATGTTTGAACAAATAATCGGTAAAATTATCGTTGCTTTACCTAATAATCTAATTCTAATCCTCTGTGATTAAATTTTTCTCGAGTTGGAACTAGTTTTCCGATATCTGCTCTGCATATTTACTGATGCAGCTTCGTGATGAACTATGGCTTAGTTTCTCCGCAGTTTGAATAGAAAAAAATTGGGGTTTCTTAAAATTATAAATTTCAACTGATGCCAATGTTTGTATTATCATTAATATAATTGATTTTGTTATGAAACCATTAATTTCTTATTAACAGTTATATTTGCCATTAGGTACGATTTCGTATCTAATTCCTCGCCATTTCCCACAATCCTTACAAAATCCCCGCCGAATGCAAGAGAGATTGGATTGGACCGATTGGACGTAGTGAAAAAAATTCCTGTCATTCTAGATATATTTCATTTATAGAGCTCGTCCATCAAACAAATGCTGCTATCAATTGGTGAAATAAGTTTTGCGATATTTAGTTGCTTAAATTTTCTTGATTGGAAGCCGTAGGTGGATATAAGCGGCATATCTGATAAGCAGATATAAGGGATTGGATGGAATAACAATTGTAACGATGGGATCGCAAGCCCGCGTGAATGTGACTGTTCTATTAGGCGCTAAGGTTACTTGATTGTGGTCAGTTTTACAGTTTTATCTCGATTTTTTTGGCGTATTTGAAGTATATCTAGGGTTGGCTAATTCAAAGGTAGAAGTGTGTACATATCACTATGGGAGAGATTTCTAAAGCTTTACAGTTAGATGTTCGCATTCGGAATCGCTTAGAGGAAGGTTAGGATGTTTCTTTCTAACCATAATTCGGTAAATTTCTAGATTCACACTTATAGAAATTTACCCATAATTCTCAGTAATGAATCCAAAATTTATTCAAAATTTATTTTCAGCAGGGATATATACGTTCTCCGAGTTTTTGGCGACATCGGAAAGGGACCTATTAAGCCGTGCGAACTTGTGTATGAATCAAATAGAAAAAGTTCGTTCTCTAGCCCTGTCATCTATTCGGACACCTCAGCGTTTGACTTCAGTTATTGAACTAGGCATTGGTGCGTCTAAATATTGGAAGATAAAACGTTCTCTAGGCTGTCCAATATTGGATGAGTTTTTAAAAGGTGGTATCCCAGCTCGGGGCATATTAGAACTTTCTGGTGAGAGTGGATCCGGTAAAACCCAGATTTGCCTTCAAGCAGCCTTGACCTCTCAAATTCATCACGGACAAAATACCAGTTGCTCCACAGGTCGGTACCATGCCTATAATATCCCTCTCATTTTTAACTTGTAGATTGATTTATGTTTACCTAAATAGTTTACAAGTAGTATGTAGTCTAAGATAATAAAAAATATTTCTTTAGGCACAATTTACATTTGCACCGAGGATCCATTCCCATCGAGGAGACTTCAGCAAATGATTCAAGAATTGAAGAGAAAGTATCCTGAAGCTAAGGACATCACCTTTGGGGATCATATATTTGTGGAACATGTTTGTGATTTGGTAAATTTCACATCTTTATAGCATAATTAAGTTTATTCAACTCAAGTAAATGCTGAATGTTTTAGTTTGTTCAGTCAAATAAGGACTTACTTTTTGCCTAGTTTAAGATTATTCATAATTATTTTTTATTTCCCCTAATATTTCATTCTATTTTCTTGTCTGTTTGTATTGTATTAGATAATCTATGGTTTAGTTGTGTGACAGTGTAACTGAGATAAAAAGCAATTTACAGGAAGTTATATTTTAATCCTCCAGTTTCAGATATGGCCCATGCATCATTGACAAATAAAACACTCAGTTACTATGTTACATTAACAAACTGTCCAAGCCATTTTTACCCAAGAAATATATTTCAACCCTCCTACACTGATTTGGCAATAACATTGCATTAAGGTGAATTAATTTGTATCAAAGTTACTTAACCACCACTCATCGAAAAATATTTAAGTAATCAGCAAAACATCAAATTTTCAAATTTATCTGCAAGTTCAGCCTGTCTGGTGGTTTAGCTATTGTGGTTCATCTCAAACTGTTTAGTTCAAATATTTGTCCAAAAACCTCGTGGGTTTCTGGCATGAATTCTGCATATGTGTCATAGTCCATAAAAGCACCAGTTAATTTGCCCACACAGTTAATTGTTGAATTCTCATAGATAGGAATGGATGAAGATGTACCTGAATCATAATCAATGGTTTTAAATGGCTCATTTGTTTTTAGTTTCAGAATCCGCTGCTTTTGCTAGATTCACCGTATGCTTCTATCCTGGTTCTGCTGTAAAACTCTTCAACTCTAATAATCTTCCATGTGTGATATTTGATTTCTTTCCCTATGTATTTATCAAAGATAGGGTCTTCATGAAAAGATAAAGTGGTTGTAAACTCTTGTTCAAACATCAATTTCGATTCACTTATAGAACATTGGAGATTTAATACTCGTTAAACAGGAAAGACATATTCATACCAACTTGCCACTAAATAATCTTTTCAAAGTCACCATCACCTTGATGGCTCTCTGTGGCTCCATTCTGATGATTGATAGGGCATGGGTATCCTGTGAATAATATTGTTTCCTTTTCAAAAACTTATGGACTCTGGGGCTCCCAGATAAACATGTGGGCTGTATTGCACTTACATTTGTCTTCGGTGAAGACATTAAATATGCAAAACGACCAAAGCTGTCTAACAAATATAATTTTGAAATCTTCCAAGCCTTCACTTCCAATAATAGTTTGATTCATACAAATCAGCTTATTTTTTTTTTGCATCCAGCTTCCTAGGAAAGAATCTTTAATAGGTTAGAAACTATTTGTTTTCCTGAATATGTTCGTTTTGAATTGAGTTGGTTTGCTCGATATTATGTTGTTTCTCCTCCTAAAATTTCCAGTATGGAAAACTCATGTTGCCTCATTATCATGGCATGGCATGGCACTCATTATCATTTTCTCCTCTGCCTTTATCCTCCAAAGATGTAACCTCGTTTTATTATGTAACATTTTTAATCACATCTATATGCTTCTTCAATTTATTTTCTTATTATGTGTAAAAAACACTTGATTTGATGTTTTTCTTACGCTGTCTGTATGCTCTTTCCAAAACTTTGATTATAAATATTTGAATTCAATGTAGGCTGGCTTGAAGGATTGCCTACTGGTAAGGCTGCCCTGCCTTCTCAGGACAAGTGCTATTCCTTTTGGTTTAATTGTTGTGGATAGCATTGCTGGAGTTTTTCGTGGTGCTGTTGAAGATGATGGAACTGAAATTCTTGGTGATGGGCCCCCCAAAGGAATAGCTGATGATATCAGAACTAGGGCAATGGATCTCAAAGAAATTGCTGCCTCGCTGCATTTCACAGCTAGGAGCCATGGCTTGTCTGTTATTTGTGTAAATCAGGTAATTCATCTATATCTATGCTTATGATTAATTCAAAAATTTTATTTTATAGTTTGATCCAACTTTATTTATTGTGATATTTTGCTTTTTTCTAAATAAATTCGGTCAGTTTAATTCATTATGAGCTGAAGTACCCTACGTTAGAGTAGTCTGATTGTTCTTGTAGTCGTTGGTGCAGGTTAGCAAACTATTGCATTTCAACAATAATTTCTATGAAACGAAGCAGGTGGAATGCCTGTGTTTTACAGTCCTACTCTTTGATTTTTACGATGTATATTTCTAAAGGTAATTAAATTACCAAGATGAAGAGAACTGAGGATTGTGGGGGTAAGGTGGTAAATTTGTACCTTTTGTTGCTAAACGTCAAGGTGGAAAACAAAACATGTGATTGGTCCCAGGTTCTCTATTCATAATATCCTTTTTGTTTTATGCGAATGAGAAGGTTTTTGTATGCATTGAGTTTAGTGATCTTCTGTAAAGAATTTGAATATAATAGGTTTTCCATGTTTATTTTGCTCTCAATTTCTTGTATATGTGTTACAACAATTGATTTGTTTTTTTTTTAAATGGGTTATATATTCGTTTAACCTGATTTCTATTTTTCTTCTCCTTTGGTTGATGTATACTTGGTTACGATATTGGCATGAAATTTTGTAGATGCCATATTTGTTTGATGTTGGCATTGGGAATATTAAAAAAAACCTAGGATATGTGGGTAAGTTTTGAAAGAGAGAAAATACATTTAAATTGTGCGTTGCTGTACATTTCATTGCTATGATGTGTAAGTTGTATATTTAGAGTGAAATAAATCCTTGTTAATGTTGTGTCTGTAGTCACAAAACAATATGACTCTTGGAATGGCGATGTTGTTAGAAATAGTTGATTACTTAAAATGCAAAGCTTGGTAAGAGCACGAGGTAATGTACTAGGAAGTTGGATGTTTTACTTGGATGATAATATTTTTTTCCTTTATTGGATCAAATATGATAAAGGTGTCAGATGCTGTTGATGGCGTTCAAGGGTTTGGGTGCAACAAGAAAGTGCCAGCGTTAGGATTAGCTTGGTCTAATATGGTCACAACGAGATTAATGGCTTCAAGAACTAATGAACTCTTAAGCAATGGAGGAGCTATGGTTCGTGAGCTTGAGGTGATATTTTCTCCTGAATTACCTCCAGGAAAGTGTAAATATATTGTGACTAATTCAGGTGTAGCTGGAATAAAATAAATAGCTTAGATACTTTTTGATATTTTGTAGCAACATAGGGATATGATGCTTCTTGATTTTTGATTGGATGGATTATGCTCTACTTCAATGAACTGAAACGTTCCTGTGCCATTATCAAAATAAGGTACACTCCTGGCCAAAATTAACGCAGCACCGGCCGTTAGAATCGCTAGGGAGGTGCTGTGTTAATTTTGGCCAGGAGTGTACATTCCAAATAGTAGATGTTAAATATTTATTTTGCATATGTAATGAATGAATAGAACACCTTGAAGTAACAGGACTGAATCAGTTCAATGATCTATGGGAAGAGGATTTCTGTAAATTTTTCTAAAGGGTGAATGCTGTGTACATATGAAGAGTTCACCTCTTTATTTGAAGAGTATGTATATATTTATGTAATATGTATGTATTTATGTATCTTTTTATGCACCATGCTAAACTTCTCACTATATGTGGTCAAGTTGAAAAGTGGTTGGAATTTCTAAAAAATTCAGATTATATAAATTGCTTATTTCTACTGTCTTTGTATACTACTATACAAATAATCTATTCTGTTTGTATTCCCAAACCATAGTAATATTTGTTTTTTTGCTCCTCGTTAAATATATATTTTTTTCAATTTTGTTTCATTTTATTCGTAATCAAGCCTTCTTTCTACAACTACTGCTAAAGCAGTACATCTCAGTAATTAGAAACGTAATTTTATTTCTTTCAGTATTATCTCCCACTTTTCCCCCCTCTGTTTTCAGCCTTGCTATCATTGTTTTGTATATTAATATTAATGTTTTTCTTGTTGTATAATATCCTGTGATATCCTATAATATTTAGTTTAGAGCTTTTATGAATATTCTTCTCTTAATTTTTGTGTGAAATCCTTGGTAACTGCCTTCATTATAATCAAATAACATTCCAAAATACATTATTTCTGTTAACTTTGTTGTGTGATAATTTTCCAATGGTAGATATGGTGTTTTATTATTAATAATAATTTATTATGCTCTGGGAAGATTCCCATAGAGCAACACAAAATACAAAAATCTGATGTGGCCAGCAGATGACTTTCGCCATATAGTATTTCTTCCTCGAAATCAAAATACGAACAAAGAGCAAAATAACACATGAACAACAAATGATTAATAAAAATAAAGACCACACCTTTAAACAGTGGAAAGTTAAAAACTAACAGATAATGACGAAAATTATCAATATACACATAAGAAAACAAACAATAAAATGGAGAGAATAAAGAACAAAACCTTTTAAACCTTATCAGTCAGAGTTCAATCTATAGCTAGTGTGTGAGCGAAAGACGCTCTTCATTGCATTGTTTGCCATGTAAACAAACCCATAGTTACGAACTTTAATGTTATTGTGAAGATTAATAAATAACAGCATGAAACAACTATAATTGAATAATTATTTTGAAAAAAAATGTTTCAAATTCCAAATCAACTTCTAAATAAAACTTTGAAGAAATAGGGTAATCATGTTGTTTCTAAAAAAAGAAATATTGGAACATGGCTGTTAATAAATTAGAGGTTAAAAACCTCCAATAGAGTAATCAATAATGGCATGAAACAATTATAATTGAATAATTATTTTGAAATAAATATGCGTGTTTCAAATTCCAAATGAACTTTCAAATAAAACTTCGAAGAAATATAGTAATCATGTTGTTTCTAAAGAAAGAAATATTGGAACGGCTGTTAATGAATTACAGGTCTTTCTTGGAGATCCTTCTCTTACCCGTAGTTGGATAAAGCAAGAAAGGAATGCTGCACTATGATTGTATTGGGTAGTGCTTTTCAATAACGACACTACCATCCTCGGGGGTTATAAAATACAAAGCAAAACTAGCAAGGTTTGGGATATATATATTGTGTGGGGTGGAGTAGGAGAGGAATTTCCTGTGATGTATGCAAGGATCTGAAAAGAATTCGGGTATCCCAAAGTGGCATCGTTGGTCCTATGGTATTTCCTACCTACGTCTTGGGGGAGGTACCAAAAGGGAAGTGTGGAATGGGGCCCATGTCGCTGCTCAGTTTTTTACTTTCTCCATATACGAAGTATAGAGAAAGTATTGTTTTCATGAAAAAAATCGACTTCGAGATTTCAACGGAAATACATGTTTTGGGGTCCCTAGAACACGTTTTGACCATTTTCCGAATGATGTCTGTGTGTATGTGTGTGTGACAGTGGGCGCTCTAACGTGAAAACTATTAGTCGTATCAATACCAAAATTCATATATAGTACTGTGGTGTGTGCTGTCAGAGTTGATTAGTTTTTCAAGTAAATCGGTAAACCGGAAGTCGAGCTTTATTCATCAAAGCTCATTTCCGGTTTTCAAAATATCTCCATAAATATGATATATAGGTATATTGTACAACGTATAAAAGTTTTAGATAATGTGTTTTACTATAACTTTTGTATTTAACATATTATTGTATCACCGGTTGATTAGGAGTTATTCATGAAATACTGATCAACCGGAAGTAGCTGATTATGTACTTTGTGGGCGCTCTAACATAAAAAGTATTTGTCGGATCAACACCAAATTTCATGTATAATATTTTATGTTGTGTGTTTAGAGTTGATTAGATTTTGGAGAAAATCGGTAAACCGGAAGTCGAGCTTCATTCTTCAAAGCTCATTTCCGGTTTTCAAAATATCTCCATAAATATGATATATACGTATATTGTATACTTTATAAAAGTTTTAGAAAATGAAATTTACTATGACTTTTGTATGAAACATATTTTTGTATCACTGATTGTGTAGGAGTTATTTGTGAAATACTGATAAACCGGAAGTTGCTGATTATGTACGTTGTGCGAACTCTAGGTGCTGGGGCGAAAGGCCACTTCATCGTTTTTCATCGAACATGTCCTGAAAAACATTATTTATAATGTTTGTGACGTAAAAGATAATAATATATAAATTAATCACTCATATTCAAAGTTTAGATGGAATATAGAGTTCGAAATTACTATCGTAGATAAATATTTACATCTTATGTATGGAGAAAGTCATGTGCTGGCCACATCAGATTTTTTTCTTTGTTCTGGTGTATGATAATGCTTTCATAGGCATTTAGTTTTGAGGATTTTTGTATCGATTTTTTCAGTTTTAAATTTTCCGATGTGATCCTGTGATTGTGTTGTTGTATATGCTGTGCCACTCTGCATTTGTCTAATTGGTTATGTTTGAAATGCGAGATGTGTTCTTGAAAACGTTTCTCTAATTTTTGTTTTGTCTGTCTGATGTATATCATTTCACAATCTTGGCCTGAAATTTCACATATGCCTGAGTTTTGTGTTGATGGGGTGATGTATTTGGGGTTGTCTAGTTGATCTCCTTAATAATGTCTCCTTACATGAAAACGAAATACTTGTTTCCTTTGATTTTTTTCTAAAGTTTCCTTGTCCAACTACTTCCTGTTCTCAATAGTTTTATAAATCAAAGGGAAGCATTACTTTAATCCTTCCTTAAAAATCTTTAAAAAATGATTTTTATTGCCCAAAAATTTACTTGTATCTGGAATTGGTATCCAAATTGCAATGTTTTAGTATTTGAAGTGACTTCAATATTAATTCCAACTAAATTATTTTATCTCAGTTGGACAAATATCAAATACTTATTTTAGTGTCTCTAGTTCTAGTTTTAGTCGCTTCTTGGGAAATACTTAACTATTCCGATGTTCTTCAAGTCTTTAATGCACCTCTTGTATATATTTTCATTCAAATAGTAAAGAAAAACCGTGTGTGTGCGCTTCAGTGCTTTCATCTAGCGAGCGCTCCAAAGCTTTGCATACCGCCCTGAGACTGTCCTAACATGCAGAATGGTCATTAAATTAGTCATGATTATTTATTGCGCATTTACGGTGTAAAATTTGGCAAAGGTTTATTTAGAAAAACTGTTGATTCGGGAGAGGCTTCCGGCCTGCTCTAACACAGGGTTTCCCAAACTGAGTTTACGCAAATATATTAATAACAAGACTTCAGGCTAACAAGGCTACATACCTTCAACTACCTTGAAATTACACAAGGTGTTCCATCAAAATTCAAAGACCCTCGTCGTACTCTATTAGACAAAAAGTTTGAGAAACCCTATTCGAAACCTTCCCCAATAGTGGAGGCAGAATAGGTTCAACTTATCCTTTTTGGTTTATCAAGCTGAAAATTGGTGGAGATGTTCTTTGAACAGCCAAAAGCAAAATCCCAAAAATCCCAAAAAATCCCAATTGGGCAACATGCCTAAATATTTAAACAAAAGTCGCCATCTTGGATTTTCGACCTTGCATCATATTGAACGGTATATCTCCGTATCTAATGGTGATAAAGAGACACGGTTTGATTTAAACTACTTACTAAAGTGTAAACTAGACCCGTAGTATTTTAAATTGAAAGAAAAATGAGTAAATATAAAGCTACACACGAAAAACAACTCGTCTTACGGTAGCTTTAACGGGAAAATCTGCGTTAAATGTCGATTTTCGACCTTTTATTATCATTAAATCAAAAAATATATCGAAATAAAAGTTGTAGAACACATCAAAAGGCTTCAGAATGTTTTATTATCATCTCCGTAGTCCAAAAATTGTAGCTTCTACGAAGCGCCAAACACGTTCGCACACTCAGTAGATGACCACTAACGCGGAGCGCCTATGTGCGAGTATCCATCAAAACACCGATTATAATGCCGGAAAGTATATTCTTATTCCTATATTCCTTATATCCTTATGTTATATTATATGCTATTGAATTGCTATGACTATAATATAACTATTCAAAAAATTAACCAAATATTTTCCCAAATGGAAAACTAACGAAAATGATTTATAAAAATAAGGCAATAATATAAAAGGATAAAAAATTACAAGCTAACGACTATAAAGTGGAAATATAACCGGAAGAATTAATACTATCGAAGGAAAATAATATAAAACCTTTCTAAACACTACCAACAATAAACCAACATAAGAATAGAAATAAAAAACATTATGTCGAAAATTCTACTTGAGTTTTAATACACGATCGGTTTCAGAAAATTCTGTCCATCATCAGGTAAAGAGACCACAACTCCAGTGAATATATACAAAACAATGACCAATGAGCAAGCAAGGTCTGAGAGGGGAGGAAGGGTTAAGGATATTAGGTGAGGGATGCAGCGGGAGGAGGCAAACAGTTGATAAAAGTAGGGAGTGGTTAGGAAAGAGGTGAATGTTAGTTAGCGTATAATTATGATGTAAAATTTCTAATTCCTCCAGGTAGTTTAGCTTATTTCCTTGAGAATGGCTATGGAGGAGGGTGTTGGTAAAGTCTGAATGGTGTTTATTGTCGAGTAAATGTTTAGCGAAATGTGAGGCACTGGAACCATTGAGGAAAGACTGTTTATGTTCTTTTGTTCGAATGTGTAAATTTCTACTGGTTTGGCCTATGTATATTGCATTACAGTCTTTACAATTTAATTTATATATACCAGATTTGCGTGTTTTATCGAATTTATCTTTATTGTTTAAAATAGTTTTTCCTATGTTCTGCGTTGTATAGAAAGCGGGTCTGATGTTAGAGCATTTAAGAAATTGGCAAGATGATAACTGATGTGGCCGAGGAAAGATAATTTCCCCCAACGTTGTACTTCCGTGAAAATGGAGCAATCGGGATATATCCTGAAAATGTTTTGTTTTCTTTGTCCATGTGAAAGTATGGTATCTATAAGTTTTTCGGAATAACCATTGGAGAGAGCCATGCATTTTATGGTTTTTAGTTCCCGAGAAACGTTTGATGGAGAGAGAGGGATATTTAAGAGGCGATGAATAAAACTATGAAAAGCAGCGTGTTTATGTGTGACTGGATGATTAGAGGTTGCATGAATTGTGTGGTTCGTATAAGTCGGTTTTCGATAGATAGAAAATTCAATTGAATCTGCATTCTTTGAGAGAGTTAAGTCTAGGAAGTTCAAATTGTTGTTATTCTCTATTTCTAAAGAAAATCTGATTTTACTGTGTTGTTGGTTTAGGTGTGACAGCTATTCAACTGTCTGTGGGATACATTCCAAATACAAAGGACATCGTCAACATATCTCAATAATCTCAACCACAAGAAAACGGGTTTTCGTCATTCTGGGAATTTGTAAATAAATTATTCTCAAAATTATCTAAAAATATTTCGGCTAAAATTGGCGAGAGGGGAGATCCCATCGCTAGACCATCAGGTTGATTAAAAAAAGATTTTTCAAACAAAACTAATTCTGCGAAATACATAAATCTTTCAACAGTAAAATATCGTGAACAACATTTCTGTCCAAGTTTTTGTCGTACAATAATTTTTCCATCAGCAACAGCACCTCTTTCCTAACGATTTTTGTAAATATGTTATTAACATCAAAAAACAATTTTTTAGTTTGTATATAATTTCAAATTTTTTAGTCTATTAGCAAGGTCGATGGAGTTTCGGATACCATATCTAGGTGAAAACAGGGTTAAGTTTTAAATAAGTTCATTCACTATAGAGGCCAGTTTGTGGGTTGGGGAGGAAACACATGAAATAACTGGGCGGATGGGGATATCAAGTTTATGTAACTTTAAGAGAGCGTATAATCGTGGAGGAAGAGGATTTGGATTAATTATTTTATAATAATCCTTGGGTTTTAGCACAGTTGTACACTTTTTCACTATTTCTTTCACTTTTTTATTTAGTTCGTTGGTAGGGTCGTTGATTTTCAATATATGGTTGTCTTCTATGAAGGTTTGTACTTTTTGAGTGTAATTACTTTTGTCTATTATGACAATGCACTTTCCTTAGTCGGCTTTGGAAATAACGAGATTTTCACGTTCCACAGTATTCATGATGCTAAGTAAGGTTTTTTGGGATGAAAGTTTACGGGGAAGTAAGAAGGCAACACTAGATTTTTCAGATTTTAAGTGATGGTATGGGTGAAGTTATGTTTTAAGGAACGATCATTCCCTTGATGGTTGAAAACATATTCACAATCAGCTATCAGATTCTTAAAATCGTTACCGTTATAATGGCTAGAATTAAAATTCAGGCCTTTTGATAGGAAGTTGACTTCGTTATCAGAAAAGTTAACGTAGGATAGGTTTTTCACTCACTGGTAAAATACATGCTCTGTGGGAGGGAGTTTTGAGGAAAATCGGTGGCAGGTGGAATCATCCTGCGTAATTACTTCTGGGAAAATCTGTTGAGTTTATCGCGGAGGGTATCTAACTTCTTAAAACAGATCTCACTGGCAAATGTTCTCACCTTATCATCAAAGCAAGCCCATTCAATGGGATAAAGGGATTCCAAAGGAATTCTACGCAGGATGATTCCATTTTTGGAATCTAGAACTCGTTCAGACCGGAAAATGACTGCTGCGCAGCTTTTAGTTTCATTATTTGGCATTTATTCGTTTTTTTAAGTTCCTAGAGTGAGTTTGTGCGTAGTTCTTAGCGTTCCTTTAAGTTTTGAATGCCTAGTGTAGGCTTGGGTTTGTGACTTGTAAGTGCTGTGCTACTGTATGTTTCTTTGTGGTGTGGGTGCCATTCACGTATAAGCATGGCTACTTCAGTGGAGGCGAACGATTTTGATGAAATGAATGAGGAAGAAGAAGACGACATTACTCCGCATTTCGATATCTTACCTCATTCTCGCCAAATTGAAAACTCGCCCGAGGATGCAAACATCAAGAAAAACATTCGTCCAAATTAATGGGGTATCTTTCCTTTTATTAAATTTTATCTTACTAAGTTATAATTATTAAACGCTTAAATATTTTATTAGTAAAATTATTTACTTGTAGGAATAAGAATATACTTCCCGGCATTATAATCGGTGTTTTGATGGATACTCGCACATAGGCGCTCCGCGTTAGTGGTCATCTACTGAGTGTGCGAACGTGTTTGGCGCTTCGTAGAAGCTACAATTTTTGGACTACGGAGATGATAATAAAACATTCTGAAGCCTTTTGATGTGTTCTACAACTTTTATTTCGATATATTTTTTGATTTAATGATAATAAAAGGTCGAAAATCGACATTTAACGCAGATTTTCCCGTTAAAGCTACCGTAAGACGAGTTGTTTTTCGTGTGTAGCTTTATATTTACTCATTTTTCTTTCAATTTAAAATACTACGGGTCTAGTTTACACTTTAGTAAGTAGTTTAAATCAAACCGTGTCTCTTTATCACCATTAGATACGGAGATATACCGTTCAATATGATGCAAGGTCGAAAATCCAAGATGGCGACTTTTGTTTAAATATTTAGGCATGTTGCCCAATTGGGATTTTTTGGGATTTTTGGGATTTTGCTTTTGGCTGTTCAAAGAACATCTCCACCAATTTTCAGCTTGATAAACCAAAAAGGATAAGTTGAGCCTTTTCTTGCCTAAAATGCCTCCACTACAACCGTTGAGACGCGTACTACCAGTGACACTTTCGAGCTAGCTGGGGCTCGAGAGGATTGATCTGGTTTCATTTTATCCTTTTTAATTATTTATCTCTGAAATACATTTGATTATCGGGAAAACAATATTTAGGTGTTCCTTTAGCATTAATCAGCAGACTAGATGTAAATATATTTCATTATATCAATTAAAAAAGTGAATGTTTCGCCTCTTGATGTGACTTGGCTCTTTCGATGAGTGGGTAGGCGAGACCGGAGAGGGCGAGACCATCGAGGTTGGGAAACACTGCGGCAGGAGACTCGTTCTATCAAGTTTTGCTCCTATTGCGTCCGTCTTCGGTCTTCAATCTTTCTAGTCTTCTTATTTCTTTCATTTACTCATCATTCTGCGGTTACAGTAACGGTTTACGGGTAATTTTACTTCGATACAAATCCTGATCTACCAACTTAGGATTATCTTTATATCCCCCCCACTATGTGGTCGCATTGTGATTTACTACAAATTTGCTTTATTATAAGGGGCAGTCGTAGTTTTATGTCGCAGATCTACTAAGACTTAGGTGAGGAGGGAAATAACTTAGCAAAAATTCTACAGTAAAAATTTATTGAGAAAGCGACAGGTTTCGAACTACAATAATGATGAACAACAGGATGGAATTCCAAAAAGTAACGACTTCGTCGATTGATTTCACTACTAAGACTTACTACTTGAAAGGGTGTTCAAAGTTTTGAGCTCAAAATCAATACATTTTTCAATTGTCTTTTCGACTAGTTGCCGAAGGTTGATCTACAAAGATATCCTTAGTCGTATTACAGTGTTACTCGGTCTGGTAATGTATAATTTTCTCTTGTATCTGTAATTATCGAGGACATTCGACAAAATATATTCGAATCATACATTCATAGCCGAGTATTATTTAGTAGAAATGGAAAGAAAGTTTTCAAATTCCTCATTGACTTCTAACGAAAGGAATGTTGGTCTGAAATTAAATCAGAAAAATATCTCTTATAACGATGATTGATTATTATATAATCAAGTGATATAGTTGAAAATATCATTGTATTTAAAAATCGGGTTGGTTATTGCTAGTACGCGTATTTTAAAGAAAATACCAGCGCAAACGTCTGATTAGATTATACATAGATATATAACATAGGCGACGGAATTTTCAAGCTTTAAGTACTTTCCGAGAAAAATAAGAAACATATTTTACCTAAAACTATATTTTTGGGAGAAGTCTGTTGTCTAATAAAACCACCAAATAAATTGAGCACATCAAACTCACCAACTAATGTAGCAAATAAAATAACAAAAATAAATTCATGAACTACCTAATTATTCATACAAGAAAACCTTGTTGCTGGATAAAATAATTTTTTGTACTACTAATACTGTGCTTTCTTAAAGTCGTTGAATGCTGTTAATAGAGAATTTATGTATTACCATTTATTATTTTTACAAGTATTAAGGAATTAGTGAATAGCTCTAGATGAATTCAAAGACATTATTTAGTTCTCTTTGTAGGGACGTTGGAAATCATGAGAGTAAGTTAGGGAAGATTGTGAAACAGTGAAAACTGTTATTGGTTTGAAATTTCAAATTCCATGATCGCAAAATAGGCATAGCAAGGCATCCATACCGGGAAGAAGTGGATTTAGTAACACGAAATCACAGCAGCACTTTCACGGACTTCGTGTGAGGGATGCTAAAAACGGGGAGAAAACTGAGTATTAAGGTCGTTCCGAAACACTTATAAGACAAAGAAGTATGTTCGCTGTTAATTCCACATTTAAACATGTGAGAAACCAGCGAATGCGTTTCTCTTTCGAACGGGGAAGCGATACCTAAAGAGATTTTTAAAGTTAGTTAACTTAGATTAACTTAGTTAGTAACTTAAATTTTAGTTAACTGTAAGCTACTTATAGTTAACTAAAATTTGAACGATACTTCGTACGTTCTTATGGTATTAAATAAAGTCAGTTTTAAGAGCTAAGGTGTTTATGTATTCGTTATATTCTTACTCTGGAAATAATGGAATATTTTTGAGTGACTATACCAGAAATGAAATGGAAAAGTGAGAGAGAAAAAAACAATTTTTCGTAAGATAAGAGGCAAGCGGGAGGCGGAAACATTTTAACAATCTCAATTTCCGCTAACTATCCTCGGTGATTCTAAAAAAAGAAATGGGTTTATCGGTTGGTGTTACGCTCTGATGTGCAGCTTTCAAGGAATTACTTTATGAGAGTCCTATTTGAAATCTGTAGCATCTTTTCGAGACTTTCGGTCATAGAAATCAACTTCTTACTCAAGTGAACGTCTTTAATTTTTCATTTAATTTCTTACGTTTCAAGCCACTTTTGATGGTATATTGCATTTTCATCCGAAGCATGATTGTTGATTTTTTTAAGTTAACTACAAAATTCTCTTTTGATATAATATTGCTTGCATAGTTATAAACGGAATCACTCTTTGGTATGCGGGAAATTAATTATGTGATCCTAAGAATGGCCACAACTTAGTGTGAGAGTTTTCTTTCATCCCCGGAAAAGAAGTTACGCTTATTATTAAAAGATGCATCAATTATTGGTTAGGAAATATCGTTTTAGTACGAATACCACTTTAAATTGCTTCAAATTCTAAGATTAGGTACTTAAGTATATGAAGATGGCATTTACCGTATGCTAACGTAACATGTGTTTCCTAAGTGATGCTGATTTTGGTGAGTTTTATTGGGCAGATAGTTAGAAAATATTCTACATTAAGAAAAAGAGTATTCTTGGGCAAAATTTCTCTGATTGATGTTCTTTATTATTTATATCTTAATCAGTAATGTGAATTTCAGTATCTAGTGATATTTTATGTAGTACATGTTGCTGTCCTACAAATTTCGCTTCTACGTCTGCTTATGAAACGAAGGCAGGAGAAGGTGGGGCAAGACGGGGTACTTAACAAAAAACCCTATGTGAATGAATGAAAACAGCATACTTAAATCTGAAAAATGTGTCTTTATTTGCACAATATCATAAAGAACATATGCAATTAAAAGCAATATTGTATTTCTATAATTTAACAAAATATGAATTTTTAACCCACCAGGTGGGGCAAGATGGGGTAGTCCCATACATGTACTGCTTCGTCTTCCTTATATTTTTCCCCTGCACATGAACAGTGCGCCTATTTCTTGAATTTCCAGCATCTGATCCAGCCTTTATTGGATTGGGAATATAAATGTCTACAATAAAGATATTCTGAGTCAGAAGTCTCTGACGATGAAGTAGGGTCACATCTTTTTCTTTTCAGAGGAGGCCTTCTTTTAAGTTTAACATTCTGGCTTGACTTACCAACCTTTTCCTGTTTGGCAGAGGATGGTGCAGAGTTTAATGATTTTCTAAATTTAGCTTGTCTCTACTTTTCTTTATCAATTTTTTCTCAAGAATCATCTTTTCTTCATTTTTCTTTGATTTTTCTCTCTATTGCAATTCCTTTTCAGCTTTGAAATTGATCTCCAATTGTAATTGTTTTTTATATGGTGATTCAGTCAATACTGTAGTTTTTCCGTGTTTGCGTGGCTTCTTGTTGGATCGTTTGCCGCTCTAACTGGGTATTGGTAAAACATCTTCAGGAGTAAAGGATGGCTTTGATGATATTTTGAAGAATTTAGAGCTTGGGGTCACCCATACTTCTGTCGGTCGGAGGCAGGGCTATGGACAACAGCATGGTTGGAGTCTAGGACGATGACATGCTCTGGATGTCGGACGATCTCGTTAAATCTGGAGGGAATCTAAAGTTGGTTAAAATGCGACAGGGGCAAGATGGGGTACTACCCCTTCTTGCCCCTCTTAAGAAACCCCGTCTTGCCCCACTGACGCCATTTCGCCTGTTCACTATCTGGCCTAGGTTAGGTTTTGAGTAAGATTATATCCAACCATCCTTTAAATATCTTTGTTAACTCCTTATTTAACTAGTATGATACAAAATATATATTGTTGTAAACTACTTACCAAAAATGACGTTGAAAGTTGAGCAAACAAAATAAGGCGAACAGAAAAATCAACAGATTTGCACTTAAACATTCACTCACTTCAAGTAAAGCGTTCAAAATGGCTGTTATTCTCAGGGTCGTTTCTTCATATACCACTACAACCAGTCTCTTTATTTCTGCAAGATCGAAGCACCTCCTGAGTCGTAAACACTAGTACTCAATCTTACCCCGCTACCCTGCCTTTCCCCACCTTCCCCTATTGTGTGGCAAGACACTGGCACAAGTTTAGGAATTTATATTGACCGAATTCGTACTTTACTAGAACCAGGTTAGATAGGGTTGCATGGAATATATTTACTGATGAATGTAAGTTCTGCTGATTTGGTTTAAGTGAAAATAATTAGTTCTATAGACAGGTGTAACCAATCATTGATAGTTTGGAAAATTCTGTTATTTACTGAAAATTATAGTCAATTTTGTTATATTTCAGCAAAAGATTATACGATTTTGGTGACTGTAGCCTAGCAGATTGATTGTGAGAGGAAACCGGACCGAAAGTTAGAAGAATCCTTAACTCAGTTTTTTACTTTTTCATGTATATTCTGTTCGCACAGTGCTCCTCTCAGAATACCACGGTTGACGTTCGTTATACTATAATAGTTACAAAGATAAAATTTTAAAATATTCAGAGAAAGTCATTTATGTTGGCTGCCAACGCGTACGAAGAAAGAATCAGAGGGAAAGGTTTCTAATAGATGTCATTCGAATATTTTTCCTTCCACATATACCGCTTTTTGGCGAACGAGATCGAACGAGAACGAGAAATGAAATCAGATATTTGCAATTTTGTAATTTCTATTTTGAATTCACGATTATTAGGGTGCTAGGCGAGGTTAGGCCCAGGTGGGCTTTTCGTCGTGGCCTCGTATGTCGTTAGAGTATGTACACGTATAAATTTTAAAAATGACAGTAGAGTGTGGGGAACAATCTTTGCAACTGAAGGTTAACAAAGAAAAAACCCACATTGCTGGAAAACACAGAGCGATTGAGGGAAAATACATGAATTTTATAATTGAAGCTTTAACGCCTTCCCTGATGTAATACGTTGAGGGATTTGATGTTGAGGGATGCGAATATTTAGGAAGAATTTAATTTTTTTGCGATTTCCTCGCACAACTACAAATCTTCACATTGAATAATTTAGAAAAGGCGACTTTTCACAAAATCATATGTATCGCAGGGTGGCAAATTAAAAAACTAAATCATTTTATAAAATTAAATACTTAACAATTTTTTTTATAAAATCACGTTTTTTTACAAAATCTCGATTCTTAATTTCAGGATATTCTGAAAATTCATTGCCTGAGTATAAAAGAATGGCATTTTAATAACATATTTATTTACCTTGTTAAACTGTTGACTCACTTTCGGTGAAAATAGACTCTTTGTTAAACAGCAAAATGTTATGATAACAGCTTGAGACTTCCGAAGATATTTTTGGAGACAACATTAATATAACTAAGAAATATTTAAATTTCCGAAAATAAACTTTCTCCTGCCAACGTGTGAATAGGTCAACCCTGATTTTCCCTGCATACTGAGCAATATAGCGTGTTAATTTTGTGTCCGTGAGTCCTCACTTGGTTTATATTGGTCACTAAAGTTGGTTAATGAATCCTTTCCTTTCTTCCGTGGGCGATCTCCATTTTAGTAGATCGCGTTGCATTTCTCGGTTACAAAACCGAAGGTTCAATGAGCACGGCACGGCCTGTGCAGATAACGAAGCTTGGCCCAACAAAGTAATCATGCAGACACGATGGTCTCTCAACGCCAAAAAAGAAAGCTTCTCCAACTACGATTAGAGCAATTTGAGTTGTCCTGGGTAAGTGATTCGCTTGCGATAGAATAGGAGCAATATTTAAATACTGCAGCAAAGTTGCGATGTACCTACGCCATGTTTTGGGAGGTTTGTTTCCCTTTATGACAATATTGCTTCAGTTAAAGCCTTGGGGTAAATTGACGTGAAAAAGACAAGTAATCGAACCAGGGATTATTAGTGGATTCTCTTACCAATCAAGTCATCTCGTGTACATATCTGATTACAGTTTTAGGGAAACTTTATTGCCTAAGCGATAGATTGCCTTGGCTCCGTCTTAGCAGCACCCGCAGCACCCTCCGCCACCACGGCCCTCGCGGAGGATTCCAGCCATTCTACAAATAGGTAGAAGACAAATACTTTCAAGGAACTTAGAGAAATGGTAGAAAGGGATGATAAAAAACTTTGGCCTTAAAGGTAGAGATAGGTATAGATAAAGTTTCATTGTTAGCAGGACCATCGATATTAACAGACTTTTTCACATCCATTTATTCTAAAGGTTAAGTCGTGGTGGCACATTCAGTATTAACATCCTCTCCTTTGCTTCAGTTCTTTCTGATTTTATGCTTGCATTGCTTTGAAAGGTTGGAGTATCTAATTATGTAGATGACAATATCGCAGAAACGTTCGTTTAAAATTAAGACCTAAATAATATTTAGCTTTCTGAGATTTTATGGTATGTACAGTTTGTACAGTCTTCCCTTGCCACTGCGCGCCTCGACTTTCACGGCTTCACTCCATCTCGGTTTTATCTCCAGCCTCTTATAATGTTAAAAAACGTAATTATATGGCAAACAGATTTTCAATGCTCTATCTACTAAAATACTCGATTTATAAATAAATAAACCTACTTCGCGGAAATACACATATATCGCGGAAGAGTCTGAAACTGATTAACCGCGATAAACGAAGGCCGACTCAGTTGATTAATCTTGAATGTTGATATGTACTTGAATAAAATTCAGGAAGTCTGTGGTTTTAATTTTCGAGTTTATGGGCTATTATCGGTCATTGTTAGCAACTTTTTAGATTTCGTTTACTTGTAGCATTTTAATTTACTTAAGCCACGATAAATCCTTCAGATTATTTAACAAATACACACCAGTTTGTGCGAATGCGTTTGTGCGAATAGCACTAGCTTACAGTTACTTAGGAAATCCATCGATATATTGTTCCATTTCATTTGTTTTTTCGTATAATATCTGTTTAACGAATAATTTCCACTGCAATAAAATGAGCTTAGTTGTGATGAAAGTTTCGGTAAATCTTCCCATTTTTCCCATCCACTTTCTCATTTCTCTTATTCGATATATCAAAAATAACAATCGTTTTCCGAACAAGAACCTTGAATTTTCCAGAAATTGGCGTTTCTTACACATTTTAACGTTAAAAATGATCAATTTCACATTCTTTTATATAGCTAATTGACCTCTTGGAATTTTATAATTTGAAAGGAAGCAGAAGATTTCACTTAAACTGAGGCAAGGGATACACTTTCCCGGAAGCTAAAAAAACACTTCAGTTATCATATTATCCGCTTTACGACATAATACATATGACTTCACCAAAAGAACGAGCTAATTGATATTTGAGGACTTGGTAGTTAGTCTATATATATACTGGTCAGCAGTGACAAAGACATACTCGACGTTTTTTTAGTTGCTTGAGTGTTAAAATAATTTTCTACCAAACCTATTCGAAAGATATACGTAAAGATCTTTAAAAATACGGGAGAACAGCTGCATTGAAACCTGCAATATTTTTATTTATTTCCGAGTTTTGCTCTGGATTTGAACCTCTTCAAATGGTATAATATCATGTAGTTGAATTAAATACAAGTGTTATAGTCATCTCTGTTAAGTCTCCAATCGATGATAAGGCTTTCGAGTATCATAAAATCTAGTAAAAATTACAAATGTCTGTAATCTCTACCAAATTTATCTTTCAGATTTAATTTCAATCTTTGTGGAACGTAAATTTCGGGGAGACATTTGAAAATTGCATCGAGCTAATTTTTTCCCTCAGTCGATATCTCTTTCGATTCTAAGTGCTTCGGTCGTATTCTCGTGTACTACTCCAAAAAAGTAGAGCATGGTGTAGTAAATTTACATCGTAATTACTTTAGTAGAAATACAGGAAGTCTCGTTATAGTGATTTAAGCCATGTGTTATCTGTGTGAGGGGTCTTAATCTTCAGTTTTCGTTCCACCGTAACGGAGATAAACGTAATTAACTTAGTGTTTCTAAAATTAACCGTACCTAGATGGTAACAGCTCTATTCAATATTTCACTTCCTATTATTCCTCGTGATATTTCGTAATTATGTAGTTCCAAGGGAAATTGTCGAAAGCTAATAAACTAGAGTACCTAACGAATGCGTGCGGAAGAAAGGTCAATGACAGCGGCATTTCCACCTTGATTGGAAACACCCTCGATTTTAAGGCTCTAGGAGGACATCTTCTCTTATTTTTCCTTATATACCCTCTCTTCTATATTCCCTTCTATGTATCCAAAGAGATCGACTAGAAATTAGAATAAACTTCAACTAATCTTATCAATTTAATTTTCAATTCGTATCTTTTTCAGAATTTATTTTGTTCAAAACTAGCCGAAATTTCTGTTAAATGTCAACGGGTAAAAGAAAAACTAATAAACACAATACTGGTTGCGACTTACTGGGCTCTCTAGAAAATAATATACAGTTCGCTTCGTTACTTTAAAAAAGCGTCGACGGTTCACTTATGGAATATGCATGCGAAATATGCAAATGAAGGATTTTAGATAGCAGTTTAAAATAAGTACACATAACTGGACGAATTAATTGTCTATAAATAAAATATATAAATGTATAGGGTAATCAAAGCACTAAACATACAACAGCATTTTCTTTCACACTTCCTTTTTGTCAAAAATCTTCCGAATTCTCCACAAGTTTTTCCCTTCTCTTCCACAGCACTTACAAATATCTTATTTCTCAATCCCTTGCTCGTGGAAAAGGAGCGTTAAACTGTCAATGTCTGGATAACCAATAGACACTCTTACATGGCATTATGTTTGATCCAGAGGTTTGTTTATCATAACAGAAATTGCTCGAATCACAGGAAATTGCCTCCCTTTCAAAAAGGATGTCTTTCTACCATTATATTCGAGTACGTCCACAATATATTCTTACGGGTAATTGCATGAGCTTGGCTTCAGATATAGCGTTCGAGGGAACTGGTTCTTTATAAATCTAATTTTCCTTTGTTTCATCAAAATTCTCGCAATTTCAAATCGAAAACAATATTTCACGACCAAAATAAGAATTTCTATTTCCTTCGGTGCTGATATTTATTTCGTACGACCATTCTTTGGAATGTAATTCTGCAAAAGAAATAATCCCAACGATCGATAAAAATGAACTTTAAATGTATTTCTTACGGGAACTCTTTGTTTCGTCTTGTGCGAATCGAGGACCATCAGGCAATCAAAATGTAACCAATTATCTGCTTAGGGAAGTCATTAAAGAATCTTTAAAGTTTGAAAGCTATTCAAATTTTGTTTATCCGTGAACACAGTCACACCACACATACAAACCTTTTATGTTATTTATAACATATATAAGGAAGACATTGAATGAGGAAAAATTCGAAGGCTTTGCGTATACGGTATTTTTCCGTCCTTCGTCCTACAAACTACTGGATAATTTCCTGGAATACTGCTTGTAATCCTTTCTACAATACACTCGATGTTTTCCACCATTTATTGGGCATTCCTCTTGGTCTCCTACCAATATTTCATTTTGTCATTGTGCAGGGACGGATCTAGAAAAATATTTTGAGGGGGCGGGGGTCCGATCGAAAAATTTAAAAATAAAAGATATTTCGGCTTTCACAAAGTGAAGTTAGGATTGTGTTAGACAAACTCGGATTTTTTCGCTAGTGATTGCTTATTAAATTGTGTGTTTATTTGCGTTATTTGAGTTTCATTTTCGAAAAATAGGCACAAGTGATATTTCGGGGGGGGGGGGGGGTCCGGACCCCCAGGAACACCCCCCTGGATCCGTCCCTGTCATTGTGAGAAGAAGAAACCTGGAAGATAGAGAAAGAGAACGGCGGATGAGACTAATTCTTAACAATTAGCCATTTGTCACGCAATAGATAAGAGTTTAATGCTCACTATCGTCCTTAAATTTGATAATATAAATTTGTTGCAGCAAAAGAGGGAGGGATGAAAACAAATAGAGGAAGTTAACCAGCTGGTTAAACGGTTTATTTGTATGGACTCGTCTCGATAGATAAAAAATAAAAGAGACTCAACAGAGATTTAACAAAACAGATTCAAACCAAACATGGTCTTACCTTGCAGGAAAAGAAAGACGCAAGATATCCTATGAATTATCCTTTGAACGCTATGGAGCCTCATTCAAGACAACAAAGAGTCGCATGCGGTTCATGAGCCTTGGTTTGGCCACACCTTACATGTATTGAAATTTACTCACTTTATTTGCCAAGGATTTTAGACTGCAAGGGAGGAATGAGATTATTCATGAATTGAGTAGCTATGGAAGAATTGTTCGAAGGTCTACTGTAAATCTTCGGCGGGGTAATAAGCGTGTCTCTAAACTTCGAGGATAAGTTTTGACTTGGAGGGAGAGTAATAGTGGCTCAAAAATGGAACCGTGCGAGACGTCACGGTCAATTGCTATTATAGAGGGGTATTTATCATTAGTGAAGCAAGTATGGATCTTCCAACTAAATCAGAGGAAAACCACGATGATGAAGAAGAGGAAAGTTTAAATCTTTCTCACTTTGACAACGAATAAATCGATCGGTGCTGAATCATAGACTCCAAGATCAATCAACGTGAGAATAATGATTTTCTTAGAGAGATCTTTGGACGTAATACTCTCTCATGATTAAAAGATGCTCCTTTTATTTCACTATCAAACTGGCCCTCGTCGTTGACAATTAAGGAATTATTGCCATCTCAATCCGTACCGTGCGAGACCGAACCTAGTTTGATCGCAATTTTTGCGGCCTTTAACCGAAACCACGTAAATAATACGTAAACAGGAAGTCGCGCTTCCGAGTATCGGACTCGGGTTTTTAATCCGCCTGAAGGTTCGTTCTTTTATCGCCCGGGGGAGAAGAAGCTGTAGGTGGCACTGCGGGCGCGAGTGATGCAGGTCGGAAGCGGCGCCCTTCTGGAATGTCTCCTTGAGGGGCTGCGTGGGACGCGCGCTTCTCCTCATCGCCACCTGCGGCGCACCTGAGGCCCCCGTCTTGAGATTTCATCCAGTGAGGCCGAAAGCCGAGTGGAAGGAGCACATGTACTGAGCTCCTGAGTTTCGCTTTCTCTAGTGTGTGTTGTGCTCAGTGCCCCACTTTGGATTTTACGGAGTTCTGCGGAGGAACACCGTCGGGTGGACATTTAATCGGGATAAATAGGTAAGATCGGCCGGGAATCCTCTGGAGTGGGCGTGCCTGCGTTAATCGCATTCCACGTCGACTCGAATACGTACGTGATCTCACTGCTCTCGCCGACGACGATGGGGTCCCCTTCATTATCTTCCGGAGAACTCCTCCTCATCCCTCGACGTACACTACGTACGAAATCCCAGCTCGCGGCAAAAGCTCTCTCGGGGCTTCTCATTCGAAATTTACGAGTGAGTGATCCTTGCATTTCTTTAACGTGTTGTTCGAGACATTCTCTCACCCGTTTCCGTGTTCGCTTTTTTCCGCTTCCCGGAGAGCTTCAATGGATAGCGATCTCTGCCCTAATGGGAGATTTATAATCATTTTCCACTCTTCGCTGATTTTACGTTTCGTAATAGATCCCGTCGTTTCATACCGCCGATGGATTTCTCCCGCCGACGTAAATGAGAGCGGAGCACATCTGAGCCTCAGGACCGACTTTCCAAAATGCGCTGCTTTGATAATTACGTTTTCGGAATCGAAAGGAGCAGTTCCTCGTTCCTCATTCGCACCACGGAGGAATCTCTCCGCAGCTGTCTGGATGCAGCCGTTTAAATATCGTTTCCGTGTCGAGTTGTTTATTACTTCTGCAAGAGTAAATTCTAATACTGCGACTTTGTTCTGCAAGGATTTAGAAGTATCATTGTTCGAGGGAATACTCTCTTTAGAGCTGGGAATTTCTCCTAAAGAGGTTGATTATACCATGGAAGGGTTAACTTCCTAGACCTAGGTGTACGTGCGCAAAGAAAGTCCGAGAACCTCTCCTTCCTCAATCTGTATGGGAGATTTTCGCGGTGTTCAAGAATAGCACTTGCGCAATGCATCTCCCACGGAATCGCGGATGGCGACCAATTGGCTGACACAGAGTTATGTAAATATTTAATTGCTGCTCTACATGTGCTTTTCTAACAAGAAAATTAAAGGATGACGACATAGTGGAGAGTGAACAGTGTTTGGTCCAGTCATCTTCCCTTAAGCGTTCTGTTTACATGGTGATAACGTTCTCACGCTTTCTAATGCTGCTAATTTCAAAGAAATATGAATCAAACGAATGTTTATAATAATGTATGTTACAAGCATACAAGGATGTAGGTAAATTCAAGATTAATTAAAAACATCTATTAACTGAAAAGTATTACCTGCTTTATATAAGAAGTACGTATATATATATATATGTTTATATCTAGCAGGCCATTAGAACAATTAATCAAGCGCAAAAGCTATTTAAATTTACTCGCACTTTAAAATCATAGTCATAGAAATTTGTTTTTAAGTCTTTGGTAGTTCTTTTTTTCCCAAAACATAGCAAATGCTGATTAGTTTATTAGTCGATAAAACGGAATCTACGGAAGAGAATTTTTCTGCTTTACTCTCTACTCAGTTCTCAACTTATTACTCGTTGCAGTGCTTCCTTCCTTAGCTAAGATAGCCTTTCCTGGATAAATATGCTCTCGGAAGAATGCTGGTTCTACTCCCATAACGAAGAGATCCAAACAAAGCAGCGATCAAAATTATCTTACGGTAAAATCAAAGAAGTGTACTGTTAGGAAATCAAGATGGATTGAAGCAAAGCCATTATTACGGCGTAGCGCCTCGAGATTAAATCAATGTTTTGAGATGGTGTTCATAACTGTGCTGCGAAATACCTTCTTCGGGAGGCGGAAATGGGAGAAGAACTATTGACGCCAGTCGCACCATTGGCGCACGTTTGCTTCTTTTCATACTCATTTTTATAACGACCGGAGGAAACCGAGTCCGTAACGCACAGAGCAGAAATGGAAAGGGTGATCCTTCGATAAGGTCCAATATTTATTGTTTAGGGAACTGCAGCAGTTGCATTGAAAAGATACAGTTGCCAAAGCTATCTCGTGTCTTTCAAACCACATCCTATGGTAGGCGAAAACAGGGCCATGGACAGCGACTGAACGGAGATCGCTCCGAGGAGCCCTCGTATTGAAATCTGCATTTTCATCTCCAAGCATCCGAGTTTGTTACTTTGTGTTGCATTGATGCGTTCGAGTGGGATGTATTTCCTTGGAACAGTAGCGTGTAACTCTTCGTTGAAGAGATTTAAGTTTTAAAGAGCTGCTCACATAATCTACCTCTGTGTCCCTCCTACACCCTTCGAACCTCTTAGGAAACAAAAGGAGACCCTTGTATCCCCCCCGTCTCAACCTACTGTCAGACTTTTACAGGTAGCTTCACACCTGAATACAATTGTTTTTCTTTTTACTCTTATTCTATCAGTCTCATCAAAGATTCCCCTACGTGCGTGAAATACGTTTATCCTCTTCTCACAACAAACGTGCTGTCTTGGAATATTCATAGCAATAATACGAGGTTTTAATTCAAAAGAAATAAATACCCATATCCGGTAGGGTCTTTAAATTTTACCTGCATATTTATCTATCACACCATTCAACTATACCAAATCCTCAATCATGGATTTTTTAAATTTAAATTTTCCATAGGAGCCTTTTAGATGGATGGATAAACATTTCATTGGCTAACAATTTTAATTGCCTTTTAGACTTTTTAAATAGTAAAAAGCTAAGAGTGTAGGATGTACTCTTTTCTGTGATATATTTCTTCTGCAATTCTATTATTTTTAAATTATGCAAAAAAGTCACCTTCTCTAGCTTTGCAGTATTCAAACACAGAATTTTTCTTATATTAAGATACCTATTTCGCGACAAATTATCTTAGAAAGCAAGGAAAGGCTAAGAAAACGTTTCTGAGGTCTTTGAATATTATCTCCCAGTAAGGTCCTAATTGGTCGTTACAAGGTGCATTTTCTTCCGCTGGTTAAGCGATTGTATCACTCAAGGTTTCGTGTATTTTCTTTTTAACAAACACCGCTGTTTATTCAATATACCCCAGGAACTTGATATGCTAGGCTTCTCAATTATTTTTCGACCAACCGGAGTATTTATTTTTTTTAAACGACGACTTCTTGAGCATTGCATGGAGCAAGAGTTGGTTAGTTAAGAAGCATTGATGCGTTACCTCAGCGCAGAAATGTTAAGAAATTCTGTCCTAGCGTATCGCAGGCGTTGCATTTTGTTTGTCGGATAGCGAAATGCAGAAGGAAAATCACTTGAGTCGTATCACTGGCCATTTTGGCGGAACTTAAACATAAAAGACGTTTCCTCCGAGCAGAAAGATTAAGAAACAATTTCTTAGAGAAAGAGATACTTATTGAGACACTTGTCCGCGAAAACTGTTGTACAACATTGGCTTCTTGATCGCTTGAGGTACTGCTAATATACGTAAGATGTTTATTCACCCGGAAACGTTTTATCCTTGGAGACGAGGAGCTTGAAGTTTACCAACATGACGTAATATCATTAGCAATGTCAGTACCGCTTTCGAGGAATAATTTTTTCAATGGTGAAAGTTTGCATTCAGATTTAATACGGCAATTGGATAATCGTATGCTTTACATTTCGTCAATGTGTGATACGAGAGTGCATAGATGTCCTTGTGACTTATCCAATGGATCTGAGTATTCAAGTTTGTTTTCTCATTGATTACACAGCCAAGTTCAAAATGATTAAAGCGCCAACAGATATAACCCATGAGTAAGTGGCAAACAACATCCTTGATTGTGGGGGAGTAGGAAAGTATGATACTCTGAATAACTGTGATAAATACCTCATTTTTCCAAAGGATGCTATTCTCTCTGAATGCATTTTGGAAATAAAGTTATGATAAAATAAAGATTATCTATAATTATTGAGTGTCCTTCGGAGGGCAGTCAAGGATAGGCAGGATACTTTCCTGAAGTATCGAAAATTACCATAATTCCCGTAATTATTGATTATTCCCATAATTAATGTAAGAACTCTCTTGCCTTCCCAGATCTTCCTTTTGGAACTAGCCTTTTGTCTTTCAAGTTACTACATCTATCTTATACCCCAGGATGCCACTTTCGATAGTTTCGTCAAAAAGTCGGTTTCTATTGATCAATCGCCCTTTGTAGTTAGGGGCGCAGAGAACTTCAAGAAGCTGACAATGGTTTTCATCATCTGATTAGGAATGAAAGCGAAGTCTTGAGTCAATGTGATGAAGTTCCGCGTCGATTCAGGATTCCCCTTTTACTACGAAAACAAGGCGATTCCTCATCTCTTTAACGCCCTCTGATTTCCGGTGACCGTGGCACCGATCGACACGCCGTCGTGGGTGGAGGAGAAAGTTGACGACCTTAAGAAAAACTCTTCACCAACTTGCTGACAATTATAAAATCATCCGGTAATGAATGAGTAAATGCATTCAACATTCTCTTTTATCGGTGAAGTCATCGAAGTGGTTGGAAAACTGAATCGACGTAACTGTGGCATCGGGATGTCACATATGCTCCTCTATTTCCAATTGTATTGATATATTGTCTATTTTACTTTTCTTCCAGCTCTTGAACCTATCGCATTAAAAAAATCAATGTTAGGGATTTTTTATTTTGTGTAAAAATATCCAGTAAATACATTCTCCAATCACATTTTTCCATCAGAATGTATCAAGTTTTTCTCCTTCTGATCGGCTCTTTTTGCCGGTTTATCCATTAGAATTCGCTTCAACGTGCCCAAACGAAAATCTTATATATTGATTTCCAACATTGGATAGGTAAATACCTATAGTATACATATCTCAGATCTGTCGTACACCTTTGCGTAAGCATTTCAAATGTTAAATAATTCATCAAAATACGTAGAAATTGCATTCAGGTTTTCCCAAAAAATTGTGTTTGTGTCCGTATACGTCTCATGCACCAGGATTTTTACCCATTTCGCAAAGTAATTATCATAATGATGGCTATAGGTTTACTCTTTTTTTATAAGCAGTAATTTGATAATTATTAATTATTATCAATTGGTTGGCGAATTTTTATTTGTTTAATTGGTTGGACCTGTTTTTATCATGCTGTCATTATTCCCTAGCCTGAAAATTTCTTGTCTATTTATTGGTTACTTATTTTTATATTTACAAAACCTGTATGGAAAATCCAATTTTTTGTTTGGGGTGCATAGGGTTATTTTCAGCGTATGAAGAAAAATACGAGCCATCTAACGGGTGCTATTTAATTTTAAAATTTTGAAAAAAGTTGGATATCGTCAGACATACCCAAATTACAATGTTTTGATTTTATTTAAATATAAAAATACAGGTAAAAAAAGATTGTTTATCATGATAAATGAAATTCCGTGTAAAAGATGTTTATGAGAACTATTTCTGAATTCCCCAAAAATATTTCCTAAAGCCGAACTATTTTGTAAGTTCCTCGATAAGTTTGGTGTTCGCAAAATCGCAACTTTTATAGAGAGAGTTACTTAGCGGTCAGTTACTCCACTCAGTGGGAGCAAAATCTTAACTATTGAGTCTTTATTATTGTAGAATCGTAATTGTTAAAAATTTGACTTAGTGTATAGGCAGATTAATTTACACCGTTGTTTTTGCAAGAAGAAACGGGGTCATTCTTTTCAATTCCTACTCTAGGATGTTTCTGAGAAATATTTAAAACATTAGTTTGGAATCTTTCAGAAGTAAATTATATCAACCAGAAAGTAAGGATATTTTTATACTTATATACTTAAAGAATAATGCAGTATCCTCAGCATCACATATATGTGAAACAACAAAATGTTTCTTCTAAATCATTTGAGTTCCGTTATAAATACATTTGAATTTAATTTGGGTTTCTCATGAATTATATAATAATATTTAAAAAAATATCAGAAGATAGCTTTTGCTCTTTTGAATTTCTTTCCTTTGTCTTAACGATAATGGCAATGTTTTTACTAGATTCATATTAATTATTGTTTGAATGTATAACTGGACCTGTGAAAAACGTGGCTTATAAAACACAACGGCCTAGTCGGCGATATTGTTTAGCACATGGCAACGATGATGTCAGAAACCGTTGGAGGCAATTCAATTTTCAGGAAATTTTTCGTGAATCACACTCCATCCGTGAAGGGAATGATTGACCTGTATTCAATATGAGAACATCTAACTGATACAGATGATTATCAGAAATTAATAAGAGAGCCGTAGGAGAGGTGTAATGTTTGCGATTTTCTACTTCACGTTACTGTATTTAAGAAATTTATGAATCAGAGCGTTAACGTTTCGCTTATTTTATTAATAGTCTCGCTGAGACCGCTTCTACATGGGAGTGATTAGAAATTATTTTTGCGGATGGATGGAAGAAAAGATGGAAATTACTGGAACGAATATCTCAAAGTTACTAAAATTTTACACCTAGAAACATCGAGATTATGGAGATACAGAAGAGTAGAGGCTTTAATTGTGAGATTGATTTGCTCGCACGATTTTATAACTGTTTATTTTAATTAATATGTGATTGACACAATTTGAAGAACATGGGAATTCCTCCTTCATGAGGAGGAATTGCTTCTACCTTCATCCCAAACGAGTTGTTATGGATCATGAAATAGTTCGTCTAATTGAGTACTTGAAAGGAAAACCTCGAGTCGGTATGATGAAGCGGAGGTCTTTTCATGTGAAAGAATCAACCTCTCGTTCTAGATTATAGCGACTTGTCATTAAGGTGAACAATTTCCCATCAGTTTGATTCCACGCTGTTCATTCCCTTGTATCTGGCTTCAGTTTTTCATGATGCCTATATATGGACTTTATTAAGGAGAGATTGAGACAAAGACTTCTCTTCTATCTAACCTTTCATCAGTGATATTTGTTTGGTGCTGCGCTGCTATTGCCACTATTTGATATAGTTCTCCTAAGCTCTACAGCTTGGGACGGGGTGCTTCATCAACTATCGAGAAACACACCCAACCATTCTCTGATCAGAAAGAAAGATCAGCAAGGATTCGAACCCGGGACCTTGGAATTGGAGCAATATCGTAGCTAGACGCTAAACACCGGTCTTGGTGGCCTTCTAGCTACGATTAATAACACAAATAATGTATAGGTGAACAGAGATAGAAAGGAAAACATTAGGAGGGTGTGAGAAACCTGCGCAAAAATACAGATAGTACAAGCTAAAGTTGTAAAGTAAACCTGTGTTTAAAATGGTAAGCCTATATGAGGAGTCAGATGCTTTATTTAAATTATCACGAGTAATGAATGTTCTTGCTCCTCTCAATTAAACATGTACAGCAATTTAAATCAGGATAATGATGAAAATGTGCAATTTTAAGTTTGGGAATGAAATCTTGATGCAATTCTTATTGTGAGTGCTCTGTGAGGAAGTTCTGAAATTAAAGGAAAAGGATATGAATAAAGGAAAATAGAGAAGAAAAGTAACTTGACCTCTTGTATCGACCGCTGTAAGAGTGTTTCCATTCATAGGATACACCGAATGCTTGATTCGATTGCATTCTGGTTGGAAAAGACCTATTTACACTATCAAGGGAAGTAATGCACGGTGGTTGTGAGACTTTTGAAGGAAATAAGCGAAAAAGCTTCGAACAGTTCAAAAGTTGGAAGTTGATAGCGAAAATAAAATAGGAAATTATGTGATTTCATGAAGAAGGGATGCAGTTAGAAAAAAATGATTGCGGTTTTAGATAGATTTCCGATTATGAGCTTCAATAAAACTGTCATAGAAAAACCTAGCTAAAATAATAAATGGGTGGAAATAACTGTGCATAAATTCCACTTCAAAAAGTTATTTCCTCCCATTTATTAGGATGGTGTTCCACAAAGTTAAAGCTTCTTTGATTGATTTCTAGCTAAAAAAATTAACTAATTTTGCTGAGTATTATCCCAGATAAGGGAAAATCGTATTTCAGGTTGGGCGACCTTGCCTATTCCACCGTTAATATCTCCAAATCAAGACTCTCAATCTATTTCTCTCCAGATCTCCCATAGTGCATATTTTTCCTTAATATAAATTATCCTGAGATAGTAAAAGTTTTTCAAGGAGTTCTCCAGCGTGATAGGGATTTATTTATCACAAACATATTTTCACAAATGACAAACCTTATAATGCAATTTTCTTGGAAAACGGTTGTAAATGTATTTCGTATTAGCTCCCGAGTTAGAGGTCTATTATTATTGTTATCTGTTCTTCGAATTTTCAGTCTTAATTAATATTAAAACGATAAAGAATTTAAAATTGCTATGAGAGTTATGTCGTATTAATATATTTGAAGGGTTCTCTAGTGATCAATGTTATTATAGTAACGGCTGGAAGAAAAACAACTTGTTAGAAAAACATCTGAATAATAGCTATCAGGAATCCCTTTTAAAGTGCCTCTTTAGAAATTCTCGATGACTCATAAAATATATGGATCAATAATATGACTATGACACTCGTGTCTGATGTTTACCTAACTTAACAGTACCTACTTACTCACGAGTGAAAGCAGGAAAACATTCTGCAATTGGTCGAATCCAATATGATCAATGGAGATATGCTTTACCTTTCGGGTTTGTTTGAATTAAAAAGAGTTTCACATCTTTAAAATACAGGACGACCGTGCATCAATATGGGGCTGGTACAAACTCGTATTTATGCGATAGCATCGCTATTGAATATGGAAGATACGTTGATGAGATGTGCTAATCGTTGTTTTATCTTACGTCGAAGAAGGTGCTGCAGTAAATTAAACAAAATCCCCCCACATTATGGTTATAACTCAACTTATGGAGTTTTCGGATGGATTCTTTACCAAACGGTGGTTCTTCGCTTGACGTGAGATGTTTTACTATTCCGTGTGTCATTGCGTGGGTTTTTAAATATCGCTATTGTTCCTGTTCTCACAATTTCTTTTCTTCTGCAGAATTGCGATGGCGCCCAGTCGAGCGGCGGCCGTGGTGCTCTTGGTGCTGGCGGCGGTGCTCGAGTCCTACGCCCATGTGGCGCTCACCTACCCACAGGCCAGGATGTACCAGCTCGATTTCCTCGACAACTCACGCACCAAAGGTCCTTGCGGAATGCCAAAAGGTAAATAATTATAAAAATCTCGCCGCTTCTTGCTTGGCATTCCTCAATGGTCAATTCGGATCCATGGTTCGAGATTGACCTATCATTACTTCGTCGAAACTAAGGTTTTCTTTGCCTAAAAATAATTGCGGACTTTAATGCTTAATTATTCTTGAAAATAACGGAAATCGGGAACTGTTTGGTAGATTCGATTATTTTTATAGTTAACTCGATACTAAATGCGAATATGTCAAACCCAAATATATAAGAGTCACAGGTGGATAAGATAAAATTTGTTTCTATAATAACTGCTTCTTCATGGTCAATTTATGCGTTTATTTCTGGCTTACATTTTTGCAGTGACTTGAACGACTATTTAAATTTTCATAGAATGTCTTGATCCTTCAAGCTGTTGGTAGCTAATTTGATAATTTTAGGATTCAATCCATGTAGGAGCCCTCGAATTCCAAATAGGAGCCTTGAAAATGATGACTTCATGGACATATTGATGCATTCGATCATTGTAAAGACCACGTAAGGGTGATTATTTGCATACATTATGTTTTAAAAAGCCAACTTAAATGAAAAAAAATTTTCCTCAACGATTATTTCGCCATACCTTGAGAGGCTGGCCTTTTTTGGTCGAGAACAATTGATAGAGGCGTTACGTACGTGCTTAGGTGCGAAGAGTGTGCGCTCCCCACAGAAGAGGGCGTTGCCTGGGTAATTAGTGATTCCGATCGCCGATTCATATCTATTGTTCTCCCGGCATAAACTGAGCTCCTAAATTGGATTGTGAGTGTAGGACTTGCATCTTCAAAGCAAGCGTCATCATTTAAATCTGACATCGGTACATAATGAAGCCCGATGTCCTCTGCAAGGATCACTAATTACTTTTACTACTGATCCAAATCGAGTGATATCGCATTGATCGAACCTGAAACCTACGTCATCCGCCGTCAGTTCTCATTTGTTTGAGTGAGATCAGCAATTCTCCTCATTTTTGGCTTCTAAAATTCAAAATCTCCTCCTAATATCCAATAATATTCATAATAAATATATGAGTCAACTAAATCCCTAGGAAAAACGGACATAAAAAAGTCTGACTGTCTCCGCCCACCTTGTTTGAAGTCAACCTACATCCTCTTCCGTCTGCCAATATTACAAGTCAACATTTTATCGATTCGAATCTAGGTAGAGACTTCAATGGGATATTATAGAAACCTTCAATGACATGCTATCGACACTAGAGAATGCCACCGTAAGATATTAGGAGGTATTCTTAAAGGTAACCTATGACGAATGGTATTGATGAAGAGTAAGAGATTGGTAAAATCCTGTTTCTGAGATTTTGCTGTATTGGTGAGAAATATGCATAAAAAAGGGAATCAAAAGAATGGATGTCTTCGATATGTAAGTGTGGTCTAAAATGGAAATAATGGTTTGAGTTGATGGAAAAAAATTAGGAAGTTCTGGAAACTGTGGGAGAAGAGATGGTTTGATGGAAGAAATCAAGTGGAGGCAAGAGAATGGGCGTGTCAGATACTGAGAGGAAATAGATTCTAAAAGAAGTCACTTTGATGGTATGTGTCTGATTTTTTCGTCTGGAGTATCCTTTGGCTGGCAGCGTGGAGGAAATTTGAACATTTGGTAGCAAACAAGAAATGTAACTTAATATCTTTACTTCAGGTAGGTTAAGAAAGTAGACGGAACTTCTTGTCATTCTCGGTGTTTTGCTAAAGATCGAAGCTGCATTTTTTAATCCTTCTAACTCTGTGCGTGAAAGTTTTTGAATCAAGAGTTGATACTAGTAGTTACTACTACTACTTAATACATCCATTTCGTACTTATGCATCTAAAATGATTCAGCATTAAAGATGCTGATTGTTGATTGGTCCCTCTCCGATTTTCAAGGACCATATCTTTACCATCCGTAGCCCTGGATTTTTCTTCTTTGGGCGCCATTATCTTACAAGAGTCAATTTTAATTCCCTTACAATCGTCTCCATCGCCTGTAGTTGCGATCATCTGGGATGAGTAGCGAATTTAGTTCTGACAAAGAATGACCGGAATGAAGACCGCGATCAATGTAAAGTTAAAACCACTACCAAAGCCAGAAGAGTCGCCTCAGATATGATTTTGAGCTGTATGAATATACATTTTTCCTGTAAACAATATATATTTCGGATAGATGCCCGTGGAGTCAACGAATTACGATATTTCAGTCAATCAAAATGCAAAATTAGATTAAAGCCAAATTTTATGTAGAAACAATAGTGCCTAATTAACACGAAATTTCTTCGTAAATTTGATTGAGGAAGATTTTTTCATTCCATCACACACGTATCAGTTCAAAAGAATTAGTGGTCGATTCTCCCAGCAATTATTTAAATACCGAATCCAACATTGGCTCAACCCGTTGACTCTGTTCATTCCAAGTCTTCGCCTATTTTTTCGATTAGTCTCAGTTTTTTAGCATTTGAAATCTTGTGGCAATGAACACCGCCGCAACACGTGATCATGGCTGACTTCCGGGAATTCAGGCGAAGAAAGGGGAACGTTTTGCTCCATCAGTTTGTGACCGTACATTTCCGATATTTGCGGTTCAGCGTTTCGAACGTAAAACAACATTTATAAACCTTTCACCACACTTGGGTCCCAAGATTCTTGGGTGTTTTCGTGTCCAAGACTGGGAAAATAGGCAACGTGCTCCACTCTGGAGAATTTTCATTCTTAGAGTTTTGATCCCTGGTTCTTTTATCCTTGCGTACGTCTTTTAATTCGAAGAATTTGTAACTTCTTTACTTATATTTATTTCGTTTTATCAATCAGATTGCATACGTCCCTTCTCTTAAGGACCCAACCCGCTATTTCTTGTCGGACTTTCAGCGGTCTTTCTTTACCTCTACTATCTCTTAATCTTTGTTTTCCTGCTCCCACCCATCCTCACTATTTGTCCATGCGCTCCCTAATTATTCAGCCGTTACTGTCTCCAGGGGGAGGGGAAGAGGGGCTAGCTGGCCTCACCTCCTCCCTCAGGTAAAATAAATAAAAAGTCAAAGTCCCTTATTTTTATTGCCCATATTTTAGTGGTGCAGTCTATTTCCATACCATTTTATAAACACAAAATTTTCTCTCAACATTCTTTAAGTCGTGCATCACGCAAGCTGGGCGCAAGCAGCCAAAGATTTGTTGCAGATCTATGAATCTAGGGTTTGATATTAGAGGAATTATTTAGATTTGATTCTATAAATTTCTATTCGCCTTGAAATATAAATATAATATTGCTATATTTTCTGCGCCTGCATGATGAATAGATTCCACACGGATTTCAAATGCACATGGCCGGTTGTATATGAATTTTAAATATCTGGGTGATGAATAATCTTTCGTTCCAAGTTCAGTTTAATTTCATACGTATGCGCTGAGCATACGTGTGTCGACATCCGAATGGGAAAGCACGGAGAAGATAAGACGTGAAGTTGAAATACAGTTTACGACGAATAGAACTGTAAATGGCATTACGATTTTTGAATCACGTTGAAGGAATCATCTCTAGCGTCATTTCTTTATTTTCTTACTGAGCTCAGATTTCGCGAGAATTCAGTGAGAGTATTTTTTTAGCATTTCCGTTTGAAATGAGTGACCTTATCAAGGAAACGTTTTTATCTTTAGGAAGCTCTCAGAAATTAGTGATAGGATATTCCCATACTCCGCTTGATCTCATTGAGACAATATACAGAAGGCACTAGGCCATTTCCTCATTCATTCATTAAACTTCATCACAGAAATTAATCAGTGAAACCATTCCCGTTATGTTCTTGGTAATTGCGCATAGAAATATCAAGATAATATTTAAGCAGAATAAGTGGCGCTGAAAGTAGTTTTAATTCAGCCTCCGATACAGATTTCCAATGAAAGAAAAATAATTGAGTCAATCTTAATGAATAGAAGCTTACTCATACGATTGAATTAATTCGACAAAGAAAAATATTTACGATATTTTGGGATGATTTAAGATAATATGACAATTATCATTTCATGAAGAATGATAAATTTAACTGTCTTGGAGAAAGAGCAAGCTTTTGCTCCGATAACTTGAAAATAAAATCTAATTTGTAAATATGTTAAATATTATCAATTTTCTTCTTATACAATTCCGTGAGGAAAACATTCTGCAAAAAGTTAATTAAGAATTACAATTAGATTTAAAAAACCTTTCGGATTAAGAATATCTGGTAATATTTACTGCTTTTTAACGTAACTTGTTGATAATTTGCTAAAGTAATGTAGTCTTTGCAGAAATTTATGAAATATTTTCTATCCTTTTCTAAAGCTGCGAAAGAAATCAACATGTTTCTCTAACAAATATGTTGGTTGTAAGATAAATCTCATGCCTAACGAAGTTTAAACTTGGTCTAAAGAATAACAATATTCAATTCTCTTTTGTTTAAGTATCGTATATATCATTATAAAAATAAAATAAGTTATGGTGAATAATTATTTAACCTGCAGAAATTATTATTGAGGATTTAAGGTACGGTTTTGATTTCTTAAGAGAATTTTTGTTTCACGCAGAAGCCTTAGTTTCTAGATTATCCATGGATCTAGTCTGGAACATGGCCGTTGCTAGAAAGAAGAAAGATATGAGTACAGCTGCTGAGGGAGATCGCACCTGTGGCATGCGATGTTTTCAAAGAATGCGAGGGAAAGTTTTCTCGAGTGAGCTTCAAGGTGAAGTGAAATGCACATCGAATGAGTCAAAACTGCTATTACTGGCGAAGGAACATGTTTGCGCGAACGTGTGGAACGCAAATAGTTCAGCAACTGAGCTCCAATCCGCAGTTGCTCCGTCTCATAAGCTTGTGCGCTCTGAGAAAAAACTTCATGGAACAAGTTACCGGGGGATAAAAATTAATTATGAATTTTATAGATCACAGTCCTCTAAATTTAATACGGAGTCTCTAGTCTCAGCGCTGTTGGGAATTTTCTCTGCACTAATTCAAATTCCAACAAATATACACTAATAACAATACTAGAGCATCCTCAATCCAACAACAACAATCCACAAATACAAGTCTAACTGCACTATCCAAAAATTATGGTCAGCAATTTTACGTGTGAGTCCAAACAACCAGATGTATATCGAAAAAATTTAAATTATTTAGGCATATTTTCTTTCAGAGATGACCGCAAGCAAGTGTGTAAGCCGCACGCGGCCGCGTATAGATGTTAGAACCACTTACGGATAACGTAAGAGGACGTTCTTGAGTCTACACTTATCTTTCGCAGCCACTTATCTTACTCCGCTTAGCGCGACCTTCCTTTCTTACGAAGGTGGTTGAGGAACTACTGTAATTAAATCGTAACTGAGATGAAATAAACCATGCAAAGTCGGCTAAATGAGGCATTACAAAGATTAACTGCTTGTATGTTTTTTCACAAATATCCCAATCGATTACATGGAAGATGAAGTGTTCGAAGAAATGATGCTAGAAGAATCATATCTTACTGAAGATGAATATTTATTTAGCTTTCAGTAATTAATATATCGTAACTTATCTTACCTTAGTATGGTTATATGTTTTATGTCAAGTGATAATTTATTGCAAGACATGGGATAAAAACACTAGGCCCGTCCTTTCCATCGATAATTATTTCGCCTTCTTACGCCATCAGGAAACAGCGGCCATTATTAGCTTCTTTTATCTATTTTACTTAGACAAATCCGTCTTCCTTTCGTATCACAATGCAGCTTTTTATAATCCAAGACCAAAAGATCTGTGGTTTCTCCTTTCAGTTTACGAATTTCAGTAAGTGTTTCGCCATAAATTTAAAAATTTTATCAGCAAAATATGCGAAACCTCAGCGGTATGGTAGCAGGTTTTACAGTGAAATCAGTTGTTTCATGTATTTAGCTGCATACGCATCTATATTTACATCAATACCCTACTAGCCGCTTTACCATGGGTGGCTGGTTTGATTGTTTGCTGGAACCCGGTAGTAAGGGGAATGTATAGCATCTAATAAAAGTTGTATGTATAGGTGATACAATAATGTATGAATATTACTCAAAATTTTAACGCCATTTTATTGAAAATTTTCTAAACAGAGGCTCTCAGAGAATATACCTGCCAAGCTTCACCCAATATTTTGTTTATCACAGCCACTTCGTAGCTGAGGCACCACTCAATATACGTACATACATGCAAATATACATTGTTAGAAAATTATATTGGATTAACGGGTAAGAGTCTCAGCATAACGTATGGCACAGTTGTTTGGAGAGCTGTACTGAAAGACTGATCGATTGATGACATAAAAACTGCCTTTATTATCATTGGAACTTGAGAGAGCGTCAAATAGTTTACAATTGGTAACGTCTGTATTGATTCACAAGAGATATAAAAGCAAATTCTAAGCTAATCAGCCAAAATATATAGATAGCCTTATAAACGGAAGATATTGTGAGTTAGTGTCAATTTCTAGCTGGAATATTGGGTCTATCATAAGATTGCCAAAAGATGAGTTGCCACAGCGCTCACATTTACGGCCAAGGAGACTTGGATGGAAGTTCTCATCGCCGATGGGTTTTCTTCCAGGAAAAATGCCGAAGGTAGAGGTTGATGGGGAAAAACAGTGGCGAAAATATTCATGTGTAAGAAGGAAAAGTTCCCTACAGAAATATGCGAAGGTAAAGAATTGGAAATGACGTATAGCCAAGATGTATCGCTCGTCGAATACCTGGCTGTTGGCATTCTTCCTGAAGAATAATGGCATGAAGTATGTTTATCAAGAACATTGTTTGTTTGTTGATTGTGACGTCATATTGTAGAAACGTCGACCTCTCAAAAGGTTGTGAATTTCTTCTTTAAATTATTGTTCACATTCCGTGATAGACAGTTGTTTAAGGCATCATTATTGTAAATTATAATAATTGTTAAGTCCAACATTGTTATTATTGGCCGAAGATATTCACATCGGCGCCGAAGCTCAGCTTCAATGTCTTACTCCCTCTGATAGCGTTATACTCTTCTCACTTTTGAGTACACAGTACCTTTAACTTTACTTTAAACTAACTTTTGAAATTAGGGGCTAGCATGTCAATCGGCATAATTTCTCTATATACGAAGAAATTTAGCTTTCATCTAAAACAAAAATTATAGTATTATATAAAGCAGTGATACCAGGAATAGCTTTACGTTGCTATTGACGCCGAGCGTTGAAATCTCCACTGCGAGATACCGTCGAAGAAAAATACAATAGAAGTAACGATTTTTCAAATTTTTTTATTTTAATGCAGTTTAAAACTCATATTCTTAATTGAATAGTATCAGGTTTATTTTTATTATTTTATTATTATTAGGTTAATTTATATTATTTTAAATATATCCACTAAATATATTTTGTTAAAAAATATTCCTGGGTGTATAAATCCACAAACCAATAAATAAGAAATCTAAATTCAATTATAATAGGGATTGGGTGAGAAGAAGATTTGTGATTATTCTTTGAAATTAAACGCACTTGTATTAAGTTATAAAGATCTGCGTCCCCTTGTCAAAGACGGATATGTTTATGTTTATATGTTTTGACAATTTTTCGATAAACGGTGAAACAGAAAAAGTTCGAAGGAAGACATGCTGTCTTTGAAATGGAAACTAGTTTCTTCTTCTTTTTTAGTTACAGAGGGGTATCTTATATAGTAAGTAAATGCCAAAATGAATTCAATCCTTACAAGACAACAATTGTATATTACGAGATGTTATAGACATTCCAACTCATCCTTTTATGACGGAGTATATCTATGACATCTTTAATGAAATTTTCATTCATAGCAAGAAATGCCGGTATTATTAGAATCAGCCAACACAAATTGGTCCAGTTTCTTCTATTTACACTTCTCAGGTGTTGAAATAGCCTTCCTAGAATATAGATCCTTGGTCTATAGTTACTCGATGAAGGCAGTACGGCCAAGGCAGTTGAGTACATAGATTCATTCAGTGCACCGTAATAGGCGTAAATGAAGGAAAATTGAGTATGGAATGTGAAGTGTTAATTACTTTTGGCTTCGTAAAGAATGATGCTAAGAAACCCAGGGGTCGGTAGATCAAACTATCTTATTTTTATCGCATCCTAATGATCTAGATAACAGTTCTAAAAGAGAGCCACTCTGAACTGATATCTTCCCATGAATTGTGCATATTTGGTAAAAACCTAATGCTTCAAGGCTGTTTGATATATTCTACGATGTATGATGGTTATCAACCCGAGTGTTTGCAGCATCCCTCCAAGGACACCTTGTTCTCTGGCAATCGCTCCATTTTATCGTATTTCTCAACTTAAACGGATACCATATTTCTTCCCACTTAACTTTACCTCTTCCTCTATGATTCACCATTCCTTCCAGTGCTGTTTTCAAAAGAGGTGCTGTTTTCAGAAGAGCCTCAATATATATCGAATTCATCATCCTCTTCTCTTTTCCAACTTTTCCTCATAATTAACTTTTGGATGATTTTGACCCTAATTCATTTCTAGTATTATTCAATTTAATCGGAACGGTGTAACATTTCTATCGAGTCCAGAATACAACCAAAGAAATTGGATCCCATTTGAAATTTGGATAGATCAAGGCCTCTAACCCTGTAAAAATTGCTCTATTTCTGGTTCTATGGCATCACATTGCTTTCTAAAATTTCAGCATCGATGTGCATAAATATTGAGATTTATGCACGTGAATTTTTACGGTTTGAGTGTGTGGGAGAATAGCAAGCATCGTCTGTAATTTTAGATTCCCTCATAGGCAGGCTGCGGCTTAATTAGTCAATAGGGTTACGAATATCCTATTGAAGAGGTGGGATCAGTCCTTCGTATTTTATACAGATCACCTGCCCCAAAGAAATCGCGGCCATTGCCTTGGGATTCGAGAAATCGAAGTCGACCTTCATTAGAATTCTGAATCGAATCCGACTTCTCGACCTCAATTCCTTCCCGCGCTCACAACCCACTCCGTATCTCCTTCTTTACTCTCAGTTACCGAGAATGGGATAAAAGCTGGAACCACAGTTTCTGCTTAAGTTACTTCTACAGCATATGCTCCAATACGCAGTAGTCTCTAGATATTAGGAAAAGTAAAATCGTGAATTTGTCCCGTCGCCTCTATCTTGTTTTAAAATCCTTGGCCGATTTCCATGGAACTTGACAATGGGGTCATTGATCCGCGATCGTGTTATGCATCAGGATACAGCTCTTGCGCGAATAATCGGTATAGTTACGTAGATACGAAAGATGTTTGGAGTAAATCACTGTGTTCGATTAAAGTTATCGCTAAAGATACTCAGAGTTTAGCCACGGTAAATCAGTGCTAAATATTCGGTATAAAAATTTTGAGGTAATTATATCACGGACACTGAGGCATGAATAGGATCTTTAACAATTGCTAAGCTATCCTTTGGATCCACAAGAAAGAAAATCTTAATTCAGTCATGCTGATTACGTATGTGGCGTAACACAAAGGAGATACTGAAGACGATCCTGGGCTTTTTCGCCTCTTATGATCTCGAAAATTATCAATATATATATGAGGAGTTAAACTACGATTTTTAGCACGCTTAGTAACATTCCTTTGGTTCAAGGAATAATGACTCATAAATTGAAGGAGGAAATGTTGTTGTCTTTCATTATTTGAAACTCAAGTGAAATTTCCTGGAAGAAAACTTCAATTTAATATACTGAAATTAGCGGAAGAGGAAATTCATACGTATTCCCCTTATTCCACAAGAAGTGAGTAAAACTTCCTTTTTCCTCAAACAATATTTTAATACAATAATAAAATATTTGTTTAATTTTCTTCCACCAACAATATTTTAATACAATAATAAAATATTAAAATAAGATTTGAGGAAATTAGTGTGTTTTTCTTCATTTCTTTCAGAATGTCTTACCGCGAAGACCGAACCATCAGGTTATATTCGAACTCATTAAGTGCAAATATATTTTAAAAAAAAGCGGAAAAAAGTAGTGAAAACTGCCATCCCCAACGAGTTTTTAAATAATTCACCTTGAGATTACCAATTTTTCATGGCTCAAAGCATATTCCAATAAAAATATGTTATTATATTATCTCTCAATAATCAGAGTTTTCATTCATTAAATTATTGGTTGTGATAATTATTGAAATAAATTTAATGAAAATATGCTGTAGAAACTAAGTCTACCAAGTTTTACTATGGATAATTGCATTTAAAGATAAACGAAAACAAAACAATCAATCTCAGATACCGGAAAGGAATTTCAAGCGGACGAGTACTCTCTTTTCATTTAATATTAGTTTACCATTGCAAATCAAGCATACATTCAGTAAATAATATAATTTTTATTTTAGAAAATAATTGAATCATTAACGATAAAGGTTCCGTCAACGAATGTATTTTTAGAGACATAAAAGTGAAAAATCTATGGCTTCTTTAAATAGATTTCTTTGGAGTTAAATGAGGTAGTATTTTACATTAATCTGCCCTGAGGAAAGATAACATTGACATACATCGGTGCAGAATAAAGGCCAGCAAAACAGTACTTCTGGTCCGATGGATGCGACGAATCTATCTCCATGTTTCCCCAATTTCTCGCGCTCTCTTCGCTCGAATTGGAAAAAACCAGTTCTCTCACATCTTTGATACTTGGGATCGTATTACCGTGGGAGAACTGTGGGACTGCAGTGAGATTTTTTCACGCTCGAGGATAGCTACTGGCAGCTGAAAGAGTTGACGGGGAAAGATTTTTAATAATCATGAATGGACCTCTCTGATATGACATTCGTCGAGGAGAAAAGAAAACATTTTGTCTAAAGCTGTTTTCAGAGGTAGTCCCAATCGATATGTTGGCCTTTTTCGTGTGATTTATGAAATAATTCAATTCTTCCTCTGTTCTTTTGGATCAAGCATCAGCATTTTTCACTGCAATAGCCTAGTGCTTCAGGGGTCTTCCTATACTGTTACCGCATCTTGCGTAATGGATCTTTCTTTCATGGGATTTCCAAACTCTTGTTCATGAATGTCACCATGAAAAAACAGTTCAGATGTTTTCAATTCTTAAGGAAAGCTGTAATTTTGGTCGCTATTTATTAAATGCTAAGAAAAACCTTTTTAGTTTGGTCTTCAATGGATTGGACAAACCCGTTTGTAGAATTTGGTGTCTGTGGGAAATACAAACTTCCTTATCTTTCCTAGTCGACTCATTCCCTCTATATAGCTATTAGTAGCAAGCTAATGGTGTAGGGGTGAGATCCAACCAGTTTTCGGGTTGATAAATTTATAGATCGACGTAGTGATTTGAAAATGTCAACGGTCAATAGAGATGAAAAATATAGAATATTAGTCTGTGGAATCATCTTCTTCTGAATTTTGCTTCTCCGGGTACTTTTTTGTAATCTATTAAAAAACTAAATTTTCCTATATTACACCTTTAAAGAAGCTCATTCGTGAATGATTATATCCATATTTCAGTAAATGCTGTTTTCTTCTCTAATTTCTGAGCAACTGATCCTCAGGGTCAATGTTTTTAAAACGTTGTCTTTTGCATTCCCCGCAGTACAGAAGGTGTTGTATCATCGGCATATAGAATCGAATGCTATACCTGTGAAGCTGTGAGAAGGCGGGATTCCCTCACGCTTTGATCCGGAAGCACGTTCTAAAAACCAGAGAGGCATAAAATATTCCTGCCAAGAACCTCACATTCTAGAGGCACCTTACCATACATCCTTCTATTCGTCCAAGTTTCTTGTGTGCGTCGATACAATGTTGAATATACTTCATGGTGTTAGAATTCTTACAACGGACTTCTGGATAGAAGAATAATGAGTTCCTTGGCATTAGCAATCATGAAGCATACGCGAGCCAATAATGATATTTATTTTTTATCGTAGTCTTCAGACAAAACGATCAGCTAAGTGAAAAACTTATATAGCTGAAATTTTCATTGATAATCATTAATTCAGCTATCGTCTGATTATTTTCCTGCTTAGAATGGATATTCTAATTTGCACTTTAAGAGAAAAATTTCCAATTCGGAATAATATCTGATCCAAACTTCTTTTCAATTTTCAGAGTTTTTCGTCGCGTTTAAATTGTGGTATGGTTTTTTGTACTGTCATCTTCCCTGAAAAAATAAAATTCAGTTTTTCCAGGATCAATACAGATAGAAAAGCCTTTGAAATCAGCTTAGTTTAACTTTCCTCATACTTATGTGTTTCATGACTATGGCTTTTATGACATGACTACATAGTAAAACGTCGTGGAATAAACGTGGAAAGTGTGGGAAACATTAATTTTGCAAAGACCACCCTTTTGTCTCATTCCGGATACTGAAGGTACAATTATGCAAATTAATTGATTGAATTTCAGGAATTTTATCTTATTTTTTATGGAAACCAAATTATTTTCACTTTAGGGAAGGGTAAAATATTTTCTCATATGAATTAACCGATAAAAGACGCTCATCCTAATTTGATTAATATATACAAGATAAATTCGCGCTTCAAACGAATAGGATATTTGTTTTTTTAGTAGAATTAAAGGAAATAGATCGAAAATATATTGCCAATACAAATTTTTACTTTCTCTCTATACGTAGTATAGAGAAAGTATTGTATTCGCAAAAAAATTCGACCTCCAGATTTCAATGGAAATAGATGTTTTGGGGCCCATAGAGTTCGTTTTCGCTATTTTCCCGAACATGTCTGTCTGTGGGTCTGTGTGTGCGTCTGTCTGTGGTAAAGAAATTGTGGGCCCTCTATCTTAAAAAGTAATTATCCGATCATTTCATATTCCAAAATTCATATTCAGTATTTTTCTGACAATACCAAGAGTTGATCAGTTTTTGATGAATATCGCGGAAGTTGCGGCTTATCCGGAACAAACTTTGTTTCTTAAATATCTCTGTCAGAATGCAATTTAGGTAAATACAATTATGTAAAAATGTTATAGGTAATGTACTTTACTACAACTTTTGTTTGAAACATTTTTTCGTAACACTGATTTTTTAGGAGTTATTCTTGAATAATGGTTAACCGGAAGATGTTGTTTATCCAGAAATGGAGGTTTTTCATACATATCTCTGTCAGAATGCAATGTATGTATATACAATTACATACAAAAGTTATAGATAATGTACATTACTAAAACTTTTGTTTGAAACATTTTTTCGTAACACTGATTGTTTAGGAGTTATTAGTGAATACTCTTTAACCGTAAGTTGCTTTTTATCCAAAAATTGTAGTTTTTCTTAAATATCTCTGACAGAATGTGATGTATTTATATACAATTTGCACAAAAGATATAGATATTGTATTTTACTACAAATTGTGTTTGAAACATTTTTCTGAAACACTCATTGTTTTGGAGATATTTATATATTTCCTGCATAGGCTTCTGTTTTCAATAAATATGGAGAAAGTCATGTGTTGGCCACATCAGATTTTTTCTATTATTTTAGATAAAATCCAGTTGATATAGAATTGAGCGTAACTTCAAACATTTATATATGAATATTTCATTTATATATCAATATTCAAAAAAATATGTTGAGAATGTTTTACCAGCCTCGCTACGTCTATTTTGAGCACTCAGCCGGTGACATTGCCTACATTAAGGCTCACATAAAGTTATTCTGGTGATGTCTCATTGCAAATATCCGTTTTCCTTCGCATCTTCTCTTCGTCTACTTTTCCTGTAAACTATTTCATTTTAGTAATTTACCCATCCATCATCAACCTCGGTCTGTCGCTTTTTTATTTCTATTAAATCCCTATTTTCTCTAGCCTTCTCCAACACATTTTACTCCTGTACAGAAAAAACCTTCAAAATAAGGCTTTATTCCATTATTTTCCCAATTTTTTCCTCAAGGCCTCTGGCCAACAATCGCTTCCCTTTTGAAATTTACTTGACTGTCTCTTCAAACGTATTTACGCATATCTCGTTTCAAAGAATGCATTACCTGATTACTTTAGTTTCTCTTTCTGTTTGCGCTTCTCTCAGTATGGATTGTAATAGATTTATTTCTCAACATTTCATTTACACTTTTATCATCCAGTAAAATACTCCATGTAAGTTTCTGAATTTTCTCCATTTTATTCGGTGGCGTTCGAGGATCCAGAGAATCGTTGGAAGCCATCGGTCAGTCTATTTTGATGATGTATCAACACAAGCAATTTGCGCAGAGGATGACGGAGAGTTCTAAAAACTAATTTGAAGGTGCATTTGCGATATATTCACAGATAATATGAGAGAATTTAAGGCATTGACGGTGTCGTTACTTTGAGAGAATCGTCAACCCTGCTTTTCACCAAACGTTTACTTTTAACATGGTTTCGGATGGATAAAATTTGACCCGTAGTTGTAAGTACATTTGTCTAATAGACGAATTTTAGTTTGGCGTTTGGAAACGCACGATATTTATTGCGAATAAGCGAAGCGAACGAAGACCCGAGCAGCATGCTAAATCGTCGCAGCTTTGTTATGGTTGTCCCAGGAGACATCGCGATCACGATGTTCGTGCGTTGTTGGGAAAATGAAAGATTCCTTTCGTTATGGAAGAGAAATTTGTCGTAGCTGCGTCGAAACTGACGATTTCGCTGGGGATTTTCCAGTTGTTTAGAGATACTGGTGTGGAATTAAAAGAAGATGGAGATATACTTATGAGGAATGGACAGCTTATGTTCTCCAATAAGGAAGCACCAAATACGTTTGAGGTAAAGATATGTCCCAAAAAAGTGCATCTTCTTCTTTGCATGCTCCAGGATTATTGAATACAAGGCTGACTGATTTGGTTGTACGTTAAGTTCAGTTACACTAATGAAATTTTATGCTCGAGATAATTTAGTTTCTGACAAAAAATATGCTAATGAGTTTCAAGTGAAAATCCACAGTCTGAATTGTTTATTAAAAAAATGTATAGTCTGTAGTATATATTGAGATTTTAACGGGAAATATCGCCGTATGCTTGGGAATAGGAAATGCTAATTTAATTTTTGAGGCCTATTCCGATAAGTAGAACACGTCTCAGACCCTAAATTTGAATTGGTCATGGTTTAGCAGTGTTCAACTTCTCGCATCAATTTCCAGCTTTACACGCAGAAGAATTGCGAAAATTAAACCAGGCTTACTTTGAAATGCAAGTAAGACGTACATGAAACGAAACATCACTCCATGAGATAGCATCTTGGACTATCAGAACTAATACCTCTCGAATGCAGTTGATGTAATTATTCGGTAAATTTAGGAATAGGAATTGCTTCAAAAACAGAGTTTACATCACGTTAGATAGGCTGAGAATTTTTTTTATCCGTTGCCCACACCACTTAACCGAAGCTTGGCCTTGGACGTATAAGGTCCATGGTTATGTGGGACATTGTTTTGGGAGTGTGTGAATGATCCCTCTCTTGTTCTCGGACACTGTTTGCAAGTGAAGAAGTCGCTAGTAATACGTATCGTGAAATGAAGCGCTTACCAATTGAAGCGATTGCATCGTCGAGAAGTAGCATCTGCATATTAAGTAATGCCCTTGAATATGAGAAGTACTTGGACTTTTCGAGGAAAAGCGTCCCTCGTTGAGCACTTTCTTGTCGGACTGCTTGTTGGAGATAATCGAGATGAGTGTGCGGTTATACGCGTTCTACTTCGAGGTGAAGGCGATAGTTATTACTGTCACAAGATTATTATTGCGGCTGGAATTCACCTCGGAGAGATAACAGGTGCATTGGTAGGAGAAGGGGTGGAGAGTTTCTTCTACACAGGAAAGATGACCTCATCATTCCCCCTTCCTCTCTCTCTCTCTCTCCATCCTCAAAAGCAGGTTAACTCAAGGCACTTCATCAATTCACTTTCTGTTAGCAAGAAATTCCATTCTCTCAAACTTAGCCCTAACTACGTAGAAAAGATGGAGCTGGGATTGGACATATAACTAGGCTTTTAGAAATGTTTTTCTGAAGCTCACCCGAGGAATGTTCTCTTTAACTTCAAAGACACTTTTCTTCCTCATCTGTTTAAGTATGTCGTAAGACTGTGATAGATGGTAGAAGCCTTCACTAAAGGGTATTGCGAAACGGAGGAACGTAAAAAAAATGGTTCGCAATATCTCTTGAATTTTTTTACCAAGTCTTGTTTTTCCTTTATATCTTCACTGAGCTACCTTCGACCTGAGACGGTCGGTCGTGATATTCACTCGAGAGAGACGTAGGCCCTCATTTTTGAGGATTTAAATATTCAACTTATGCATAAATTGACGTTCTGGGGGGAAAATTTTCATTGGAATCAGCAAACTCCTCAGTTTCGCTCCAGTAACGCACTGCCACTTGTCAAGTCTCTTTTCTTTTGAGAAAGTGTTAGAGGTTTAAAGTCTAATTATAAACGAAATTTCTATTAGGAGCTCTAGAAAAAGACCGAAGCTTTCTTTTTCTGCTACGTATAGAGGTTTCTAAAATATATTAATGTAATGATAATATAGTAATATAATAATAACTAGTTTTCTCTAATTTTTTGATGCAGCTTGATAATTATTCGTTTTCACATATTTCACGCTGAATGTAACTATTCCTTCAATTTCAATATATTTTCGTGACGTCACTTTTTCTGGTGACTTCAAAAAAATTAAAGATGTATTTTAATCTGTTTAATCATTCGGGATAAACGTTATTGAGACGGATTATAATCACGTTATAAAATATTTGGAAACCTAAAGGCCTTATAAGGGCCTCGGATCCTACTATATGAACAACTAATTTACTACCAAATTTTAGTTAATGTTTCATGGCTTTTATTTATTTTATTCTCTATTATTTAAGTTTAATATTATTAATAAGTTTTTTGTCTTACATTCATTATTCGTGAAGTTATAACAGTAAAATATTCAGTGAAAGAGAATTATAAGCCAAACTATCACTTCCTATTTTATGTTACGGTAAATAATCATTTAATCTTTCATATATAAATCTTTAGCTATGCTCACTCGTCATAAAAAATACCAATAGGGACTAACAAACTTGGATATATCTTGGAATCCAAATGAAATATTTGAGAAAATATTTAGTATTCGAACATTCTTAACTCATTATTAACTCTATGGTAAGTTAAATACATACGTTAAATTTAGATGAAAAATTAAGCTCCGGATAATGATCGACGTGGATTTAAGATTCATAATTTATGTGATAGTGCAATCGAAGTTTTAATTTTCAGAGGCCTAAAAGTGTAATTCGGCTATGCATCGTATTTATTGCATTTTCTTCGCCTATCAGCGGAATTCGTAATTAATTATTAAAGATTAAAATCTCAATGATTCAGATGGTTTAAGCTCGAATGAGTACCGGGAATCCAAAATCTGTCTTCGCTTAGAATAAACCTTTCAAGTATTCCCAACATTACTCTTAATAAATAAAATGTAAGTACATATGAGACACTTCCGAACGTTCAGAGCGCGAGCTGGACGGCGCGGAGCCGCGGTGAGCGCCACGCCTATACTCAAAAACTTTTTTCTTTCTTAAATGAAATATTACCCTCACCAAATTTTTTTGAATTGTAGAGGAAGGTTGTATGTACAACATATAAAAAAATGAGAAAAATCGAAGATATAGCTACATCGTCAAAAATCGATTTGAAAATTTTAAATTGTTATAAACTTTATTAAATTGTTTAAATTTTATAAAACCTTCCTATGATTATCTTTGTTGACACAAGACCTTTAAATTAAGCTATGTTGTGTATTTTTAGCTTCTATATTACCGGAGATATGGCCTCGAATGCGAAGGCACTTATGTAAAATTTCAAATTTTAAACATTGCAATATTTCGTAAACAATTGCGTTAATTACAAAACGGCTTGGGGGTATTCATTTTGTTATCAAATCAAAGCGATATGCCAAATTTGGTCAAAATGGTTACCTCAAGGGTCAATTTTGCCGATTTCCTTGTCGAATTGGCGTGGAATGACCCTACTATTGTAGATCCTTCGTTTTGGCCATATACGATACACGATAGCGTGAAGGCATTATTGTTGGGATACGTGATCTGCGTATCGATATTAAAGCGGAACTTTATTGGTTGTATTTGAGCTGATCCACCATCTCTTGATTTAGAAATCTGCCCATATTCATAATGATACAGGACGAAAATCTATATAAACTTTCATCTAAAACATTTTTGTGAATTTATTTTCAATCCCGATTACTATTTGCTATTGGACTGTATCTTAAACTTTTAGGTTACAATTGTGTATCCAATGGAGATATAGTACTCTTTCTAATAATATTTATTCTGTGCTTTATTTATTAAATACTTCTTTAGAGATAACTTCGTATTTAAATAAACTTTACAAGCAAAACTATTCAAAATTCCATTTAATGACAACAAGATAGAAAACTTACGGTTCCTCGAAATTTTTGTGATATCGGTAGGGGAGGAGAAGAGATTTGGATGCTCTAAAGGAATCATCCAATTAAGTTTTACAGTCGTGAATCTTCACTTTCGTATCGAGGAGAGGAGATCATAGGAATGTGAAATGAATGCGCGTTACAGTACATAATTTGGAGAGTTGTGAGAAATGGAGCGTGAGGGAGCGTGTTATACCTGAGGAATTGGATTAATGGCCTTCAAGACCCCTTTCTGTACTTTTTCATAATGAGCATTTTTGCGCTTCTCATTGCCGCAGATGCTTTTCATTCTCACATCGTCGTTAAGTTTGCATGAACTTCTCGTAAGGGCATCGATACAAAAGTTACCAATGATATTCGAATAATAACTTATCAATAAGGAATGAGTTTCGTTTCTTAGTCCTGTATAAGTCCTCTTAATATACTTATAAGGCATTTTGAAATGTTTTGAATAGTCTCTCTTAAGAATAATGGTGGTGGCCCTACACCAAAAACTCGGTCGCTTAAAGAAATAAACTTTGAAATATATTCATCTCTTGGTGTAATTTTTAACATTAAGTATGACTTTCCACCAAATATTACTTGGTATTGTTAGTACTCAAAAGCTATTTAAAACGGAGTGATAAAATGTACCGCTTTATTGGATATAGTTTTTTAAGTAGGCGAGGTTGTGAGATACTTCCTTTGAAATATTCAGTCGAGATTATTAAGATATTTTCGGAATCTGATGATTTTCTGTAAATTCACCAATTATTCCCTTGGAGGCTGAGATGCATAATACCATACACGATTAAACACATTACTGCCTTACTGTATGTAACCCGCATCAAATTTTCGCATGAGGCACACGAATATATCAATCATCAATAATTAATGAACACATTATTTACGTAATATATAAGAATTAGTTTGCCTATGAATGCACACAAATATAACTTGTTTTTTAGAAGTCCAAATGTTAATTTGTTTTGATAACTTATGTTCCTTTAACACATTTACAAATAACCTTTTATAACATTTTCACATTTCTGAAGTATACTACGAGTTGTATTTATTTATTTAAGATTGTATTGCAAGTTGGCCTTCTAGACGGGCGGCAACTTTTAAGGGGAACATAAAAATGATTTTAAGCCTGTCATTTGCCCAAAGACGGGAGGGAAAACTCTTCGAAATCCTCCCGTATCGTATTTTATTAAATTTCTTCATGATTTATTCCTTCGCTAAATATAAGATCTCCTTCATGTAGAACTAGAAATACGTTTACTTGCTTGTCTTGAGATCCGCCCATCAGCGTTTTGCGGAGGTGTAGTTTGCATTTCTTTGAATTTGTATTCTCTTCCCCCATTTAGTTGGTTTACTTAGCTCTATCATGAGTGTCACGGGGAATAATGCGTAGGCAGCTGGTTCCGGACGTTTATCCTCGTCCTTTGGTAGGCGTTGTTCTACTTTTACAAACCTTAGTTGATAGCTTCGCCATTTGACGTGTCCTTATAGCTTTTCTTTCTCAGAGCATTCTTTGGAAACATTTCCATCGCAAGAGCTTATTTCTGTTTAGAGGGAGCAGTTTCTAGTTGCATTCCTGTTTTTACGAATTGAAATAGGTTACCTCCGTCAGGAGTTCGTTCACTTTATAGACAGTAATGATAGCATCGGCGGACACTTTGATTCCTCGAGTACTGTTAAGTTGGGAGAAATTCCAAGGGTGATCTTAACCCCGAATTCCGGGGCCCAGTAGGTCACACACGCATCACTTGTTCCTCGTTCGAGTGAATGGACGTCGGAGACTGGTATAAAGGAAAAAACTACTTGGCGTATCGATGCATTGATCTTGCGGTTAATAGCTGTTTTCGAAAGAAGTTTCTTTCTAATCAGCCAACTTTTTCCTTTGGAGATGAAAGCTGATCGGTTTGAGACGATTGGAAAATAATATCCTCCATAGTGAAACACAAAAGCTCATCAATTTGCATATTGCACGTCTCCTCAATTAACCTCATTTTTATTTTTATAATATCTCGAATCAACTGCATTCATATCTTGAAATATTATCGTAGAAATAAAGAATAATTTCGTTGTCCGCCTCATAGATAGGATTTTCATGCTTCGCGGCTGCGTAAAAATGGGATTCTTCCTCTAACGGCTAAAATGTGTCGTACATTTTTCAACAATTATGAACCTTAACCTGAATTTAGATTGGAAATTTCCTTTTTTCAATTACGTCAGTGTTCTCAAATTGAAGGCGAAAGATATGGCTCCTCCATAGACGGGAGGTATTTGAAAGTAGACATTAGGATGGATGCATAAGATGGAGGAGGGGTCAGTATCACTTGAAGCAAGTTAAAACCAATGTGAAACAATTGAAGGAGGAACAGAAATTGTTTTCTGAATCGGATAATCTATAATTTTTTCTTAATACTCACATTTTAAAGATGACATACTTTAATGGCATCGTAAATATAAGGTGTCATTTGAGAAGCAAAACATTCGTTCACAAAAGACTCATTCAAAATAAAGTTATTATCGATGCATACATGCATGTTTATCCGTGACCTCCTCCACATATCTAGAGATTCAAATTAATGTGATACCTCTGTATTTTCTAAACTGTTTTCTATTTCGTTTCTTAAAAGTGTTACTATATCGCCGTGCTCAAAGTCATCTGGCACTCTCTTTTCTTTCCATAAACATCTATACTCCCTCTCCAACCATTCCATTCTTATTTCCATGGTCCAGCTGCAACCATTATCGCCTCTGTGAACTCCTCAGGCAGCGTTTCCATTCCTTATTGATTTGAGAGTATTCTCTCATCCCTTAATTCCAGATCATTAATATTGTCATACGATTTCTCTTCTTGGCTTGCTTCCCTAAATTAAAAGTTCAGTGACATAAACCCCTCCCAGCTGTCTTATATTTTTGTTATTTTATTTAATTATTTTCGGATTGGTCTATTGGTTTACTTCCTTCCAATGACTCCATTTTTTCTCAGGTTTCTGTAGATTTCTTTTACTCATTTTCATTTAAAAGAGCGTCTTCAAATTCTCCCATTTGTTATTCTCAGGTTCCTTTATAAATCTTTCTCTGGACTATTCCCTTACTTCTCTTTCTATTCTTTTAAAATCTATTTTTCCTCTCTTATGGCATAGGAAACTTAAATATAAGAACAAAGTAAACAATAATAGTTAAAAAAAATTATTTTCGAGATTTAAATATTTAACGTTTGTAACCCTTTGCTCAGCGAAGTATTAATTTCATATCACGTATGTCGGATCAGAGAAAAACCTCTTTTCGACCTATACGAAAGCTAGCTCTAAAATCTCATCATTTAGAAAAGATGAAAGTTAGAAATTGTTAAAGAAACAAAGGAAGATTTTATGCCGAGGGGAGACTGCAAGGGAAAATATCCCTGGCATGGAGAGAGTATGGTCAATTTAGTGAGAGCCAATAGATGTGTTGACCTTTACTGCACGAATGGCAATGGTCAAGGGATCGAAGAGAACCTAAATTGTATTTGAATGTCTTTACCGTTGGCGAATATATCTGTGTTAACCGTTTGACTTCCAGATATTCGTGCAGATTCTCGTCCTTGGTGATTGCACGCCAAGCAGGTCAACACGCACTTCGGAAGGGTGCTTTGGCGTATTTAATTGAGCCAAAAATAGTGTTATTCTACCACACCGTTAGATTCTTCTTCTTCGTCAAACGCTCTTGGGAAATCTCACTGCAATTTAACCTTACGTACGAGAAGAAATAGCAGTGCATTCAGAATTGTCAACTGCACTGTTTATTTTAGTCTCTACTTTTTTGCCTTAAAACGATAAGCAATTAAATTTTTTTGCGACACCTTACGTGAATACATTGCTAATAATTCCTCGAGTACTCAGTATTCCGATTTCGACCGGCCTGACTAAACTATGTATCTCTCAATGTTATGACCTGCGATACAATACAAAATCACTTCACGTTCGAGTGTTGTGGCCCACACCGATTTGGTAGAGGACTTCTGTGCCAATACATATTGCGTGACGTAGGAAAGAAGAACCCGATAAAACTGAATGTTCAACTCTTATTTCTTGATACCACTTATTCAGGATCACAGAAAAGATCTATTTCATGATAATCGACCCTTGTTTAAAATTTGTGTTTTCGTTTTCCCTGCTTAGGCTATAGGCGGCTTGTGTAGGAATTAAAGTATGGGCAACCTTAACTTGGACAAATTTTAATATTGCTGATCATGAATTTTTTATTGTAATTTAATTTTTGAAAATTATTATACATATATTTATTCTCATTTTAGCAAGTAGCTCATACAAAGAGACATAAATTTCTTAACAGAACATTTAAAATATATAATCTCATGCAATCAGCTCATCCACAGCTGCTGTCCATCAAATACCTTTTCACTTTATCGACAAACATACATATATCGGGAGCCTCCCTAATTACATTTTGGCAAAGCATTGTACAAATCTACTCCTTTTACAAATATACTTCTTCTAGTGCTCTTTTTGTGTGTACTCCTGATAGGTAAGTTGTTCTTTGTACGAGTATTATGGTAGTAAACATCATATTATTATCATCCTTTGATGCGGTAAATTAAATATTAGGACTCAAAATAACTAGCTTTGAAAATATTTCGGTTAAATTTGTGCAACATATATTTTAGAGGATACTGTAATTATACAGTTTTTAAGGAATATTTTATTTGTTTAATACAGTTATGATTAGAGGTCTAAAATGACCATAGAGAGTCATTTTAGATCTCGAATCATAATCGAACTCAAAGTCTCGAATGCCTTATTAATACGCAATACAATTAATACTTTTATGGTTATGACATATTTATGATGAGTCCATTCTGAAACTTCTTCAGATAAGGTTTCAAAGTCCTCTAGTTGAGGAACAAGAAACCTCTACAAACGTCATTCTTTCTTTTCCAATAATATATGGTATATGCTCCACTTATATATAGCTTATTTTTTAACCCTAACATCAGTTAAAACCATTAAATATAAATGAATCACTTGAATTTTAATGGAAGAGATCGGTTTCTTTAGAGAAAACGAGAATTCCTTAGATCACCTGCCTTTCCCTTTTTCAGTTACATTTTCCGATTACTAGCGAATACTTATCCTTTCATTCTCGTCCATTTCATGTCATTTCCGCTCCAAAGGTTTTTTTTTATTTCATATGTGAGTGCCCACTCTCTTAGATCCTTTCGGTACATATACAAAAGGTCATTCCTTTCAGTTCTCTGTACTTTACTTAAAAAAGCTTGGGTCATTTAATAGCAGATGATGAGGATGAGTAAAAAGGTTGTATTTTCAAACACATATTTCGCCTTTTTGTCCGGGTAGGCGAATGAAAATTAAATCTTAATGGTCATTAATATAGAAGAAGCTCATTCGTCAAACCCCATTAGTGTCCTCCAGTGTCTCCCGCAACAGATTAGGTTGTTATCCGTGAAGCTGGTGCTAGCTCTCGTTCAGTTTTACCTTTAAGTTTGTTTCTCTTTCTTAACTAGAAAATCGGTGATTTCAGTCGATTGATGTCTTAGCCGGCAATGATCGGCACAGTGTGACGTAAAAGTTGAAAACACTATGCTTCTAATATACATCTAGCGTATATTAGAATATTCATTTATATTTGACTATGCATATGAGAGATGAGGAGAGAGAGAGAGAATGTAACCCATAACCCATAATGAATGTAACATGACCCTGGTAGAAGGTGGAAGCATTTGATACAAAGAATTTACCTCCAACGTCAAAAGGAAAATATCAGTGTATTATTTGCCTCAGTTCGAAGTAATGGTATCCAATACACAATACAGGTACTAATTTTAGGATTTTTCTTGAAGTCCCAATAATTTTCCTTCTAATTTAGGAAAGTCTGTAAGCCTCCCCCGTTGTGGAAACTTACAAACTTGTTGTGGATTCAATGAGAATTGCCTTTATTGTGTAGAGATATGAAAGTGGAATTTATATATTGTAGTATTGATGCAAAAATGTAACGAAGATGTCTTTGTTGCATATTCATATGTAACTGGCAGACAGAAGATGTATATTCTATGTAGGAACGAAGAGAAAGGCGATAAAAAAGCTGGAAGTTGTTCAATACGAATCTGTAGATAAACCTTTAATGAAGAGGTGGATTAAAGTTAAATTATTTTTCTCCATACATTCAATGAATATATGTTGATATTCTTTAATGGGCTTGCAGAGATTAGGGACTCGTCGATCGAATCAATTAAAGGGTTTTAACTTACAGTATTTTAATGATGTGTATTTCCGTTGGGGTAAATGGATTTTAACGGTATTATAAGTAACCGAGGAATATAATCCTTTCCTTGTACTGTCAGTTCAACCGATGCAACTATGGAGCGAGTTAGTTCTGCGGAGATATACGTTCATCTGAAAATGAGTAAGACTTAAGATAGAGTTAGGATAAAACCATTAGTAGATAATTTTCAGCAGACTTTTTCGGCCTCCTTTTTTCAAGTGATGCGCCCATAGGATTTCTCTTAAATCATTCGCGCTGACACATATTTTTTTTATTTCGCCGAGGGAAAATAATACTGCCGAAAAAATGCCTAGGACACACATTTCTTCCGACAAAAACTTAGGCTTGTAAACTCGTCTTAGAAGTTTCCTCAGAGTTTGGTCCACAAAGAAAGTTGTTTGCGGTGCGAGAGAAATCTCTTTCCCTTCTCATACAGATTGACCCCGATTTCCCAATCATGTGAGAGAACGATTTGGAAGCCTTTGTCTTATTGGCGGGGAATCATATCGCTTCTCATCATCGCTAATTATCGGCAGATACATTTCATTTATGACGCAAGACATTTACTCATTGGATTTTACAATCATGATCTCTGATAAAACCGGTTGCTGTTTCTTTAATAGCTTCCGCTGATGATTGACGAATTGATTTATCCTGAGGTGCCATTCAGAAAGAAATACTAGAAATACCTTTACTTGCTTGTCTTGAGATCCTCCCATCAGCGTTTTGACGAAAGAAATACTTTTTGAGAACACAGGTGTAGCGAATTCGAAGTGCAATTAGATTGAACGAAATAATTAGGAGTTAGATTATTATATATCTGAAATTGCAGTAAATTCTTTTGTAAAATCGAGCTTCTAGGGTTTTACCAAATTTTCTAATGCTGTGGAGATCATTTCAGTAAATTAACTTAATTATTACAATCTATATTATTTTCCAAGTGCTAGTCTCAAGTATCAAGGGATGAAAGAATTATATTCCAACAATTTAATGCACAACTTTGAATTAAGCAAATCATAATAGTTTCGAGATACTGGAAAGAAACACCACTTCGTAATTTCCACAAAATTCGCAAGATTCCGCAAAATATAACCATTCTATGATATAACTTTGTGGAAAATATGAAACAGTTTCTAGCGAATTTTTAAAAGGTTGTGGAAAATACTACGTACTGTTTTTGTAAGTCTTAAGATGACGTTCCTCAACGTTAGACCGAAGCGCCTAGAGTTAACACATTACCTTCGTATAAGTCAAGTTGTTTACGAAATAATGTCAATATTTATATAATCCTTAAATAATAGGAAATAAGAAATCTTTGGTTTTTAGAAGTAGATAAACGTTGCCTTCCCTATTGACTCATTGTGGAACACTAAATCACGTGAAGACCAAATAACGTCTTAGTTAATGCACATTTCGCTATATAATTAACAGTAATGCTGATTACGATCCCTATTCATGTATAGGTCAACTCTAAATGTTTGACCGACATATTCAATTTCGAAAAATACATGAGTATTTACGCTGGTCTTACGATGAACGGATTAACTGTATTTGCATACTAAACTCTTTCCTTTTATCTGTTAGTAGCTCACCCTTAGTGTTATCTGTTCCTAGAGCTTGTGAACTAAGATGTACGTGTTATTATTTCATTCTACGAGAGATATGTCGAGCAAGCGTATTATGATATCTAACGATGCAGTATTAAAGGTTAGCGAGTAGTAGCTGACTCTCTATGTCCGGAAATGCAAAGAAACGTATTACGTGGATATCTCGAGCGTAAATGTCTAGGTAATTTCTTTACAGCATGTTTATTTTAAGATACAAGAAATACTTTCGCAAATACTGGAAATTGGGATTCGCACGACGTACGGAAGTAAGGAAAGAGCAAAACAGAAAAAAAGTGATTCATCAGCATTGGGAAAGTCGGTGAACATTGTTTTTCCTCAACTCGAGCATATCTGTGGTACGCGGGTAACGTATGGGATAGGACTGATAAAAAACACGGTAAAATAGAAAGTCTCCTCCGTGCAGCGGTATTTTCTTTAAATGCATTATTTCGATAAAAGCCTCGGTCGTGAGGAGAATGAAGATCATCCATGGTTAGGGAGATGCTTCGATATACCGTATAATTGTTACTACTTCGTTAATCTTTTAATCATTAAAGGATTTTTTGTCTGAATATACATATTTTCTAATAAAATTCTTTTCCGTGTGTTAATTGATTCCTTTTCATTCATCACACTGTCACACTACATGTAAAACTATCTATGGCGAATTCTTACATTATAATTGATACTCAATTTGTTTAACTTGTAGACTTTTCTGTGTGTGTATAGTGTAGTGTTTTCTGAGTATTAAGAGAACGGTAGAAAAATAATAAATAACGTATTTCATAATTTTTCTTTATTTCTCCACGATTACGTATTTAGTTGACAATTGCGGTGGGAGATGTAACAAGTAGCAACGGACTATCATCTTCAACTATGCCCTAAGCATGGGAAACCCAATCATCCGGGACTCGAACCCGGGGCTTCGACATATGTTGGCCACCATCCTAATTATTCCGCCACCGAAATCGGAATAATAAAGTTTAAAACAATTTCTTTAATGTAAAATTTTAGTTGGCCTCTTGGTAGCAGAATATCTCCATATACGGTTTGCTAGTGAAGCGATTGAATTAACCATTCATTAATTCACGATTTAACGATACTGTCAGATATTGGACGATAATGCACGTTATTGTCAGATTTTTTTTATATTCAGTATCCAGGGAGTCAAATGTTCACAAAGATTTTTCAGCTTAACATCATACGAAAAACTCTACATTTCCTATTTATGTTTTTGAAGTAAACTATGTTTGGGGCAATGCTAATGAGTTTGTTTTTCTCATCGAAATTCTGAACCTGCGAGGTCTACCATCTGAGATAAATAGTCCCCCACATATTCTTATATAAAAATAAACCTTCGTAACTGACAATTGAAAATAACAATGAAAAAAATTGAAGAACACTAAATTCGTGTAGCAGTAATAAAAAAACATAATGACTAATAAAGGTGGTAGATCCTGGTCTACTCAATTTATATCTTTAGCTATTAAATTAATTGATCAAATATTTTCATTTGAAATTGATATGGTAGCCTGACTCAACAGATGAATGTCAGATTAAAATCAATGTGGTAAAGAATGTTAAATGTCTATGTAAGGCTTGATTATTATTTGGTATATATTAGCAAATGACGTATACTTTTAAGGGTATATAGAAAAAAATAAAACCTCCCTTTGCGTATCATTTCATAAAATAGCTAGCGTTTGCTAAATGTTTTAGAAGATCCCTCAGAATATGTAGTTCTACTTAGAATCACTTGAGATATCCTTGACTAGAGATGGAGAATAAAAAGGTTAGAAAGGTTCTTTGTTAGATCTCATCCTAACAACGCCGAGATATATGAGGGATTAGATTGACTGATAAAATCCATTAGAACGAGTTGTACGCCATATTATTTATATTCAAGGAGAAATTATTTGTAAATGATGCTTGAATTATGATCTTGGCGTTTAGCAATAGTTGGCTCGAAGAATGATTCCGTACAACCGCGTTGTTCACTTTTTTATTTTATTAGGAAGTTACTTGATATTTTTAATTGAAATTTTCTCGTAACACATAACTGTATTGTAGATTGTAATGAAGTTTTTTTTTAAGAGATGCATTCCATTCGTGTTAGGTTTCGTTGGCTTTGATTTTTCCTATCCGTTATCTTACGTTATATTTATCCATCATACATATTATTCATTAGTCGAGACTGATCATAGTATACAATAAACAAAAACGTCGTTAATTTATCACCAATAACAAGGTCAAAAAGCGAATAAATAAAGCTTTCATTTGCGAATGAATGGAAAACTTAGCTATTCAGAGCACGAAGATAACATATTGCGAGATTCGAAAGCGAAGAGATTGATTTATTTCGCCCAACCGGAGAAAGGATCAGCTGAACAAGTGAAACGTTACACATCGCGGTGATAAGTGGAAAAGTTGGTCAATTAATGCTCACTACAATCCTTGATCACGAAATAGAAACGATTTAGGATAGAGGACTCAATCGAAACCTAAATCAAAGTATTTAAGGGAATACTTGAGAGAACCATGAAATAATGGGATGCTGTCTTAGAGAAAGAAACAATCTTATCGTTGAGGTGACCTCCGTGGACTTGTCGTCCCTTCAGATTCGCAGCGGGCACAAGAGGTCGCCATCGACTCACAGCTCAAGGATTTCGGCTCACGCACCCTCATCCCCTCCGATCTAATCGAAGGAGAAGACCATGTATCATCATTTATCTGTTGGTGGCGAGCACTTTCTTGCCTTACCAATTGGTTCTGGTCAAATTCAAGCGGTTTTCCTTCTCTCTTAGTGCTGCGAAAAGTAAACTCTGATTCGACCTTAACTCCTTTATAAGAGACATTTCCTAAAAAATATCATCTTTTTTTCGAGGGCGAATAAAGTTCTTCGGAGGCGCGACTCGGTCGTTGAAATCTCCCTTACTCGGGATCTGCTTCCTCAGCTGTGAATCTCATAGTAGCGCCTTATCTGCTGATGACTGCACCCCTTCCACCGGATATCCACTCGAGATTCTGCCGAAAGTCATCGTAATGGAACCGCACTTGTCCGGCGCAGTGGTGATAGCACACCTCTGGATTGATCTCTGATGGCGTCCTTCGAAATAAGAAGGTCGTTCGCATTCCACACTGACGTCAGGTACGGCGATCGTGGAAGAGAACGCCTTTCAAAACACTACAACGCGTTCCTTACTCGTATCTTTTATTTCCATTAATCCTCCGGCGTAATTTCGAGAGATGAGATGGGGGCGGTATGGTCCGATGATGCATAATTTCTAAGGAGTATTGCGATAGCCTATTGTTCTTATAATACACTATTAATTTATAGTATGACTATTTTATGACATTGATTGGAATTGAAGTGAATGATATTAAAGAATTAAATGAACGGAGTCTGTTTCTATAAGGACTTAAATTTTTAGCTAAGAGCTGAATAATAGGTGTAATAACAAAATTAATATGTTCTATCCTCACTTCGTGGAATGCAGTATAATCCATTTTAAATAAGTGTTACTAAGTGTTTTATTTACGATGGTTTAGGTGTAATAACATTGTAAGTTACATGTGCAATTTATTTAATCTTTCAATGTTAGTCATTTGTCACGGATAAGTTGATAATCTGACATCACAACTGCAGAAAGGCATTAAAGGTAAAGTTGAGTGATACAATTGAAACGCTTCAAGCTTACAACCTATGGGAGGGAAAGTATAAAAGTAATTTCTGAGTGTGAATGACCGCGATGAATTTGGGGTGTACAGTGCAGTGCACTAAAACCATTCAAAAGATGAAAAGACCCAGTAGTCGCTCTTAAATGAGAAATTGAAAAGATTCCAAATGTGGGGACGAAGATTTGTGTTAGCTGGAAATTCATACCAAGTGATTCGGGAAAGACGTTTGAATAAGCAATTACAGAAAAGGTTATTGTATGCTTGGCAGAATATGGTGTGAGTGAATGGTAGATCAGTGCAGTGAAGGCAGAGAAAGTTGCAAGTAAAGCTTGTGTGAGATAAGATGGCTAGCATTTTTAACACTTAAGTTTAGTAAAATTAGAATGAACAATTTATAATTTTTTTGTTCTTTCAATCCGCTCATGGGCAGATGTGTAGAAGATGCCTGTGAAAATCTTAGTGATATAAAAACCGAAAAGCCTGCAATGAGGGTGCTCTCTCACGCAGATGATGAGCATACGGATGATTACTGAGGTTTAAGGAGGCAAATAACATGATCACCCTCAAAAGAGAATATAGTTCAAAATTGTATGTAAGCAATCGATCTTAGGCATAATGGTCGTTACTCAAGCTTATTTGTCTAAGGGCATACTCAAGCTTGAATGCATGATGCTCATAATTTGAAACAGAAGTATGAAAACGAAATAAAGCTCATGCATACCTTTATTTCTATTTCATGAATTTATTTCTATTCCAATTATTGTAATGTTACAAACAATCTCTCTGTATAATATCATCACGCTATTTAATTTTGGAGTTGACGCATCTACTCTTTTTCTAAATAACGCATGGAGTCCCTTCCTCGTCTGGTTTTTATCTTTCGAAAGGTGATGTTCATGTGAGAAAGAATAAAAAAACGAATTTAAAAGTTGAATTGGTTATTTTAAAAGTTTCTTGAATAATTATCTGGAGTTCATACCTACACCGTCTGTTGTAACCTTTGTATGTAATATTATGGGAGAAATGAAAGGCTTTTTTTATTCGGTTGATTTATTCTCTTTTTGCTTCCTCACATCTCCGATAAAGTGTACATATAGCCTTCGGTGTACATTCGCAATAACAGATGTTCATAAAGAACTGCACAGATTTTAAAGGAACGTGGGAAAATGAAAACTCCCTCGGCAGTTCGTCTGTGAAGTGAAATTTATTTTACGCAACACCGAGCCTTGGAATACCAGAAGCTTACGCCGTCAGCTTTATTGACATCGGAACTCGGTCTTTATATGTTAGGCGGATGATACAGAAGGATATCTCATAATCAAAATATGCGTTTTAATTCAGACTATACGGTTGATAATTGGCGCAGATTCCATCAGTAACGTATATGTTATAAATTATATGAAAAAAATAAATATCAATCTTTTAAATGGAGACCTAAGGCCAGATTTTCATTTGTCAAAATAATTCTACTATGCGAAGTCGTAGTATGTGGGATCAAAGGGAAACTTATGGCAAGTTTTGATTTCAGAGTATGGAATCGGTTTTAATTGAACGTCAACTCGTCGTATTTGGAATGGTAAAAATTTGCTTGTCATCATGGTTTTCGTGGTGCACATAGGTTAAAATTCCGTCGGTATCGATAATCGGTATCGAAGCGATTTTAACGAATAAAATGCAAAAAAACATTGCATGCTTCACCCAAGTTAGATTTAGTTTAGAAGGAATATTGTGTTGGATTCCAAAAGAAGAAGAGGAAGGATGCGAAGCAAATTAATGAAATAGGTCAGAGTACCCACGTCGAGAAGTTCGACGGATACCTATTATTTCTGAAATAATTAAAAAGATAAACTCATAATAAAATGCCATTTTAACCGACTTGGATACAATTTAATTTAAATACTAATAGATGTATGGATGACTTGTTTTTAATGAAATCTAACGAGTTGAAATTATCCTACTATAACTTGATATTCGATGATTTAATTTTACAATTATATAAAGTGTAAAAATTGAGTAATATGTCCCATACTTTAAGGAATAATTTTATCTCCGACAGGCTTATTAATCACTCTTTACTTTTTAAATTACGCTAAATTTTATTCCGTTCGAATAGTGCAATCAGGGATATTTACGTGGCTGAAATATTCTATCGTGGTAGTAGTAACTGCTTCGGATAAAATGATGGAAACCAACCAGAAGATTTGAATGTTTAAAGCATTATTCGCCCAGTCATGTTCGCCCTACTTCCACAACACGCAAGCCACTGGCAGCCTGCTGGAACCCTCAGCACCTCGAAAATTTTATTCCAACTGTGAATTATGCAATCAGTTTTGAGCTTTTGGCTGCAGATTTCAATTTTTGTAAACAGAAAAGACATTTAATCGCTCAGGAGAGAGATAAAATGTTTTGATGTTTCTAATTTCAAGAGTGTGTTGCGTAAAATTTACGATTCATCTAGCATGTTTGTGTTTATTGGTCATACAAATCGATGGTAAGGATTATCGCTAGAAAGGTACAAACAGTTACTATATTAGAAAGTAAGTTCAGTGCTGTTTTTAATTAACGTAGTTGTTTTGGTGCCTGAAGTTGAGCTATTTATATGTATGTATGTATTAAGCAAGACTTTGATCGAAAGCATTTAGTTGCAGAAATTTAAAACTATTTACAATTCATGGAATTCAATTGCAGTACTTAAAAGAGTGATGTAATTTATTATAGAGAGGGTTGCGGTGATTAGGTAATTATAGTGGAAAATGTTGCTTTGAGATTGAAACAGTTGCATTAGACGCATTACTTTCAGGTAGACCATCCTCCCTTCCTTCAATCAACTCTGTTTTCAATATAGTACCCACACCCACCCATATGCATTAGCAATTCAAAAATTTCCGGATTAAATTTCAATATAAACTATCCAATATGAATTCCTTCCATTAGATTTGTAACAATCATTTTCATTGCCAACCATTAAGAACTGTTGCTTCCGATGATTAAAGAGATACCATTACCTATGAATGCGATATTACAAAAAGAAAGCGCTTATATTATTTGCCGACTCTAGCCCTGAAAAGTTTGAGGTCAAATAAAGCAGACACCACGCGCTTCACCCAAATTTACACGCCAGAGGTCAACCGCACGGTCACAGAAAAAGTAATACACGAGCTAAATGAAAACAGGTGGAGGCGGATATATTTGCTTTCTTTTTATCTATGTCGTGAGGAGGTGGGTTAAAGAGGAATCAAAACCCCTCAAAAATTCATGGTGACTCATTCATCATTGAAAAGGAACATCATGCAACCATGTGGAAGGGCATCTAAAAGGTTTTTTTGTCCTATTCTGCCAAAATTTATTTCATAGGAAGAGGTTCTTGGGTATCTGGGATGGCCAAATGATAGGGCCTCACATTGGTGGAAAAATTTCGATTTCCATTACAAATGGTTTACAACTTTCTTGTTGTAAACAGTAGTAGATTTTACTTAGTATGAAAACAAAATATTCTAACGAAATAAATCTCTTCTTATTCAGCATTCTTACAAATTCTTATTATTACAGACACATTACGACATTTTTCAAAACAAGTAAAATATTTTTTATTTTTTCACGACCAGCCTTCATCTTTTTTTCTTGAAATTCCTATCCTTCCACCAAAATCTTTCTTCGTATCTTCGAAATCTTTCTTTCTTTCGAGAAGGTGGCCATTGTATTCTCGGTTTGAGTAAACTCACATACATCTTTAACTCTTACAAATATTATGTATAGCCTTAATTATATTTTCGCTTTCTTTTGGACGCATTCCAGATGTTTTTTATTTGCGAGCGAAACAACTGCGAGATTTTGCTTTGAAATAAATAAATAAATTATATTAATTATATTAATCCATCATCAATTGCGTATGATACTTGATTTCGATCGTAGATAGCTAATGACATAAATATTGGAAATTCTTCTCTTAAAAATTTCACCATCTCTTTCGTCAGAGGATATCCGCTCTGATCTAGAAATTCCTGTGCTTCTCTTACGGTATATAAGTGAAATGTCATCGGTAACATCAACCGAGTTCCAATGTGCGAGAAATCTTAAGAGACTATTCTTGCAAAAGCTGTCTTTCAATTCTAATCATGGCGGCTGAGTTCCGCCTCTCAATTGTTTTAACGGTCTCCGAGCACCCTGTCGCCAAAGGGCACCCGCGAGTGAAATTCGAAATTAATTGACGAAGTTAAGTTTCCTCTTGGCTGCCGCAATTTAATTCATCAGTGACATTCTTTCATCTTTTTTAATCGCTCCTCTTCGCGTACTTTCTCTTATTTTTATTTGCTGAGTTAGCGAAATTCCAGTTTCGAAATATATTACCGTGTCCGACCATTACGTACGTCGGTGAATAACCTTATGTTTTAAATCGTAGTTTCGGATGATTACCTTCCTAATTTGACAAGTTTTCACGTTTTTGTCCAAGGAATTCGAATCATTTCACGGTGCATTCCTTCATCGTTAATTGTGCGATACAAGCTCATATTTCCTTATTTACCACTTTCTTTCTTCCGAAGTAGTAGAAATTATACTTTAATGATATCGCTAACTTCAATATTACAAGTCACCTTGGGATATTATTATGGGATTACACACCTGAGTAAATAAACAACTATCGAGATAAGAACTTACGTTATCATTGGTGGGAATGAGATGTTATGTATGAAACTTAATCACGTGTGTGCTGTACTGTGAGTAATGCCCAGTTGAATGTTTATAGTTTCTTAGAAGTATTTACCTTGCGTCTGGCAGTCTATCTGGCAATTAATTGACTTTCTCTCACAGTTTTAAAACTTTTTGATCTAGATAAATGGAACTATTTAGAAAAAGTGAGTGTTCATTATAGGTTAGGAACTTAGGAAACTAATGCCCGCCTAAACCTTAAAATTTGTGTCTATTTATGAGGTATGGGAATAACGTTCCGCTCTCATTAGTTTGAAATTTGGACCCTATTGAAAAATAGAAAGACAAATCAGGTTCATTCATAGTTTTATCCATCGGCAGTTCGCCCTCCTTTCAGGCAATAAACTGGTTTCACCAATGAAAAACCTGGTTGGGTAGAACCGATTCTTTCATCAATCCACTTAAGTATACTTTCATAATAATTGAACCTCTCCCTAGAAAGGACCGGAAGAAATGGAAACCTGAAGAGGATATGTCCGGTGAAAACAGCGTGTGGAGTAGATTTTCCCATTTCACTCTTTGCAATTAATTCTTGACAGGTTTTTGCTACGTGTAGCTTTGCGTTGTGAAGTAGCAGGATCAGCTTATCGCTCATCCCATTTCTGTAGTCTTTCTTTAAGAATTGAGTTCTAACTTAATAACTACAGTCAATAAAAATAAGCAGTTATGGTTTCATATGGCTTTCGTTGGTCTGAAATACATCTTCTGAACCACCAAATGCATAAAATAACCTTTAAACCATTAATTGCTAGCTTTTGAGAGATAATCCACTCGGCATCACCGAACATCTCGCAGGTGATCGAACGACTTCCGATATCTCTTTCAACTAGTATGGAATCCAAAATACCTCCTTTTGACCATCCTTATTGCATGCAACAATGAGTCAATCGACATTCAAAGCAGTTTTCAACTCTTAAAACGTTCGACATAAATCTTCATTGAATAATGCTCGATAATCTGAATCCTCATTTTCTTCATCCAAACTTTCTTCGATTCTTCGTCACTCACAACAAAATCGTTATTTTTAATTCGCCAAAACAATACTTTACATGTTGTATTGGGTGCAGCGGCAGATCTAAGATCGAGCTGTGGGGGGGCTTGAGAGTTGGGATTAAAGATTCATTTTCTATTTATCGATTTTTCTAAGAAATTTTATAAAATTAAACTCAGTATACATATTTGAATTATGCTTATTATTATCTATCGTTGTAGATAAAGAATTTTTACTGTTAATATCTAATATATTATTTCAATATTTTGATGAGATATTTTGTTTTTTTTTTACTGTGATTTCTGGGGGGGGAGCTACATAGCCCCCCTGGATCCGCCACTGATTGGGTGCTTAAATATCTATGATCAAACCGTACATTTTTGTAGTACTTTTAATAAAAATCATCATGTAATAAGCCCTCCAGAAAATTTTGCTTCCTCAAAAACCTTTTGAAATTTTTAAAGCGATAAAAATATTATATTATAACTTGCTTACTTGTACACGAATTTCTATAACTGAGTTCTGAAATATTCTAAAATACCTTTCGAATTTGTCTTTCCATTTTTTTTCAAACAGGAGTAGTACTACTACGACTATCTTTTAGAAATGATCGGACAATTATTTCCATACCGAATGTTTTTATCAGATTTTATTTATTTAATACAGTGGGTAAAGTAACATACCGAAGTGAGATAAATACTTACATGCCCTTTGTTTGACCTTATTGTTTATATACTAGGTAGCGAGTTTTTTAATTGAATTTGAGGTATTTAGTTTGAATATTCCATTTTTTATTCTTTACTCTAGTAAAGAATATTCTATCGGAATCCGAAAATTTGAATAGGTTAAGAGCATTCTTCATATAATTATAACTATCTTTATTCGAAAATAGAATTGGTTTAGAACTTTCTTCCTTGCTTTAGAACTTTCACACTTTATTATTCCATTTTAAGATGAAGAATTGGCCTAAGGCAGCATCAGCTAAGCTCGAGTAGATGTTAATAATAATAATAAGAGGTCTTTATATTGAGATAGAATATCCGATAGCTATTCATATTATCAACGAGGAAAGAGTCTAATATCTATTTTAGGACTCCAGGAATATTATTGTCATTTTATTTGCCTCGGTGTTTATTTTCTGTCGCTTACATAATTGATATTGAGATTCTCTTTACATTTTATGTAAAGTTATTCTACCGATTGTTTTTAGTTTGATTTCTCCCTGCGCTTAGGAATGCAATCTCGAAAAAGAAATCTTCCGGAAATATTTCAACTTTCCATTTCCTCCTTAAAATGTCGAGATTTCCATTCGTCGCGATTCCTTCCGTACTTTCCCTCTTTCGCGCCTCTCAACAGGTGGTCCTCCAACATACCCTTCGGGTAGGTACACCCTTCGCCACAACAAGCCGAAATTTTGCAATTGATTAATGAAATGCTGCATTTATGGATGCGGTCCTTTGCTTTAGATCTCTAATAAACGTTACTGATTTTTTATCAATCGTCTCCAGGAGATAAATTCACATGTTATGACTTCTCTGGCCGTAATGAATAAAGGTTTTATCCAGCTGTTTTTCGTCAATGTTCAAGATCAAACGTGTTGTTTATCGCTTGAAGTTTTTCAATAATTTATTTTCATTAGTTTTCTACTTTTAGAAACAAGTTATTATAAGAAAGCAATCAACAAATACGAGATAAGTATTTAAACACCGCGAAAAGAAAAGGGAAGAAAAAAAATAGGAATATAATAACCCATTTTAGGGAACAGATGAAAAGTAGCTAGAAATTCAAACACAGGAACAAGAAGACTAAAGTACAACCGTACTTTAGTATTTAAAGTACTCCCTCCGGCTACCCCTGCTTATGCATTTGTCTTATTAAGATTAAAAGCATTGTATTCTCTGAATCCTTCCTTACGAATTGTTTTCTCCTTTTCTCTTCTTTTCATGGAATATTGTTTGATAATAGCTTTTCCTTTCCTCTAGGTGAGGGGTCTTCATCACATTTAGTCCACAAATACTATATTAGCTTATTCTTCCCCCCTGTGGGTCTTTCATCTATTCTGAGATGGTTCCGTTCAACATGTTTGCTTTTCTTTTAATCTTTCGCAATGTGACCATTTTCTTCCGCTTGCCCTCCATTCTTCCGCTTTCTTCGGCAATTTTTCATTCAACCGAATCTCAAAGGCCTCTCCCGTCTGCCAGAATCTCGTTTGGTCCAATTGCAAACCTAGATTTCACTTCCGCATAATGCAATATGTTTTCCCCAGCTCTTTCCTTAACCTTTTGTCTACACTTTTTCTCAAAAGCTCCTGCTTTCCATGGCTGTTCTTTTTTCAACCTACTATTCTTATCTTTGCCTCCTCTACAGTCCCACGGCTCCGAAATTCGTGTAATTCCGTATTTCTAATTCCTGTATTTTTCGAAACCGAAGGATGAATGAAGATTGCATTTACGTGTCTGGGTTCAAACCCTGCTATTGCTGCTGATCAATCTGAGGTAAAGGATCCAGTCAGATTTTTCACCCTCGTGAAATTCTTACACTGAGATGTATACATCTCACGCAAAACGTCAATGTTTTAGGCCATGTATGTTCTAAATTCGTCGTCATACACAAGCGGAAAACTCTTGCTTAAAATTTTACCACATTTGCCCAAAATTGTTCGATATCATGGAACGAAATATTTCTTAAACCAAAGTACACTATAACTTTTTGAAAGGTTTTATCGAGTGGGATACGATATTGCGATCGTCAAAACTCGCGGTAAATCGCTGAAATCGAAATTCCAGCTGACTGAATTCCTCGCAAAGGTCGGCATAAACTTGATGAGGTTAGTGATCTCAGCTCGTATTAGAAATTTTTTGCCGTTTCCTCTCTTGGAATCCGAGTGAAACTCCAAACTTGTGTGTCTCCGACTCACCTGTGCCGTCCAAAGATGGTGGAAGTGATGAGCCGGAAGAAGCGGTCGGCGGATGACGCACTCATTGAAACAAGGGCATAAAAAAGGAATCTTAATTATATTAGCGTAGCATTTGATTAAAAAATACTTCAAAATTAATGAAATTATGCTATAAAATTGTTTATACGTTTAGTTTATTATAGTTGTTTATTCTAATAGTTATCAACTACTTATTAGAATCCAGCTGAAAATTTAATCTCACTATAATTCAAAATGCGCACCACATAATTTGTACTTATTCTATAGTAATCTTTTGTCGCTCTTTCAAACAGCACCTTGGAGTTAAGCGAGAATCAATTTCATTGATGCATGAGGCCGAGGTTTGTTTAACTCCTCAAATTATTATTCCCTTGCGTCTCGTCAATGTTCTTCTGAATTGTTTCTCATTCATTCTCTCATTGCTCAATTCAGTTACGTAATGCGCATATAGCCAAATAACTTACCTGAATATTCTAGCTAAGCAAATACTATGCATTGATCAGTCCATCTGTTATCCATTCAATTTATGTTTCCTTTCTGCTATTATATTTTTTCCAACAAAATATCCTGCTAAAACTGTATTACCATATACTCATTTACAATAACTAGCATCTATTATAATATTTATGAATATAATTAACCTGCTTTATTTGGATTTATTTAAGATTCTATGAAATAAGGTTTGGAATTCAAACGATAATATATGGAAATCATTCTGAACGCAAAATACTTGGAATTAGATTGGATCTTCCATAGGAAAAAGTGATAAATGTTTCCATTTCCATGGAATTTCTCTCAAAGATAAAAAATATTTGAAGAGACAAATCACTTAGATCAAAGATCTCAAAGTCACACTGTTTCATCGCTTCCGTTTCGTTCCTCCGAAAATAATACAACTATAAAGAAAAGGATGCAATTTATTTAATTGAACTTTTTTACAAAATCGGTTAAATTTCAGCGTATACAGCTTCTGTGAAAATGTTTTTTTTTTATTGGAGCATATTTAATAGATTTCAACTAAATGTAATTCTTTGGATCCTCCATAATTCTTGTTTATGAAATGTCCTTACTTACAATTAGATTTATTATGCCCACAAAGGATCGCATAGAAAATAAGTCAATTTCAGCTAATTGAATTGGCCATGAATTTTCAACTTAAGAAGATCGAGTTATTACGGAACTTTTATCCTAAATGAAAGTATTACTATTATAAGTAAATAGATTAAGTCTTCACGTAGATAATATTTAAGTGAGCTGTATGTGAATTTTTCACGTAATGTGACATGGTTCCGTGCAATTCTTCTCTTCGTCCTCGTTATCATTCTTTGTAAGTTTCTCTTGAAGTTCTAAGCAGATATCCGCTACTACGAATGTAGGGCGCGACCGATGTCTAGATCTAATATACCAAGACCACAAATGTCCTCGAATAAAAGACTAGCAAAAACCTTGAATTGCTTCAAGAGGGGGACAAATCTTCTGTTATTGTTATTTCCAAAACGAAAATAATACAAAAAAATGACCTTAATACTACTAGGGAAGTAAAATTACTATTTTTTCTTTAGTTATGAATAGAGCAAACTTTTGAGGATATTATTTTCGTAGAGATTGTTTATCATAACCAAATATTGTTTTTGCTACTGTGTTACTAATTTTACCGGTAGTATAATAGGAAAGAACTTTTAGTAAATCTATGAAGTGATTCATAATGACGAATATAATATTTATCTGTATTTATATCTTGACATGTGGAGACGATTCCTCCAAATAATCTTTTGTAATATTATTTCTTATCAATTCTATTGAATAATATAGGATACTTCTCATAATTTCAGTTTCGCCTATATTAGCATAGAAGAAGAATTCATTGCTTAATTAACTCGCGCTCCTACCCGTTGGTGAGAAAGCCGAGTTATTACTATTTTTATCTAGTCATAAGCGTTGATTTAAATGAATTTAGATATTCGCATTGAAATTCTGTCAAAGTAAATATCGTAATGAAGTATTATATTTCAAAGTAGAAATAAATATGATAAAAACGTAAAACATAATTTTACGATAGATATTTTCGTAAGTTTTAAACAAATTTCACGTTATTATTATTAATATTTCTTTGAGTGTCTTTATTTCTAGAAGGCAGGATGTTATAGAGGTATGTTTTATATTACCTGTGTAAGCATCATGTTAAAAATATCCGTTTCTAGATTCATATAATATTGTTTCACATTTTAAGTTAATAATATATAATAAAGAGAAAAGAACAAGAAGTGAGAAATACATTGAAATATTACAAAAAAGAAAGGAAGGAAGCGAAAGTACGGTAAAAACTTCATAGGCTTGAATGAATCCACCTCACGGGATTATAATTCTTCCGGGCATGTCCAAAATGCCTTAGGTAATCATAATAATGAAATTACCAATTTTGGGATATTTTCGCAAAATTTAGCTTCTGAATAAGATTCGACAGTGATTGACTAATGAATCTCACGGAGAAATCATGCTACCCTTTGTTCACCCTTTCGTCGCGTGTTTAATCTTTCCCAAGAGTATTGCAGAAATAACTCCTGAAGAACGCGATGACGATGACGGTTTTCGTCTTGACCCTATTACTTACTATTATGAAAAATAGTTTAGTTTCACCCAGAATTACATTTTCTTTACCTCCAAATTCAGCAACAATAAAGAGTTTATTTTCTTTTTCTGTTCAGCTAATATGCAGAATCGCTCTTGATTCTAATAATCTAGAAATTATATTTGCTGTAGATGTGGTTTTAATACCAAAACTTAATCACCTGAAAAAAAACACCGTGAAATCACCGTGTATGTACACTCCTGGCCAAAATTAACGCAGCACCGGCCGTAAGGATCGCTAGGGAGGTGCTGCGTCAATCAATGAATCTATGTGCAGCTGAATTATATATCACTGAATCAGACTCGATATTTAAGTCTGATTTTTAGATTCCGATTCCTACCAACTTCCTAATTCATCTAATCTTTCCTAGTAATCTCTTCTAAATTTAAATGCTGCATTTCTGAAAGATGTAATCTAAAGATTATGTTCAATCTTGATGTAAAATAAAGTCATCAATTTGTACTGAACTGTGGTTGATTGAGTAATAATTGTGTGAAACCTGATTCTTAAAATACCCGTCTTCAATATTAGTTTAATTAAAAACCTTTATAGTTCTCTTCGCTTCAGTCAGTCAGAATGGTAAAATATGCTGATTTACCGCTTGAGGAGGAAGGACAAGTCAGCACTGAGAAGTAGGGTTACTCCAGCTTGAAGGATGAGTTCGATCAGCCAATATGGAGACTTAAGGAAAAGAAGCCACCGTAGATGAATGGCATACCAGCAGAGCCTATCAAATTTGCGGACGAATTTCTTTAAAATCCATCTACGGGTTTATCAACTAGATATAAGATACCGTAAAGATACCTGAAGATTTTGCAACATTTATCATAGTACACATCCTAAAGAAAAGGGTAGCTACTAAGTGTGAACACCACAGAACAATCAGTCTATCGCATGCATTTAAAATTCTAACTTTCTGTTATCTTCGGAGAACAGAGGGCTTGTAATGGAAGACATTAAAACAGTAGTAATTTCAGATGATCTATTATGTTTCAGAAGAAGTTGAGGTACATGTGAATCTATTACTAAAAAAGTGAAGCTGTTATTGATACTGACTGTGGAGAAAATACTTAGGAAGGACAAGGAAATATATATGACCTTTGTAAATGTAGAGAAGATATTTTATAGCATAGAATGTACTAACCTGTTCAAAATTATGAAGGACAGTGAGGAAACAAGAGCTATAAAAGGAGAGTATACAAGGATAAGAAGGCTGTGATGAATTGGGGAACTTATGAAGAGGAAGATAGAGATGGGACAGGAATCCTCACAGTTAGAAAAGATATGCAAAGTGTACATTCAGAGAGCGATTGAAGAACGAAATGTGGGAGACATATAAGTGCAGGGAGAGAGGATCCGAATACTTAAGACTGAATTGACGCAGGACAAAAATCCTACTCGCCAGCAGAGGAGGTATAGATTCCAGGATTATGTTAGATGGAGTATTACTACTCAGGAAATAAAATAATCCCTGATGGAAAGAGCACAAAGGTAATAAAGAAAAGAATCCTTAAATCAAAGTTTGCTTTTAATGACAAAAGAAGAATCCTCAGTACTATCTCCATTTAAGGAGGAAACTGGTTGAGACATTTGTGTAGTGTGGTGCTGAATGGTAGTGTGGCATGGACTGTGGGACAAACGGAAAGGAAACTGCTGTAAGCTTTTGATGAGTGGTGCTACAGAATGAGGATGTGCAAGATAGGGTGGACTGAATGAGTGACGAATGAGCAGGTGTTGGGGAGGACCCTGTGGAAGACATTACAACGAGGCGGATGGGTAGGCCATCTGCTGCATCGCAAAGGATTGGTGCTTTCGGTATTATATGGAATGACGGAGGTACGAATCGTAAAGGACTTCCTAATGTACTGTGTATTTGAAGCAGATTATAAAGGACATTTGATGTAGGCGGTGTTTGTATTTGAAGAGGAGTACAGATGATAGAGAGATATGGAGAACTGTCTCCAACTAATCCTCAGGGATTCACATCTGTAGAAGAAGACAACTAATAATAAAATATAATTATCTCAGAAAACGATCTTTTTTACAGCGAATCAAAGTTTTGGGAAACTACAGCTAAATAGAATTAGAATAATTATTCATCACTGGTATGATTATCAACTCTATTAAGTGTCTCTGTATTGTTTTATCATGTTAATAGCACATCATATAATGTAGAAAAGGTTATGCCATGGAAAATATTGGTTTCTCTCAAAAATCTCAAGAAAAAACTGGGAAGTACTCGACGCTAAATTTTGTTTGGTACTATAACTATGCACCGACTAGATCTTTTGGAGGTCCAATTATTTATCATAGCCATGCAGCTTAACACTATGTTCGTAAGTAATAATCACAATAATGTAATTATAAATAATAATAATGATAGTAAATAAATGATAAACTCTTTAATAATTAATTATATATGAAATTAATTTTATTTTTATTTATATTGAAGTATATATAAATGGGTAAAAGCCAAGGAATGGCCTCTTTATTCTTGTGTTAGCGACTTGTGATGATTTTCCTCAATTTTACCCTCAGTATTAATTCGTTCGTCGTTAATTACTCCTTTATTTATTTTAGTTTCAAAATCTACTCTCGCATAAGATAATTTAGGCATCTTTATCTATGTTGTACAAGTTGTGAACTACTCGTGGACTACTGCTTCTAATGTGCACTGTCTTTTCTTTGAAGGCGGTGTGAGGACTTCATTGATGGCTGGATCCACTTTCAACGTCACGTGGCATTTGGCCTATCCTCATCGGGTGAGTTGCTTTCCTCAATCTTTTGAAAGGGCAATTTGCCGAATTCCAATTTAATATTAATATTCAGGTCAAACGTTGGCGGAAGTTCCGAGAGCTTCTTGTTGGAGAAAAGACCATTCCCGAGGAAAAAATTGAACCCCTCTGAACAATTTTGATTGCCGATCTCGTTCATTTCTTCTAGGAAAAATTCGGCGATTACATGCAGTTTATTGAGGGCAATTGGCGGTCTTTCGTTTTATGATGGTTCTAACCCCCCACTTTAGTTATTTTTATACGAAAAAGATTTACGGATACTGATGTTATAGTTCTCAATAGCTTCTCAACGATTCGATTGTTTTAAGTCGGTGAAGTAAATAATATTGATAATTATTTTCCTTGCATCGTATACTCATAGAATCTGGAGGAAGTCATAATAAACTGATTGATTTTCTGTGCAACCAATCGGCTTAGAAGTTTTATTCCTGATATAAAAAAAGAATGACTGGAAGGTTTGGTGGAAAACTTTTTGAACAAAGACTATTAGAATATAATTCCTGTAAATCCCAAAAATGTGAATAAATCATAATTACGTTGCTAGAATTATTGGAAGTAATAGCATTTCAGATTTAAAATTCTTAGAAATGTATCCAAAAAAACTATATTACAGTCGTTAATTATGTATGTACCTTTTTGAGATACTCCTATTGACTGGAAAAGAGCAACCAATTTATGGAAAAAATAATATGTAGCTAGATTTCTTGAATAAGTCAGATTCTGGGAAGCAGCGTCCGGTGTATATCTTGAAATAATTGGAATTCTTTACTGTAGCCATTTAAATAATTTTAGGCTCGGTTTTGGGGGTTGGTCATAACATCATGTTCATTCATTTTCCCTGAGGCATATGAGAATATATTTATGAAAAGCAAGGTGAACCATTACTATACTATCAATTACTTCAGGAAAGTCTTTGTGTTAGGACTCCAAAATGTAAAGAAATGAAAAGACTTTTACCCGTTCTTCTGGAATAATTTATTTTGCTGCCTAGGTTTTGACGTGCTATCATCAAGCCTGATTGTTGACCTCCAGATGGTGATGATCGTTCCAGTATTACGGGTAAAAGTCTTATTTTTTCCTTTATTTACGTTGTAAACCTTTATTCACCGAAAATTTCTCTCGAATGCCTCCTCTTAGAGTGTTTACGAGCGCAATAGTTCATCTGGAACATTTTCCTGAATTCTCATAACACCCAAAGAGTTGGCTTCCGTCCATTGTGAAAACGGTACAATCCAAACGGAAGACTCTAAAATTACATAATCCGTTGTTTCTCCCACTCAATCCTTCTTACCGATATCCGTAAATTATACAAGCAATGTAGTCATGGAGACAATCCATCCCATCACCTGTATCCCACGACGAAAATGGGAGGACAGATGCCGACGCTAATTCAGGTAACGAATTCCAAAAAAAGGGGAACGCCGTAATTCGGTGGTTTTCTCATCCAATCATCAAATGTTGTCGGAATTCTTTTGAGCGATGCGATGAACACTTGTTTCGCCGAAACCGTCAATTTCACCTGCAGGTTATGAAATGGACGTGAACTCTGACACAGGTTTCTCAAGGTTTTCCTCATCTTCTTTTGATTTCACTTCCCAGGAAACCTCCTCTTGCGACACTCTACAACGGATTTGGGAACAAGGAGAATTCGGTTGAGCAATGTGGGGGGCGACTCTATTAACTCGGAGATCCGGCGGATGATAAAAGCGAGATGCGAATTCCACACACGAAAATGCTCGCGGCAGCTCTCTCAGTTGAAGGAAAAAATATCCTATACAACACCTGTGAAATTCATAACCTCCAAAGATGAAGAATATAAAAATTTAGTTGAAGAAACCCTTGTGAAAGTTATTTTGCAATATAGAAAAAAAATTCATGTTTGTGATCGGAAAATTTTCGATTAAGTTTCCCGCTATTAGGGTTAATGAAGAAATATTCTTTGTATACGCGTCACGAAAGGCGATTCGCTTTGTTAAAAAGTACTTCCATAAAACAGCCAGCGTTAGGAAAATGCTCTCAGACCCAGTTTGGGAATCTTTGAAAGAAGGGAGATTTAGAAGCTAGGCTGCGATTGCTTGATTATGTCAGGGAAAGTACATTTGCGGAAGATACAACCGGTGCAACCCCCCTGCTACTTCTGCCGATCCGGTAATGAGCATAAATTAAGAGAATGATAAAAAAGTTGAGAGAAATTAAGAAGAGATACTAGAGTAAGTTGTTGTAAAAAATTCATTCTTTTCGCGAAATAACTGACTAAAAGTTTTTCAAATGGTGGTGCTTACATACACTACCAAACGACAAAAGTTGGCTTACAAGGTATTAATATCGATGTAGATATGCAATGAAAAAATCACTACTTTTATTGTTTATATTGAAATAGCTCATTTCAAAATTAGACAAGGAAAATATTCAAATACTTGCGTTGTTATATTTTTATTCCGAGCAATTTATGAAGGTTACAGATTACACCACTTTCTAGAATAATCGATAGCATTATAGCGTAAACTATTTATTATACTGTGTACTCTGATTTTTTTTACGATGTCTCCGCTGAAAATCCCAAATGAAACGGATATTTTCATCGCATGGATAATGTTGAATCTTTAAATTCTAGCGAATCACTAATAATCCCGCTTATTTCCTAAATTTTCGCTTTTACTTTTACTGCCCCTAGGCCTACGGGAACCCGATGGTCTTGTACGTATTAGAATATTTTATGCGTACCCTTTTCAATATTATTCTTCAGTGTCGCACTACTAATATTCAGATATTTAAGCTACTACTTTCTTACACTGATAAACCAATGGATTTCGAATCACATTGATTCCAAACTACCGAAAGCTCTAAAAACAATAATATGATACGACCATTGCCGAGTGTAACAACAGGACACGGACGGATTCAACATTTCCATTGCTCTCTAATTGTCTTCCACATAAACCGAAAACAACTGGTTATCTTAGAGTTTTGGGAGTTAATGACTGCAAAATTAGATGAGGCACCAAGTTGTTTATCTTAAGGCCACGCGGAGCGTATTTGCTTTAAAATTTGTGAAGATATTGAATGAAATAACCATTTAGGTGTAAAAATATTTAAAAGACAGTTATTGTGATGCCAATTAGAAAGTCCAAGATTAATAATATAAGCAAAACGCAAGTGAATACATACTTATCTGTAATGAATGGTAACGCTAATGAATAGCGGTACTGTAGATTAACTAATAAAGATGAGTAAATATTACGCTTAATAAATTTTACCAAAGGAGACAACATACATTAATGGCTGAAATTAAATTAAATACCGCTACGAATCAAACTCTTTTACTTACTGAGTTAAATTAACTTGTTTATATCTCATTTTCCCTATATTACCTTGTCGTGAGCCGAAGAGAAATTCTTGAAATTGCCTCCATCTGTTGTGGTTTTAGTTTAACAAACCATCGACTATCCGGTCTATTTCAGGAACTGGCAGTAAGAGAAAGATTGCTTTTTTTTCACCTTCGTAAAGAAATAGGCATAATGAATGATAGATTCGAAACTCAGCGGTTTTTTATGAGATGTTAACCAACTGAACGAATGGAAACCTAGAAATAGATACGGACCTTTCGACACATGAACTGAATGGATCACAACTCCAATTTTAAATTTCCTCACAGCGTATGGGGAGAACCAAACCCCCAACATCGTTTCAGCCGTTACAATAAAACATTGCAACAGGTTCCAAGACCTGGGGGAAAGAGTTCATGCTATTTACATAACAAGAAAGGGGAAACGTCCGCCTGTGGTGCCTCCGTTGGATGGGAGAGAAACTGCGAAGGGAGAGATTTCGCAGCAATTCTTGGGGAGAAAGTCGTGCCGACACGTGGAATGCGGACGTAAAGAGCGAAGAAGGGAGGAGAGATGCGAAGGGAGGAGAGATGCAAGGGAGTGAGGAGTTGTAAATGGACCACGCCTTTGTCTGGAGCATCGCTGGTTGTGGGATATGCTGGAGCATTTAACTGGAATGGTCAAGTGTGACCTTTGCAAGGGCGTTTCTACCATTCCACACCTCGCAGAGGAGCTTCTTATCAATGCCATTTTTTCTCTTTTCTGAATGTATAATCAGAGCAGTTGAGTCTCACAGGTGTTGACTGTTTTACACCCGATGTTATTAAGGATAAAGGAACTACCCACGGAGGTCTATAAACATCAAAAGATGATGGTGGTGATTGAGATTAATATGTATCCGTTGAGGATATCCAACACGCCATTCTATGCCAGGAAAGATGTTTAGATACACAAGAATAATAGAATAAATATATGAATTAATTTTTTGTGGTCTTTAATAACACAAAAGATTGTACAAAGATCGACTACCACTTACATCACAATTTATCACAACAACTTCAGGGTCATTCAAGAGATTCTATTCACAGTGGCGGTCTTCAGCGATTCCTTGCTTAACTGATTAAAGATATTCTGATTGCCTCAGCTCTGTACCACGAGAATAACCTGTTATAGTACCGTTAATTGAGGGAAGCATTAATTTTTCAGGCGACTTGTCCATAACGGAAAAATTTAAATCGCTTTACTATGCACTCAGGCACTGTTTCTGCATTCTTCATTGATCTTAGGGAAAGTAAAAGCAAGAAAAGTAACTGAAGAAAAATAAGCCGTAAGTAATCATATTACAATTATATTATATAATAATTGTATTATTGTAAACAAATACAATGCACTAACAATTACAAGAAAGATTTTATTAGAACTGAAATTAAGGTAATTAACCTAATTAATTAAATAATACATAGGGTTTCCGGAAATAGATTTTACCGCACCTGTTTAAGCAGCCTTGCGTAAAACAAAAGGAATTCAAAAGAAAATATTTAATTTGCATGAGTCACCAACGATGCTTCAAACGATCACTAGTTGACTGCCTATGCAGTACAGAGATTACTGTTGAAAAAAGAAAGTGCAAAATTGTTTTCAGCTTAGTAAGTGAAGAAAAAATGAGAAGAGGCGTTAAGGAAGGCATGCATAGTAGCAGTTCTCTTCCTACGCCCGAGGCCTTAATTGGAATGCACCAGCGAAACAATCGAAGGCGAGTGGATCACAGCGACCTGGAGAGAGTCTGATTCATCGCTTTACAATTCGCAAGAAATATCCTTGGACAGCCATCACTGAGGCTGCCCTCTCTAGTTTCCTAAGGACCACAAGAAACTCCCGTAATATCCTTGGTATTGTGAAGAAAGAAAATTTAGAACACGGCTGTTAATGAATTAGAGGTTTAAAATCTCCATTAGCCGTCTCTGTCAGCGTTCCTTTCCTCGTTCACTGGCATTCGGAGAAACCAAGAAATGATCCCTGCTCTTTTTACCAACACCCGATGCACATATCAAAAGCGATGCATTCTTCTTCAGTATTTTACTACCCCTGAAGAGGAATACATCGCTTTTGAAACGCACATAGGGTTTTTCTAAAAAGGGCGGTGATCCTTTCCTGGTTTCTCCGAATTTCGGCGAATGAGGTGAGGAACAACGACAAAGAAGGATGATGGAGATTTTAAGCCTTTAATTCATGGTCATGGGGGATACGGTCACCACTGAACAATAATTAACGCTTTCAGTGAATCTTCTAAGTCCACATCTACTACATAAGCTGTTCTAACGAGAAACGAGGGTCAGCTGATGGTGGCTGACGCATCAAAACATCGCCAGTCATTGACTTCTCTAAATGCCTTTTGTTACCCCCTCGCATTTGAGGCATGCATAAGCAGAAATTGTTAAGGCAGCCGCGCCTATACAGCATTTCCCACAAATGATTTCCATTTCCATCGAGATTAAGCTCCGTCACGACTTGCCAGACCCGTAACTCCAACGTCACCCAAGCATGGTAACCGTGGCCCCGGTTTAAACGGCATCCGATCATTCAACATTCCGGACTCCCTCTGCATCTGCATTTTCGAAGCAACGGAGAGCTAATATTGGAAATGTAATTGAAATTAAAAATCAAAAAGTAAAAGAGAGTGGATGCAATGATATGAAGCGAAAACCAAACCGACGACCAACGTTGAAGGAGAAACACGCCAGAGAGAAGAGCTCCGTAAACCGGAAGGAAAAAATTGATGGACTAAAACTTACTTGAATAGCGAAGTTAAAAACATCAGAATTTTTTAAAAAATGCGTCTTAAATAAAGGCTAAATTATATACTTTATGCATGCTTATTGATTTGATGTACAACTGCGTCCAAATAGTTTGTTTCGAATTGAATCCGTAATATCAAGTAATTACAAGTAAGACTTTGTGTAACATATTTAAGTAATCTGGTATATCTCCCTGGATAGGATTACCGATGACTATTGTTCGCTTAGACTAAAAATGATCTATTATGCATTTCCGGCCATTCAGAGATTCTCCAGGAAATCAAAACTTCCTGCTGTTCGAGTCGACATTCGGTCTTGTCAGGAAATATAGATCGTAGCTTACAACGAGGCCGGAAAAGTTTGCGTTGAAATAGTTTTTCCTCTTAATTAACCGCTAGAATGTCTATCTCGGAAATAAAGCTGAATATGCATTACATTTATACTTGAATTTTCGTTATTGATAAAACGAAATTCATAAAAATTGATATTACGAAACGATTAAAGCTTCAGTCAGCATTGCTCTTTTAATTTTGCCTTAATTGCATTAACTCATTCATTCTGGCAAATTTACAGGTTGTGCGGTAATAACCAAGCACGGAGAACTGTATGTGTAAATTTATTATGTTGATAATTTTAGCTCTTTTTTTTCATCGAAATATCGGAAATTGTAAAAAAGAGAAATTGATTTTCGAGACGTGACCTTTTTCATTGCCCCCTTTTTTGTTAAACTGCCCCTAATCTGTCACGTTGGTTCCTAAACACCTGTTTAAACGAAGAGGTGTTCACTTCCACTGAGAATGGCGGGAGATAATCTCTCTTCTTCACTTCGACTTTTTGTCCGGTCCGCAATATGTCCGGCATTAAAAGGGGAGGAAAACCCCTCAAAAAACTCCCGTAGACATTACAGATCTTTTCAACATTAAAACGATAGATAATCACATAAATGCACATGCAATTCATACATATAAGATTTACCTAAAATTATACTTAAACCTAACGTATACATAACTTATTAAGTACAATTAGAAGGAAGTCAGGAATTAGTGAAAACGTATATCTATAATATAAAATAGTGTGTGGGTGGGTGTGTGTGTTAGTGTGTGCGTGTGTTTGTGGGTGTGTGTGTATGTATGTTCGCTAAAACTCGAGAACCGAGAGTCGCAAAACTTTGAAATTTTCTACATTATTAAAAGTCGACCCTGCGCAGAGTATAGACTACTTTTTATTTCCCTAAAGTCCTCGGTTCGAACCCAGACGGGTCAAAACCTTTCCATAATTAATACACGCAGAGGTCAGCATTTTCGTTGCAGGGTTAATTTCTTTTGCAAATTTAAATTAGAAATAATGGTCCTAGAAAGTCGAATCAAGCACCAAAAGAAGGAAAATAGAATCAGATTTTTTAATTTGGTCGTAGAATATCGTTTCCGATTCGAAATTGCGCACATTTTGATAGATTAGGTGAATATTTTATCGACATTTTGAGATCGTAAACAACCCCTCCCCATGACAATCAATGCGATTCTTGATTTTGACATACATATTTACATATTTTTGCTCAAGGGTATCCATATCTAAATTTATCTTAAAATACTCTTTCATTTATCAACTATGGACAATCTCTTTGGTTTAACTGTTATTTAATTTTATGCTCTACAAACTCATACTCATAGAGGAAAGAAGCTCTTTAGGATTTTCTTAATGTCGTATTTCTTTCTTATAGGCAGTGTCTTGTAGAAGGAATTAGCTAGACTAGTCATTGCTTAACAAAGAAGCAATCAAGCGTGTATTCGACTTCAGTTCATCAGGATCAAGTATTTCCATCTGCTCGAAATATCTAAGTGTAGAATGTGGGAATTTTTTTATAGGCCAACAAGTGATTCGGTATGTGAATAGCTTAATTACTATTCCATAAATGGACAATGCATTTATTTTCTTCTTAAGAACAAAGAAATAAGACGTCTATAATGTTCTATTGCTTTAGAGAATAGTATATATTCTTCGAATTTTAAAGTTGTGAAGGAAAAATTCCGGAGTCTTTTCTCTGCAGCTGTTTATTTAGTGGAAATGGGAAATTTAAAAAAATACTTTATAAAATTAATTTTTTATTCAGCTCCTTATAAATTTATATAGTATATAAATACTTATATAGGTCGTATCCGATCGAACATGCATGAACTAGAAGTTTGAAAATCGAGGTTTAATTTAGCCTTTCGAGCCTTCGGGCGAAACGAGAATAAATTTTCAATTTTAGGTGAACCAGAACGAAAACCGGAGTTGAAAAATACTGTTAGATCCGTATATTTAATTCAAACTTTGTTTATTCAGTTGAATGGATATTTTTAATTCGAACGGGATTTTATATGTTTCGCATCGTATGCTATTAGATTTCGCCGGTCAATCAAAAGTACCCTATTCCCGTATGAAAATAATGATATTCTTGGATGACCTGCTATATTAGAAGGATAATAACATATGTTAACTCGCAGACCATATCATGGAATGCTAATAGCAGGGGATGAGTTGACGTAATGTTTTTGGTCCTGTTAGAATTTCTTTCACACGCGTTTATTTGCTTAGGAGGGCATGTATTACATGTAGCATGGTCGATTGATACCATATAAATTTACCTGAAGTTGTTAATACCGATTAAAAATTGGTATTCTTAAAATTTGGTTACGCTTTCTAGATATTTTAAAAACATTTCTCTCTAATACTTTCATCTTCTAGAGAGCATAGTCCGCTAATAATCGATTAGAAAGTCTACATTTCATTGCGAATAATAAAGTATTATTTGAAATAGAGAAATTATTAAGAAAAGGAAAAAAGAATGTATCTATTTTCAAAGAGGAAATACGGAAGAATCATATTGATAACTATGTTGAAGAAACATGAGCAGTAGTTTTTGTAGGAATTCTTGAGAGAGCAATATCGATCGATCGCATATACTGGGATGCTAACATATCCGGTGAAAGTCTGGCAAAACATAAGGCAGAACATCAGTGATATCAGTGCCACATGCATATCAGCGTTTAGCTCCATGAATTAACTATGGCTTTGTTTTTCAGGTATTGCTGAATATATCATGTCAGAATTGCAAGTATTACGTGAGCGCAATATATTTATTCCGATTTCCGAGATCCGTTTTCAGAAATTTAAAATTAAATCTAACCAAACTTCAAATATTTTTTCTAATGATTCCTATTTCTATCTTAAAATAGGAATTTCTTGGCAGTTTATCGGAACAATTCTTACCAAAAAGTATGCACACTCTTAAGCTAGTAATTTTCAATATATACGCATATAATTATTATCCGAATGTTCCACTCATACCCCGTAAGAGTGTCTCCCTTTTGTTTATTTGGGTCATGAGACATTCCTGAATAAGAAGAGTTTAGTTACTCCGCAAAATTCAGGTGAACAAAAATATCTCGGAGAGTTGGGCGAAGGCATTGGTACGTCACCAAAAAGGGAAGGGCAATTTCTGACGGCGGCGAAGGTCTTGCGGTGAAGAACCTCTCCTCGACACGCTCTTTTAGCGCTTTCCACTCGGCTTCTTTGTTGGTTATTCCTCAAGTAATTAAGCCGTGTTTTGATATCGAAATGTAGGTGAACCAGCTGAGAGAATCATCCGAATTGTAGAACAATACTGGTCACTCATTCAGCGTCTGTCGCTCATCAAAACAAAAGAAGACTTAGGAAGTCGTAGTTTTTTTTGACCGTTGAGAATCTCAAGTGTTAGCGAAAAATATCTCCAAATTTGGCAAAGAACTTAATTAAATTTAAAAATTAACATTATTAATAATCTTATTTCGCTCACGTAGAGCCAGAACCTAATCTTTTTCCTTGGATATGGTGTATGAGGAAGATTTTTAATGTAAAAGAAACCGAAAAACGCGAAAATCCGTTAGAGTAGGTCCTGTCCTTTTGCCTCAAACATCTCCGAATATGTTTGAATCCTCCATACCAACCCACCAATTCGAATTCTCCGAGAATGGTGCGTGGGAAAAGAATGGCGACAAGAGAAAAGTGAATGTATTTAAAACCTCATCTGCTTGCTTAGGAAAGTGCTCGTAAACAGGAGGAGTCGTCTTTTTCTGCCACCAGAATGTAACGGTGCATTCCTCTTTTAGAAACGAAATTTCACGTTTTTCCATTTTCACTAAGATCCACTCCGTTTCCGCGGTTCGAGCACCTTGTGGAGAGATCTCGTAATTACACCTAATCGTTTTATATTTCCCTGTAATACGGTGCTGCGCGAGCGTTGGAGATCTTTTCGTTTTGATAAATCAACTTCGATGATTCACGAGAAGGAAAACATGTAAAAAAATGATGAAAATCCTGAGAACCGTAAATAATGAATTGGAGTATTTCGAAATCATATTTATGGCTTTTATGAAACTTTCCCTTGCAAAACCTCAATTAATTCGTCCTTGCGATTAAGTAACTCTCTTCCAAAACAAATTTCACTCAGTGTTCCGTTCTTTATGATGAATGATGAACCTTATTGCCCAAAAGCCAAGAATAATTTACACTCTATTGCCATATTCGAAGGGAAACAAAATTGTATTTACGTGGAGACGAAAATTTTATCTATAGTTAATATTACGCCATGAAATTACTAGTGCCGAAGAAACAATAGCCTCAATAAAATAATTAAATGGAAATATTTAAAAAATGTAATTTTTATCTGTATTTATGTATTTCTCAATGAAATGGGTAAATTCTGTTTAACAGATATGCATACTATACGCTGAAAAACACTGATTAAAAACAAAAGAAATGTTCTGTATCCGAAGGGTGCTCCATGACTCACGAAGAAGAATGATAGTCAACGGCGACCGAATTACCTAATATACTAATTTATAAAATTATGAATGAATCTTGGAATTGACTATGTAAACACACCTTTTAACTTCGTAAATAGTTGAAAAAGCCCACAACGATGAAGATGAATGGCACAAAACTGGTTCCTATGGTATAATTTTCCGTCTGATATCAATATTCAATATCAAAGTAGTATTTTTAAAACATATAATAATAACTGGACAAGTATTACAATATTTTCTTCTATGTAATGTAATCTTTGATTCTCTATTCTTGCTGGTTAAGCGCACTTTGATTCGTTGATTTGTTTTAGATAGTTGGTCCGTGCTCTGCGGTTCATTTTCCAGTAAAATATGAGCTCTGAAAGATCCTTATTAGATTATCCCAGCTCTCAGTTATTCGGAGGAGGCAAATGGTAATGTTCGGAGAAGACACGGATCGCTTGAGGTGTCTGGGATCCGAGCACGGAACCGGAAGTGCCTTCTTCGGAGACTTCCGGAGCGTCGCTTGTCTCCGAAAGAAGAAGAATGGATCGCCCATTGTTTTTACTCCTTTCTTCGGCACGAGTCGTCGTGTTCTGAGGAAAGAGAGACGTGTGAGCTTACCTTCATTATCTTTTTAACGCACAAATGCTAAAATTGCTCTCGCGTTAGGAACACACATTTCCGCCAAATAATTATCACCTCACACGTGCGTTATCAATAGTTTCCCTGCTGAAGTTAATAATCCAGATAAGAGTTTGGAATGCATTCATCAATTAACCCTCTTTTGTCCTTATTAAGATGCGTTAAGATTATCATATTATCGTAGAATTCATTCATATTAACATGCAACGTACATTTTCCTGTCCCTTGCTCTTGTATTAGCCCAATTTCCTCGATATTATCTTCACATTGATCTTATAGATGGTTAGATATTTATTATTATCTTATTGAGCCTTAAATATTCTTATTTAATTCAACTATACCAAAGACTTTATTGCTTATTTTTATCTTATTTTTCGTTTTATTAAGTTTTAAACGGTATTTTAGAATAAAATAGAGATCATGAATTCTTTCCACAACAAATATTTCACCACTAATTTGATCACAATAATTAAATGTTATCTTTCTTATTCTAGCAATTTTTCTCCCAGAACCCAGAAATTTTCCGATTTGAACTAAAAACAACTAGCGATTGTGCTATTTTTAAGTGTCAGTTCCTCTGATAGCATTCATTGAATGCTTTATCTACAATTTTATTCTTCCGCGCTATTTATTTAATTATGGGCTAACTGTTTCTTGTTTTATGGGAAATCACAAAGAAATATCGAGTAGTTCTCCTCGCTCTCCGTCGCTTTCATGTGCTTGATGGGCCCTGAATATTTCATTTTGGGTCTAAGTTAATTTAAGACGCACAACACATTTTACAAAAATATTTTATAGAATTTACTACTCTCGAACAGAATTTCATATCTCTGTGCAATTGCGTTTGCGATTATCTCCCACTGTTGTGTGATGCTCCTTTTCCCCTTTATCAGAACTTCAGTACCATTTTCATGGTTTTTAATTGTTTTTAGAGGCAAGGATGCAACTCATAAACATGTTTACAATCGAGCATTTATATTTTTCTGTTTACTATTAACTAATGCTGTAAGATGAATAAAGTGCGTTTTTAATCGCCATTAAGGTATATTTTGCTACTCGACGTATTCCTACAGCATCATTGGAGTATATTACATAGCGTAATCACAATGTCATTCTCAAACGTTGGGCGTTACTCGAGAGGGTTGCGTTTTTCAGTATGGCGTTGTGTCACAGACCATAATCATCCTTTCACTTCTAGTCGACGTTCGCAGAGGTTTCATTGTCAATATGGCATGCATTTCAAGAGACTTTGTTCACTTGATCGAGTCTCTTAATTTTCGCGAAGGCTACGCCTAAGGACGCTCCTCCACCCATTCTAAATAAGCGACGGTGACATACAGGATGTAAGAGATTAAATAAGCGGAAGAAATCTTTCCACCTTGATGAGGAAACGCGCCTTTCCCATTGATATCCCTCTTAAGATGGAACGGCCTGACACTACCGACCTCTCTCCAAATCGATTGTATGTAAACTTGGCTTCAGCCCACGGAGACCATTCTCTTGCAGTACCGTAGCGCTGACTGACTCGTCTTAGATCGCGTTTAAAACATGCGCGTAAGCGTTCTATAGCACTTTATTATCGGTGAATTTGAAATTATATATTCCGTTTTCCGATCAAACCTTTTCCTTGCCAAACTCCTAGAGAATCGTACGCAAGGAGGCATTCAGTCCATTAAAAAACTCGCACGGAAAATTCAACCTCTCAGCTTCATCAAAAGTTGAACTGTTCCAGAAAATATAAAGAATCTTGAACTTCTCTGTGCAACTTATAATTCCTACACTTTATTAAGAAATTAAAATTGCAATAATTTTCTCCATAAATTCAATTAATGCATTTTGGTATCTATCTAATTATCTACGCATAAAGCATCTGCATTCTTATTAGAATGAAATTAATGTAATTTCCGTTATTGTATATAACTTTAGGTCAGTATTCTAAATAAAATTTGATAAATAACAAAAATAATTAAGTTAAATCACAATTTAGATTTGATCTCATCAATTCTTTACTGCTATAAAAATCTTCTTCGCCATATCTCTTTTACTCTCTTTGTTGATTTTTATTTAAGAAACAAATGGATCCCTTTTGTTGCTCTTTAGTTCTTGCTGAAGTTTCCAATTCTTTAAAATAAATTATGAATTGACGGAAGAAATGAAATCGTGTGGCACGTATGCATTGGTTAAATCGCTCCGTTTTAATATTTCATAGAAAACAGATGTTCTTATATTTTGTTCGCATGAACCTCGCTTAAATTTCCACACGACTTTTACAGTTTTTAGAGTGGACCGAGGAGAAGTTTAATACGCTTATTGTTATATTTGACTTGCTAATGCTCCCGTAAGAATTCTATAAGGTATTTTTTTCATTAACAGCTGAGGATACCGTTGTATGTCGGAAGAAAGTATGCAATGCGCTATGAGAACGTATATTCAGCTATGTAAATGGAGAAAATTCTATAAATGCAAACCACCGCCTGAGACTCATGACATACTGAGCAAATCAGGAAAACATGACAGTGCAATTTTAATGAACATTATCCGAGGGAGTGTAGTGTCGAAAATAAAGCGTAATTCTTATACGGAAAGGGTAAATCATTTTGATTAGATTACCCTTACAGCCTTATTACGGTTATCAGTAATTTCGTATCTTCTTCTAAATATTTTTTTTCCTTGGGTGAGTTTCTATTTTGATAAAATCTGAATAATTTATCATGTACGATGTATCTTGCAATTGGAAATTTCATGCTAAAAGAAACATTCACCACACGTTGTGTAACCCTAATGGAAACAATCTCCTTCTATTGTCAGTTTTTGCTTTGTTTATTCCCTTAAATAACTGGGTGCGAAGAGGTGTGTAGCTTTATCGCGTGAATTTTACTTTCTTCTTGGTAGAAAGTAGTATTATGTCTTTAATACCGTGAAAATATCAAATTTTGTAAGTCAAATTTCACTGTTTTCTGCTTTGTTTGAGTGTATTTGATTTTAATGCCACTTCTATAAATCTATGTATGTATGTATGTACTTTTAGCTGTATTCACCCGCTCGATAAATTAGGAATCGATTTATTAAGCTATGTCGATTAATAGCTCATCAATTTCCAAGACCGCTAATTATTAACGTTTGGAATCAAACTCAAAATTATGTCACATATGCATCTATTAAAATTTATTTTAGGGACTTTTCCCAAATGTTTTACGAATTAATAGGAGGTGCTTCTGTTTTGTTCTACCTCCTGTTTTGTTCTACCTCCTGTTTCTGCAAATAAACCGCATCACATTTTCTATATATACATCGAACTGTGAATTTGAAACTAATAGTTAAATTGATGAAAATTTATCACTCGAAGAAATGTGATCGTTTGTAAGTATAAATTTAGAAATTCACATTTGGAGCTAAATTTCTTCCCTTGTTCATTGGGAATACACGTCAAAGATCAATTTTACTATTTGCTAGCAAGTTCGCGACTTTTCATTGTCGCGATGTTTCACCATCTCCTTTTGGGCTTGGACGGGAACAATTGGACCATCAACAATTTCCCGTAAAATTCTGAATTAATAAAACTCAACAACTACCCGCATATTTTATTCTGCTTCTCTATCATATTTTTATTATATCTTTTATTATATCTTCCCTTTATATTTTCAACTCTTTTGCCTCGATAAATTTTAATTAATTAACTGTACGAGTGGCCTTCTTGCATCACTCAAAGCATTGCCGGTTTCTTCCTAAATTCTAAACATTTTGCGTAATTTTGCCATCCTATTTGCTTCTTTGGGAGCAAACGCGAATACCGGAAGCTCTTTCTTGAGGAAGAACTCCCACAAGAATCCTCCGTAGGGACACTTTCATTGCTACAGCTTTCGCCTTCGCCTTTTCTCACAAAGAGTTTCTCATCATTCTGTTTCTCTTTCATAACGGCCTCTTTAATCGCGCATTTTCGCAAGGTCTTTGCAGGCTAATGCAGATTGCAATCGGTAGCTCTCTCCGGTAATTATGCTCCCGAAATCCAGGGAATGAGAATATATCTAGGATACACGATTCGGACCTCTCAGTAAGAAAATGTCTCCCTCCCGCTTAGTCATTGAGTAGAGTGGAAACTCTGTTTGTATACCATTCAACTTAATCTGTTTGCCTATTTCAAAAGACAAAATAAATATGGACGACCACATTTGCTGATCACCTTTCGGACAAGAATCACTCCTCTTTCTCCCCCATTATTTTACATCATGGTGCTAAAGGGAGAAGACTAAACCTATTAGAAGAATTACTAATTTACCTCCACAAATACTTTTCTTTTGAGTTACCTGATGAATTTCTCTTCCCTAATAACCATCCACCACTCCTAATGGCACTGCTACCTCATTTATCCCCTCTTCCCCATCTCAAAGCACTGACTCGCCGTTACTTACCTTCAACCTCCTCCCCATCTTTTACTTTGGATATAACTTTACAATTTGTGTGAACCCTACTTTTTGTTCTACCTCTTCCAACTTTTCCCCCTTAACTAAGTATTTAACTCTTTGCTCTGTGGTTTTCTTTAGTTCTAACGATGGCGTACTTTGCGCCGAAACCGGTAAACGTGTATAATTTTCTTGGGGATTTTGTGCAAGTTTTGATAGTAAAGATTTTTCTACAATGAAATTGCAACAAGTATAGCTGAATGTTATTCATTGAGTATTTTACTGTATAGATTGAGAGTTGGAAGGAAGAAGGAAAAAGTTGGATTGAGGCTGCAGAAATGTGGATTTCGAGGAAGATATAAAAAAACTAAATTAGCAGAGAGGAGGACGAATATGTAGTCACTAATGGAGTTGAGTGAGGAGAAGAAACTATTGAATGAAATTGAGAGAAGGAAAGTTAAATTTACTAGACATTGTTAAGGCAAAATTACTTTCTAACTAACGATTTTTAATGGAAGATCCTGAGAAAGAAAGGACTGGGTAGAACCAGGATTGACTAATTTGAAGGTGTAGGAAGAATGGGATGTGGCACATACTACAGAATTAAAAGAGAAACTGAAATGAGAGAATGGTTGCACCGACAAGGCATCACTTTAAGTTTGTGAATGAATTATTTGAATTAGAAAAAGCTTTGCATTAGAATTACCAATGTCTACTCCTCCGTAGCAATTTTTACTCTTTACGTCTTAGTCTTGTCACATGTTATGCTAAATTAACTTATCTTTGAGATTAGTAAAATTATTAATCGACAATTTATTACATGCATACTTGATTAACGGGAAATATCCGGTAGCAGTCATCCAGCTCATCTGCAATGAGAAATATACGCCGTTGATGATTTCATTATACCAAATATCACTTCAGTTGTCGGTGCATGGAATTAAATAGGGTTAATTATAGGGTAGATTAAAATGAGGTGCCGGCTTGTTTCACTTCCCAGGTCAACCAATACCCCTCGAGCCGACCCTGGTTGAGGATTTGTACCCTGACTTTGCGATCTTCTTCCTGGAGTCAAAATCTATAAGTTACGAGACTATCGTGAGGTTTACACTGGTCTAGCGGTAAGGCCTTCGTAAACTTCGCGAAGTAAATTTTCTGATCCATTCTTTTAAACTGAGACATGCAGATATTAACAAATGAACGCATATTTCTAGAGAGGACTCTCTAATTATCCTACTTTTTATGAAATATGTACGTGAATTTCGATATCGGTGTATTTTATCAAAATATTAAGATATAGGTATGTTATTAGGGAATTATGGGGAGGATATAGGAAAATTTGAATCCTTAATTTAGTCTTACCGATCTATTGCATCATATTTCTTTGATCTCCATTCAAAGAGTAATTGATTTACGTATTGACTGATAAAATTCATAAGCAACCTTTTTTAAAACTACGTCTGTATGTCGCATGAAAATAAAAATTATAGGAAAAAATTCTGAAATAATTTTAAGTGCAGGTAAAACTTCACGTTCACGATATTGTATGAATGAAACCATGAATGTTAGATATTTACATCTATTTATGTACACACTTGCGAAAATATGAATATTTAGTTAAAGTAACACATTATGTAGACTTCATGGTAGAGTGCTCGTTGGAGACAGTTTATGATAAAATTGATATTACGCATAAACAATCAATGAATGTATACTAATCTCACTTACTTATCCTCCATTCCAACACGTGCCGTATTCTCTTCCGACAAAGAATGCCTGTTTGAACAGCACTTTATAACCTTTTGAACTCATACACATGTCAACTGAAAATTCGCGGCACGCTAAGACAGAGCTGCCAAGTCAATGCGGCCCTACCAACCTTTTGTCGTTGGGGCAAGGCACCGAACAGGTGCTATATAGGCGATTTAACCTGATTTAATCCACGCGAAAGCTACCGCAAGAAAATATACATATTATTTTAAAATGATATATCATAATACGAATTGACAAAACAGTCATAATGGGTGTGATTGGAGATATGGGTGCCCAAATGACGTATGAAATAAGCTTTTGCCATAAACCATACGTGGCCTGTGATTTAATTGATCAAAATACAATCTTATGTCACGTAGAATATTAATAATGTTTCGACGAAGTCCTCATCGAAAGAGTGTATCACAGAAAATTAAAAGAGCGCACATGAGATAAAACTAGAATTATGGGGTACTTCGGATATCATGCGTTATACTAAGAGCTTTCATACGGCACTTCTGTTGGGAAGTACTGGTAATGAAAATGTATTCGCAATTTAGTTATCGACTGTAGGGAAGTTGTGCTCTTGGAGGGAATGGGCGGGAGCCCAAGTCTGCATGTTCACGCTTCCCCACACTCTAACCTTGTCATCTTTTCGTAGGGAGGCTACAGACTGCAGCTCCTGGACAGCCTCCAGCGCCCGGTCCTCGACCTCACGCCTGTCACGCAGGACTCGGAGTTCGTTAAAGATGACGTCACGTAAGTAATACCCACTTATTCCTCCACTCCGCGCGTTTATTTGCGAATTTCGCTCCACAAATATGTACGAAAAGAAAACATTAACGGTGTCTTCAGGAGAAGGAATGCATTCGATGGGACCACCATTTTTACTATTAAGTGAATTCAGACTGAAAAAGAAAATACGGCCATCATCGATTTGAGAATCGGAATAATTCGATAATGACAGTGAATGGATACGTAATTCACTCGAAAAATACCAAGTTTCCTCGACTTGGTTACCAGAAGTAGATTTAGGTGTTAACCGGCCTCAAAGCCTAAGGCCATGCAACTAAAAAAGAAGAGGGATCTGAGTCTTAAGCCAAAAGCTATTTTTAAAAGAGAAAAATACATCTTAAAATCCTTATTAAATTCCATATGAAGAGTTTTCAACCAAGGCCATTACTACAACTTTGCTTGACAAGTACATACCATCATCACTAAATGGAAGAAAAAATATGCAGTATTCAATTTTGCAAAGCCTTTCTAAGTTCATATTTATTCAGTATACCACTGCCTTAGCTTTATTTATTATTTCCTATACAGAAAAAGAGCCCTCACACACGACTAACAAAACCCCCATACTCTACCCCAGAAAAGACCAATTAGACAGGAGTTGAACTCGAGACTTCAGTGTTAGATTGCTAGCCTACTAGTAATTTTGAGTTTAGCAATTTATAGATTTATTGTTTATATTGATGTTGAGTGATAACCTTAGTAAAAATCGCTCAATATCTTTATTATTACAAAAAATTTATCATCTTGTTTATTCCAAATAAATACCTACAATGAACATAATAATAAACCTGTAATTTATTAATGTTGATATAAAAAACAATGTTTTATTTTCATTTAAAACCCCTTGAGTTATTGAGAGAAATATAAATGATTTTATTTTAAAATTTAATCTTTGAAAAGTTAGCTGAAAGAATTCCAGATTTGCAGCTAGCATTGACTATGATGAACTTCGAAGATCGTATATCTTTTCTATAAGAAGAATGTATATGAAGTCAATGGCAAAAGTGTGTTTCCAATATTTCTTAAGTGAAATATATTCCTACAAGATTGTAATAAATATTTATGAAATTTAGAAGTTTCCAAATTGCAAAGGTGATTGTTTAACCTTTTCTTTCTAACTCATTCCTACTGCTTATTCATTTTCTTTCCTCTAGTTACATTTCTACCCTACTTTTTTTGACATACAGATATCAAAGAAAAATGCAAATATAATTATGTAGTAATTGTCACTGAGGATGTATAGTGATTCTGAGTTGGCTAATCTTAGAGCTTGATTATAGTTTGTTCTAATAGAATGCATAGGGCAGTTTTAATAAGGAGACCAAGACGTATTTATATGATTGAGTATTTATTAAATCTAATAATTCTTGAGATCTGTGATTTTAGTGTATGAGGTATCTATGGCAAACCAAAGGAGTTTCTTTTACCTCATTATTATTTCTAGGCAAACTTACATTAACCACTTGCCTAACTTGCCCGTGTCAGAGACTGGCAGTCACTCCTTGTTTAAATTGACTTATAAAATTTATAGACTTATAATTTATGAACTTTTAAAATTTTAGATAAAAAATTAAAAAAAGGTTTTTGGCATTTTATTAATCTTCCCGTTCATAACAAAATTAAAAGATTAAAGAAATAAAAAAACTGATATTTTTTGAGAGGAAAGAAGATAAAAACTGATCCGGCAAGTGTTTAAAAGATCAATAGTTCCTCGAAATGTCAAAGTTAAATGTCTCTGTTGTTTCAATTTATTTACAGTGCTCAGTCTTTCCCTGTTCGTCTTCCAACTAATTTCACCTGCCATGATTGTACCATCCGCCTGCTGCGCCAAGCTCTAGAATGGTCTGATGCTTACAGGTTTTGGTCTTGTGCAGATGTGGATGTTCTGACTAGTGAGTGACATATATTCTAAAAATCCTATTTTCTTAGCTATTCCTATAAAACCAAATTATGGTGCCCTTTATTTGTAAACTATACCAAATTAAAATCACAATAAAGATGAATTACTGAGATTAGCTTTTTATGATTTGAGAGTAAGAAATTGCCTTAAACTAAAATTTTCATAATTTAGTTATGTAGTTCCACCTACTTTTTCTCATTTTAGAAACCTTATTTATACCATAAACTTTGACTTAGGCATTCATTTTTCTACTGGCATAACTTTGTTTATGATCAATCCTACACTATAAGAATTCAATAAGCTTAACTGATTACTATTATTTATATTTTAAGGATCTGAGTTCAAAGAAAACTGCAATGGTCATGGAAGAGCAAGTGTAGGAAGATGCCGTTGTGAGAAACTTTACAGGGGCTCCAGGTGTCAGTACAAGGATGAATGTGCATCAGACTCTGACTGTGGTGCCCAAAGAGGAGTATGTGTAAATATTGATGCAACTACTGCTCCCAGAAAGCATTGTTACTGCAAGCCTGGTTTCTTTGGAAAAGATTGTGCCAAAAGTGAGTGATTATGCTTTATCATTGCTTTAACCTTTTTATAGAGAATCAATCAGGGTATAATTAATTATTTATTAGACTACCATTCATTCAAGCAATCATTTTCTGAAGGTTTATTTATTTGGTTCAAAGGTGATTCTATTGCGACAATTTAACTTTTTCACATTTGCACAAATTTATAGCTTTGAAAAATTTACAATCACGTTGCAAACAATCAAAGCTTTATATCAATATTAATGTAAAATTTTCTCACGCACTTAACACCTATCAAGAAGCACAATTGTGCTGCAAGGCACAGCTTGGAATACACTGTTATAGACAATGAATCTGATAAAAGAATAATTTATAAAGACTGGTAACCTTTGTAATCTTCCATGTTAATTTCCTCATGCTTCAATACCTACCTCTTAGGCTGAATTTGATATAAGAGTATTCCCAATTCTAGGATCTCCCATCAAACTTCCATCAGCTGAGCAATCAAGACCAGTTCTTAGAAGTCAACAGCGTACCACAGCATTGCCTCCTTCTCCTTCCAATTTCCCAGGAGGTCTTGATCTATCAGGCCATTCTCTCCGTCAGTTAAGCCCCAATGTGACTTTGTACTGGCGACTTCTCCAGGATCTTGGAGAAATTGAAATGGCTCTCATTGTTAATGGTAGCAGCTATGTAGCTGTTGGTTGGAGGCCAGCATCCCTAACTTCTGCTTGCAAAAATTTCCCAGTTATTGGAAATGGAGAAGTTGCTAAAGAACATCATGATGAAGAAGGACATCCAGAGCCAAGTAGTGAACCAGAGCCAAAATCTGAACCTGAGCCCAAAAGTGAGCCAGAACCAAGCAGTGAACCAGAACCTAGCTCAGAACCAGAGCCTAGTAGTGAACCAGAGCCAAAATCTGAACCTGAGCCCAAAAGTGAACCAGAACCTAGCAGTGAACCAGAACCTAGCAGTGAACCTGAACCTAGCAGTGAACCAGAACCTAGCAGTGAACCAGTTCCATCCTCTACTACACCGGCATCAAATGGACCAAAGATTTTCAGAGGCAGATCTCTGAGGAGGCAGTCTCAGTCAGGGAGTCAAAACAGTCCTACTTTTGAGGATGTGCGTGTGACTCAATCACAGAGGGTTGTACAGGGAAGGAATGCAATAACTACAGAAGCAACCAAATTCTCAAATGATGGAGAGGAAACAAGTGTCTCCTTTCAAGTCAGCACTAACCTGCAGAGAATGCCAGCTAGAGGAAAAAGGGAAACTGGTCCAGGTTTGTGATACTTCTCTGCTATATACTTATATCTCTGTTGAAGGAATTATAACTATAATATAAATATTCACAATCCATGATCATTAGAACCATCTCCTGAGCCATCTGCTGAACCAGAGCCCAGCACCAAGGCAGAACCTGAACCAGAACCTAGTTCAAAAGCTGAACCTGAACCAGAACCCGGAACCAAAGCTGAACCTGAACCAGAACCCGGAACCAAAGCTGAACCTGAACCAGAGCCTGGTACTAGTGCAGAACCTGAACCAGGTGCTGAGCCAGAACCATCTGGTAAACATTCTGGCTCATCTAAAGGTAAACATTGTTGCTAAATAAAAGAGAAGAAGTTTTTTTTCCATGATCACTATATACTTGGACTGGTTGAGGCACAATGCACACTGCAGCATAGCTACCAAAAATTAGTAAAGCTAGTCTATCATTACAATTTGTTAAGTAAAAGGTGATTAGTAATGGTAAAAAGATCTTAACAAGTTCTTCTATAACAAAGAATGATTTCAGATGGTAGCATATTAGTTCTGTTGGTACCACACCCTTGGTTGGATGATAATACATAAATAGTAGGTAGTCAATAGTTATTATTAGATTTTAAAATTTCTATATCAAAATTCTATCCACAGGATCAGAAAGTAAAAGTACTCATCCAAGCAGTGAGCCCAGGCATGAGTGGACTCCAAGACATGACTTCCATGCAATGGACTGCACAGATATTGTCATAGGCTCTGCCAGAGGAATGGCTGGCCGTGTTGGAGATTATTACACCAGGGATCGATCTACTCCAAAACATGATGAATTCTACGGTGGTACTTCAGAGTTAACAGCTGCTCTAGCTTTTGAAAAGGATGGTGTTACAACTGTTATCTTTAGGAAAAAGATAAAAGGTATTTTCATAAGTATTGATCATTTAAAATTTCTTTCAGTTGTCTGAAACCTTTTCCTTTAACTTAGATCTTTATCACTCAAATTACTTTGAGGCTTGTAAATTTAAATAAATGTAAAATTGTAATTCCAGTCAAGAATGATGCTTGCAATTCATTTTATTGTAGTATCAAATCCTTAAGATGCTGAGATTTAAGTTCTGCCGCTTTAATTTTTTAATACCACTCAATGATCTTCTAGGTAAATTAAAAGTTCAGTAGGTGAATAAGAAACTTGCCCTCAAGAGTATAAAATAGAAAAACGTCTCTCTGAAACATATAAAAATTCAAATAAGATTAATAAATGGGTTCTTACTTTAATAAGAAAAAAATTTAAGGTATTCTTTTGTTGAAATATTATTGTTACCATGACTGCAATTAAATTTTAGCTGAACATCCCACTGACCATACGATAGAAGAGCAACCAATGCATGTTATTTGGGCTGTTGGCCAGGAGCAAGGTGAAGGACGTACTTACATTCATTCTCCACCCTCTGGGCTTGAACGTCAGGACAAGGCCTCTGTACCAGATTTTTACCGTCCAGATGAACTCAAATACCATGGCCATGGAAGTCAGCGAGGGAAAACTATAATCAATTTTTTTGGTAAGGATCAATTAATTCATGAAATAAGAAGTATATTCTGATGAGAAATATTTCAGCATTGTTAATGAAATATGCAATTTATGTATACCATGACACACCAAATAAAATAATGAAAAAAAATCTGTATATGTATGTATAATGTATGAAGCATGTATCCTGATTCCACTTTCATATCTCAAAACCATATTATTACTATGACAAAGGTTTGTATCTTGAAAAAATAATCTGTGGAGTGGTTCATAAGCTTAAGTAACACTGCATTATAATATTGTACACGTAATATAAGTTTTTATAATTTTACTCTTTATTTACAAGAGTTTGTAATCCATTCATACTAGTAATATGGTTATTTTGCAAAAAAATATGGTCAAAAATGAGAAAAGAAGTAAAAGGTAAATTACCCTAATTCTCATGTTTATGTAGAAGAGGATAGGACTGGTGCTGGTGAAATTGGATCTCATGAAGTTGGGAAAGCTGGAGAGAAATGCGGTGGGTCATGGAAAACTCCTGCTAAATGTGACAAGTCAAAACGTGGTGATTGCGAGTACTTTGTCCAGTGGGAGCCATGGGGTAAGGGAGGAGAGTCCATTAAGTTCACCCTTGAGACCAATCACACAGATACTTGGACTGGGGTGGCATTTTCTAAGAATACACGAATGGTAAATACATCCTCTCTTTCTTTTATAGATAAAGTGCTTTTTTAAATTTTGCTTGCTTGTTATTAATAGCTTGCTTGTCAAATTTTATTACTTAAAAAGTTTTACCAGTTGCTCTATTTCAAAATATTTTCATGCTTTCATGTTCTAGGCTCAGACAGATGCCATTATTGGGTGGGTTGACCCAGCAACAGGATTGCCTTTCATCATGGACATGTGGATAACAGGATATCAAGCTCCACATTTGGAGAAAAATCAAAATATTGAATCAATCGGAGGAAAACTTGAAGATGGAACTACCACTCTGACTTTTGTGAGAGCTAGGCATACTGGGGATGATGAGGTAATGATTGTTAGATTTTCAAATAGCATACAATTTTCTATATATGTAGGAAGATATAATGAAAGAAGAAAGAAGTTTTACACCCCTTTTTAACATTAAGTATTCAGTTTCTTTATCACTAATATTTAGTGATAAGAGGAAATCAAAACAGATGGTTTTCGACTGATTTCCAGAAAATTCATTGGCTGACCCAAGCATTGTTGAGCATCGAAACTTGATATGTATTGACATTGAATGTAGATATTGAAATATTTTTAAAATAATGAAATGATTTAAAATTTCTGTTTATGGAATATAAAAGATTATGGTGTTTTAAAACTTTTGAAAATCAAATGGTTCACATAATATTTTGTTATTAGTCTCCATACAGAACTGCAGCTTTCAAGCCTTGAATTTAATTATTTTATATTTTGGAACATTGTTTTTTAATTCATTATATTTTTAAATTATTATTATTATTATCATTATTACTATTTTAGTCCATTTTTTTCTCAGCACTGCTGGATTACTCAAGGGTATGGGTATAAATACCAAGTACTCCCAGAGAACAATATTTCTGATATTATGATAATTATTATTTATTAACTAAAAATTAAAAATATCCTTACAATATGGCATATTGAAATATTAACCTTTTATTTTCCAAATCAGAATCATGGTTATAATTGTAGTTCTGTGGAATTTTGTTATCTTGTAATAACCTTTGTTTGTCTATTTCTTGCTGAATGATTTTTGCATCTAAGTTATGCCTCTGTAAGTAATCTTTATACTCCATCATCTTACAGCCAGATAGTATATGTTGAATATTTTCTGTGGTTTGATGTCACTGCGTTCATCTGTCATCTTCAATGGCTGGATCTTTCAGAATAAATTTACTGTAGTTCATGGTTTTAATCACCTGGTCCTGGATAGCCATCATAAATCCTCCTGTCTCCCCAAAGAGGTCACCTATCATCAACCACTTGTTTGAAGCTTCTTTGTCCACATATTGTTGGTTAAGGTCATTGTAATGCCTTCCGTGGATCTTCTTCTAGGCTCATGCTTCTACCTGCTTTTGCTCATCTGTTTTTATAATGTATGGGGTGTTGCTAGCTTTCCCAAGATTTAACGGAGTGTAGTTTCTATCTACAAGACTTGCGGCTTTGTGCATCTCTGACCATGTCTTCTTGTTAAGAAAAAAATTCTGAGTAGAGGAGACCTGCTGGTTATGCAGGTATTTGATATCTATTATGTCTCATCCTCCAAGCTGTGGTGGGAGTGAAGTGTGTTCTGTTGCAGATTTAGGGTGGTGCTTATTGAAGGTAGTCATTTTTGTACGTATTAGTCTCTGTAAGTCCATTAATTCTGTTTTGGTACATTTTATTATGCCAAAGGAGTATGTCAATGTGCTTATTCCATATGTGTTAATGGCTTTTATCATAAAAATGATAAATGATAAACAAACTTGGTAATGGTTAATGGCTCTTATCATATTTTTGGCTGAAAGTTGAGACTAGAATTTTGTTTAATCTCCGAGAGAATTCAATTTATTATTATTATCTTATTATTAATATGTTATCCTTTCCATTTATTTTCGACAATTCTTTTAAAAGATAATAATATTTGATTGATTTCCTTGCTCTTCTCAGGATTTTTCATTTGCTGAAGAATGCCTCTACTTCATGTTCCCAGTAAGAGGAGGTGGCAAACACGATGTCAGTAGAAAGTTGCGAATACACAATAGCATCCCAGTCTTGTCATCAAAGAAGATTTGCATTGATGCTTGTCCTGATGGTAATTAATAATAAATAATCTCTGTTAATCTGATTTTCTTAAATATGAATGCAATGGCTACAAAAGTATATTCACTTATTTTTTATCTGTGCTAATGTGAAATTAAAACCCACCTTAAAATAGTATAAATGTCCATGTAAAGTTAGTTGATATTGAATACTTAGCATAAATAGATTGGCATTAATCGACAGTTAAATGCAGTAAAAGCAGGTAAGTGCTAAAGAAATTTTCAATCACTCAGTGAAGTCTGTGATTGCCAGCCATAATCTATTAACCTAAATTAATTATGTAAGATTTTTTAGTTGTCTAATAAATACTTACTATAAAATAAACCACTTTTTACAAAATCTTGTTAAGAATTTTCTCAAGTGATCAATCAAAACATTAATAATTACACCATCCTTTCTACTCTTTATTTGCTTTGCAGTTCATTCTACAGACATGTCCTTCTCCAGAGTTTCTGTATTCACATTTTCCCCACCTATGGGTTAAATGTCTCCCATTTTGAACAACAGTAATCTTCCTTTCCTATTTAAAACAATTGTATCTTACACCTGCCTTTTTCTTAGAATTATATGATGTTTTTCAAGATTTTTTGACTCTAAACTTAATCCCACAAGGTTCAGAAAATAATACCAGATTTTTTTCTTAAAGCTATTGTGAGTCCAGTAGAAGCAAAGAACCGTGAAAAACAAGGACTTCTATCATATGCCGTTCAGATGAAGCTGATTGGTTTAGCAGTGGGTTATAAAGCTCCAAAATCACCATCTCCAGATTTTGATTCTCTTGCGGACTCTGTGAGCAATAATTTGAAGATGGCCTTGTCTTCTTTTCCTGCTTTCCATTCAGTATCCGTTGATCATTTTACTCAGTAAGTAAGAGAGTAAATGTTTATTAAATTCAGAATGATTTCTCCAAGAGTTGAGGTATGCATGTTTTTGGCCATATTTACAGTACTTAAGAAATCAGCGAATGCCTATGCAGTTGATTCTAGGATTTTCTTTCAAAAATAACTAATTATGAAACATACATGGTTGCTCTCAATTGAAATAGATATATTTGGCTGCAAGGAGTCACTGTTTTTTGCTATTCATGTTGCATATCTTGTTTTGAAGTTTTTGGCCATATTTACAGTACTTAAGAAATCAGCAAATGCCACTTAATTTATGTTAAGATCCTAACATATTTGTTTATCTTCAAATCTTTTCAAAACACTTGAATGGTGAATGTCATACTTGATTGTATGGGGATAATTATTTAATTTAAAGAACCGTTTTCTGTTTTAAAATTTTTATGTAATCTCCCAAGTATAGTTAGAATTTTCTCCTGGGGACCAAAATAAGATAACAATTTTTATAAAAAATGGTTACATTTGAAGAATTTAAATGGTAAAAGTAATTAGTTGAAATGATATTTGAACCTGCTTAAATCTTACTTCAGCACCAGCTTATGGAAGTTCTGGCTTAACGTTGACAAAAATTTTTCTCAAATTTATTTTTAGTTTCTAGTACCCTATTTCTATGCTCATTAATCATAGAAAGACTGAAAAGCCATTTTTCCATAATTTTGACCATATCCCATTATATATTTGTTTGATTAAATGAGCCAGGGGGGAAGCACCCCACTCCGCCCTATTGTTGGGCCCACCGTGATCTACAACTACATCCATTCATCAATAATCACTTCTAAAAACTTAAAAAACTTCTGAAAAGTTAGAAAAAGTCATCCTCATTTTTTCATAGTGATATATGTGATATATTTTCTATGTTTTGCATATACTACTTTCTATTGAGCAATTGGAAAAGGATTCATATAGAAAAGAGCAATTTGTTGAATCATTGTTTGTTAAAAATTTCTGTACGAATTCAAACACTTCGGTCTCCACTTGGTGGAATCTTAAACACAAAAGATACAATTTTCAAAGAAAATTTGTAAAATAAAGCCATAGTTAATTTATTTCTTATGTGTTTTATAATTTCCAAGTAAATTTTTACTTTTGTTGTAGTCTTGAAAGAAATTGTCTAACTATTAACGAATAAATTTCTCTTTAAATTTGCAGAGAATCAGAAAATGTAATAGCTGATGTGGAAGTATATCTGGATCCAAAGAAGATGGAATCAAAAGAGGAAAAGGGAAGATCTCTTGATGAGAACAAGGTTCGTACCATTGAGGATCTGACAGAAAATGATATAAAAGAAACCAATGAGGAGCTGGAATCAGTGATTAGGGAAGCCGTTAATTCTGGTCGTGTTGGAGCCCTAAATGTAGATCCTGGTTTTCTAGTCTTCCAACCTCAACTCTGTAAGTATAACTCTCCATACTTTATTTGAACCATATTCCATAGAAATTAGTGGATACTTACACATGGTTCTGCTACTGAGAATTATTGAATCCGATTGAAAGATCAATTGCATCCGGAAAGAGTCCCATTAAATTCATGCACATAAAGTCACGTATACGTGACTTTATGTGCATGTTAGTACATACAATATAGTTATTATGAATAACCTAAATGTCTATTAAACATATCTTTATTAAAGTATCATTTAGAAGAAAAATGAGCTAGCTATTTTTCAGAGAATAAATTTTCTATCTTAGTTAAACTCTCTATTCAATTGCACGATTCAAGATAAAACTAATAGTTTCTTTTATGAGTGTGAATCATAAATGATTAATTCCTCAACCTCTCATTCTTCATTAATCATTTAAAAATAATTCTTTTATGGGGCCAGAGCAGATAATATGAGTGATACTCGGTAAGGGAATCAACTTAAATTCCACTTTATATTGGCTTTTCTATATAAACCTATAGGTTGCAATTAATCTATTGCTGACTACTTCAGGTAGCATCCATATTTATTTATAATAGTAATAGTAGGGACCCTCCAAGGAATCAAACCTGGGATCATCAAAAAGTCAAAGCTACTACCTAAACTCTTTCCCTTTGGGGGCTTCCTATTTACTTGAATAACTTCCTCAAACTACAATGCCTTATCCTCAATAGAGGAAGGAAAAACTGAAAAAAAATTACTACAGCATACAATGATGAGAAAGAAATATAAAGTAACTCCCTATTTTTGTTAAAAAATTTCGGTTTCTAGCTTCTTTTCTACAGCTCTTAAATTTCATCAGTATATTGAAAGCTAAACAGTACTGAAATAAATAAAATTATAAATCAGTTAGTTGTGGTACAGACATCTAGGAATACCTTCATGATAAGTTATTTTGTGCTTTGAATGAGCATATCCTTTTACTTTCTAGATTATTGCTTGGAAAGAATATTAAAGGAGTAGTGCTTAAAAATTAAGGTAATCAGTTAGAGGAAAGGTCATTCCAACAAAAATAATTCAATGATTTGAGGTACTATTTTGAAAATTAAAGCTACATAGCGAAGTTAAATTCAATGTTATTTATAATTGTGTCTGCCAAATTATGTTTCGAAGTTTTCACTTATGAATAAATTTTTACTTTATTTTCAGTGACATCAGATGTAGGAGCATCAGAAAAAGATGAGGAAGGATCTGGGAGTATCTTATCATCTACAAAACTGTACATTGTTATAGGATGTATTGCTGCTTTGGTCTTTATAGCCTTGCTTCAAGCTGGATGCACTATTTACAAGACATCCAGAGGTGGATCACCCAATAATAAGGTTAGTAATCATTTTTTTTAGCAATGCTAAATAAAATTTAGCTTTTAAGAAAAATGAGATGTTTATTTTATTTAAACCTCACCTATTGGTTTGTGTACTTTTTCAGTATTTGTGTGCTTAAATTTTTGCTATAAAAAGTCAAGATACTTCTGAAATCAGAAGAAGAAAGTGCTATTTGTTGTACTAACTTTTGTCTTGATTTCCAATTTCATATTGCTTGAATGCAAGTAGCTATATTCATAAAATCCATCTTTAATCATAAATATGGAATGCATGCTGCTTCTTTTCATGATGCTGAAGGAGTTAAAAAAATCATACATTTTAAAGAAAAAAAATAACATTATTTGATGTAGAGAGGTTGGAAATTTAGAGGTTAGACTGAGTAAAATCTTTAATAGAGTTCTTTTGATATATTAAGTAAATATTGAGTACTGGTTTTATGTGCATTATGAGCATAAAAAGATTAATGGCTGTGTGATGCATAATTATGAATGTTGTTATGTTGTTGCTGTTGCCTCAGTGAAGCACCCCCTTATAAGTTCATGAGAGCTTAGGGGGACTTCACCAATAAAGGGCAACAGTGGCTAAGCATGAAAAAAATCATAGTCATCAGCATGATCTAGAAAATTAATAGATTTCAATCACTAATCAATATTTCCCAGCTAGTTTTCTGGATAGAAAAACAAGTACAGAAATTATAGCCCCCTCTTCTGTTTTAGACTTATCAAGGCTCTACATGATCCTTCAATTCATCATTATTTGGATGAAGCCATTTTATTTTTACCTAGATGAATATGAAGAATAAACCATTTCAAATGAATTGAAAAGACTCATACTTTCTATGTGATAGCTAAGTTAATCAGCAAAAACATGTACACATATATAGTACCTCAGATAATGTTCAATATTAACAAAGAGTTAGTGCTCAAGTTATTAAACTGGGTATTTTCATACTAGTGTTAATACTTAATAAGTTAAGTTTGTGCCTCTAGCCAGGCAGAACATTCAATATCTTAGGAATAATAAAATTTTATCTATCATTACCATTTTGGATGAAGTATTTTGAAAAATCAAAACAATTATTACTTCTTGTCAAGATATGGTGATCACCTAATTTTGTAGATAACATTTAAGTTTATAATTTCTTACAACTCTTTTCTATCTTGGCATGTTTTAGGAACACCTCATCCCAAGCTCAGCTTGGAAGGATTACTCAACTACAGCCAACACTAATTATGCATTTGAGGCATTTGAGGGAGAGGAAAAAGGACCCCTCCCCACCACAGCACCTTCCTCTGGTGGCAGACCATCACCTCTGCCTCCAGTCAATGGAAACGTACCTCCTTATGGAGATTCTCGGTCACTACAGAGGCTGCCCAGAGCAGGAGGTGGTTATGCTATCCCACGAGGAAATGCTGCCTCTCAGGAAGTGAGGACCACATATTCTTTGCCAAGAGGGGCCCACAATGGGGGTGGGGCTGCTGGTGTAGGTTACCATACGCAGGACAGGGCAGGCCCAAGAGCTCACTACAGGCATGGGCCTCTACCTCATCGCCCAAACTCTCAGCAGAGTGAAATGCAGCCTGATTTCTATTTCATGCCCTCTCAAAGAAAGTATTCAGGAGAAGTAGTAAGAGTGTATGTGGACTACAATAATCAGCCAAAGTGAGAGTCTGCAAGAATTGCTCAGTCAATTGAAATTCATTGCTGACTTCTTTTCAGCCTTTTATATACAAACCTCAGAAAATAAACTTTCTCATTCAAATTTTGAGGCATTGTTATAAATCAGATGATGCTCTTATCGCATTTTTTTAGAAATGAGCTCAAGTAATATTTTACAACATGATTTCATAGAGAGTTTACAGGATACATTCTTTAAAATTGTGTCTTTTTTTCTCTTCCTGGGAGTGTTACCCTGGGTCTCAGGGTTTTATAAGAAATAAAGTTAACCTGGGATGAACTCTGATTTACAGTGCAGTACACTAAAGTTTTCCTGAATTTTTAGGAAACTGTTTATTTTTCCATTATAGAGTTATAACTTCACCTACTTTATGAATCTGTATTTATGATAGAACAAAGAAAAATTTAAACTTTATTCTACATAGAAACTTTAAAAAAAATCATAAAAGTTTTTGTTGTGGTGATATCATCTTATTTGAAATATATTCAAGTCATAGCTAAGCATTTTTACTTTTGAATTCATTGTTAAGCGAAATGCAGTGAGAATTGAAATAGTTTTATGACAGTGTTGAAAGTTGAATATATTCTTTATTGAAAGTTCTGAAAATATTTTCTCAGGTTTATTTGGTCATATGTAAGTGATAACCAACTCTTTGTGAAAAATCATGCCTATGGAATATATTTCATTTCATTATCATCTTTAGCAGTCTTCAATATTACCAATTATTTTTAAGGTGGATGCCTACCTCACTGAAAAGCAGTAAATGTGAAGTTTTGTTGTAAGCAGGTCAATATTATGCTTAATTGGGATTAATGAATAATATTTGATTAGATTCCTGACATTTATTTATCATTTTGAAACAGCAGCCAAGAATTAAAAAAAATCTGAACCAATGAATGACAGAGAAAAATTAGTAATCGTTAACTTTATCCTTCTTGATGTATTTTTAATTAAAAATGTGCTGTAGCAAGCCTTTTGTTATGGTTGGTACAAAATTCCAATTTAATTTTTGTGAAAAGATAATTATTCTTTCTGTTCTGCTTATTCGGTTTTAATCAAGTTATATTCTGGAAATCTGTTTTTGCAATTTTCAGTTGATAATGGTGATGTTTTCTTTAGGCTTTACATTCATTAATGTGACATGAGAAGTCTTAATAGATCACAACTTCATTATGTCAACATGTTTCTGAATGAGAGTATGTGCGGTTCATCATGAATGAATGATTAAGTGGTATATGTAAATACCTGAATACTGATAGATTTTTTACCTTGGACATAGATTGGTATTGTAATAATAGATGTATATAAATTACATTTTATGTATTTTATTAACAAAGCTGGTTTTGGACTGGAGGAAATATTAATTATCATCAAGCAAATTTAACAGTCAAACTGCTATAGAAAAATTGAAAGAATCCATGTATTGACTGCATGTAACGGTTGAATTGAAAATTCTCCTTCCTGAGTTTTGCTATCTTGTCATCATTCTAAAGATATGTCTTAATCTGTATCTTTTTCAATCTGTAAATACTTCAGTTATAGAAAACATTATTGTAAAATAAACATTATTATATCCAAAGATTGTTTGCTTAATGTTTAAGTTTTTTTAAGCTTAAGTTTGCAGTAAAATGTCTTTTATCTCAATGTATGTGACAACAGCTAATATCATTTGTGAATTTTCAACCCTACTTCAAACCTTATGATTGTTTCTGCAGGTCAACCAGAATAAACATTTCATAAAAAGGAGCTGAAACAAAGTGTTTGAAATTAGTGAAATATTCATCTATTTTTGCTCTTTATTTGTAATGTAAACAAAATAAAATTATCAATTCAAAATGCATAATTTTAGTAATCAGAGTACTTCTCTTTGAGAGGGGAGATTTGTGAATTTAAAACAGAATAAAGCATGAAGTAGTTAGATGAATTATAAGCTGCATGCTAGACGAAATAAACTTGGTTATTAGGTAAATTTCGTAATCAATCATCATTACTTGACCTATGTGAGAGATTTTCTCTAAAAAATATTGCACTATCAAACAAAAGATATGCATAAGAAATGGATCCTCATTGTCAGGATAGCTTTTTGCATTGAATTCATTAAAATATTCTAAATGATTTTCTGTATTTATACATATCTTAGAAATGTCAAATTTAATCAATGTTACAGAACTATGAGGGGTGGAAATACAAGAATTATTAATTATTTTGAAAGAATTTCCAAAATTTTGCAGAAGTTTTATGCTATTCCTCCATAGGCCAAAGTATAAGGCTATATTTTATTTAGGATACCTTGAATTCTTGATAGAATTAAAATCTAGTTTTGCCAAACCATGGAAAACTCCCTAACCCATTACTTATTTGAATAAGCTCTATTAGATGTCTTTGTCAGCGTTTTGACCACAACCCACTGGTTTTTGTTAATGATGGAAAGGCTTGGATTACTGACCTTCTAAGAAGCTAAGAATGGTTTTGTTTGGCATGAGGGGGAATGAGAGGTGTTAGGAGTCAGTTGAAAAAGTTGGAATTGGCAATAATTCTGTTGTAAGCTTCGAATTACCATCATTCTAAAAATTGCTGGTAATATTTTTCTGTTTTGGCACCCTAATTTCCAGCCATAGACTTTCAATTATTTATCAAACATGTATACTTAGAATATATGGAATCATCGTTGTGGACTTAGATTTTAAAAAGGATTACATAGATTTAAGATGAATATGCCTATGAAAATTTGAGCCCCAAGGCCACTGATTAGCCATATTAATGCTAAAAATGGACCTGGTAATGCATATTGAGAAGACTTTCTTATTTCCTTACTATCTTTTCCTTATCTGAAATCCTAATCCCAAAATGGTTTTGATATGCCTTCATAAAAGAGAAATTTTCAACTTTCAGAAAAAAACGAGTTTGAATTTTAGGAAAAAAATGAATCCACGTTCCTGAAAGATTCCCAGGTAATTTGTATTTTCGCGCTTTACTCTCCGCTACGCGATCTACTTATGTTTCCTTCTCATCAACCAGAAAACACCCTTCCGCTTTGGTGCTTGTCTATGTAATTGCGAACACGGCGAGGGTGTGTTACTCTTCAATGTGACGCCTTTACGTTTGTATTTTTATCATTTGTGTAATTTCGTGATAGATCGGAAAAGAACATGCCGGCGATGAAGGACTCTAACATAGTTAAAATAGCAGTTGAAAGAAAACCCCATGATCCTCAACTGATCGAGTTCAATCAGAAGCAACCGCTAGCTGCAATTATTCAAGATATTTGCAACAATTGGGGTTTGTCTGAACCAGAAAATTATGCTCTGCAATTTTCTGGGAATAATAATGACAATTATATTACTGAAAAAAATAGAAATGAGATAAAAAATGGTGCGGTATTAAGCCTCGAGCTTTCTCCTGCGAAGACAGCGCAAGACATACTCCAGAAATTGAACGCTGGAAATAATGATGAAAAATCTCAGGCATTGGATAAGCTCTCCAAGTTAAGTACTGATATGACATTTGCTTTGGAATTCATCAATAAGCAAGGATTGGCTCTGATTATAAGTTTAGTTGATGGTGGCAACTGTAAAGGAGCAATGTTGGCTTTTTGTCTTCTTTCATTTGTAGAGTTAATGGATCATGGAATTGTTTCTTGGGATATTCTAGAGGCTATGTTTATCAACAAAATTGCCAGCTACGTCAATAATCAGTCTACTGCCCAAGATGAAAGAGTAGTTCAAGCTTCATTATCCATTTTAGAGAACATTGTTTTAAACAGCTCAGGAAAGTATGCACAAGTTGAGAAAGAAGTCACATTTCCAAATTTAGTGATGCATTTACAGAGTTCCAACTCAGTTATTCAGCAAAATGCTATTGCCTTAATCAATGCATTATTCTTAAAAGCTGACTTCTCCAAAAGAAAAGCAATCGCTGGAACTTTGGGCTCGAAGCAAGTTCGTAATGTTATATTGAGTAGCATTATTCAGACACCATCAGGTAAAGTTGGCACTGAAATGGCTCATCAATTGTACGTTTTGCAAACTTTACTTTTTAACCTTCTGGAGCAACGAATGAACACCAAGATGGACCCACAAGATCAAGATGCTCACGATAAAATTAAGGAACTAAGAAAAATAGCATTCGACACTGATGGTGATGTTTCTAATAGAGATGTTACCGCTCGGCGACAAGGTATTTTTGCTAAAGATTATAAAAAGCTTGGCTTCAAATATGATATCAACCCAGCCTTAGATTTCACCGAAACTCCTCCAGGAATGCTTGCCTTGGATTGCATGGTATACTTTGCTAGAAATCACATGGAAAGCTACACCAAAGTCGTTCTTGAAAATTCTTGTCGCGCGGATGAGCATGAATGTCCATTTGGCCGCACCAGCGTAGAACTCACGAAACTGCTATGCGAGATATTGAAAATAGGAGAAGCCCCAAGCGAACAGGGTCAAACTTATCACCCTATGTTCTTTGCCCACGATCGACCCTTCGAGGAATTCTTTTGTATTTGCATCGTTTTGCTCAACAAGACATGGAAAGAGATGCGAGCAACAACGGAAGATTTTGTGAAAGTGTTCAGTGTAGTGAGAGAGCAAATAACTAGGGCTTTAGCGATGCACCCTACTGGATTGGACAAATTCAGAACTAATCTGAACACTCTCACCTACTCGGAGATAACAAACTTGTGGCAGCAAGAGCGCACTTCCAGAGAGGAATGGGAGTCTCATGCAAGGCCGATAGTAGAGCTCCGGGAGCAGATCAAGCCGGAGATTCTGGAGTTAGTGCAGCAACAGAGACTGGGGTTCTTAGTTGAGGGTACTCGCTTTACCAAATATACCACCAGAGGACAGGTGAGCGTCTTCAACATTTTCTTCACTCTGCTGTATTTAACATCTTCCTTCATTAAATGGGAAATATAGATTTCCAGACTCATTTTTATCTGTACTGCTTGTAAAACTTCATTCACAGAAATAATCGCTTTCATTTTAGAGAAGTAAAGACAAGTTCTGGTACATGAAATTATCACCGAATCACAAGGTGTTTCACTATGGTGATTGTGATGAAAAAAGCGTACCAGCCCTTGAAGAGCTTCCCAACAAATTAGCTGTTGTTGACATAAAAGCATTAGTTACCGGCAAAGAGTGTCCTCACATGAAGGAAATCAGGTCTGTTTTTAGCTCATTTATGTAGTCAAAATGAGAAATTTTCCATATTTTATGGTAGTTTGATTAATAGATTCAGTAAGATTTCTTTCTTGTTTAATGAAATATGTTAAACGTCTTTTGCAGAGGGAGGAAAACCAATCATCAGCTTGCATTTTCTCTTATACTTGACTCAGTTGATGTCTCCTCTTTAGATTTTGTTGCTCCAGATGAGCAAGTATTTGACTATTGGGTGGATGGTGTCAATGCATTGCTAGGTATTTATACTGCTATTTGCATTATGTTATATTTTAGTTTTCACTCTACCAAGATAAAGGTCTAGATCTGTATTTCATTCTACACATACTATTACTCTTGTATGTTTGCTATTTTTGTTCCTATTGAAATTGATATACAGTCATACATTTTTCTTTCCTTCAGTATTTTGCTGGCTCAGTTGAAACCGTTGTTGTCCTTCTTAAAAAAGCATCCAAGGCTGTTTTATCTCTAGAAATTCATTCACCCATTTTTAGCTTTTATTTGTTATGCAATGTTTTGAAAAATATGATACTATGTTAATTGCAATTGTAGGTATTTCTAGATAAGATGGCTACCTAAAGTAAGGCCGTTATCTAATATGGTACATTTTTTTATTGTCACCGTACTTTCTGTTAGAAATTCTTACTTTTTCTATTGTAATAACTGCTTTATGATTTTAAATCAAGCAAAAGTTTGTGAATGGTGTATGGTGCTTCATAAAGAAAATGTTGAAGGTCACAAGTTTAACTAATTATTAGATAGTTCAATAATTTGTTATAAATATGCCTGAAAGGATGAAATTGATGTTATGCAATGTGTATATATGTTGCCCAGACTCACTCTTCTCAAATTCATAACTTCAGAGATTATGCTAATATTTCTCTTACAAGTAAAGTGAGAAATGTACTTCAAAGAGCTATTTACTTGTCTCTTTGTAGTTTAAAACATAATATAATTGGGTAATCGCATTATAGAATAAGAACTTGTCCTATCACTCCATTGGAGTATGTCATAGTATTCTGGCTTACCTGTCATCCGATCTTCTGGCCCCTAGTTTCATTGGTATGTTACAGAGTATCAGCTTGCATCCTGCCTTATTTTTACACTTAATTTTCTTTCTTAGCCTTCTCCTATTGATTCAATCTTTAGGATCAACGGAAGTGAAAAATATTGACATGACTGAAACTTGAAACTGGGTCTCCTACTTTTCATACAAATGTTGTTGTCAACTTACTGTATGGCAGTAAATTGATTTACTTGAATTTTTTCAAAACTCATCTCAACATTTTTCAATTTTTGGTTTGCCTTAGGTTTTAAGGCCCATGCCTATACTTGCAAATATCTTTCATTTTGTAGGTCCTTGGTTTTTATCTTCTTATAAAATGATATCAATGGTAGAGGTGGTTTTTCTAAAACACAAATTCCATAATATCTCAGTATTTATGACAATAATCTTCCACAAAAGTTGTCAATTTTTTGAAATAATTAAATTATTACTATACCCTTGTTTTTAAAATATTCTATTATAGGAGTCAAGATGAGCAGCAAGGAAACAGAAAATGATTTGGAAACCCTTCTCAGTATGGAGATAAAGTTGAGGCTTCTTGATGCAGAAGGAATTGTTTTCCCTGAGGAACCACCTCCAATCCCCAAAGATCCACCAAATTATGACTTCTGTTACAAGCTGAAGTGAATCCAGGTTATTGTAGTCAGTTGGAAATTAATATAGCAACTACAGTCTTTCTTTTATTATAATTGCTTTAAGGTGGTAATTTCAGTTATCATTCCTAATCACAAGTGTACCTTATCTTTGTGAAAGGTTTTTGTAACAGAATGCACAACATTTTCCACTAGAATTCAGGCCCATTTGTAATTTTTGATTCCAAAAGCAGATGAGAGAAAAAGTAATGTAGATTAATATATAATGGATACTCTGGTTCAAGAAGTGAAATATCCATGTTGATGTTTCAGTATGTGATTAAAGAAGAATCGCATTGAATAGAACCTATTTGATACATGAAATGTTTAGTAACAAACTTAAGTAACATAAGTTTCTTCAGAAACTATGATAGAAACAGCATACACTATTCAATATAAAAATCTCATATTTCATTACAGTTGTTAATCCTTTTAAATGAGATAAGAATATATGCTAGAAGTACATAGTTTTTGGAACTTCATTGAAAAATTAGACTCTGTAAGTAAAGTTTTGTAACATGTAATGAGTAGACAACAATTTCTGTACTACTGTGTTTTTCCGTGTAGAAATTTATTTCTATTTCTACCAGTATAACATTTCCATAACCTAAACATATTTGCTCAGCAGGTAGTTGTGAGGGTGAAGCATGTTGTTCAATAACTGTCGATTTTATTCAATTTCATATCATTATTTATCATTACCTTGCTAAAGACAGGTATTATGTCAGGTTGGGTATTTGACAAAGTTTAATTATTAAGTTCAATGCATTGTAGCTCTTCTTAACTATTAATCATTACGTATGTATGAAGGAGAACCATTCACATCTAATGCAATTGTGGATGGCTAAGCTACATAAACTATTGTATCTAATATCATCGTCATTCTTTTTCGTTTCTTTATTTATATTCATATCTCATCCAAATGCTTTATTCATCTGATTTCTGTCAAATTTTGGAGGACTACAATGTAGAATATTTGCTTTAATGTTAGAAAGGATAGCGTTGAAGGCAACTAATTACGAGACCAAGGTTTTGATAAAAGCCTAGATAAATTTCTTGAGGGCATTCAGATGTTCTTTATTCATGAAAATGAAAAACTTTTGCCTTAGTGTTTTACATTTTTTAATGTCCTACTGATGGAACAGTTGTTTTCATTCCTTTCATTGAGCATTTAGAATACCCTGCATACTATAGATTGGGAGGAGAAAATTTTGAACGAGCACACTTATTTATACTGGTTTTTATGGTGTTCAAATAGATTTTATATCTGTGAGGAATTTTATTTTATAAGAATTTCTTCTGTAGATAAAATGATCTTGTAAAGTGTGATAGTTTGATGAATTTGTAAGTTGCTATTTTGCTAAAAAAAGCAAATTTAAAATTTTTATGTATCTCATGAAATTTTATCTCCGAGATAAATTTTTAATTAACATTCCTTGGCGCATTTCAACCAAAGTTTGTAAAATGAGTAATTTAACATCAGATCATTTCATTAGTGAGGAGTGAAATTTGCCGCACTTAAAAATATTTCTTATTATGATAAGTTGGAATAAGTGTTTGGTATCTTTTCTTATTCTTCTGCAAACTTTTTCCAGTATCTGTTTGGTATTACCTCAGTATTTTTGTAACTTCAATTTATTTACATGATATACAATTTACTTGGAGAGATATTCTCTGTCCTGATCTTAAATTATTTGCATATTATATCATTCTATATGAGTTTAATCATTAGCTTTGTTTTTTAGTGACTGCCTTTAATCATTTATATTATTGATTGCTATGTTATTTTATCAAAATATTTTAATTTGAAAAATTATATCTCAAAATAAGAAATATTATATAAATCTATCTATCGTAATCATTTGAGATTGTCCAAGAAAATATGTATGAATTGTAATCCAGTCTTTGTTATTATCTGATTATGTTGATATTTTGAATTTGCATCGATAATATATTTTATTGATTCCAATGAGTAAAATTCTCTTTAATATTGTCTCCTTGTGTGTGTTTTTCTGATTATAAGTGGTCAACCCAAAAGCAGCCTGCAAGGAACAGCTAATAAACAAAGTAGATTGTAGCAGTATTTACAAATTGGGTAAAACCATATTTTACTTAACAGTAGCTTATCATCTAAAAAACCTTTGATTGCTGGCCACCAGCATTTTGCAGTGGTCATAGTTTTATGGCAAATACAGAACTCTGGCTTCAGCACTAGGCTCCAACTGTTTAAAATAATCATTAACTAACCGCACCAGCACTTTCCTACTTTACAACCATGATATATTTTTATGAGGCTTATTATTATTAAAAAAATTGATTTTATTTTTTTGCAAAATTCACTGACAGTGAAAGGGTTACTTTGGGTTTAAAAAGGGTTTAAAACTTTGCCTTTACTTAGTAAACACAATAATCTATTCTCTTTACTAGGAGTTACAGTGTTGTGGTATTTATTCCCATATATTATACTATGAGGATTGGGAGATATGATATGCTTGAACTTCATTTGATTTGGTAGGTAGTTAATAACTTCATCTCCTATGAAGATTTCTTAATTGTTCATGATTTTTATGAAATTGACTTAAGTTGCTGTTACTCAATTTGCATGTAAATTTCCTTTGCTTTTCGACTATTTAATAGCTGTAGTACTATCTATTACTATGAGTTTGCTTAATGAACTCCAATCTGTCAGAACTGTTTCAGAATATTCGTGAAATTTATGCTTCAATTGACAAGTTTAGTTCAGTGTACTATTCTTGATCTACTTGCCAATTTTCTAGTTTGATTTCAGTCAAAATTGTTTCAAAATATTTATAAAATTTATTCTTCATTTTACTTTTTAGCTTCAGTGTACTATTCTTTATGTGTTTGCCAATTTTCTTAATTTACATATCAATTGGATTTGTTTGATAGGATGCATATTTCTGCATATCATATGACAGTTGAATCATAAAAAAGGCCCCCAAAATCTGGGGTCCTCTTGTGGGACAAATGTATGCTTAAACTATAAAACAGATGCAAATATATACCTCATACTACCTGAAAATCATCTTATCTATGGAAATATATATTGTATTTGCTAAGTTTTACCTAATGAATGTGAGTTTTGTGTTGTCATTCTCAAGTTTAATTCTGAAGATAATTCTGTAGGCTATGTTTCACTGAGAGTGCATACCTGTAACTCTGAACATGTTTAGCAACATCATTTGCATTATAAAATATACCCTAGGTAAAGTAATTCCTGAATCAAACAGTGGTATGCGTAATGATCAGAAATGAGTGTTTAATCGACACTGAGAATGGAACTACAGATCAAAGATCTTGCCCAATTCAGATATTTCTTGAATTTAAGTGCCCAGCAGTAGATGAGTTTCTGAGAATTGGGGAATGGGAAACCAAATTACCAAAGTTTCCAGTGTATACCAGTGTAAAATTAATGTTATGATTTTAGTCTCAGATTTCTAAATTCATTATTTTTGGTCTAAAATTTATTATTATGAGTATAACCGATAATATTTTCCTTTGGCAGGTAATTCCTAGAGCCATCTCCATTATTTATTTGCATACCTGTTTAAACCATTAGTAAGATTTTAGATGGAAAGGGATAGAATTTTCATAATTGTGGAGGAAACTATTTTAAGGTAAGCTTATAATATCATCAATACCTACAAACATGGAAATTTTCCCTGTGAAATAACTTTTTTTGACATTAGAAAATGTATATTTGTTTAATTGTCATAATGTGGCTTAAATTTTATAAATAGATTATTTTACTTTCGCCAAAAGAGTTAAGTAGCATTTTAAAGTTAAAATAAAATATTTATATGTAGAAATAATTAATAATTGAAATTAAATAATAATTATGAAATATTTCCTGGGAGTAAATGATTCTATAGAGATATTTATAACATAAAGGAAACAGTCCCGCTACAAAATAATCAAGTAACTAGATACTGTAGAATACCAATATAACAAAATTCAGGGTCCTCAAAAATTATTTAATTGTAGCAAAATTTCGCTACCCTGAAATAGGTCAATTATCTAGAATGATCCTGTTGTTGTTATAATAATTATTAGAAAGGTAGGATTCAGGTGCAATTGGAAAGACTGGGAAACAACTAATGGTACAGCAATGCGCAAACACACACACAAGAGAGTGCCACTTATACAAATAAAAACAACGAACACACGATAATGTGAGCAGAAGATAGTAGAAATGTAGTTTACCAAATACAATTCAACACTACCCCTTAAGATACATTTCCAATAGTCCCAATTCTTGAACAAACTTTTCATGCTTGGGCTTAGCTAATGGTTTGGTTAAAATGCCTGCTGTCATATTTTTGGTGCTCAAGTAATCCAATTTCACAACATTTGATTTTAAAGCTTCTCTAACAAAAGATGACGAATGTCAATATGTTTCGTTCTACTATGAAACATCTGATTTATACTAAGCTTTTGGGCTGACTGATTGTCGTTAAACAGAGCAATAGGTTCTTTTTTCCCCAAAATACAATTACATAAATTATGAAGAAATATACACTCTTTTGCTGCTTCAGAGAGAGCCATATATTCTGCATCTGTACTGGACAGGGCAACAGTCCTGTGCTTTCGGCTCTCCCACGAGATAGCAGCGCCTGCAAATTTGAAGGCAAACCCTGTGCAGGATTTCCTATCACACTTATCGCCAGCCCAGTCAGCATCCACAAAACTAACAATACTTTCATGAGTTTTCTTAAAAACTAGAGCATGGTTCAATGTACCCTTCAAATATCTTAATACTCGCTTGGCACTTTTCCAGTGCTCTAACCTAAAATAAGTATTGAATCTGCTTAGAATTCCTACAACATTTAAAATATCTGGCCGAGTACACACAGCCTAGTACGTTAAACATCCAACCAATTGTCGGTATGGCAATTTACTGACATCAACATCAGAATTGTTCTCAGAATCTTTGGGTAGGTGATGGCTTACCTCCATTGGAGTGCAGACAGGTTTATACTTAGACATATTAAATTTTGTCAAGACATCTTGCATGTACCTTTTCTGGTCCAACAGAATGTTGCCATTTTGCCTGCATACCCTCATGCCCAACACACTCTTTACATTACCTAAATCTTTCATTTCAAATTTGGACATAAGCTTTTCCTTAAGTTCATCTCTCTCTTTCAAGTCACTGCTAAAAATAAAAATTTCATCAAGATATAATGCAATTACAAGAATGGATTTGCCCTTTTTGCGATAAACACATGGTTCATTTTATAATCTTTCAAAATCCATGACAGACAAGACAAGATTAATTCTTTCATACCAAGCTCTTGATGACTGTTTTAAACCATAAATTGCTCTTTTAAGCAAACATACTTTGTTTTCCTTCCCTTTAACCAAGAAACCCCTCAGGCTGGTCCATATAAACTATATCTTCTAGGTCACCAATTAGAAAAGCTGTGGAAACATCCATGTGGTTTATATCCAACTCCATTTTCACTGAAAGGGCAACCAAAAATCTTAGAGTGGAATACCTCACTACTGGGGAAAAATTTCCTCATAGTCAACACCATGTCTCTGGGTGAAGCCCCTAAAACAAGAATAATCACTTGCTGACTTACTTTCCTTGAACTTTTTATGTGCTAATTTCTTGTTTACAATTAGTTTTTCAGATTTCCAGAAAACCATTTTGGGAAAAAATTATTTGTACACACAACTTTGGGAATATATAATTCAATCGATAATAGAAAAATTAGTAGTAATTAAATCAAGCACCATGTTATTGGAGTTTAAAGTAGAATTTACCTGCACTAAGTTTAAATAATCCAATGTGTTATTCAATAAACATAAGTTTTCATTTGCTTCTTGGTTGTTTAAATTGAAGTTACCAGCTATTACAAAATTGGCAAATGGATTTGAATAAAAAATACATTCAATGTCATTGCAAAATTCTTTATATAAACTAATTGGAGAATTTGGAGGGAAGTAGACACAAGCCATAATAATATTAATAGAGCATATCTTTATATGTACACTTAAACTCTCTACATTATTATTATTTCTTGTAATTTCATGGCTGGGGTACTGGTTTGATATGGCAATTAATACACCACCACCATGTTTCTTTACACTTGTTGATGCAGACGTATCTGTCCTATATACTACATAGTTAATAAATGATAGTTCAGATGAATTTATATCATTATTTAACCAAGTTTCAGACAATAGTATACCATCCAAGTTTAATAAAGAAATGTTGACACATATTTTATCTAAATAAATGAATGAAAAAGAACACTAGTACACTTCCACAGATTTATTTCATTGGCGACATGTTTCGCTAGCGAGCTAGCATCATCTGGCACATTTCTTATTTTGGGATTTCATTATATACAATAACTGATGGTGGGAATTTAGGAAGAAGGTTGGGGTTTAAAGAGTTTACTAGGAAGGGAAAGAAGGGGGGAAGGGTTGGGAAACAGGTGCTCATTTGTCAAAATATGTTCATGGGAGGCGCATATAATTTCTACCTCCTCCAAAAGGTCCAAGCGGCGGCCTTGCTTTTCTCTATGGAGACAATTGGGTTGAAAATCACTTTGGTGTCCTTCTTCCAGGAGGTGCAGCGCGAAGTTGGACATAGGAGACTCCCTCCGGAGACGGTAGTCCCTATTGTGTTCCGCGGCCCTCACCCGCAGATTTCTGGCGGTTTTCCCGACATACCTGGCCTCACAAATATCACATTTAAGTTCATAGACCTCACTACAATTCAATACGTCCCTCTTGTCTTTAGAATTACCCAGTAGTTTACCAATGTTCCTCGGTGTATAATACCCGGCTTTGAAGTTTTCCGGTAAGGCTTTTCCCAGCTTGTACGATATCTTTCCCAAGAACGGCAATCTCCTCCATTTCACTTTTGGGTTTTCCATCGGTGAGAGGCCTGGGGATATTTTCAGTTCCGCCCGTTTCTTTAATTTTCTTCTTAAAATGTTATTGATTAGTTTTTCGGTATAACCATTCTGAACTGCTATGCATTTTATTACCTTAAGCTCAAGTTCATAATTTTCTTGAGAAAGAGGAATTTCTAATAATCTATTGATCATTGCATGGAACGCGGCGTGTTTGTGCGAGTGGTGATGGGTGGAGTTATTGGGGATTACTTGACCGGTATATGTGGACTTTCGGAAGATTTTAAATAAAGGTTTCCTGTTTTCCAGTGAGACAGTGAGGTCTAAAAAGTTCAGCGAACTGTCTTCGAACCATGTCAAACTTTAAATTTTTATGCAAAGAATTTAGGAACTCTAAAAATGCATTTAATTGGTCTATACTGGCTCCCCATACACAAAAAACATTGTCTACATAACGTCGCCAAAATAATATGAGTTTAATTAATTCGTTACCATTGTTAAACAAAATGGATTCAAAATTGTCCATGAATATTTCCGCGAGAATTGGGGAAAGAGGAGATCCCATAGCTAATCCTTCGTTCTGGCGGTATAGGTTGTTAAAATAAAATTAATATGTCCAATCTTTACTTGGTGGAACGGTGGTATAACCATTTTAAATAAATGACCTTAGTATTTTCCACAAAATATATATAATCTGCGACCGGTTTCGTTACAAAATCAACATCATCTGACAAACATATACAGGAAATTTAGTCTTAAATAGTAAATTTGAAGGGGGAAGGGGTGGGTGGGGGCTAAGGGAACAACGATGTGGGTAGGGAAAGAAGGGGAGAAGGGTTAGGGAACAAATATTCGTTCGTCAAAAACTCTTTTTTCTGTGTAATTTCAACGATTTCTAAAGCGTTGAGGCGGCGACCTTTCTTCTCTTGGTGTAGGAGACGAGGTTGGAAATCACTGCTGTGTCCTTGCTCGTTAAGGTGTTCCGCGAATGCAGAACCCGGACCCCCTGTGCGGTGGCAGCGCTGATGCTCGGACATCCTTATCTTTAGTGCCCTTCCCGTTTGTCCCACGTAGATCGCGGAACAATCATTACACCGGAGTTCATACACCCCACTAAGAGATTCTTTGTCCCTTATGTCTTTGGTTTTGCACAGGGATCTAAGGGTTTTCGGGGAATAATATGCTGGTCGGATATTGTCCGGGAGTGTTCTCGCCAGGCGGTAGGAAAGACTTCCTAGGAAAGGAAATTTTCTCCAAGACACCTGAGGGGGAGGTAGTTCAGTTAAGGAGGTGATCTTTTTGGATGCTATTTTCTTAAGTTTTCTTTTCAGGAGGCGGTCCACTAATCCGGCGTCGTAACCGTTGCGATTTGCTATTTGTTTGATGGTGCTGAGTTCTATGGAAAATTGGGATGATGAGAGGGGAATGTGGGTGAGGCGGTGGATCATGGAATGGAAAGCGGCGAGTTTATGGGAATGGTGGTGGGAAGATACGTTGGGGATGACATGATCTGTGTAGGTGGGTTTCCGATAGATGGCAAAGTCGGGTCTTCCATTAGTTAATGATATCGTGACGTCTAAAAAGTTTAGAGTTCTATTTGAAGGAGATTCCATAGTGAATGTCAATGAGCTATGGAGAGAGTTTAAATACACTAGGAAATCGTTAAGCTGCTCTTTCGCGCCATTCCATATGCAGATTATGTCATCCACATAGCGGCGCCAGAATAAGCAGTGCTTGATTAAGGGGTGGTTCGTGGAAAAAAGATTGTTCTCGAAGGAATTCAGAAAAACCTCAGCTAGGAGTGGGGACAGCGGAGAACCCATAGCTAAGCCGTCCAGTTGCTTGTAAAAAACACCGTTAAATAGGAAGTAATTCTGGGAGATGCATTCGGAGACGAGATTGATGATTTCTTTTTTGAAGCGAGGTTCAATGGGGGATTCATCTAATAACTTGTTAAGGGTGTTTAAAGCTCCATCGATAGGGATGGATGTGAAAAGACTTTTTACATCAAAACTAACTTATAGTGAATTTTTGGGAAACTGTTCGTCAGCTAGACAACGGGTTAACTCAATGGAATTCTTAATCCCATATCTTGGTGTGAAATTTGTTGTGTTTCGAATCACACTGTTTGTTTTAAAGGCAAGTTTATGCGTTGGAGAAGAAACACTGGAGACCACTGGTCGTATCGGATTATTATCTTTGTGTAATTTGAGAAGACCAAATAATCTAGGTGGAAGAGGGTTTACTTCGATGACTTAAAACTTTTCTATGCTTGAAAGGAAACTTGTTTCTTTCACTGCTTTCCTGACACACTTTTGATGTAAGTTAGTGGGGTCTTTCTTGAGGATTTCAATATTGTTGGCATCAATGAACTCGTGGCACTTGTTCACGTATTGTTGTCTGTCACATATTACAGTACATTCTCCCTTATCTGCTTTCGTTAACACTAAATTATTTTCACTTAAAAATTTTTGGGCACTCGAAATACTTAAAGGTAACCTAAAATTAGAATTTCCGGGGTTCTTGACTGAATCGGAGATAATGTTGCAAAATGTGTGTTTAACTGGATTGAGTGACTCACTTGCTAATTCGCAGTCCACCACGAGATTCTTAACTGTTTGTTTGTTGAGGGTATTTGGGGGAGCAAACTTTAGCCCTAAAGATAGTAAATTTTCTAAATTATTGGGAATCACTGTATTGGAAAGATTAATCACTTTTGGGTGAAAATTTACACTGTTTAAGTTGGTTTCACTATTCACCTCTGACGTTGACACTGCACTATGTTTCAGATTGAATAGTTTTTTGTTGAGAATTCCACGTTTCTTGAAAGAAAATTCACTAACCTTCGAGCGTACCCAGTCGTCAAATGTCAACCATTCGGTGTAATTTAAATCTCTCAGAAGCTCGGAAGTGAGAATGTACAGGTAGTGAGAAAGAGAGTCTCTTCGGGAAAACCAAATTTTCCTCTCAGATAGCAGCCGTGTTGTCTTTCCTGTGGTGACGGCTCTTCGGGCAGCAGGAGATGATGAAGAAGTCTTGATGTCGACGAATCTCGGAAACACCTTGAACTTCAAACACTGTCCGATGAAGAAGATATTCAGAAGTGCGGCCGAAAACTTAGTTTTGTAATTCTTTCATTTATCTGTAATTTATTCTGTAAGTTTTTCATTTATTATAGCCTTCCACGAGGTAACGCCTTCGCACATCGAATTTATTATATTTTATCTAGTTTAGTTCTCAAGCCTCTAACATTTTGGTAATAGAGTTTTATCCTGAGAGATTTTCTATTATGTGCACTTTCTTGTTTAACTAGCTTTGAGGCGAATGAAGCCGAGCTTTCCAAAAAAATTATAGAAATTAACAAAAATGTTTTGGGGCCAAAAAGAAGGTTGCAGAAGTATATCTTTAAATTCCTCGAGTACAGAGATTCTGAATGAACTGTAGTTTCCTTTTGTTACATTAAGTTGCTCAACTTCAAGTTTTTCTTTACTAAATTCTTTAAATTCAGCACTTACTTTTTGTTCAGCATAGTTCATAACATGCTCTGGGGTAGTGTTTGCATGAAATTTCCAGGCATGTATATGCACTTTTCGTGGAACACCTTTTAATGAAATGTTATCACCTGATGCTGCACAGCCTACAATAGGAGGGCTTCTTCTTTGTCTACGTACGGGAACGAAGTCGTCATCTTCCTTTGACAGCTGGTTCCTCGGCAAAGAGACTGTTTTCTCTGATTTAGCAAATGTGGTGACTTGCTCCTTGTTCCTGATTCCATCATTCACTGCTGCTGAATATGTTTTAGGCGTCTTATTCTGTTCTTTCTCTAACGATACTAACAGGATTTCTGCTAGTCCGGTTTGATTATTTACAACACACGCGGTTCCAGACATGGCTGGAACAATTTTCGTTTCTCTCTCTGAATGTCGGTCCGCTTTCAGCGATTTTATCTCCATACTCTGATTTTTCATAATATCCATACAATCTAGTAGTTTAGAATGGAGGTCTCCCATCGTGTTGAGAAGAAGATCTTGCTTTTCCTCTAGCCTTATCAAGGAGTCACATGGTGAATGCAAGATTTGCATTTAAAGTGAAGATTAGCACTTCCATTGACTGCATTGATGACTGATTTTGATATTCCAACACAATTGGAATGATATGTTGACTTACAACCTAAGTCACACACAATAAAAACTTTATTTTCCGAAATATTTTCGGAGCAGAGTGAACAAAGCAACGTCTTGTCCGCCATCTTGTCTGCCATATATTGTTATTACGTTGCTTTTTACAGAGTTGGTGTCTAAATGTAGTAATTGGTGTGGCAGCTGATTGAATATCTTAAGAATTTTATATTCGCCAGTTCTTTTTACATGTATATTATAAAATATTCGCAGTTTATATTTTTCAGTAGAGCGTAGAGAGATAGTGTGTTGTGGAGTGTTTTCTATTTTGTAATCATTTTCAAAATAGTGATTTATTTTAACAATATAAGTGAAGACTTTCTAAGGACATCATGCAAGATTTTGGTTGTATTGTTCATGATGTACTTTATGATTCGGTTTTATGTATTTTTAAGAGGGTCAATCAAAGTTTTGTTCAAGTTTCCCCATATGGTTATTCCATATCACAGTATTGATTCCACAATTGCTAAATATAAGAATTTTTTATGATGTATTGCCGTAATTGCAACTCAGTCAAAATGACCGAGATGAAGCAAGATATGCTATGCACTGCAGCTGTCTGGGTCAGCCAGTCGGGTCAGGAAAGCCTCGCATCAACGTGGCTTCTGTGTGAGGTTGAAAGAGCGAGTTTCCCTCTGAAAAAGGTCGGGGAGAGAGTCCTCTCGAACATCTTTGCCGTCTGTGGGCGTGAATACCTTCCCCTCAAAAAAAAAAAAAACATCACTGGGGCACAAGGGTGATTAAAATAAAAGAAAATACATTACAATATATTCAATATAATATAAACAATTATTAAAATCAGATTCTGGTCTGCCCAAAGAATCATCTTAGCACACAAACACTATACAAATGTACATAATTATCATTTCCAATTTTGATAGAGCATATGAAAAGTTGACAAACACATTTATGTAAACCATTATTATATCACAGCTTATTTACGTAGAATTTGAAAAGGAAAAATGTCCTCGGACATTTTTTCGATTGGCAGCAATGAATTTTGAATAACATCCCTTCCATGCAATAATTATTTATGCACGGTTGTTGGCATACAGAACCAGGGATATAACTGAACAGAAAGCCATGCGGTTGACTCTTTGTAGATATCTACATTTATTCTGTATCCAGAAGACAGAACTTTCAAAATTGTGTGAAATCTCCAAAGAAGCTCCAAATTTAGGCCTGTAATACTGGCGGAAATTTCCGAGTGCTCGAAAAAGCGGCGAGCTGTTTTGCCATCATTACTGCCACCATACACCTGCTTTGGCTGGTCAACTCTCAAACTAAGCTGCCATTTAAACTCTTCTCGGATTTCTTCTTGCGCTCCTCCACCAGTTCTTTATCCATTGGATTGCGTATTTGCCACGTTTCAATTTCCAGTCGGTATGCTACTTGCAAGCAGCATTCAAAAAGATGAATCCATGCGTGCAACATGCTTAATTCATACTGGAGATTATCATCCTTTATTGGACGAGATATATTCACATCAATATCGTTGAACTCAGTGGATGTAGCAATGCAGATGTAGCACCGTTGTGTTGACATCGTGCCCGTGAGAGCATTGCAGATCTTTCCGTCTATCGTTGTTTGTTGCAACTTGCAGGAAATATTGATTTTGTTACCATTAATTTCAGTCTCTAATGGTGTAAGTCGGTTCTCCTGGTCGTGCACATTTTCAACTTGCAATTGTGCATGCTGTCTCCTGTCTCATTCCTTCTTGAACTCGATCTTCAGAGAATGGCAAAATCAAAGAGATGTAGGTCTGCTGTTGTGCCAAACAATTTTTCTCAAAGTCCCTTTGGTCACGAGTTGTAATGGAATGACAGAAGTGAAAAAGATGTTGCTGTCGTCTAATTCTTTGCCATCTTCGCTCAACACCGACTGCTTATAATTGCTGTGCCCTGAAGTCCCATCACAGCCCCAATTGCAAATTAGCTCCAGACCTAACAGTTCTTCCGTTGAGAAAGAAGCCATCATCTCCGTTTCCAACAATAAAGTACGCTGGGCTGTATGGTCCAATAATAACTGCTGACCAAGTTCCATGCTATAGTCAGTGATGGTCATTAAAAGTTCGCTCGGATAGCTCCATGTATTGCCTCAGAAACTTTTTTATACGAGGGGTATAATCTGAAGTGTCCAACCTTTTTTTGTGGATCGCCAGAAACCGAGATTCAGTATTGCTGCTTTTTTTCCACCTCTTCTTAAATTCTACCAAGAGCCATCTCACTTGCTTCTTTTCTTGATCAGTGAAAATGTGTTTCACACTGTATTTTGACAATATTGCTCTAACAGTTCGTAATGGGCTGAGGCTTCTGCTGTCCAGTGGGTCCGTGACAATATAAATACTTTGCGAGAAGTGAAAGTAAAACCTGAAAAAATTTAGTTGTTTTACAGATTAGGAAAATCTAAAATTAAACTTAACGATTTAAATGCACAGCTTAAAAAATTTAAATTATTAAATCAATTGTGAAATCAAATGTTGGACTTTTCCAGAAATGCACCCTTAACCCTTTCATCAACAAAATTTTATCCGTGAATAAGCAGAAATTTGTTAAGATACACCAAATAATGCAAAAAGTGGCTTAACAGTTACGTCCATTTACTTGGCTACGGGATCCTAAGCTCGCAGCTGCACTCAAAGATCACTGAATATTTTTGATATAAAATCGTACCGACAATTATACCTCTCTATTGCCTGCGAAGAATTTAGGTTCCAATTCTCGTCTTCCTTTTTCTTGTTGCACAACACAAAGATACTAGTTCAATGAACATGCAAGTCTGCGTAATGAAGGAAAAACCTGGTCATTTTCCACAAGTTTTTCTCTTGACTGAATTTGCTCCTGGAGTAATATCTTCTGGTATAGAAAAATAATTTGCATAGTTTAAATAGACATACATGAAGGGTTTGAGGGGAAGTAGAGGTTATTGAAATGCTCTTTTGGGAGGAAAATAAGGGGGGTGTGGTTGTTAGTAAGGAATCCTTTTTCAGCTGAAAAATTGACGAATTCAATCGTTTCTAAGACGTCCAAACAACATCCTTTTCTCTCTTGTTGGAGGCATTTGTGGAGGAAGAAGGGGAAGGCCATTGTTTCTGGGGAAGACCAGCTCGGTGCTCCACGGTCCTAGTATCGAGCTCATGGTCTCTTTGTCCAACTTGTTTTGCCTCGCAGTGGTCATAGGAGAGGAGGTAGACGCCACTGGTGGTCGCTGGATCCCTCTGGTCTTTGCAACTGAGGAGAAGGTTTTGTGAAGGGGTTGTGAAATGTTCCTTTCATCGGAAAAAATTTCCTTTCCTCTGACCTATCTCCTACACCATTACCAACCATTTCCCAAAATACAGCAGACCTGCTTTTCACAACCGCTTCACAATCAAAAACCTTCTTCCCACATTTTGTTTATATTTCTATAACTGTCTTTCGTCCACATTAAATCATCTCCAAACACCAAACACAGGAAGCATTTTTTACTTCACAGTCACAAAGCCAACTTTTTATTTGGTCTCATTCAAAATTAAAGCAAGGAATATATTTCTTGTTGTTGCTCATGCTTGGCTGAGATATTAGAATATTTGGTGTTGAATGACCACTTTTCTTAACTTTCTCATGGAGAGACAGCTGTGAAAACGTAAGCTGTTGAAGTTCTCTTACAGTCACAGAACTTATTTCTTGGGGTTGCAAGGCCATGGTTAAAGTTTTCTTTTAAATGAAAGAACCATAAAGAAAATTCATCAACTTGAACAACTGGAAGCAGTATAATAATCTAATTCCACTCTTATCAAATTCAAGAATATGGTACACAGTTTTTAAGCGCAGCTCACGCAGAGTAAAAAAAAATCTTCCAACAGCATGCCAGGGTCCCAGAGCACTGGCACTGCTGCAGCGACAGTGCTCTCTCCCCCTCACCATTCTCCCATGCCACAACAGTTGGGATGCCGCACAGACTTGAATCTCTTGATTCTCATCTCATTCTCATCATTACATGTTTTTCCATCATGTTATGTAATGACATGAACAAAATTCCTGGTGTAAACAATGTTATTTGTTTATGGAGTGTTTGTTTTCAGAGTGTACTTTCTTTCTTGCTGCATCCTTGTGTTTGAACTCCTGGCCTCGCATGTGCCTGACTTATATACCTGTAACGAGTGGGTGAGGGGTGTATCCTTCTCATGGGATGAGGGGAAGCCAGGGAAATGGGATTTGGGTTTGCTAACACTTAATTGACTAAATTTCCCCTGAGTGCAAGTGGAAATCATTCGTTCTGGCTAACTTCTTACCCCCGAATCCAGGAATTTTGTCAATTGCTCAGCCGTGAAGATGTCCAAACCTACAATGCCATGTGACATTGCTTCAGCTTCAGCATTTTGGTACTTGACTCCTAACACACCTTCTTGTCACCATTATTCACCTCTGATTGCTCTCTCTTGCAGTCTTTTGCCCTGTGACCATATTTTCCACATGTTTTACAATCAACTATGGGACAGAACTTGCAGATGTGCTCTAATTGATTTTATTTAAAACATTTTCTGGCAGCTGCCATCCCAGAATCCTTACTCGGAAAATTTGTCTTGGTCTTCCTGGTCCTGCTTCTAAATGCCACTAACAACATAATATCATTCTCGGTATTTGTCTGTTGCATCGGGCATCTCTCCTCGTCAAGCATGTGACCTTTCACATATCTTGTTATCAGATTTGGCTCCTTGAGTACATTATGAATAAAAATCTCATACTCGTCAACAGGCAGACCAGTGAGAAAGAGATTAGCCAACACTCATATGTAAATTCAATGCCCCCACTTCTACACTTTCTTATTTAGGTATTGAATCTTTGCTGTGTATTCCTGCATTGGTATATCAATCTCTTTAATCATATTGACCATTTCCTTTAGTGACTGCAGTGCATGGAACTTCGTAGAAGACTTATGTATTTCCTATAGAACTTCTCATGCTTCCGTCGCACTCTTACATGATTCAATATCATACAGAAAGTCATCCCCCATGCTTCTTCAGAGAATCAAGAGCACCTTTCTGTTGATACTCTCTTGGTCACTATTAAAAGGTGTGCTGAATCCAGGGTTAACCGCATTTCAGAAATTCTTGGCAACAAAATATACCTTCACACGTAGGTGCCAATTGAATTAATTACCATTACCACATGAATACTCACACAATATAAAATTAAACGCAAAAAATCAAATCAATCCAAATCTGATATAATGCACTTAGGTATTCTAAAGCAAAATACCAAAAAAAACAATGTAAGCACAAATATAGAGAAAAATCATCAACTAGTAAGATTTGTTGAGACCAATCTTTCTAGAAAGCTCTTTGGACCTTGGTCCTGTCAATGGTTTAGTAAACAGATCAAACAAATTTTGATCTGAGCTTACGTATTCAAAACAAATCAAACCATTCTCAACTGCCTCTTTTACATAATGGTATTTGATGTTGAAATGTTTTGTTTTATCAGAAATAGCCTTGGTGTTTGCAGTTGATATAACGCCTGTGCTATCTGCAAACATTTAGCTTGATTTGGGTGCAAAATCACCCGTACCAATTTCCTGCAAAAATTGCATCAACCATTCAAATTCCACTAAAACATCATACATAGACATGTACTCTGCATGTGTGGTTGATGTTGCTACACATTTTTGGCTCCAACTTTGCCAACATATCGCCCCTCTTACCAATAAAATAAACCCAGAAATTGATTTTGCATCTGATTTATCATTAGCCCAGTCACAAAACATCTTATCTCTTTCACCACATTTCTAGAAATGTAATACATATCCTTTGGTCTCCTGTAAGTAATAAAGAACATGTTCAACATTAGTTCAGTCTCCCTGCACAAGATTCTGGCAAAACAGAATCACTAGGCAAGTAACATTTGCAACATCAGGTCGACATACAGTGCTTGCATACCAAAGGCTACCTACTGCTTGACTGTAAATATCAGTACAAAACTTATCATTCACATCTCTCTCTATATTCATTGCTCCAATCTCAAGAGGGATGCTAAAACCTCTACTAAATGGGACAAGAAATTCTTTAAAAGTTTAACTCACATATGGCTCAATGCTTAATTCTAGTTTGTCCATGCTTGGTCTCTTTACATTCATTGACAAAAAAGTAATACCTCTCCTAAATCCTTTACTTTCATGCACTCTGCTAATTGCAGCTTTACCTCAACCACTTTAGTTTTTTCACCAATCAACAAAAAATCATCAATATATTAGCCATTATTAAACCTGACCGAATGTAAACACTGGGTTCAGTAGCACACTGCTTGAACTTCAATTCAATTAGGATTATATGCAGATGGTTGTTCCAATTACGTCCTGCATGTTTCAGACCATAGACACTTTTTCTCAGTTTGTAAACAAATATAGTAGGGTCATCAATTGCAAGACCTGGAGCTTGCTCCGTATTGTAACAGAACAAATTATTCGTCCGCCACATCTCACAAAAACAAAGTTATTAAATTTAATATTGGGTCCCCGAGTTCGGCAATGGAGATCACCACTGCCACACAGTGCAAGGACTAGTCAAGCATAAGTTCCGATTAAAAAATTAAAAAATTAAGAATTTAGGACCCAAAATATACCTGATGCACAATTTATTATTTGATTCAATTCAGCAACAGAAAACTTAAGGACAAACAAGAACAAATTCCTAGAGCCTTTTACAATTTGGCCTCCAATGAGGAGCCGCTCTATTTCTAATACCAAATATGGGAATCACTCGTTGCACTCTCTGTCCTGTGCCGTTGTCTCGTTGCGGTATAGGGGCCGGCCGGCAATGACCTCGGCGGGCTGTATGCAATCTTCCAGGCTGCGTGATTATCTAGCGAGTCTCCCCCTTTTCTTGCAATCATGGTCTTTTAAATAGTTTTTTAAAGTCATCCTACACACACTCGCACTGTCACTGGTGGCCTTTCTGCTGGTCCTCCAGCACCTCCAACACAAAAACACTTCCACCAATTTCCACACAATTTACATAACTCAAACCAACAGAAATAGTGGGGCTTTTAAAAAATATCGTTACAATATACACAATAGACACACATGCTTGAAAAAGATTATTCACATGAATAACTAAATCTAAACTAACTAAATTCAACTAAAAATCCTTTGCATTGAAGATGATTAAGAACTTTAGCTACAATGGAGTTGATGATCGTAATCACTCTCCCATAACTTTACTAATATCTTCCGGAAATGTCTGCACACAAAGCGCTTCTTGGTGAATAATGCAATGATAAGCCAATATCTCATGATAATTTTTCTTTCTAAATGGCAACAAGCCCTTTTCTGATGCCAGTCATACTTTTGGCCCCATCTGTTGAAATCGACGCAATTTTATCGAGAGGAATATGATATTTATCCATACACTCCACCACAGCATTTGCAATATTCTCTCCAAGCATCTAACCTTTGAGTGGCAATAATCCTAAAAGTTCTTCTTTAGGATCTGAATGAGAAATAAATCCTACGAAAAGCGAAACTTCGCTGTATCATTTATGTCACAAGACTCGTCAACTGCTATTGATAAAGCCGAAACCAATTTCAAATCTTCGTCTTGCTGGATGGTTATAATGGAACACATTTTAATTGTTCTATCTTTCATTATTTTGGCAGACAGTGAAAATTTTTTTAAGAATATCTGCTTTGTTCTTAAAAGCTCGAAATAGCTCTTCAGATGCATTGACAATACAACTTTTTATGTATTCGCCGTCTGTGTACTGTTTCCCTCTATTAGCAATCTCTTAACTAACAACAAAACTTGCCATATTAGCATTGCTGGAAGATTGAATCCAGTTATTAAATACAGAAGTTGATGATTTGTGACTCTTCTGAAGTTCCTCGACTGCTTTCTTCCTTGCATTACCGCAGGATATTTAGTGCTAAATGATGCATGCTTACTTGTAAAGTGTCTCTCAAAATTTGACTTCTTGTTGTGCGTGAATTTCTCCTTACAAATAAGACATGTCGGATAGCCATTCAAGTTTTGAATAAATGCAAAAAATTCGGTCTACTCAACTCTAAATTCGCAGTTTTCATCTTCCGTTTTTCTTTGCTTCCTTTTGGTAGCCATGTCGATTGGGGCACCTACATATAAAAATATCCCAAATAATATATTTTTCTAAAGCCACCAATAAAAAATTATTATCATAATTAAAATGATGACAAAAATACCTGTAGGATGTGCAGCTGGATGGAAAAAAATACAACAACTTTATTCTTCAAGAAAACACCTTTGTAACATAAGCCACTTGCACATTTTGGTAATATACCCTGAGCTTCTCTAAATTATCCTGTTTTTTACCCAGGTGTTGATCTTCTTAACAATTTCGGCACTCCTTTTTAATATCTTATTTGCCAGTCCATTTATCCAGCACCCTTATTTTCTTCCAGCTCCAGGTGCAGCTTTTTAAGGTGTTCCCTCTGTATTACTGTTAGGTCAGCCTTCATACAAAAATTTCCACCTAAGTGTCTTTTATTCTTTAAGACTTGAACAACTTCCCTAGCACTTTCCATGATTAATTTCAATGGCCTGTCTCCTGAAGCCTTTTTGATTCCTAATTGATGAGATCGAATATTAACCGTGGATATATATGGTATAGCACTCAAGATATCCTTTACCTTTTAAATGTCTTCCTTCTCACTGTGTTCACTCTTTTCTGGTACATTGAAAATGATTAGGTTGTTGGCCTTATACTGTCTATCATTTATCTCAGCAATTATATCCTCGAAATTGTTCCTAACCATGTTCTGAATCACGCGATTTTCACTTTTATATTTTCCAGTTCGGATCTAAGTTTTTGTATTAATTGTTTTAACTCCTGCACCGATTCTTTACTCTTCTTACAGTTAGCACAACAAAAGGATATGGATCTTTTTGTAGCGTTTAGACATTTTATTTCCTGTTTCGATAACCCAGCACATTTTTCTGCATGAATATATTGAATACAGTGGTGCCTCACACAACGAACTTAATTCGTTCCAGGAGCAAGTTCGTTATGCGAAAAGTTCGTTATGTGAAACGCGTTTTCCCATAACAATACATGTTAAAAAAAATAATTCGTTCTGTAGCATAAAATATGGTAAGATGACATAAAAAAAAGATAAATTTTTTGTTATTATTTTTATTTAGATACATCTAAAAACATAATGAAAAAACACACATTTTTTAATTTTATGAAATAATCAAATCTTGCACATCTTCATCCATTTTCCGCTTTTTGGCCGATGGTGCAGTGAAAAACCTGTCCAAAGTCGTTTGTTTCTCTCTTTTCTTCAACATCTGCCGGAAATAACGGACAAGAGTATCGGAGTACAGGTCGTTGATCCTGTTTGCTTCAGCGGAATCCGGATAGTGGGCATTGGTAAACTCCTGAACTGCTTTCCATTTGACCAGGATGTTCTTGATGTCAGCAGTTGGAATTGGTTGATTGTTTGATTGTTGCTCCTCGTTATCAGATGACGCTTCCCTTTGAGCATTGTCCTGTTGTTGGGCCAGAAGTGTTTGGAGCTCTTCAGTTGTCAGCTCTTCTTTGTGTTCCTCAATAAGCTCCTCTACATCCTCTTCCTCTACCTCTAATTCCAACCTTTGGGCCACTGTGATGATGTCCTTCACCACTTCTGTGTCATCAACTACTGCTTCTTCCTGAATCCACAAAGGCACAAGCATCTTCCAAGCAGAAATGAGGGTCCTTTGTGACACTTCTTCCCAGGCCTTCTGTATAAGTCGTATTGCCAAAAGGATATCAAATTTCTCCTTCCAAAACATTCGGATAGTCATATTGTCTCCACCAAACTCGCATTCTTCAAACACCTTATTAAAGAGGGCTCTAGTGTAGAGTTTTTTAAAGTTCGCAATAACTTGCTGATCCATTGGCTGGAGAATGGATGTGGTGTTTGGTGGCAAATACTGCACCTTGATAAAAGGATAATTTTCCTGCAATATTTCTTCTAGGTCTTTTGGGTGAGAAGGGGCATTGTCAAGTATCAGAAGGGCTTTGAGCGGCAGTTCTTTTTCTAACAAGAATTTCTTCACGGCAGGAGCAAAGGTTTCCAGAATCCATTCGTTGAAGATAACTTGGGTCACCCAGGCTTTTTGATTGGACTTCCAATGGACGGGCAATTTGGACTTAATAACGTTATTTTTCTTAAAAATTCTTGGATTTTCAGAGTGATAAACCAATAGAGGTTTGATCTTGAGGTCTCCGCTGGCATTAGACGAAATCATAAGGGTAAGTCTGTCCTTCATGGCTTTGTGTCCTGGCAATTTCTTCTCTTCTTTTGTAATGAAGGTTCTGCTCGGCATTCTTTTCCAGAAAAGACCCATTTCATCGGCATTGAACACTTGTTGTGGGCAGTATCCTTCATCCATAATAAATTTTTGAAAATTAATAGAGAACTTTTCTGCTTCTTTTTTATCAGCACTGCCAGCCTCACCATGCATATTAACGCTGTGGATTCCATACCTTTTCTTAAATCTAAAAAACCACCCCCTGCTGGCTTTGAAATCTTCTTTATTATCTTGATTGCTGCTACTTCCAGGGATGTTTTTCTTTAGATCTTCATAAATTATCTTGGCCTTGTGACAGATAATATCTTGGGTTGTTACGTCACCTTTCACCTGCCTGTCCTTAATCCAAATCGCTAATAGCCTCTCCATGTCCTCGTGGATTGAAGATCTATGTTTTTCATTAAATAGTTTTGATACTCCTTTGGCTACTTTGGCTGATTTTATTGCATCCTTGTTTGTCAAAATGGTGAAAATGGTGGTCTTGTTGAGGCCAAACTCTTTGACGAGGTCACACTGTTTTACCCCACATTCACTCCTTCTAATTATTTCCTGTTTCATTTTAAGAGAAATCACCTTCCTGCTTTTTTTAGAACCCATCATATAAAAAAAATGTTGAGTTTATCTTAAAAGGACGACTGCCGTGATACGTGTGCGATTTAATTCGTAATGAAGAACGATTGCTGCGACACGTGCGTAAGTTAAGCGTACTACGCAGTGACTAACGACTGCCTGCGCGGAAGGATGCAATAAATCGGCAGTGATCGTGTGAAGTGGGCGACTTCGTTGTGTGAAGCGAAGTTCGTTGTGTGAAGCGAAGTTCGTTGTATGAATCGTGAAATGAACGAAAAGGAAGTTCGTTGTGTGCAGCGTTCGCTGTGCGAGGCGTTCGTTATGCGAGGCACCACTGTACAAGTATTGCATTTTACTTCCGCATTAGTGATCAAAACATCTCCACATTTTAGGCAGCTGATTGTCATGGAGCCAAATTCAGACTTTATAGATATTTGTCTGATGGTAAGACATTGTCCTCATCGAAACCTCCTTCCTCTTCAGAATCCTCTGCCATTTTGTTTGTAATTTCTTCAAGAAGCTCCTGTAGTTCTTCATCAGTATATAATCATCTTCCACTCATCTAGAAGAGGATAAATTTTTATCTTAACTATTGCTTGTAAATATGCCCCAATAAAAGTCCCAAAAAAGGCTGGAAATACATATTCTTTTCACCACATTTAAAATTCACTTGTCGCAATTTTGTTGACTGGGGGTGGTAGAGGGTCCCACTGACTTTGTGGGGAAGATGGAGACTCAGGACAGGAGAAACAGAAAGAAGATGCAAGAATGAGATTTAAATCATAGGAATGGTTTTATTCTCTGTGTTGTTACAATGGTGCCTCAATGTTGGGGGGGGGTTGAACAAAAAAACATGAAGCCGGAGGGGTAAGTCGATTCTGGGCTGCAGCGTGGCTACAGCTTCTGGGGGGTTGCGGTACTCCTGGTGGCAGGGTCCAGGGTTGCCGGTGTCCGGGGAGAAGGCGCCGTGTGAGTCAAGGTGCCCGGGGCATCCAGTGGGTGCAAGAGGAGCAGAGAGGCCTAAGAATCCTTCCTGGGGCAAGGGTCAAGCAAGGCAAGGCGGGAGGTGCCAAGGTTCTTATTCTCTGCGACACTTCCCATGGGCTCCCTCCGTTCTCTCTTCTAACTATTCTGACATTTCTTTCATCTCACTTTCTCTGTTGATTAGACCTCTTCGCCGTTACACCTAATCAGGTCTCCTTTGGCATATTGTTCTCCTTTCATATCACGATCTTTACCAGATGCGTCTCAGAAAAGGCCCTTTTAAGGCCTCTCCTGCATTCCAGGAGAGGATAGCGAGCGGACTTGCCGGCAAAAAGGACCTTTCAAGGGCCATGAACTTGAAGGAAAGAGTGGAGCATTTTGGTGAATTCCCCTATTTGAGAAGCGATGCTCTCCTGGAATTGCCGCATCATCTCTGTTACGGCAGCAAAGACGTCCTACGTGGGTGCAGCAGCTGCGGCTGTCTCTTTGGTCAGCGGCTGTGAGCGCAGAGATCTGGGAAGTCCTCGGGAGCGATGTTGGTGGTGCGGTAGGTGGATGCGGTGGGGATGTCTGCACCCACACGTCTCGGAGGAGCAGTGCGGGCGACCTGAGGCGGAACGAAAAGGATTGGATTTGCCCACGCATTTTTCTTCGGCGGTAAGGGTAGTGGGCGTGGCAAGGCGGCAGGGGTCAGGAGAGGTGCCGGAGTGGGTGCAGCTTGGTGAAAACGGGCCTGCTTCCAGTATTGGCAGGCGCAAGAGACGGCTGCGTGTAGCCTCCACAATTGCAGCAGGTAGCTGTGTCATCTTTTGTGAGAAGACTTTCTACGATGAGGTGCGGCCCGGCGCAGCGGAAGCAGCTCGGAACCGCATAGCAGTGGGAAGAAGAATGTCCAAAACGGCAGCAGCGATGGAACATTTGTGGAGCATCTTGGTGGTACTTTCGAATAGAGATTCGGCAGTACGAGAGACGGGCAAGCTTTAAGATTTTTCCGGCCGTCCATTCGGGAGTGGAAGGCGCAAAAAAGGAGAAGAGAGCGATCGCCTTAGCATCCTTGGTCTGCAACTGCCGGACCTTTCAGACAGAGATGCAGATGGTTTTGAGATCCTTGAAGAATTCCTCCTCAATCGTTCTAGCGTAGAGGCCGCTGATTACGTACTGAGTGAGGCGGTCTTTCTTTTTGCCCAAATAGACAAGGCAATATATTTGGAAAGCAAGAATTCCTTGGCTGCGCTATGCAGCGCCGTCGTTGGGAGTATGAGGCGGCAGGTGTCGCCACGAGCAATGCCCTCTGGCGAGTCCTCCGTCTTCGGCCGCGGCGGTGGATGGCTATATCGTCGGACTTCAGGGCCTCCAAAAGGTCCATAGAAAAGGCGCGAATATTGTGGATGCCGTATACTTGGATGGTAGGCGGTTTTTTCCATTTAGGTGCAGCTTCGGGAGTCAGTGCGACGGTGGTGGAAGCGCTATCCGCTACCTCAATAGGGGCAAAGTGGTTTGCAGTTTGGATGACGGTCCGCTTGGAGAGGGAGGCTGTGGATGCGGCCGTCTCCTCCTGAATGTTAACTGTGTATTTTTGCTTTGCAGTGACGGTGGTGAAGCCTTGATTGTTGACTTGGTCCATCAACTCTTCTGTTGGTGGAGCAGATGCTCTGCTGTTTTGCAGGTTGGCCTTTGACCCTTCAGGGAGGGGTGCAGGCATCAATCGAACAATGGGAGACATCGTGCTTTGTCTCAGTTTAAATGGTTTTAACTCCAAGTCACTTGCAGCAGGGCCGCAAGTCGCTTTCCCGTCGTCTCCAGGCCCTTAAAATGGCCGTTTTTGTTTATTCAACAATAAGTTGATTTTAGCTGAAGGAATTCTTTATAAAGAAGTCTTCTTAATCGTATTATCGCTTCAGTAAGAATGCTTCTGTGCTAATCACACTCCTTACTCTCAATCTCAATCACTCCCGTTTCAGCATCTAATACTCCAACACCAGTCCTGAAGATGATCTCGTAGCTTGCTGTCACTAGTGCGGAGTTGTATTGAAAACCTCGGAAAGAGAAGTCACCTCCCTGACAGCTATCTCCGTTCCACTGGCTACCAGCTAGAAGAGTGGTCCCCATTATTGTAGAATTGAAGGCATTAATTTGAATGCCTGGGCCCCCCAACAACTTGTAATGATTGTTGTTATGAGCTTCATAACATGAGTGCTTGTCAAACTCCTCCAACACGGTTTGGAATCCAGCTTGTTGAATAGACGCATGGCTGTGCATGCCACAGTGGGTGATTAGCAAGTAGATTTTGGCATAACACTATTCATATTGTAACGCTCCTCCCAGATAGCTCACGGTTTTGGAACGCACATAAAATAAATACATAAATAAATGTGAGGATAAAGCTGAATATATTTTGTCAAAACAAGAATAAATTGGCCAATAAACAAAATTAACGGCAAAATCTTCGTTGGGTTCGACCATGAGAAAAAGAATATACGTGGTCAAAAATAGCAGAAATTAAACAGTAAGAAATTGACACGATGATTGGCGTCCAGTTCCAATCTCTAATTTCCTTGAACACGAGGCCTAGTCGGTGAGTCATGTAGCGACGATCTCCTCTCCCAACGAGGATGTCCTCCCGACCGTCTCCTCAATAGTCCACCTTCCGACCACACTACAAATCCTCTTCTTCCTCTCTGTCCTCGTGGATTCTTCCGCCCCTCCTTACCTCGACGCCACGTAATAAGCGTGTCGAAGTATCGTAATAACAGCAGAACAAGAGGCAAACGCATGACGCAATAGGCGCCAAATGCAAAAGTAATAATCATACAAACAAAGAGACATTGCATATTGAACAGAATAAATATAACAATTAAACGACTCGGTACATATGCCCCCCACTGAATGAAGGTTATTCTGAAATAGATAAATATCATAATGAAGCAAAACATTCATTCATAAAGAAATAATAATTACCGAGCGCTTCATACATAATTAAACTTACATCACAAAAAAAATCTCTTTTCCAATTTTTTTTTTTTTTTTAAACAAATTTGAACCAAAATGAAACTACTGTTTAACAATATAAGGTTTTAGATGTGCAAAATTAAATATACCAATATCTTTCTTTTCTAAATTAACCAAATTACAGGAATTTTGACCAGATAATTTTGACACACGGTAAGGTCCAGAGTACAATGGAAAGAATTTATGAAACAAGCCAGCTTTGGCATCAGAGGGCTTGGGCGTTCTCAAAAGTACCTGATCACCCACTCTAAATACTCTATGTTTTGCCTTTTGGCGCTCCTTACGGGAGTTCCCAGATTTTTTTAAATTTCTATGAGCGATCACTATTATATCATCATGAGGAGGAATTTCCGCAGGTGGAAATCCGATAAAGTCGTCAAATTCACGGGTAGGTTTCCGGCCAAAATGAAGATGAAAAGGGGAAAAACCAGTACTTTCATGAGTCAAACAGTTAAGCCAATGGTTTACAAAAGGAATTAGTTCGAACCAACTAGTATGTTCACGGTGGCAATAGGTTCGGAACAATCGAGACAGCTCACGCATTATACGCTCACTGGGATTAGTCTGAGGTCTACGGACAGATGAATAGACAGTTCTAACACCCAAATCGGCTAACGTATTCCTCCAAAGAGCCGAGGTGAACTGAGTTCCGTGATCAGTGAGTAACCGCTGAGGTTTCCCACATTTTTGAAAATATTTAGTAATAAGCACTCTGAGACAATTTTTTGCTGAAGTTTTGTTCAAAGGATAAATTTGGACAAATTTTGAAAACACATCGATACAAACCAGAATATATTGATTTTTAAATTTTGCCTTAGGTAATGGACCATATATATCCACGGCACATAACTGACTAGGTTTGGATGGTATTATATTTGCCATAGGGCCTTCAAAATAACGATTAGGAAATTTATTACGCTGACAAGCATCACACGTGCGTAAAAGCACACGAACAAAACGATTAATACCTTTCCAATAATATTTATCACGAATCCAAAATATTGTTTTGGTAATCCCAGCATGACCATTAACGGTATGAGCAAACCAAACCAAAGAAGAACGCACATCGGCAGGTACACAGACTTTATACACCACACTCTCCCTCCCGACATTAAATAGTAACAAACCATGATACAAAATATACTTATACACTATCGACGAAATCTTTACAAAATCGGGGTGGTCATTAGGCAAGAGACCGTTAAGATAAAGACGAATGTTATTTAAATACAAATCTTGACATTGTAAATCAATTAAGTTTTCACAAGATTGAAATGGAGAATCAGAAATATCCAAATCAATAGTAGCAACACAAAATTCATTCGAAGGTTTAGTAATTTCAGAATTATTAATATAACGACTAAGCCAGTCCGCAACAATATTCTTATGACCAGGAGAATGTTCAACAGAAAAAGTGAAACCTTGAAGTGCCAAAATCCATCTGGATAAGCGACTATGATTTAGCTTACAGGTTTTAAGAAAAGTCAAAGCTTTATGATCGGTAATTATAATAATATGATGGTCCAAAACGAAATGACGAAGTTTCTGGAGAGCCCAGATGATGGCCAATGCCTCCTTTTCGGTGGTCGTATACGAAATTTCAGCCCCCCGCAAGGTTCTACTTACAAAAGCAAGTACCAGTTGGTCACCCACTTCATCGTGCTGGAACAAAACCGCTCCCAAGCCAAAATCAGAACTATCGGTCTGTAAGTAGATAGGTTTATTAAAGTCTGGATAAGTCAAAACAATTTCGTCCAGAAATGCAGCCTTAATTTTCTCAAAAGCCATTTGTAACTCCGAAGTCCACTTCCATTTAACTCCTTTCTTAAGTAATTGCAATAAGGGATAAGTTAATTTAGAAAAATTACGACAGAATCGGGAGTAGTAATTACACACCCCCAGAAATCCCCGTAATTGTTTGATATTACTAGGAGCCTTAATTTCTTGGATAGCACATGTACGCGCGGGATCCATCTTCATGCCCTCAGCAGACAGGATGTGCCCAAGGAATTTCACCTGCGCACAACAAAATTCGGATTTAGACAATTTAAGTTTAATATTAGCTTCAATTAATTTACGAAAGACAAGTTGAAGATGGTTTAAATGCTGGTCAAAAGTAACAGAGGTTATCAATAAATCATCAACGTACGCAGTTGCGAAAGAAGAAACTTCAGGACCCAATATCAAATCTAAACATCTTATAAGAGCTGCCCCACTATTTTTTAGTCCATACGGCACTCTATTAAAAACATAGACAATAGAATCGTACAAAAAAGCAGTATATTTCTTATCATCCGGGTGAATAGCCATTTGCCAAAACGCGGAAGACAAGTCGGTAGTAGAGAAATATTTCATACCAGAAAATTTATTCATTAACATGTCAATTTTTGGTGGTTCCTCTCGCTCAGGTATAGTAAAGCTATTTAGTGAATTGTCCAAGTTTATGCGTAGTCTGCCATTGGACATCTCAAACTCAAATCCAAACACTCTTGCAGGTAACCTGGTGCATGAACCTAATCCATCCTGCACAAAGGATGAAAGACCTGTACACTTCTGGTGGTGCATGCTAGACTCACACTTGAAAGATAGCCAGTCAACACTTGCTAAACTGTCCTCTATCATTTGGAAGTCGCCAATTTCTCCAGCTCACGGATTCTTTGCGTTTCCTAAAGACGGGCAGATATATGCGGAATCAATACTAATTACTAGTACGAAGTTCTGCAGCATTTCTAACTCCTTTCGAATTGGGGTGATAGAGCACTTTATGTTTCCTATTGTTGTTTTTGAAATGTGGTAGTAAGCATGTGAAACACTCCTAACCTCGTAAGGTTTTGAAGAGTCAAAGAAGATTCTCATGCGATAAGTTCTACAGTTTGCATTATACCACTGGTCGCCTCCTTTCCACACACCCTCTTCGGACCATCTACAGTGAATGCTCCGAATATATTTTGGTGTCTTATACTTAGCACAACAATAATTCTTGAAGATTATGCCTGTGTCATAAACTTGATTAACTGGAACTGCAATGTCCCCTGCCTTAAGACACCCTTCCTTAGATGTGTCGAAACAAACGGGACCTTTTCGTTTCGACGCATTTAGTTTAAATGCGCGGGTCTTTCTACAACAGACGGATTATCATTTCGAATGGGAATTAAATTAGATTGCTGAGGTGGATTTTGAATAGAAATAGGTTGATTGAAAGAAGCCTGATTACAGTGAGGAGGTGGAGATGAAACAAGGGGAGGTATCGATGATAGCGAAAGCAAAGTAGACTAGGGTATTTGATCGTTAGGTGCGTGAACACGAGAATTATACCAACGCTGACTCCTATTTCTCGTCCCTACAGTTGCGATTTGACCAAGTGAATTTTGCGAAAAATTAACTCCCTGCTTAAGTTCGTCAAATGACTCCAATAATTTCACAAGTATGTCTAAAGATGAAGGGTTGGAACTGATTAACAGTCCTTGGATATTTATAGGCATTTGTCGAATTAAAGTATAAATGAGTTCCCACCAATCCTCTTCTTCCTCTCTGTCCTCGTGGATTCTTCCGCCCCTCCTTACCTCGACGCCACGTAATAAGCGTGTCGAAGTATCGTAATAACAGCAGAACAAGAGGCAAACGCATGACGCAATAGGCGCCAAATGCAAAAGTAATAATCATACAAACAAAGAGACATTGCATATTGAACAGAATAAATATAACAATTAAACGACTCGGTAAAATTTCATATATGGGAATAAAGTCTCTTTTGAAGCAACTGCAGTGTCTGTGTGGATTTATCTATCTTACGTGATAAGAAGCTTCATCACAAGGTAACACTTCCCGGACAGAAATTGCTTTATACTTGATGTCCTTATGCTTGCAATCGTATCCAATCAACCCGGCTGCAGGGGTCACACAACCTATCGCAATGACCACCAATACCACACTTAGACTTTTAAAATAAGACATAATTAATAAGTATTACAAATTTTATCGCATGAGAAATAGTATAATATGAAGATTCCACAGCTTGCCGGTTGAACGCTATGTAGTGGCGCTGTGAAAGAGCCACGAAAGGGCTGCTAACAAACCATTAAAAAAGAAGTTGGAAGCGCTGCGATTGGCTCGATGTGAACCCGGCCTTAGCCGTCGCGGACAGGATCGGGAAAGAGGTTAGGAATCGTTGGTCATTAATTACCTCAGGACAATACAGAGATTTAAGAATTTCCTATTGTTCATAGGAATCCATTTTAAGGCCTTTGTATTGAAAATGGAGGTATTTCATTTTCCAAGAGCAATGATGGTTATGCTCTAACAAGTGCTTGGCCATCTGGGAAACTTCCGGGTGTTTATTGTTGAAGGCCACTTGGTGCTTCCTTCTTCTAATTGAGAAATACCGCCCACATTGACCAGTGTAGACCCCTGGACACCCCACACAGGTTAAACTATAGATGCCGCTTCTCTGGGCTGGGTCTACCTTGTCCTTCCCATTCCTCAGGAGGTCCCCAAGCTTTTAAGGGGTCTGATATAATAGCTATTGCATTTGATGAACTTATCTTATACCTCTCAAGGGATCTACTTCATCACTGACCAATGTGGTTGCCAGGCTGGCAACAAATTGGCCTTCTGTTACAGCGGTTATTTCTGCCACTACTTTCAGTATCTTTGATCTAGATGGTGTTACTGGTGACTCTGTTTCTTCATGAGTATCTGATATGTCTGATGCTGTTAGGGGTGCTTCCTCATAACTATCAGGTATCTTCCTAGATCTCCTCTTTCTTCGTTGATCCTCTGGGCCTTTATCCTCTTTACTGAATCGTCTTTTGGGATGTCTTTGAGATCTAGGCTTAGAGGGAGATTGATCAAGTTCCAGATCAGGCTTCCTGTCCCCTAGTCTCCTCTCTGTGGGTGCCATGATGAGACTTCTTTTTTGCCTCCCTTGGATCTTAAAAAAGTCGCCAGTGGATTTAGGATAAACTGCCTCTAAACATGCTATTACACTTTCTTTATTGCACTAATCTTGAGTATACTGTTTTAGTCCCTTACTATGATAGCTGGGATTGATATCTCATCATTATCTTTGAGATTTACACTCTGTAATAACAAATTTAACATCAAAAATATTCATTTTTACCTATTTAAGATTAATATTCTATACAATTCTGGAAGTTTGCAGCCTAGAGCTCATCTGCATTCCTAACACAAGAAGCCTACATCTTTTTCTTCATCTATGCTATTGACTTGACTTGTGTTTATTTATTCTAGGGCAGATGAGGCCACATGAACCCCTCTTCCTATGCCCCAGAGTTCTCTCCAGTTTATATTTCATATTTAAGCTAACCCTCCATTGGGTGCCCCTCAAAAACTCCTTAGTTAGAGCGCAGTGTGCCAGGGAGTCTCACTTTTGAAAACTGCCGATAAAATCTATGCCAAGCTATTTTACACCAAAAAAGAAAATTCCCCACCTTTGTAAAGATATATTTAAAGGAAAATGCAAAGGGTACTTTATAAAACTGATTTATTGTTTATAACAGACCTAAAACTTAAAGTACCAAAATTTTAAAATTATCTCAAACTAACCTCATGTTTTCATTAGGTGAGTTTTACAAATGAATAATATCTGGTTGAAAACTTGTATAGCAAAACTCTTCAATGATATTAATAGCAGATTCAATCTGAATCACCGGTCTCAAATTCATTGGATCACTGAAAAGCAGTCACTTTCGACCATATTTGCGTGAGACAAGCAGCAACCATTGTAGCATTTTTTGTATGCATAGTTGGATAACCTTCTTTTACCTGCTTCCAGACTACATGTTATGCATTTCCTTTTTTTATTGGGAGGTGGGGGTGATTTTTCATGATCATCCAAAGGAAGAAATCTTTTCAGCCGGATTTGCCTGGTTGTGTTGAGGCCAGACATCATCTTACTTTTTCGCTGCATCTCTTCCACCACCAGCTCATGAGCCATTCTTTTCAGGAATCTTCTTCGAGGGGTTGGTTTAGTTGATTGCTAAGGTATATAACCTGAGAATGAATGCGCCCCAAATATATCAATCATTTTACTCACCTGATATCTTTTTCTTTGAATAAGTATCAAATACGCAGGTTGAAGTAGCTATAAACAACAAGACGTGTCTACGTAGTTGGCCATGACAACAGCACAAAAACAGTGGTGCGCTACAGCGGCTACATTCCCAACCATGCAATCGGTCCATCTTTCTTAGACTTACCTCTAGTCATTAGAAAGCAATTAGCCAACCTTGTCAAAGTTGAAAGAAAAGACTTCATAATTTCCACAATAAATTTTAATTTATTCGACCGGTTTCGGCATTGACAGCCATCCTCAGGTGATATTACATCGGAAATGACAGTATTTATAGGGATTTACAGAGTTTTGAGGGAAGGACCAGGAGAGGGGAGGGGTTGAGGAAGGTGAGATCGTTAGTTAGGGGTTTTGTTGAAGAGAGAATTTCCACTGTTTCCAAGGAATCCATTTTTCTCCCTTTCCATTGTCTGTGGAGCAGCTTCGGAGTGAAAGAGCAGGAATGGCCACTATCTTGGAGGTGGTCCGCGAAGGCTGATCCGGGGTTAGATTGGTAGCATCGCTGGTGTTTGGCGGTCCTTGTTTTAAGGCTACGACCCTTCTGCCCTATGTATGTGGCCGCACATTCCCCACAATTGAGCTCATACACCCCGGAGAGTGAAGTAAGGTCTTTCTTGTCTTTTGCGTGGGAAAGGGATCTTGAGAGGTTCCTTGGTGAATAGAAACAAGCTTTTAAATGGGGAGGGAGAAGGTTTGATAGTTTACAAGAAATATTCCCTAAAAAGGGAAGCTTAACCCACCTGGGTTTCGGTTTTTCCACCGGAATCAAAGATGGGAAAATTTGTGGCGAAGCCAACCTCTTAGTTTTCTTTTTAAGGATGTTTTCTACTATTTTGCAAGAATACCCATTGTTTATAGCAATTTGTTTAATTGTAGTTAATTCTTCTTGAAAACATTTGGGGGAAAGAGGGACATGAAGCAGTCTGTAGATCATAGCATGAAAAGCAGCATGCTTATGGGAGATGTGGTGGAAGGAAGTACTGTGAATAATATGGTCTGTATGACTCAGTTTTCTGAAAATTTTTAAGGTTGGATTATTATTGATTAGGGAAATGGATATATCTAAAAAGTTTAGAACCCCTTCTTTTTCTATTTTATAAGTAAAAGAAATTTTTTCCTGTAAGGTATTTAGAAAATCAAAAAATAGAAGCAATTGAGCAATTTTGCCATTCCTAACGCAGAAAACATCATCCACATATCTATGCCAAATCATTATATGTTTAACAAGGGGTTGAGTGGAAGAAAAGATTTTACTTTCTAAATTATTCATTAATAATTCAGCAAGGAGAGGGAAAAGGGGAGAGCCTATTGCCAAACCATCACTTTGTGTAAAGAATTCATTATTAAACTGAAAATAGTTTTGGGAAACACAGACAGAAGGAAACAGAGACTAATTTTAAAGATAATCAGGTTCATTTAAATGGTTTTAACACTTTTAGAAATGATGACAACACTGGTAACAGAGCTCGCGGTGGGGTTGCTGTATTCACTCGGGAAGCCCTTTACACTTCCCGGGTGGCATTGCAGACACCCCTTCAGGCCATAGCTGTCACTATTGCTACTCCAGAGCCAATTACCTTTTGTAATGTATACCTCCCGGAGTGGGCTCCAGTCAACAGGCTGAGCATTGAGGACTTAGTCAGGCAGCTACCAAGGCCATTTGTACTTCTGGGTGATTTTAATGCCCACAATACCCTCTGGGGTGATTCAATGGCAGATAATAATGGTAGAGGACGACTTCTAGAAAACCTTTTTAATGATTTTAACCTGATTTTAATGAATGACAAAGAAAAAACTCATGTTAATGCTTTTAATGGAAGCTATTCATCAATTGATCTAGTGATTTGTACTAGTACCATTGCACCACTTTTTAGCATGTCTGTACATAATGATGTCTGTGGTAGTGACCACTTTCCCCTAATAATTAAGAAACATGGTGGTTATGTGGGCAACTATGGTCTACCTAGGACATGGATCCTCAAGAAAGCCAACTGGGCTAACTTTAGAGAGCTCTTTAGCTTTAATTTTAATGCCAATGCAGGAGCATTGGAAAATGTGGAGGATATAACTACAGAAATTATTAAAGCTGCCCAAGGTAGTGTACCCTTGTCATCAGGGATGCCTCGACAACCACCAGTCCCATGGTGGAACAGGGAATGTGCAGATGCCATTCAGAAAAGGAAAAAGGCCCTGCAAACTTTTAAAAAGTACCCCACCACTTCAAACTTGGCAGCTTTCAGGCGATTAAGAGCTAGAGCCAGACAAGTGGTGAGAGAGGCTAAGAAGTCTTCTTGGATGAATTTTATCTCAGAAATAAATCACCCAACCCCTATGTCAAAGGTATGGAGAAAAGTCAGATCTATTATGGGGAACCATCATTTCTCCCAGATACCAGCACTTAAGATCGAAAACAGAATTGTAAACTCACCCCAAGAAATTGCTGATGCATTTGGTGAAACTTTTGCCTCCATCAGCAGCACCAACAATTACCCACATTCATTCCAACTTTTGAAAGAACAGAAAGAAAAAACTAATGTCAATTTTTCAGATTATGGCACCACAGCACCATATAACAAACATTTCAGTTTGTGGGAACTTCAGGATGCCATACATACATGCAAGGAAACCTCACCAGGAATAGATCAGGTCCATAACGCCTTTATCAAGAATCTCCCCAAGGCATCTCAGATAGATTTGCTAAAGACAATAAATCAAATCTTAGGTATTAGGTAGATAGGTGGCCACCTTTCTCAGCCTTTTAAACAAGACAATGGAGTTCCCCAGGGATCTGTGTTGAGTGCTACCCATTTTGCCATTGCCATCAACAGCATCACAGAGTGCATCAGAACACCTGTGATAGCATCATTGTTTGTGGATGACCTTGCCTTCTTCTGCCGCTCATCCAAACTCTCAATGGCGGAAAGACAAATACAGATTGCCCTGAACAAGCTAAACAAGTGGTGTCTCACCAATGGACTCCGTTTCTCCGAAGACAAAACAAAGTGCATGCATTTTTATAGACTAAGAGGCCTCTCCCCTCCACCAACCATAATACTTGGAAGCCAACAACTACCTGTTGTGGATTCCATCCGATTCCTGGGTATTCTACTAGACAGGAGGATGGATTGGAGGAAGCACATCCAAGACTTGAGGGACAAGTGCCACAAGAAACTTAACCTGCTAAGAGTTTTATCCGGTTTGTCATGGGGAGCAGATAGGTCTGCAATGCTGCAGTTGTACAGAGCACTGGTTCGCTCTAAACTAGATTATGGGTGCTTAATTTTCTCCTCAGCCAGAGAGTCTTATTTAAAATCTCTCAGTTCCGTCCAGTTCAGTTTTCCAGAAGTATGCCCTGAAGGTTTCCCTAGGGATCCACCGTGGACAATTTTCCTCATTCCACCCAATAGTCCAGAACATACAATCCATCCTGAAAGATCTAAAAGAAAAAGGCATTAACATCACCTTTATATGGGTTCCTGGACATGCTGGAATTCCAGGAAATGAAAAGGCAGACCTGGCAGCAAAAGAGGCCATCCATAGGTGGGATATAGAGTGGGATCAGGTACCAGCTCAGGATCTCAAGGGCATCCTGAGAAATACAGCTCACTCTCAATGGAGAGATCTGTGGCAAGCACAACACGGGAACAAGCTTAAATCTGTGAAAGATGGCATAACATCTTGGGGTACATCCATTAGGCGCTGTCGGAGAGAGGAAATTGCTATCACTCGTCTCAGGATTGGGCCTTGCTCTCTCACACACTCTTATTTATTCACAGAGACGAAGGATCCTCCCATCTGCCAGAGCTGCAGAGAGCCATTAACAGTTGCACTTATGTTTGATAACTGTGACAAATATCAAAATGTACGAGAGAGGTTAAGCATTCAGGGTAGCCTTAAGGACATTTTAAAAAATGACATAAGCTCGGTAGAGAAAGTAATCAAGTTTATAAGGGAGACCAAGCTCATAAACCAAATATAACAACCTAACAAAAAGCTCATAGTGCTGTGGTAATTTTCTTAAGCTTTATAAAATTAAATGTATCTATTACAGTAAATTCTACTTACGTAAGGAATTTTATCTGTGTGTGTGGTGCAAATAACCCTAGCTGTTGACGCACCCTCAAACCATAATACTACTACTACTACTACTAGGAATAAAGTTCTATTAATTTCACTTCTCACTGTATTCAACAATCTACTTCAACCATATATAGTTATCACATGCCTATAATCCGCATGAAGTTAGAAAGAACACCAACCATCGCTGGATACACACAGATATTGAAAAATGGAACAGCAAATATTCCCAATTAAATCACAAATTAACAAATTAATTTTAATCTGTCATGAAATCAAATGAATCAGTTGAAGGGAATAGGAAATACATACAGTAGATTTGCTAGAATCTTTTCTAAGCTACTGCTGTCCTTATCTGGTGAAGTCCTCCTAAGCTCTAATGAACTTGTCAGTAGGAGCTTCATCGAGGTAACAGTAACTTACAAACACACACCACCAATCCCTGATGGAAAAATCTAACTCAGCTGGGATTTGAAATCGGGAACCGGGAACTTGCGATAGGAGTGATAGCGTAGATGGCATGCTATCCACTAAGCCACCACAGTCAGTTATAACGCGAATGAAAAAATGTGGGTGGGAAAAATTACAAAGAATAAACAATTGAAACAAATATAAGTAATTCCATCAATGTAAACAAACATATTCACCTCAAAAGGGAATAGAACTGTAAAGAAAATAAAATCAGTCAGACAGCGAAATATCTCACCTCATATACAAACAATCCCATAGATTTTAAGTATATATTTATAAATCGACTTAATTGATCTGAGGATTGCAAATCTTAAGGATAATCATAGTGTTTAACTTCAACTACAGACTAATGCAATACTCTAAACTAATAATAGATTCCAATAGTCAAAATTAACATGAAAACACTTAGCGGCTTTAAGCAAGTTGTAAATAATGAAGAGTAATGAAAAGAAAAAAATTGTATTTTTGTTAGGGAAATTTATTTCTATTACAGATAAAGGCTGATAAAATATTTCAGCCTTTTATTAATGATTGAAGCTACATAGTAAGTGTAATATCCTCGGATGTTGTGTGATTAATTTTAGGGAAGTACATCACATTGAAACCAAATAATTAAAAAAGTAACTTGTTCAAAACCACCACAAATTTAATCTTCTAGCAATTTGATCCCTAATAATTAACAACATCCTTAGCTGTATATGAGGTGAGAATGAAAAACAGCCATGTATGGTAGAATAGGAAAAGTATGGGAACATGATGATGAATGAAACTACAGAGCTATATATATATAGCTATATGCTGCCCTGAAAAGTATATTAAAATTAACTATAAAATCATTCATTTAATTGCCTTACAATACTTACAATATTAAAAAATAGTTCAACGTAAAGAAGCCTTTCAGGAGAATTCCATATGTTATTCGCTTTTGTCACTGTAGTTAAAGTCTTCCTCTTGCGCAAGTAGTTTCTAAGGTGGAGCACTTTATCACAGAATAATCCTTCTAATAACCCTCTTTCTCTTTGTTAAAAGCTTCTTTATTCTTGCAATCTGTCTGCAATGAATCCATCAGATTTCTCTCTTCTCAGAATAAAGGTCTCCGGAAGAAGAACCAACCTCTCTGATAAAAATGATTGGACGCTGACGTAGATTCTCCTGTAAAACACAATTAAGAAATCATATAAAGGTGGAATCCTGTTTGGAACCTACAATATATAAAACAAAGCTTACTACATATACTTACAATTCTGCTTTTTTGGAATGTGAGAAGGTGGCATTATCTCAGAAAAACTTTAAGAATAAAGTTATCCTATAAATTTCACTTCTCACTGTATTCAACAATCCATCTCAACCACATACATAATTATAACACGCTTATATTCTGCATCAGCCTTTCAGAGAAAACATCAAGCAGCACTAGACAAACGCAGAGATTAAAAACAGTAGTACACCATAAAGTGATGCCAATTACCTATTAGCTATCAATCATTAACTTAATTGCAAAGTAATACCCACAATTTAAATATATTTCACCATATAAGGTGGGTGTTAAGTAAAATTTCAACGCTAACACTTATGTTGTTGTAGAGGTTTTCCTATTGGAGTAGGTCTTATGGAAGATCACTACTATCTTCATACCGTGGTGATCCATCTCCTTCTGCTTGTTCATCTTCTAAATCCTCCTCCACCAATACTTCAACTCTGTCATCACAAACATCATCGCACAGAATTCTCCATCATGGGTTTCCTCTTTTACTTGCAACCTCCTCTTCCTTAAAACCTGCACATCTCATTCATATCCATCGTTTTTTCCCTTAGTCCTGAGTCGCTCTTCATTGACTAAGATGAAATATTTTTACCTATACCTTCTAAGCAATCCTGCTCTCCATATTGACAGTAACAAAAAGTCTCATGAGGGCTATGTTCATTCACAATTATGATCTGAAAATGTTTATGAGGAAAGTTATAAATCACAACCTTGGATACATTTTGACAAATTATATTATGACAGCAGCTTCCAGATGATTTGACATAAACATTACCTTATAAACTACTTTAATAGATACAATTGAAGGAAAAAAACATCACTTGCCTCTCATTTGCTGAGCTTTGCAGCATCAGGTAATCCCCAAATTCTCAACGGTGTGCAATATTTTTAAGCTACAGAAGACCATCAGCTTCAAATTGATTGCATGCACACTTGGAATTCCCTGTTAAAAGGAAGATTATAAACTCATCATTAGGTGAATTTAACCAGAAAGATATAAAAAGGAGTACTTTACAACTTACCTTGAATATCTCCTCTATGTAGTAGTACTCTAGGGTGATTTCACAACCATGCATTGTTTGCAACAAGTATGGATATGCATTTCATACCCATTTCCCTATACTAATTTTAGCCACAGAATTGGCTAAAATTCCTAAGAGAATTACTTTCTCCATAATGATAGACCTTACAGTAATAAGTTGAAGAAAAGATATGGGAAAAAGTAAATACACTCAGAAGTAAACTAAAATAACCAAAGTTTATTGATAAATTTTCATTTCACATAATCATATGCACATGCCCAAATAAGTACAAGCACTGCATTTGGTAGTGACGGTAGACATAAGAAAACATGGCTGAACTGAACACATTCCTTCAGAAAACAAGCTGAAATACAACACTAGGTACACACAGAATTGCTAAACTTAAGCAGCAAATGCTCCTTAGAACAGTATCATCCTAATGATTGTTCTACCTTTCCATCACATAAAGTACAGCAATGGATAACTCTACAGTTACATTAACCATTTCTAAAATCACTAATGAAAAGCTCCACATTTTCACGTCAAAACTAACGGCAATTCATAAAATATGAACTACATATAAACAAGGTATAAAGAAACTATAACTAATGAGGATAACTACCAATTAATGAAATCACATACAAAATTTAAGATCACTACAAGTTACTATTTTAGTTACAAATTTTATGCTAAGTTACAATTTCTCAACAATCAATTGCCTATTCCTTTCTCTACTCCAACTTTGAAGTGAGAGGTAGGCAATTTTTTTCTCCATTTCCACCTTTACCCCAAGCCCATGTTCAACACAAACACCTTCCACCCACTGAAAATAATTCCCCGTCTCTAAATCCATGATAAATTTACGAAATGTTTCCTTTTCACAGGCACTACTATTGAAAAATATCATTCCAAAGTTCATGGACTGTGCAACTGATGTTATCAAATTTTCACATGGGAAGTACTGCTGCTGGTCACCTACATCCAAAGGGAGGGTCCACTCTGCAGGGGATGTAGACCATAGGCCATTTCTGCACTCATCATAACTGTAATTTACAAGGGAATGCCTTGCAAGAGTTCGACAGACCTCAGCTGGGCTGTTACAGGATAAGTTGTCAAGGGCAACAGATACGGACACAGCAGCAGCTTCACAGTTAACTGCCGAATCTTGCAAGGGTGCTGCTACCCCTGCATCTTCCAGGTTAGGGTTATGGCTGCTTAGAAGAGACGCACTATCGGATTGACAATTCATGCCCTTCAGAACGTCACCTATGGATAAGCCATTGATGATCCATGTCTTCCAAGAATCCATAAACCCTGACACAGTCGGATCTCTATTTGACCCACCAAGGGCTCGCAGGCAACCAAATAGATTCTCCAATGTCTCCTGATTCACGTGATGAGGGCAGAACTGGCCTACAAATTTACGCCCCCTTTTGCAAACCTTCACCCTATCCCATAGCAGCCTCATCCCTCTCAGGGTCGTAATCCATCCTCTGAAAGATGGAGGTTGAGGAAGTGGCCCATTCTCCCCCCACAACTTCCACGACTTAACATGCTCTATCGCCTTGGCCCAAAATTGAGCATGCCCAGAGGAATCAGTCACAGGGCCTTTCCGATCCGTCACCTTTACGCTCCCCCCATTCACTGAATCAAACATCGAGTTGACCTGCTCGACAAAGTGGGCAGTGCCAATGGCTTTCTGTGGCAGAAAACCTGAAATGGAATTCAAAACAAAGATCAGTAACTGAAACCTACAATCAATACAGATTTATATTAAACTGTTAAAAACAGTCAATAAGAATGCATGTGCTGAAAAGGCAGGGATGTTTCAGGAGAGAAGATAATATAAGCTCTATTACTGCTGATGCTATGCAGTTATACTCAACTCTTTCCATTCAATAATGTTACTTCATTAAGCATTCTACAACAAATGTACATACATTAATAACTGCTTTAATTCACTTATTTAATTATTTTCCAAATGAATTTCAAAATATAAATAAATGCATGAAATATAAAACAATTCCATTGCCCCAGTGGCTAAAATATGCAACAGTTTGAAGTAATTTTTAAAAGAATTTAAAGTCTTTTAAGATAGAAAGATATATATGGTTTTTGTAGAATATATATAGTTTACATTAGAATATAACCTAAGTCATGAAGTTTACCATTTGAAACACCGCTCATGAGATATGTAGCCATCGTCCGACTCAAAATCTGGGCAGCCAGTATGACCCGCATTTTGGAACGCCCCTGTTTGAAGATAAGTACGCATTAGAGTTACGTTTCACACAGGGGGACAAAAGGGAAAAGCCTTGCTTCTTCTTCCTCAAATAACATATGTAAAAATTCAATTATGAAAATTCTTACCTTTGGATTTATGTTAGCTTCTGTTAGCTTGTGGAGGTACCGGAATGCATACGTCTGCTCCTTGTCCTTCATGTATGCATCCACGACATCCCTCCAGCTAGCTACTCCTTCAAACTGCAGGCTCCCTGTATTTACCTGCAGCTTGATATCATGCTTCATAAGTAGATTCCTGGTGGACTTAAGGAGATGGGGAGGGTCAAATATGGTGACTATTTATTTCCCTTCAAAAAGGATAATAGGATTTTCGGGAGAGGAACCCATGGTCTTTAAAGTCTTCACATATTTGTGCCCATATCACAAACAATGGCAGTGACACAAAAACCAGCCTTGTGACACTGCTGAAGAACTTCTTTCATGAGGCTCACAAGAACCTCAGACTTTGTCGGTGAGCTACTGAAATAAACACTTATGGGTTGCTTCCATTTTTGTAGTAAACCTCACACCATGAACACAAGGGCATATTTAGCACACTTGCTATTTCTCCCCAAATGTCCATGATCCTCAAATCCCACTATCAAATCAGGCTTGGCTTGATAATCAAAGTGAGGCTTAAGCAACATTTCATTGAACATAAGCACACACATTCGATCACAAGCTTCACCCTGATTTAAATATTGAGAAATGAATGACAAAGCATGATGGTCAATTCCTGTGGTAAAGGGAAGGGTGCTGAGGATGGATTTTAGGGTTCGGTTACAGGGTAGTGTGATGATACTCCGGAGGAAACGGTAGGATTTTGGGCTTTGCTTGTAAATCGAAAGAGCTTCAATCTTTTCTTGCATGGTCCACCTTCTACCTTTCGGCTTCTTCTTAGAGCACCTTACCTGAGAAGAAAGGGGAGAGCTGCATCTTCTGTCATCATTGACTTCAGAAAATCAACAACAGAGAGCTCTTGATTTTCTGTAGCCATGATTTTCTTTGCTCTTCTCCTAACCTTCTCATAAGATGCTCTTAATCTCTCAACTTCACTTTCCTTCTGCTTGGCATATCTGAAAAGGAGTCTCTTGCGTGGAGTGCAGTACTCTCGCCGAGAGATACCAATATCAGATAGTACCAATCTCTTCCGTTTACAAGCGGGTCTGGAAGTGGGTGTAGATGGGGTTAATGGGATTGAGGTTGAGGATGAAGGATAGGAAACACAGGGTGATGGATCAAGGAGAGGAGTTGAAGTAACATCGCAGAATGTGGAAGAAAGGTTAATTGAAGAAAAGGATGTAATTGAAGGGTCAGAAATAGGGGATGGGATTTCAGTGAAGGAAGTGGAAGGTAATGGGTGGGGGATAGAGGATGTGGGGAGGGGTAAGGAGGTTGTCTCACCAGAATCTACTTGCTGCACTGCTGCAGCCTCAACAGCTGGACGTTCAGGGCAGAAAATGGATGGTACAGACCCTCTTCGCAATTTAATTTTCACTGCACTCGTGAAATCTGTATCACGGAAATTTAGCGAGCAAATTTTCCAACTCTTTGCACATCTCTTCTTATCCTCCGAAAATTTTCGTATGTACTTGGACTTAGTAAAATCAACCCACTTGGAAGGCCTGTAAAAGAAGGGCTGGTTATCTTACATATCTCAAAATGGAAATCAATAGAATGACAGTGTAATGCCCATAAGTTCTTCACTTATACTGTTAAAATGAGAGATTTCCTTAATTCTAGAGCTCAAAGTCACAAAAAATTGAATAGATAACAACTGAGATAATCATACCCTATACCATGTTTCGCAGTTATGTTTTCATTGTTTTGGAGGACCTTATGCACCAAGGTTCTGCATGTATGGAAATTGAAAGATGAAAACAATTACATTGTTATCTGCCAACTAACATTTGATGTTGTCATTATTATAATGCAAATGGTGTTGCTCTGCTCAAACAAGATTCTTCAAGTTCTCAAAAGTATATTATTATAATATTATTTCAAATGTGATTAACCAATACATTCTTGCTTGACGAAGCCTTCACTGTTTTTTGCAGTCTTTTGGCCTAATAAATTTGCATTAGAATGATTACAATTATTTCATGCTAAATTCTCAAAATGATTTCTACTATTTCTTGATAGGGAAAAATGCGAGTAATAGTCTCTACGATGAAGTTTTACACTTACTACAAAAAGTTATTCATTAAAATCGTATAAGGTATATACATAATAGGGAAAAGTTCGATATTTAGCTGTTGGAGAGTGGCGTACAGGCGCGTTTTTAAATTCATCGATCTGATTATGGATGGATTTCATCGGTGTTTGTCTGATTACTTCAATGTATTCTCGATTCTTGATGAATTTAAGAACAGTCTGTAGCTTTGTATGCCGTTTGACAAGATGGCTACTGTTGCATATGCATATACAACATATATATATACAGCTACTTCAATTTCCATAATTCTTTAAACTCTGTTGAAACGTAAATCATCACATTCTTTGTATTCGTTGATGTCATCACGGTGACGAAACCAGTTGTGTTTACATAAATATCTGCGGAAGATACCAAGTTTTTCAATTTTTGAAATGTCTATTCCATTCCACGAAGTCACGCTTCTGCATATCAATTTTATAAATACGCTATATTCCCCATACTTGATTGCCAGGTACTTGCTTTTTATGAGGTTATGGATATTACCATTGCAATGACCTGCTACTGTCTTCACAACAACAGAACATGATGATGGACATCGATGAAAAGTATCGGAGATCTATAGGCGAAAAGAAAGTTTGATTGATCCATCGATGAATTGAAAAACGTGCATCATTTGTAAAAGTTCCTATCAGGAGACAATGCAGTTTCAAAATGATGTATGATGAAATACCACAGAACTACCTTCTTCACTAAGTTAAAAATTTATTCAAACGTTTTATCTGTATGATTTTAAAAAAGAATGTCACACACGAGTATAGCACACAGCATTTACTTAAGGCTTAAAATTTTGCCAAAAAATACAACTTGCACGCAAAAGTTAGACTGGAAGATAGATAGATAACTTACCTGTATCCTTAATCTTTGCATACAGATAAAACTCATACAAAACGAATTCGTAAATTATGAGAAATTTGGTCAAAAGCGGAGTATAACCAGAGCTATTTTGAAGGCAAAACTGCATTGGCTTTGCTTGCAAGCCCCCCTGCACTGGTGCCCATCCCACCTTTCCTGTTTCTCTTCACCATCAACCATGGCCGACACAAAATCCGCGAAATCTATGAAACTCCCCGATAATTTAAAGCGTTAGGATAAATTGTGATGCCTAAGCGGCGAAAAAGAATGACCAGATATGTTAGTATCTTGAGGGCGATACAAATTTTCATAAGAGGACTGACCCTGTGTTTTTCCTAGCAAGACTGCTGAATCACGTAAAGTCAATTGTAACTGAATCATTTAGCGCATAGTTGGTATGCAACAAAATTAAAATTTGGGGGCAACTATACGGATGCTAAATATGGCACAATGAGAAATGAAGTTTAAGAAAGTTAATTTTTCCTACTTACGACAGTGGAATCACTTTTTTAAGGGATATTGATGGAAAGACATATAGAAGTCTATTCGATGATCATTCGCATCATCGATGATTTTTAAGGTTGTAATCAACATTTATTCGTTTAAATTCACCGAGAGCCAGTCAGTAATAATTTAATGTTAAGAAAAGCATTAAGTAAAATGCACTATAAATGCTAGTGAAACGTAACGGTATAAATGTTAATTTTGAAATCGATTTTAAATTGTGATGGTAGAAGTGATGCGTACTTTCATAAACATTTCGAAGTGAGTAAGAACAAAGTAGAAGAAGGCATACATTAAAAGTAGGCGATAGAAACATGAAAGCAGAAATAGGTTATACTATTTTATTTGCGATTGTAAAAGGAGTTTACGAAAAATGGGTAGGGAAATTAAATAAACTTCATTTCAAAAGTCCATGCATTTGGTATTCAGTTATATTCTAATATGATCATTCGGTGGCGAAAAGAAAGTACTTATTATTATTATTTATTTCCAGGGAGGGGTTAATTTGTGGATTGAAGGAGGGTGAATATAGAGTAATGACTACATTGATTTAATAATTTGATCCCATCCTTGAGAAAATTTCAGCGTAATGCAACTGCACCACGAATGCTCCTTTTCGGTACGAGTCTAAAGTTATCACAAGGGATGAACTGTTTTTTTAACGCATACCACAACTGATTATGGAACTAGTGGACATCATGTAACTGTATCAAAAGATGCTTTCCGGAACCCTTCTGTTACTGCTTAAAGATAGAGGAATGTGCCATCCCTTCGTTACCCTTGTTTACCTTCGTCCTTCAGAATAGAGGCGCGCGTACGACCCGCACGTGCCAGATGTTGGCAAAAGTAAGTGCCATAGAAGTTTGAGGGGTTTAAAGGCAAGGAGACGGACATTGCCTTGAGGCCAAGAGATCTAAGGGTTTCACTATAACTTGAAATTTGCTAAGAAATGCAGTAACCAAAACCAAGTTTGATCGTATAAATTCTGAAGCAGGAACTACGTACTAAAACAAGATGTTTTCAGATATCAACCATAAGGTCAACATACAATTGATCTGTGCAAAATTATATCTTAACTTGTAACAAATTTAAGTTAAATTGACGTATTTGAAATACAATAAACGCAACAGGCTATCGTTTCATTATCTTCATTTACTGCGCATTGTTGCTATACTTAAAACCTTCTTAACCATAATGATTTCCGTTACTGTCTTTCCAACTTCTATAAGATTAAAAGGTTAAGTTTCACCTAAATTTCGATAAGCCAACAAAACAATGATTAAAACTCGGATTTTCAAAGTGCGTTTCTTTCCGTTTCGTGATTCGTGAGGAATTACATTATAAACTAAAATTATTTTCTAATCGTCATTTAATCAATACCCTCATTGAAAAGCAGAGACACATGAAACGATCTACTCTCAACTACGCAGACATAGACTTGCCACTGATCCTATGCAAACAATTCTACATAACAAGCTAAAAGGATTTTTTCATTTACTTACAATTCAGGATTACTCGGAAAATGAAAAAGATTCACTCCTTCCGTATAACTAGCGTTGTAACACCCGCTGACACAGCAAATTGTTGGATGTTACTCTGTAATTTTGTCACAGGACGAAGCGCGCACACAGATCCAGAGGATATTGTGATAACTACTTCCAAATACTCCCGGGGAACCCAAGCAGTGATGAAGTAACACTGTTGCCAATGTAAAATATTTCCAAGAGCTGCTGCCATGGCTGCCACGCAACGAGATTAAAATTAACGCAGTAGTGTTGCCATCCCTGTCTTGCGGAACTCCCTGGACTGTTACCAGATTTGACAGATGACTGTGTTGCACAGAGTTGTATAGAACCCAGAAAGTGGCAGTGAAAGTTAATGGAAAATTGACAGAGTGGATGGAATAGGGTCGAGGGGTAAGACAGGGCTGTTGCCTTTCACCAACATTATTTAACCTCTATGTTGAGGCTATGATTAGCAACACCCTGGATGAGGAAAAAGGGATAAATATCGGAGGAAGAGAAATAAAATACATAAGATTTGCTGATGATATGGTTACCTTGGCCGATGACAACCAGGCACTCCAAGGAACGATAAAATATTTAGAAGAAGAAATTGAAAAATATGGGATGAGAATAAACGCTAGTAAAACAAAATTATGAGAGTGAATGATGGAGAAGTTGTTAATATTATAACAAATGAGGGTAGAAGAATAGAGCAGGTTAAAAGGTATAGATATCTGGGGAGCATGCTGACGGAGGATTGGAAGAGCAGTACGGAGATCAAGACAAGAATAGCTATGGCAAAGGAAGCCTTCTATAAGAAGAGAAATGTGCTGTGCAGTAGTATTAATCTAGAACTGAGGAAGGGATTGGTGAAATGTTATGTATGGAGCGTTATGTTATATGGATGCGAAACATGGACCTTGGGAAGAAAAGAGAAGGATAGGATTGATGCTTTTGAAATGTGGGTGTGGAGGAAAATGGAGAGAAAAGATGGGTGGATAGAATAAGTTATGATGAAGTGCTTAGAAGAGTTGGGGAGGAAAGAACATTACTCCGCACAATACGGAAAAGAAAAGGAAGCTGGATTAGACATGTTGAAAAAGGGGAAGGGGATTCTAACTATAGCCATTGAAGGAACGGTGGAATGAGAAAAGAGAAGAGGAAGAAGAAAGCTGACATTAATAGATGAAGTGAAGAGAGGAGGATACAAGAAGACCAAGGAAGAGGCCCGGGACAGGTTTAAATGGAGACGGTTGTGGTGTGTGGGACCTGCCGACAGGCAGAACACCAGAAGCTGATGAGAATCTTTGAGAGATCCTTCTTCACTCCCGCTTCGTTTTTTAGGAAATTTATTTAACTCCTTACGGAATGTGTCTCTCAAACCTCGCCATTTACTTTTGACTGCTTCACCAGATATAAGAACCAAAAATATTAGTATAGATTTCTGTTTTTGGTTGTAAAGAAGTGTTGTGTTTATGTTGTTAGCTGTTGTTTTAGAGTGGCTTGATTTTTACACAGTACATTTAATTACAGATTTTTATCAACTGGGATGTCATTTCGAGCAATTAATTTCTCCTACAGAATTTCACACACTGTTATACGCAAAATAGTTTACGAAACGTGTCAAGCAATATGGGATGGTTCTGCAAGAATCATATGCCTCTACCTATTATAGATGAATGGAAATCCATCGCCAGTGACTTTAACAAAAACTGGAATTTTCCTAACTGCATTGGTTGCATAGACGGAAAACACGTTCGAATCAAATGCCCCAAAGAAACTGGATCGATGTTTTTCAGCTATAAAGGATATTTTTCCATAGTGCTGCAAGGGATAGCTGATGCAAATTACAAGTTTATTGCAGTTGAAATTGGGGCTTACGGGAAACAAAGGGATGGAGGAACTTTTTCGTATTCAAACGTTTATCAGCGATTAGAAACAAGCACTTAAAACATACAAAAAAATGAAAATGTTCTGTCAACCGACATTTCAGTTCCCTTCGTATTGTTGGGTGATGATGCATATCCTCTGAAAACATACTTATTGAAACCATACTCAAGAGTGAAACTTACCCGGTAAGAACGTATTTTTAATTATAGATTATCAAGAGCTAGACATTGCATCGAATGTGCTTTTGGGATCCTAATAGCAAAAAGGGAGGTGTTTAAAAACTGAATTGCAAATGGATCCGGGAAAAGTTGACATAATAGTTAAGTGCATTTGTCTATTACATAACATAATTATCGCTTGGGAAGGTATTGCTTCTTTTGAAATTCCAATGGAGGCTGCAATCGTGGACAATGAGTCTGTTTCAAGGCAGTACAAACATTACAGTATAAACGTGAGTGAAAGTAGAGAAGTCTTTAAAAACTATTTTGCTAGTCCTAAAGGAGAGGTTCAGTTTCAATACAATATACTGCAATGACAAAAAAAAAGAAATCTGACTCTGCTTGTGCTTATTTATAATGTAAGTTACAACATAAATACTACCATGTGATAATTCTTTTCAATCCTTCTACAATCCTCATTTCTCTTTCGATTCTGTCATTTTGCTGCGGAGTATATGCTGTCGATTTTTCATGGCGTATTCCAAGTTCTTGAAGTAGTTGTTCTGTACTTGTATTTTTCAGTTTGGTTCCATTGTCTGATTTTAAACACTTGATAGTTTTGCCAAATTGGTTCTTCACCATATTCAAGAACGTTTTCAATTGATGAAATGCCTCATCCTTTGATCTCAAGAAGTAGACTGTTCTAAAATGTGAGAAATCGTCCTTAAACAAGAGAAAATATTTGTCTCCTCCCAATGACACAGTGATAATTTTGCACAGATCTACATGAACCAAATCTAGGATATCTTCAGCCACTTTCAAATTTCTCAGGTGAGAGATGCGATGTTGTTTTCCGAAAACGCAGCCTTCACATACTTAGCCGTCCCCATATTGGATGTCGCTTCTGTTCAAAATGTCTCTGATGTACCTCACGTTCTGGTGAGCAAGTTTCTTGTGCCTGGTCTTGATGAATTGTGTCAACAAGCAGGTGTTCACAACTGGTACCCAAAACAGCATTTTGAACATTAGTCCAACACGTTAGGCAATGGCGATGGTCTCCTTTTCTTCTGACGTTTTAAATTCCGACCTATTTGCATTCGCCACTTGAATGTACCCTTTGTCGAGAAGCTGTGTGACTGAAAATAAATTGAAAGTCATTTCTGGAACAAATAAAACATTCTTCAGGAGGACTTCATACCATTTCTGTCCGTCGAAGGCTTCTAGTTCCACATCTGCTTTTCCAATTCCCTGCAGTTTTGTAACGTCACCAATAACTATCGCTACCAGTACATCCAGCCTGTAGAAATTGGTCACACATTTCCGGCAATAGGTCATATGTTGAGTGGCTCCGCAATCTTGATACCAGGAATTTCTCTCTTCATTACAGTTGACCTCGTTGACATTTACAGAGGAGAGCCCAACAGTAATCATTGCCCGACGACCAGATTTATATTCTGAATTCTTGTTACTGTTGTCGTTTCTGTCTGGACTGGCCTTTGGGCATTCTTTTGCAAAGTACCCTTTCTGCTTGCAAATGTTACATGCATAATTCTCTTTGCAATATTGAACATATTTGGCTCTTGGTTTGCCTTTGCAAACCTTTTCCAAGTGTCCCTTCTTTCCGCAATTAAAACATTCCACACCTGATTTCCCTTGCGAATTTTATTTGGATCCTTCGGCTGACACAAGGGCGTTCTGGCTTGCACTTGGCTGTACCCACGCAGCACATAAGCGTTAGGGGAACGTTCGCTGGCCGTCCGGTAGACTCAGGTTCGCACCAGAGTGTTCCCGGAACGTTACTTGGCGAACGCTTGGCGCTTAATATCGAAGCGCTCTTCCACCCGAAGTGGCTGACATCTGGTGGTAATTTTCTGAACCATTCGAGAGGACATAGCGTGGTTCGCGTGGATCACCGAGGATTGCGTATTGTATGCATCAGATGCATATAATAGTTTGTAAATGAACATTCGGTGGATTTCAGCGGGAAGACGTAAACACTGTAGTATTTGTTAGTTTTTTTCAAGATAGGTGCGGAATCGGTAATGCTCTTGATGGAATGGAAGACGAAGCATTATTCCAAGGTGACATCAGCGATCATGGCGGAAAGAACACGTATTCTTTCCACCATGACTAGCGATGACGGAAAAAGTAGTGATGACTATTTTCTTATTGTTGAAAATGAAACTTTTATTGAATTTGAAAGTGATTGAAATAAATATATCTTAGATCGCTTGACGTTCAATTATTGAAATGTATTATGTTCAAAATAGCTTGCCGTTTGTTAATTTTTTCTTAACACATATTAACTTAATTCGTATAGTTTAATTTTTTTATTTAAATTTAATGTATCGATGTTTATATAAATCGATAATTGCATTCCGCTAAAAAATTTTCGTATTCGTTCCCTGAGCATTCCCTGAACGTCGCGCACGTCCAGAGAAGGTTCGCATGGTTCGGCCTTTCTGACCACCAGCGAACGTTCCGGTGGTTAGTTACCGTAACGTCCAATAAGCTCAAACTAACGTTCAGGGAACGGTTCCAGAACGTCCATGTGCTGCATGGGTAGTCGATCCTCCTCCAGACGCAGTCTTTCCACCAGAGTTGCAAGCGTTCTGTCAGATCCAGTGACGTTGTCCCAAGCTGTGCGTACATTGTGAAATTTAGCTGGCAGTATTCCCAGGATCCTAGTTATAATCCAATCTTCTTTTATTGGTTTTCCTTCAGTATCAAGAACTTCAGCAATTTGCGTTACTGTTATACTGTTCTCGACAACTGACACACGGGCATTGTATTCATAGCTGAAAAACCTACGTCTTAAACCCTCAACTGTCAATTCCGATTTATTCCCATAGAGACTCTCTAATTTTGCAATCATTTGAGCGGCCGATTTACAGCTAGCTAATTTATTTCCAATTTTAGAGTAACACTTCAAACCGATCAATAATTGCGATTCCAAATCTTTATTTTTCCATTCTTCCACATTTCCAGACTTCCAGAAATTTACATGTTAGACTAAATGAACACAAACCAGTTTCAAATATAAATCTGAAAGGTCCCGTTTTGCTAAACACCTTGATGAAAATCATTCATCTGATTTTTCCATCAAACTACTGTATTGCATACAAAGAGGATCCAAAATGAACAATTAGAGCAGCTGGAAGTTATCCATCACAAAAGATGTAATTACCACTTAACTAACATACATCAATTTATAACCACCTCACCCTGTTTGTCGGTTGTTGGCTCACTTCCTCCCCTTCCCCCACCTACCACAATGTCTTCTTTACCTTCACCTTAATCACCTTGTAGCTTACTTTGTCTGTTTACTGCCCCCCATTCTTCGTGTTCACCTTTTACTGTACCAGAAGATGACTTTTAGAAGTTGAATGTACCGGTGGTGTATTGAAATATATTCTCTGGAATTACTACAAAGTGTTCTTTTATTTTCATCCTTTACTAATTTTACCAAATAAAATGATTTTATTCCTGATTCTGTGAGAATACGTAATAAATAGTTAAGTAATATAATATAATTTAATTTCTGGTCTGAAAAGTAGCAACTGCTGTGATATCTATGGGGTGAATTCAAACTTATTAAAAAATATATCTCACACTGTGACACAACCTCCTACTAGATTGATTAATGAAATATTTGAATCGGGTATCTATCCAAAAGAACTTAAGCTCACATAAATCATTCCATTATTTAAGAAAGGTGATAAAAAGGATCCCTCTAGCTATAGACCAATAGCAATTACACCAATTATATCTAAGATCATTGAGAAGGGATTACTTTTAAGGTTAAATAACTATTTTGAATTGAATAATCTGATAAGCAAAACACAATTTGCCTTTCTGAAAGGTAGAGGAACAATTGAATGTGTAATGTCCATGATTAGTGATGTTTACTTCTCTTTAGAGAATAATGGCCCAGTCAGCACAAAAGAAAGATTACCCCATTTTTACCATTATTTTAGACACATAGAAGTATGGTAAAAGATGGCAAACCTATGTGTAAACCCTTCTATACATTTAACTGGTAAAATTTGGGTAATCCGGTGGTAAAATTTGGCAAAGTACCGGGTAAAACCTATCGATACGACTGCAGCGCCATCTGTGGAGCTAGATTAGAAACATGACGCCACACCCTCTTTCGGTACAAATGTGTACTAACAGTATTTTAACGTAATACGTTATAGGTATTTTACGCAATAATGGACCAAATCTACATTGATATTAAAGAATTGTAGTGTATTAAATGACGAAAAATTACCAAATATACAAACACGACATCTATATCAGGAAATAACCACTTGCTGAAAGAGGAATAATGACATAACTAAAATACATAGGGAAATATATACTTGAAGAAATAGGAATGACCGAAATAAATAACGACTGCATTTTCAGAGGCATTGCCATTTTAATATACCTAAAAACAATGCTATATTTGGAAATAATTTTCTTCTGTGGAACACTCAATGGCATCTTCCATACCAAATTCCTCCAGGGTCCTAACTCCCTTTCCACCACTTAGCCTTAACCTAGCCAGCCTGAACCACTCCCCAATACTCTTCTTCACCATTGATAAGTCAATTTCTGGGCCATTTACGTTTTTCTCTTTCACAACATCTGAAATCAAGAAAATGATGTTGAGAACATATCAGTAAATTTGTTAAATTCAGGTTGGGTAACCAGGGAAGAAAAACAGATTATCAACAGTTTTGAACGTAATTTGAATCCTTAAAATTCAATTAGACTGTCTTGACACTGATTTCCACAGTTTTCCAGCAGACAGGAAATGGAAGAAAGTGATTTGAATCTCATTTCCCTTCTAACAGGTTTTCAGCAGTCTTCCACAGGGACTGTTTGTACACTGAATTGAATATCATTTGAAACACTTTTCCTTATTTGTTGACTTGAAAGTGTTTTCCGCAAGTGCTTTTCAACAGATTTGCATAGTAAAATTAATTTGATACTCTCCTGAAATGATTTCCATGTAAAGACCATTCTCACACATATTCACGTTTGCTTAGATTAGAACATAAATTTTTATGAGGTTTCAGTGAATTAACTTCGTTCAAAATCATGTTCAGAAATAAAATTAATGACAAATGAGGAATCATGCAGTTCACCATCTTACAAATACTTCACAGGTAAATGTTTAGTCATGTGAAAATAATATTCGTTGTTATGACAGCTAATGAAATGAGCATGCAAATTAAAACAACAGATATCACGCAAATTAAAACAAGTTAATCTGAGATACTTGAATTGTGGGAAACAACTCATATCAGCAGGTCGGAGGAGGTGAGAATCATGTCACAAATGAGATTCAGTTCGGTAAGAAGGTGAAACATTCAAAGTAGCTGAAATGGTGAAACCAGATTCAAATCTGTTGGATGATGGAAACCTGATTCAAACCACTTATGCAAGGAAATGAGTAGGAAAACAGCAGCAATATTGGACCTTACCAACTGTCTTCCAACAGTTTTCCAGCTGTTTCAATTTTCAAAACAGATTCAGAGGAATAGGAAATCAGTGCATCAAACCTGTTGGAAATCAGTTTTTCTTTCCTGGGTACACGCCAACGCCAAAGCTGATGCAGCACCAAAAGACTAATATGACATGCTTACCAAATATTAACCCAATGACTCCAGGGAATTCCACCTCAAAAGCCACCTTACTCAAGGACTTCCCCTTCATGCAGAACATTAATGCAAGTTCATTCGTCATCAATGATGCCAGACAGGAATAAACAGTTTTATTCAGGGCTGAATTAATGCATTTTTGAGTTAACCCCCGAAATACAAGACCGGCAGACTGATCCTTCAGTAACTGTAACTAAGAAGGTTAGGCATCAGATAGTAAAATCAATGTCAAATAATGAGAATTGATAAACAAATGTCAATTATTAACAGAGGGATACCATATATTTCCTGAATTTTGTAGATGATATCTCATCCTGTAACGACTGTAATACGTCTATTGAATTAATAGGAAGAGAAAATAGTTGTCGGAAATCGCCCAAGTTTTCACTGTTTGCAGATGGTGCATTCAAATTATCTAATTTGATTGCAATAGTGTTAATTGCTTCCTCCAAGCAAGTAAGTTTCTGGCGTTCCATTGCCATGTGCTCCACTACTTTTCGTTCAAGGTTAAGGATGACATCTGCAAAAAATTAAAACACATCAAAAGAAAGAGTTAGTTATTTTACGTGAACCCAAGATACTAGAAGCAACTACAACAAAACCACTGCCACATCATATTATAACTCAATCCCTAACCTCTCAAGCTAATGTTTTCCTGATTGGCTGCCTGGTTCAATGGTATATCCTTCAGGACCTGGGAATGATGAAGTTCTTTCATTGCTTCAACTCTATGAAAAATAACTTCTGAGTTCTCCTCAGGTGTGCCAGAAGCAACCTGGACTGCTTTCCCAGGAATTCCTTGTACCCTCTTCGAGGAAACACCCTGGTGCAAATACTTAACTGCCTGCAACTTTTTCAGGCGGTCTTCATGAAATTTATTAAATTGTGCTTTTACCGTCAAAGTAGAGTGATCTATGAAATAAATTTGCAATAGTGAGTAGCATATCTTTCAAAAATACACTTTCAGCAATTTAAACATAAATATTGCCACATTGCAATGGTAATCACTAACCCTGCAAGTCATAATGTTGCTGACTCGCTACACTGAGTGTTATTTCTTTGGGAGCCTTGGAAGTCACTGGTACCACTCTATGAACCTGAGCATCCCCTACAATGGTCTTCCTAGATTTCCCAGCAGAAGCCTTGACTGCCCTGCCAGGAATACCTGACAGAGGAACTGTCTTAGATGGGATGGGATGTTTTTATTGCTTGCATGTTTTTTATATTATCGTATGTTTTCCTCTTTAACATGAAAGGGGAAGCATCTGCAATATAAATTTTGGATAGAGATAAATACTTCTTTGGAAATAAATATTATAATAAAGCTAACAATTCAAACCTCCAAAAATAGAATTACATGATTGATAAAACAGTGACTAACATAAAGAAAACACTTTCATTTAGAAAATTCTGACCTTGTGGCGATGGTGGGTCACTTAAATTATCCATCTCATCACAATTCTCGGATGAGCTGTCAGGCTCATTTGGGTAGCAGAATTTCTTTGGAATCCTCTTCCTTTTATTGCAATTACTTCTGGATTTCACAAATGTTTCTAAATCTGTTCCGCTGTAATCTGCAGCTTCACATTCAAAATCTCGAGCTGCCAGGAACTTGTCTGATGTGAAATGACAAAACATTTTTACATCCCACAATGAAAATTCTCTCCCATTTTTTTTTACCAACCAAAGAAAATTTTTATACCAACCAAAACAAGGTGTCGCATATCTAAGGGGTAACATATCCCATTCCTCCTTTGGTTCGACTCCCTTATACATGAGCCTCCTCACTTCAGCCTCGTGGACCTCCTCCGGTGGATACAAGGCATATGTTCTTCCTTCCGATGTCTTAAGCCAAGAGGAGGGGATGGTGGATACTGTGAAGTTTTTGAAATTCCTATGGGGATGGAATTCTGCCACAGTCCAAGACATGCTGAAAAATAAATTCCAAGAATTAATATGAATACTTTTTATTTCAAAATAGGGCTCAGAACTTCATTTATAAATATTCATTCCCAAGTAGAGGGTTAAAATCATACTGGTCAAATTCTGCATGTTTATGAAAGACATTGTATTGTATTTGACGCAATTCTGAACTATGATAAAATATGTTACATAGATAACACCCTACTTACATCAATATTCAAGGTGCAGGAGTTTGGAAATATAATATTGATCTTTTTGTCCATTTATTGGGATTATTAATGCCTTCCCTTTTATGTCCTTTAAAGACCATAATTTTGACTCCAACAGATCATTTCCAGTGAATATTTCAACATTTCCTGAATTGGCAGGTAAGTTGTTAAAGGGGGATAGATTCTTGATTGCCTTGCCAACCACAAAGACTTCTTCATCTCTAGTGGCAATATGAGATATAATAACAATATCTTCACCAGTAGTCACTACACAATTGTTAGGGGTCCTATCAGCTATTCTAAAATTTTTGCATTCTACTGCAGTGTAGCATGGGGCTTTCAGATTAAATGGCAATCTGTCTTCATCCACATGCTTGACAACAGATTTCTTTCTTTTACCCTGATGGCTTCCTAGGCAGTGCTGGTTTGTTTCATGGATGCGCCTGACTATTTGTGACAGTGGAAGGCTAGGTTTTCTAATCATCCTTTTCATTTGGTATAACTTATTTTCAAATTTAAATGCACTAAATCTGTCCAATGGGCCAAGCAACTTAACATCATTTGGTAGATGTATAAGTCCATGTACATTGTAGGATAAAGTCTCCCTTCCATAGAGAGCACTAAACTTACAGGTAAAATATTCAAGCAAGGCTCTAGCATAATTCACATCTGAATTAGGTAACATCAACAATCTAATTGCATAGTGAAAAGAGAGAAAGTGCTTGTACACGCTATGTGGCAATATATCATACAGGAGAAAAGGACCAGTATACACCAAAAACAACCGGAATTCAGTGGCTTTCCAGCGTAGTACTTCATTGAGGGGTCTTGGCTTTCTAGCAAATTCCTCAGGAATGTGTGACACAATGTTCCCAATTTTGTCATTTAGTAATGCCAGTTTCCTTGCATGCAATCTAACAGATAGGTTACCCTTCAACCATGCCAACAATATCTTTCTTGTTACCCCCAAACACACTAAATGCATATATTCAAATGGAAAGTGGGAAACCATTTTTGTCTCAGGAATATTAACCAATGGTGAATCACCAGTATGATGGCTCTCATCACATTTTAATAAGAAGTCTTCATCATTTCTGAGAGGGGCATTAATATTATCAAAAACAACTCTATTATCTACATAATCTCCCTCAACAGTGCATTTTCCACATCCATGATAACCAGTATGACCCTTGATTTGTGCCACAAAAGCACGTGCTGGCGCATCACAAATATAACACGTTACATTTACTGTTATTAAATCATTCTTATAAATGAAACCTTCTGACTTCAATACTTTCATCTCCTCAACGTAGTCATGTAAATATTCAGCGCAATTTCTTGGTTTTTCAACACCATGATATATGCCAACAACAAAAGGGCTAATGGATGGAAAATTGTCAATACACATCAAAATGGGCCAAACTTGGCTATTACTACTCTTGGAAAGCGGGAGTCCATCAATACTACACTGGAGATTTATGGTGCCCATAGTCACAAAGTCAGTATTGTACCTTAATAACTGAAGCAAATTATTTTTTACTCCAATGTGGCTATACAGTCCACCGCCAATCTCCCTTGAATGAACTTTGCGAGGAGTCTCTAATAAGGTTCGTGAATCTGCGGGCAATGAAGAAAAGCAAGGATGTGTCCGAAGCAGGACTAGGAGTTCATTCACTTTCCTAAATGAAATTCCCTCACTAGCCCATCCGGCAAGAGCATGTTGAAAATTGACTTCATCAAGAATATCGCTAATCCCAGAGGCATTAGAATCTGTTTCAGAGCTAGCGGAATCTATTTCGGAGATATCGGAGTCACTTTCGATAATAATGCTACATGCTTCCGCGTCTACATTCTCATTTCTATCATCAATTGGCTCTTGTAACTCAGCATGCCCAGGTTCAACAGCATTAACGACTCTATTCAGTGTCTGACGTCTATCTTTAACTAAATTCAATTGTCTCTGTCTACTGCAAACATCCATTAGTGGTCTATAACGTTCTTTTGGCATGATTGTGGGGAAACTAAATCACTCAAATGAGAATACACTAAACAATGTGCTTTGCCTAATTTTTTCACCCCCAGGAATGCAACCCACTGAAATCACTGCAAATAAAGATCGCAATACTTTAGTTACAAGTACTTTAATTACAACAAAAGGTGATGCAACTGTCTTGAATAATTTTCCACTGGACTTTAAATTTTGCGATTTTCAAAACGATATCAGGTAACTTAGTTTATTTTACTTACATTTTACAGTAGTGGTCAGAAATTATAATCGCCAGGCACGTTTCTTCTGCACTTGCAGTCGATCTCACGTTTTACACTTCAGCTTCACGCAATCGCAATGGCGGATCCAATGTAGCCAACCGTGATGATTTATTCCACGTTTCAACTTTCATATCATTATTTCAATGAAAATATTTATCCGATGAAAATAAGTATTCTTCTTCATATATTTAATAAAACAATCTGGTAATTGTGAAGTGCATCATTTTCGTTAATGATCAAAGCCTTTCATCGATAAACTATATTTAATGTGAAACTTTGCGAAATTAAATCGTAAATAATTTGAGAAATATTATTACAGATGATAAACAGATTTTGCTTTGGATATATTAGACTTTATTTTTCTACTATAAACTTTTCTTTAGCACATACAATTAAATAAATGCCTCTCTATATTGTTTTCATAATTCACAGTTGGCAACTCTGCCAAGGGTTAAATAATGGGTAAAGACGAAAAGGGTAAATTTGCCCCAAGTTACCAAAATAATTTCCATCTAAATTATCTTTTGTGCTGGCTGGGTTGGTTGCATAGATGGAAGACACGTTTGAATCAAATGCCCCAAAGAAACTGGATCGATGTTTTTCAGCTATAAAGGATATTTTTCTATAGTGCTGCAAGGGATTGCTGATGCAAATTACAAGTTTATTGCAGTTGAAATTGGGGCTTACGGGAAACAAAGGGATGGAGGAACATTTTCGGATTCAAACGTTTATCAGCGATTAGAAACAAGCACTTTAAACATACAAAAAAATGAAAATGTTCTGTCAACCGACATTTCAGTTCCCTTTGTATTGTTGGGTGATGATGCATATCCTCTGAAAACATACTTATTGAAACCATACTGAAGAGTGAAACTTACCCAGTAAGAACGTATTTTTAATTATAGATTATCAAGAGCTAGACATTGCATCGAATATGCTTTTGGGATCCTAATAGCAAAAAGGGAGGTGTTTAAAAACTGAATTGCAAATGGATCCGGGAAAAGTTGACATAATAGTTAAGTGCATTTGTCTATTACATAACATAATTATCGATTGGGAAGGTATTGCTTCTTTTGAAATTCCAATGGAGGCTGCAATCGTGGACAATGAGTCTGTTTCAAGGCGGTACAAACATTACAGTATAAACGTGAGTGAAAATAGAGAAGTCTTTAAAAACTATCTTGCTAGTCCTAAAGGAGAAGTTCAGTTTCAATACAATATACTGCAATGACAAAAAAAAAAAAAAATCTGACTCTGCTTGTGCTTATTTATAATGTAAGTTACAACATAAATACTACCTTGTGATAATTCTTTTCAATCCTTCCACAATCCTCATTTCTCTTTCGATTCTGTCATTTTGCTGCGGAGCACATGTTGCCGATTTTTCATGGCGTATTCCAAGTTCTTGAAGTAGTTGTTCTGTACTTGTATTTTTCAGTTTGGTTCCATTGTCTGATTTTAAACACTTGATAGTTTTGCCAAATTGGTTCTTCACCATATTCAAGAACGTTTTCAATTGATGAAATGCCTCATCCTTTGATCTCAAGAAGTAAACTGTTCTAAAATGTGAGAAATCGTCCTTAAACAAGAGAAAATATTTGTCTCCTCCCAATGACACAGTGTTAATTTTGCACAGATCTATATGAACCAAATCTAGGATATCTTTAGCCACTTTCAAATTTCTCGGGTGAGAGATGCGATGTTGTTTTCCGAAAACGCAGCCTTCACATACTTAGCCGTCCCCATATTGGATGTTGCTTCTGTTCAAAATGTCTCTGATGTACCTCACGTTCTGGTGAGCAAGTTTCTTGTGCCAGGTCTTGATGGATTGTGTCAACAAGCAGGTGTTCACAACTGGTACCCGAAACAGCATTTTGAACAGTCGTCCAACACGTTAGGCAATGGCGATGGTCTCCTTTTCTTCTGACGTTTTAAATTCCGACCTATTTGCATTCGCCACTTGAATGTACTCTTTGTCGAGAAGCTGTGTGACTGAAAATAAATTGAAAGTCATTTCTGGAACAAATAAAACATTCTTCAGGAGGACTTCATACCATTTCTGTCCGTCGAAGGCTTCTAGTTCCACATCTGCTTTTCCAATTCCCTGCAGTTTTGTAACGTCACCAATAACTATCGCTACCAGTACATCCAGCCTGTAGAAATTGGTCATCCATTTCCGGCAATAGGTCATATGTTGAGTGGCTCCGCAATCTTGATACCAGGAATTTCTCTCTTCATTACAGTTGACCTCGTTGACATTTACAGAGGAGAGCCCAACAGTAATCATTGCCCGACGACCAGATTTATATTCTGAATTCTTGTTACTGTTGTCGTTTCTGTCTGGACTGGCCTTTGGGCATTCTTTTGCAAAGTACCCTTTCTGCTTGCAAATGTTACATGCATAATTCTCTTTGCAATATTGAACATATTTGGCTCTTGGTTTGCCTTTGCAAACCTTTTCCAAGTGTCCCTTCTTTCCGCAATTAAAACATTCCACACCTGATTTCCCTTGCGAATTTTATTTGGATCCTTCGGCTGACACAAGGGCGTTCTGGCTTGCACTTGGCTGTAGTCGATCCTCCTCCAGACGCAGTCTTTCCACCAGAGTTGCAAGCGTTCTGTCAGATCCAGTGACGTTGTCCCAAGCTGTGCGTACATTGTGAAATTTAGCTGGCAGTATTCCCAGGATCCTAGTTATAATCCAATCTTCTTTTATTGGTTTTCCTTCAGTATCAAGAACTTCAGCAATTTGCGTAACTGTTATACTGTTCTCGACAACTGACACACGGGCATTGTATTCATAGCTGAAAAACCTACGTCTTAAACCCTCAACTGTCAATTCCGATTTATTCCCATAGAGACTCTCTAATTTTGCAATCATTTGAGCGGCCGATTTACAGCTAGCTAATTTATTTCCAATTTTAGAGTAACACTTCAAACCGATCAATAATTGCGATTCCAAATCTTTATTTTTCCATTCTTCCACATTTCCAGACTTCCAGAAATTTACATGTTAGACTAAATGAACACAAACCAGTTTCAAATATAAATCTGAAAGGTCCCGTTTTGCTAAACACCTTGATGAAAATCATTCATCTGATTTTTCCATCAAACTACTGTATTGCATACAAAGAGGATCCAAAATGAACATTTTAGAGCAGCTGGAAGTTATCCATCACAAAAGATGTAATTACCACTTAACTAACATACATCAATTTATAACCACCTCACCCTGTTTGTCGGTTGTTGGCTCACTTCCTCCCCTTCCCCCACCTACCACAATGTCTTCTTTACCTTCACCTTAATCACCTTGTAGCTTACTTTGTCTGTTTACTGCCCCCCATTCTTCGTGTTCACCTTTTACTGTACCAGAAGATGACTTTTAGAAGTTGAATGTACCGGTGGTGTATTGAAATATATTCTCTGGAATTACTACAAAGTGTTCTTTTATTTTCATCCTTTACTAATTTTACCAAATAAAATGATTTTATTCCTGATTCTGTGAGAATACGTAATAAATAGTTAAGTAATATAATATAATTTAATTTCTGGTCTGAAAAGCAGCAACTGCTGTGATATCGATGGGGTGAATTCAAACTTATTAAAAAATATATCTCACACTTTGACAAAACCTCCTACTAGATTGATTAATGAAATATTTGAATCGGGTATCTATCCAAAAGAACTTAAGCTCACAAAAATCATTCCATTATTTAAGAAAGGTGATAAAAAGGATCCCTCTAGCTATAGACCAATAGCAATTACACCAATTATATCTAAGATCATAGAGAAGGCATTACTTTTAAGGTTAAATAACTATTTTGAATTGAATAATCTGATAAGCAAAACACAATTTGCCTTTCTGAAAGGTAGAGGAACAATTGAATGTGTAATGTCCATGATTAGTGATGTTTACTTCTCTTTAGAGAATAATGGGGGTACCATGATTAACTAAGGCATTTGATAGTGTATGTCACTCCAAGCTTTTCTCAAAATTATACTCCTAAATGGTGTAAGAAGTACTCCTCTGCATCTCATTGAGAGTTTCCTGAAAGACCGATATCAATGTGTGCATGTAAATAATAAGTTGTCTCCAAAAAATTTAGTTAAGTATGGAGTTCCTCAAGGATCTGTCCTTGGACCATTTCTATTCCTGAAATTTTAATTATTTTGATACGGCATTGGAAACATAGTGACTTTGTTATTAAAAATCAATATAATAAACCCTTTTTACATACTCCAAAAGTTTGAAACTGTTAGGTTACTTATAAATAGGAAAAATATCAAAGTTAATGCAATATTGGTACATGAATGTTTAAACATTTGTTTAATTATTACAAATAGAAAAAGACATTTGGTTAAAAAAGTTAACATTTGTTTTTTTAACCCGCCTTCCTTGGTAAAGTAGACTTTTGCTAAATATAGTATAAGTATGATACTGAATTATATTTCAACTTATGGTAATGTTACAGTGTACATAGGGACATTTTTATTTTTTAGTTAAAAAAAGTTCACATTTTTCTGGTGATGCAGCATTAATGTCAATGTTTAATAACGAAAGTACCAATTTCCATCAAGAGATGGCATTAGTGGCGAAGTTTATAAACAAAAGTTCCAATTTTCCTCAAGAGATGGCATTAGTGGTGAAGTTTATAACCAAAAGTTCCAATTTCCCTCAAGAGATGGCATTAGTGGCGAAGTTCATTTACAAAAGTTCCAATTTCCCTCAATAGATGGCATTAGTGGCAAAGTTTATTAACAAAAGTTCCTATTTCCCTCAAGAGATGTAATAAAATATGTAAATTACCTACATTACTCTTGTAAGACAAAAGTTTTCCAATTTGCTGATGATACTGCAATCCTCACAAAAAGCAAAGAACAGGTGGATGTAGATTCAATCGATGAGTTAGAGTTTTAAAATATTACTGATTGGCTTAAGGAGAATCAACTCTTTGCAAATGAAAGCAAGTATCAATGTTTAAAAATTTTTCTAGCCAAGAATGCACAAAACACAAATCAAACCCCAATAACATATTTAGGAATTGTAATTGACCCAAGATTAAGCTGGTATGACCACATTAAATATCTTGGAACATAGTTGAGCAAAGCAACATACCTGATAGGAAAATTAACTTCAGAAGTAGACATTAATGTGCTGAGAACTGCATATTTTGCCACTTTTCATTCTGTCATGACTTACGGAATTATAATATGGGGTAATTCTGATCATTGGAAAACCATCCTTATACTGCCAAAAAGGGTTATAAGAGTAATTGCAAAGATTGGAAGAAGGAAATCTTGTAGGCCTTTTTTTAAGAACTTGGGGATACTCACAATGCCCTCAGCCTATATTTATGCTTCTGCCATGTATGTTAAATCGAACTTAAGTAAGTTTGAACTTGGCAGAATTGAACATCCCCATGACACTAGAGGAAGGTTGTCTTTGAGAACTCCTTCTCACCGGCTTAGCCTATATGCAAGGAGCTTCCAGGTAATGGCTCTTAGAATATATAATGCTTTACCAAGTGCAATAAAGGAGAGTAATACCAATGCTTTTTCAAACAAAATTAAAATTTTTTTAACAGATAAAGTTTACTATAGCATATAAGAATTTATGATTGAAAAAAAAAGTGTGATTAAACTCTATATTGCTACTAGATATAATGTATTTTGAGTGTGTTGTGTTAATGTAATTCATTATGTATTGACTTTATTATTCATTATGCCTAAATTATTATGTACATTATGTATTCTATTATTTATTATGTATTGACTGTCTGTGAATATGTTGTTTGACTTGTCCTATACATGCCTATGTATGTCTCTGGATTAATAAATATTATTATTATTATAAAAGTTAACAATAACAGTTTGCTTGGAAAATATCTCAAGTTATGAAATGATGAAATTAATCCTTGAAAGTAAGGCTGCCATCTTTTATAAATTGTAGGAAAAAAGCAATTAAATGAATGAAATATTATGTGTCACCTATAAGCTGATATCAATTCCTCAATACTCAACAGCATAGGTTAAAACATATCAGGATACTTTTATATTTCTCGGTGTATATTCTATTGTGAGCCATTACACAAGGAAATCGAATTAGGGCAGGTAACATGCATCTACTTGAGATCACCTTGAAAATACAATTAAAAAATCCATAAGTTAGTAAAATACCTATGTTTCTGATGAAACCATGAGTCTAGGAGAATGTGTGTCAAGGTATGGCAAATTTGGTTGACATCACAAACTGCTGTCTACTTAATACGCGTTATGTAGTAAAGTCTTTAATTACGGAGAAGGTTTCTGGGATGTAGACTTTATCATGGTTATGGCCACATCCAAGATCTACTTTGAATCAAAAGAAACCGCCAGAGAAGCAGGTTAAGCAAACTTCCTTGGCTTTTATTCGTGCATTGATGAGTTCCGCTTAACTTTAAATTAAAAGCTCCTAAAAAAATAACATTTGACAAATAGAACAGGACTAAACGCACATAAAAGTTGAACACAATATAGGAATTTGAATGATTTCTGGAATATTTCAATGTGTCAAAACACTAAAATGGCTCACAATGGAATCACAATTCAAGTATGTTAATAGCTGTTTCGTAAAGTTTTGGAAGCTGTATTTTTCTCTTTTCCGTCTGCTAAATTAAAGAGAATAAGTTAATGATGTCATGTTTGTGTTGTTAGACATCAAGTAAATGTTAGTTAAATGGTAATATCAAAGAGTCGTCAACTTTGATATCTTAAGTTATTAATTACTAGATACATATTCGGAATGAAATCATAAATTAGTAATGTAACAGTTAAAAACATGTCATACCTTAAATTCTAATATATGTCCAAAATAAGACATGGAAATGTGTTTAGGAATATTTGTTATTAATCTCCTTCTCTAGGGAAAAAATATTTTAAAGGGACCATAAAAATTCATCTCAATAACCACATTTCCTTATTTTATTTTATAAAACAACTCTGATACAAAGAGATTTCAAAATTGTGCAGAAATCAGTTATTGAGGAAATGGCAATACGAAAGCGATTTGAAGTTACGTGTTGGGGAATAGATATATTATTAGCGTTACAAGGTGAAATCTCGGAAAAAACGCATAATCCTAACCCTGATAATATTCATAATTTTCCATTAGGAAGTGGCATGGAGGGAGGCATTATTTCTAATCAGAAGCATTAGAAACCTTTAAGATGAATTTGAGTTTTGTAGCACGAAATTAAAACTGTAAATATGAACCGATATCAAATCGAAATACAATCTTACTGCATGTTATCGCCTATATGAGACAGTAAAGAAACAGGAAATTTAATCTAAAGATCTTTCTTTACCAGGGTAAGTAAAACACCACCTTGAATTATTGAAACAGAAGCAAAAGAACCGTAGGTCACTGAATCGTCATTACGGCTCTAGCAGAAATATTTGGGAAACAACTTTCGCTATCTTGAGAATATTATTACAGAGAAAGTAACCCCCAAAGGAAAGCAAAACAGTAGTTGGCCTTGTAGTTATCTCACGGTATGCATGAAAATTCCACTCACTTTTAACGACAGAAATTAAAGTTAAGTTGTGAAAGCGAAAGTGCAAGTTTGTGAAATACAAATCATTGCAAAGAAGGTAACAGAAAAAAAAAAACAAAACTGTTCCAATTATAACTTTGGTATCCTAAAGTAACTTTGGTAATCTGTATTCAAGAAAGATGGTTTACTAATGTCTTACTTAATTTACATTATCAATATTACAATATTTATAAAATGATGCATAAAACGCAACAATACCATCCAGCGACTAAGGAGTAAAATCTCTGTTAATTATGCAGACCTTTGGAATTGGAACTTTAAAGTAACGTACGTGCAAAATGTGTTCATTAAATTAGCAATTATCGGGACTGAATTGGTTACAAGATTTCTTCACTATGTATTAAGTTCTAACGTATTAGGATCCTAAACACTTTCTACAAAAATGACCAAATCATACCGAAATCTATGAAATCAACGAGTTAGTTCAGAGCATCATGACGCCAGTGATGATATCGTGGTAATGGCAAGTTAAACCCAATTCTTTCTAATTTCATGATAAATATCAACAATGAGTTGGCATGATGCCTCTGATTAGCTACGTTTCCTGGGTTTTTCTCGATATATATGTAACATAAATCAGGGCTACCATTCGTAAGAACGGATCTCTCAACAGAGAGTTATGCGTTCGCAGAATAAATAACTAAAGGGATATTTTGAGCACAGATGTGTTTCATGTGATTTGTCAAAATTCTTGGGGATCCCGAATACGTTTATAAACTATAAAGAAGCAGGGTTACTAAAATTTTCGGTTGTAAAGTGAAGGCAGTGATCAGACCTTCATGGAAAACCTAGCAATTAATCATGCATTTATCGAGAATGCCCTTTTCTTACTCATATCTCATTCTGTGCTTATCCACTCTGGTGCTAGTTTTATTACGTTGATTTTTATTTTAGACTTACCTTAATACTTACATCATTCTTAAAATCTTATTTCCTTCCATCATTCTCTAGTTTACAATAAATCCAAGTCATTATAGTAACACTTCATCATCTTCACAATTAAGGTTTGAAATCATAATAAAGCTTCGCTATTGTTCTTACAAATTAATATTTATTCCTTATTAAGTAATGGATTAACATTTTTAAGATATATGATAAGAGAGAATATCACTCTATTTATCCAAGAGTACATAATTTTTTACCGCAGATTCTGCACATAGCCACTTTTACAGAGTATATTCCACTGTATACTTTCCTACATTTTAGGCACAAATAACTGGATTTGTTATAACATCCAGGTGAGATCTGACACTTTCTTCTTTTCTGCGGTCTTATTAACGCACTTGCTTCCCCTGATGAAATTCCCGACATTGCAAAGGAACATGAGGGAGGTGGCTCTATTGTTATTATTAGGCGAGATTGAGGATTGAGACTAAAAAGTCTCCTCTTCCATCTAACCTATAAAGTAAAGCTCTATCTATAATGAGGTTCCAATAATTTCTAATACGAGTCTTTGAATTTACTCCTTCCGGCTGAGTTTACGCCCAGTGGTTTCTTTGAATAGAACCCAGCGATTTATTGAGGCCAGGTCCAATATGTTATAAAATACATGCACTGGCCATCTCCTTGCAGCCGAATGAGTTGAAGATTTCCGGCACATGCTATTTATTATATCTACTCCTACTTTGTTGTAGTTGTAAAAAAAAACTGTATCCGGTTTCTTTTTCTGAGTCAGAAATCATCATGTCCTGATGCATTGTACTGATTAAAAATTTTTACATTTTTTGCTTGGTAATTTGCCAAGCTATGGCCTAGTCTATTTTTATAAACTCTAGTTGAGTATATTTCATCGCTGTGATGAACCGAAGAAGTTAATTCTCCTCTATTTTTTCTTATTGCTCCAACCAATGAGATTTTTTTTTTTTAGTTTTTAAGTGAGGCTGATTGAAGAGAAGTAATTGTTAGACTATGATGATAAAAAAATTAATGTGATTCCGAACACCGAGAAAAAGTATATTTCATTCACCAAGTCAATCGAAAATAATTTCACCATTAGATTTCTCGAAACGTCGCTTCATGCCAGTGTCATTAGCTTCACTAGTAACAAATTTAAAACCATTTAAATATACTATTACTAATCGTATGTCATAGTCAAAAACTGCTAAACTGGAAGTTTCATAAAAAAATCGAAAAATTTTTTATGCGCTATATTTTGACTTTTTTCGAAAGGATTGAAATTAATTTTCATTATTTTCCTACGGTATTTGAAACATAGAGTGACTTCGTTATTAAAAATCAATATAATACACCCTTTTTACATACACCAAAAGTTTGAAACTGTTAGGTTACTTATAAATAGAAAAAATATCAAAGTTAATGCAATATTGGTACATGAATGTTTAAACATTTGTTTAATTATTACAAATAGAAAAAGATATTTGGTTAAAAAAGTTAACATTTGTTTTTTTAACCCGCCTTCCTTGGTAAAGTAGACTTTTGCTAAATATAGTATAAGTATGATACTGAATTATATTTCAACTTATGGTAATGTTACAGTGTACATAGGGACATTTTTATTTTTTAGTTAAAAAAAGTTCACATTTTTCTGGTGATGCAGCATTAATGTCAATGTTTGATAACGAAAGTACCAATTTTCTCCGAGAGATGGCATTAGTGGCGAAGTTTATAAACCAAAGTTCCAATTTCCCTCAAGAGATGGAATTAGTGTCGAAGTTTATAACCAAAAGTCCTATTTCCCTCAAGAGATGGCATTAGTGTCGACGCTTATAAACAAAAGTTCCAATTTTCCTCAAGAGATGGCATTAGTGTCGAAGTTTATATCCAAAAAGGTCCTATTTCCCTCAAGAGATGGCACTAGTGTCGAAACTTATAAACAAAAGTTCCAATTTTCCTCGTAAGTTTTATAATATAGAGTTAATGTAAAATTTTAATTAAAAAAGTTCGATTAGTAAATAGACCTTTGCCATTTTCGTTGTATTCATGGGAATCGAATCTTTTTCGAGACGTTTACTTCTAAAATATATCAATAATTAATACAATATCAATAAACAATATAAAAATGAATTGATAAAAGTAAATAATTTAATACAAATAACTTTTTTATTTAAAAAAGGGAAACGTATGAATTATGTCGATGTTATCAAAGGCGTACTTCAGCGATGGAGAACTATATTAATTTTTTTCTTCGTAGCTTTGCTACGTAAAAACATGGTTTTTAACACCGTTTGTAGTCAATTTTATGCTCTAACTTCCTATTTATGTATTTCTTCCAAGTATTTTCAATTGCAATTGCAGCGATGCAAAACGAAAATTGAGTACGCAACCAGCAGAATGGTGACGTCACATTGTACTTAATTATCTAATTTCTCCAATACATTGCAACTTGTGGCAATGATATTTACATCAAATTGTATCATTAACTACCGTTTATAAATGAGTATTTTTTTCCAGCAATGCGCAATTTTTTTGATGATCATTTTTACATTTAATGTATCGGCTTATAATCTGGAAGTGGTGTGTACAACATAACGCACCGACATCCCTCATTCCTGTTATCGTCTCTGATGCTCCCACTAAGTCACACGCCATTGCCAGACAAAAAGCGATTATTAAGATATTATAATTATTATATCTCCTCTTTCTATCGAAGGAATCTTTATATCTCTTTTCTCTCTTGTCAAATCTCAAATAAAGTCAAATTGTCACGATCTCCGTGTATTGTCCATACTGATATCGATAGCCATAATTAAATTGACATTCGATGCATTAAATGTACTATATAATAAACTTCGACACTAATGCCACCTCTTGAGGAGAATTGGAACTTTTTTTTATAAGCTTCGACACTAATGCCATCTCTTGAGGGAAATAGGAACTTTTGGTTATGAACTTTGCCACCAATGCCATCTCTTGAGGAAAATTGGAACTTTTGTTTGCACTATCTTCGCCACTAATGCCATCTATCAAGGAAAATTGGTACTTTTGTTATTAAACATTGACATTAATGCTGCATCTCCAGAAAAATGTGAACTTTTTTTAACTAAAAAATAAATATATCCCTAAGTAAACTGTAACATTGCACCGAGGATAAGTATATTTCATCAAAGATCTACTTTGAATCAAAAGAACCCGCCAGTGATGTAGGTTAAGCAAACTTCCTTGGCTTTTATTCGCACATTGATGAGTTCCACTTAACTTTAAATTAAAAGTTCCTACATCGCAATATTGAGAGGAAAAAGATATTAAACATTACTATAACGCTGTTGTTCTATCATACATAAAGCGCTGAAGTAATATAAAAACGGAGGAAAATAACATTTGACAAATAGAATAGGACTAAACGCACATAAAAGTTGAACACAATATAGGAATTTGAATGATTTCTGGAATATTTCAATGTGTAAAAACTCTAAAATGGCTCACAATGGAATCACCATTCAATTATGTTAATAGCTGTTTCGTAGTGTTTTGGAAGCTGTATTTTTCTCTTTTCCGTCTGCTAAATTAAAGAGAATAAGTTAATGATGTCATGTTTGTGTTGTTAGACATCAAGTAAATGTTAGTTAAATGGTAATATCAAAGAGTCGTCAACTTTGATATCTTAAGTTATTAATTACTAGATACATATTCGGAATGAAATCATAAATTAGTACTGTAAGAGTTAAAAACATGTCATATCTTAAATTCTCATATATGTCCAAAATAAGACATGGAAATGTGTTTAGGAATATTTGTCATTAATCTCCTTCTCTAGGGAAAAAATATTTTAAAGGGACCATGAAAATTCATCTCAATAACCACATTTCTTTATTTTATTTTATAAAACAACTCTGATACAAAGAGATTTCAGAATTGTGCAGAAATCAGTTATTGAGGAAATGGCAATACGAAAGCGATTTGAAGTTACTTGTTGCGTCTGCTGACGCATCCTCAAACCATAATACTGCTACTCCCATACAGCACAGTCCGTGGGACATCGGTTAAATAACATATAATGTACGTATTACAGATCGTATAAAAGATGGTTCCGCGGGTATAACTAACGTACAACTAAGGTATAATTTGGGTTGTCATGTCCTCGCTGTGGCGTTTAAAATACACATAACCCCACAATAGTCAGGCCGTGCCGTCTCCCATGCATTGGATGGTGACGAAGTCCCTACCCTATGTAGTTCCAGAATTAAGGTATAGGTGCGCTGCAGTAGCTTTAGGCGGGATTATGAACTGTATTTATTCTTATTACTACTTTCCATTGAATACGAAATACACTTATGCGCACATTTTTCCGGAAAAGGGAGAATTATAAGAACAAAATACATAAGTAGATTTGTATTTGATTTATTTCAGAAAAAACATAAAAAATTTCAACAAATTTTTTAAAGAAAACAAGAAAATGGCATTCCTTTAGGAATCACTCCAGAAAATGAATCCCTTTCTCCATCAATTTAATCAGAATATTCCACCAAGAAATTAGCACAGTAAAACACATTAAGTACTTTGCACAGAATAATATTAGAAGCAAGACAAGTAATCTCTAACTCAACCAAATAAGAAAGAGACAGAATGTTACTGTCAAGTATTTCGTCAGAAAAGTTAGCACAGCAAAACACATACACAAACACTTATTTACAATACACTATATGCAATAGGAGAATATGTACACAACATTAATACCTATATTTTCTGTCCATGAAAGCAAACAGCACATACCAGAATCACCTATAAAGAGAAAGTTATCATTAAAAAATGAAGAACGTACTTCACACACATAAGTACAGTGGTACCTCGAGATACGAGTTTAATTCGTTCCAGAACCGAGCTCGTAAGTCAATCAGCTCGTATCTCAAACGAATTTCTCCCATTTAAAATAACTGAATTCGATTTAATCCGTTCCGGACCTATGAAAAATCCCCAAACCATTGTAAATTCTGAATAAAGATATGTTTTAAAATAAAAAATAAAAATGTATAATTAACAAATACATAACAAAATATGAAATAAAGAAATAAAAGAGTTATTTAGCATAATAGTCTTACTTTGGAGACAGACGAGTGCGGCTAACAAAGGTGAACGGCGAGGAGGGAGGGAGGGGGGAATTTCAAATGAAAGAAAAAACTTAAAACAATGCACTTAACTTTAAACTTATTTATTTAATTAGGTATCAGTTGCTTTTGCTGCACTTTCTGTACATTCACTCGCAGCTCTTTTCAATAAAAATGTATCCAAAGAACTTTGCTTTAGCCTGCCTTTCAAAATGCTTTAAAAATGTGACAAACAAGTGTCATTAAAAAGTGCTGAAGCACGACCAGTTTCCACTTTTTCTGGGTGTTTCTTTTCAATCAAATGTGACAGCTTTTCCCACATTGCCAGCATGTCTTTAATTTCACCTGTAGAAATCACTTCCTCCGGCTCTTCCTCCTCCTCACTTGTGCTAATCTCTTCCAAATCCTTCGTGTGTTGCATCAGCTGCAGCTCCTTCAGCTCCTCAGTTGAGAGTTCCTCCTCATGTTCTTCGACGAGTTTGTTGACGTCATCCTCATCTAACTCCAGACCCATCGACTTTCCTAGAGATACAATCTCCTCCAACTCTTCTTGCTTTGAGCGAACTTTTGGATGTACGTATCGGCTGCTTTCACGTCCGCACTTGCAGCTTCTCCATACCTCACCACTGAATGGATGCCAGTTCTCTTCTTAAAATTATCAAACCAGCCATGGCTTGCCTTAAATGCTTCTTCTGATGCCTCTTTAGAAGTTGATGCTTCTTTCTTCACTAAGTCGGCATAAATACTCTGTGCCTTCTCGCATATCACCATTTCCGTTACTGTATCTCCTGCCAACTCCTCTTTCACCCACACGAGCAGAAGCTTCTCCATTTCCTCGTGGATATTTGTCCTTAATTGGGAAAGAATTGTGGCTCCTTTTGCTGGTGTAGCACTCGTGATGGCATCCTTCTGCTTCAATATCGTACAAATTGTCGATGTACTACGGTCATGGATCTTAGCGAGTTCAATCACTCGTACGCCACGCTCATGTTTTTTATTATTTCTGTATTTTTTTCCTGACTTCAAAATATGGGATGTTTTCGGTTACTTTATTTTCCATAACTAGCGGGACGCTCCGGAAACACGGCTCGTATCTCGGATTTGGGCTCGTATCTCGAACGAAAATATGGCCCGAGCTCCGGCTCGTATCTCAAAAAACTCGTATGTCAAGCTGCTCGTATCTCGAGGTACCACTGTATAAGGTTTATATCATTACAAAGATAACATGAATACAGTATCATTTGCAGTAATAACAGTCAGTCATGCTTACCTTGAAGCTCATCACATGTCATTTACTTTATTCATATATACATTTACATCATTTTGGAAGTGTTCTTAGAAAAACACTGGAACTACCTGTGAATATAAAAAATTTCATGAGTAATGTTACTTAACTCAAATATCATTTGTACCATAAGAAGAGTAACTTCATTAGTATTATTACTTAATTCAAATACCATTTGTAGTATCAAAATATTCATGCTTACCTTGAACTCATCACATGTCATTTACTTTATTCATATACATATATATATATATATATATATATATATATATATATATATATATATATATATATATATATATTTATATTTATTTATTTATTCATATTTCCCTTTCCAATCAGCAACTGGTGAATTTCGGCAGAACTTGAACCATTTCTGACATCTGGAATCAATTATATAATTATTATTTCCTGTCCTTTGTTATTAATACCACCTAGCAATCCTACTTTCAATGGATGAAAGTGGCAGAAATTGTAATAGGTAATCTTAAAACCTTGAATCAAATACATTAATAAACCAATATTTTCATTGTTTGATACTATTTGGCCAATAATGGCTGCATGAGATTAAGATACACTGGCTGATTCAATAAATATTGGTGAAATATTGAGGGAACTTAATAGAGATGGTAGTTGATAACAATCATAAATAAAAGGTATCCAGGATAAACATAACAATATCTAACTTACCAAGGAACCTTTACCTCTGCGGGAAACGGATCTTAATGATACTTTAAGGATAGGTTCTTCAGCATAAGCTTATTACAAATCTGAAGCCGTTTTGACCAACTCTCTCTAGTTATTTAATTATAACCTTTTAAAAATTAGCGTCTGATCACATGCAATTCATAGTTTGTAGAAATCTCTCATCAGTTAAGAGATGCTGTGGCATGGTGGTTAGCGTGTCCGCTTGTGTGATTTACTTTTGCTAGTTCGAATCCGACATGTGACAGATTTTTTCATTTCCTTTTTCCGCCTTTAAATTTTTATGTATTTCTGTAAATATCATATCAATTTTTATCCTTCATTCAGGAACAACTCTTTGCTTTTTAACGCTCCTTTTACTAATTATAATATGTAAAATCTTATCAGGGAAATGAGAATTCTCCAAATTTTCTTTACTTACTGGAACTTTTGTTTACAAGCTACTTATAAGTCATACCTCTAGCTAAGTCTTAAGTTTGGTTGGACGTCGATTAACCCATTGTCATGCAAAAGTGACAACTGTACACTGGAAGAAAAAACTTAGTAAATCCAACAATTTAGCATTGTTGAATTTTAAGGGTTGATTCTACTGATGGAGATTAGAGATCAACACTTCAAAATGCTGTCCCAACATTTTTGAATGATTAAAAGTCACACTTTCCCCTGATTGGTCAAGTTGGTCGTCACGTGTTACCCATAATTCTCAGCGAAACTAAACCAATCCTGTACATGTGGAGATCTGAAGCGTATGTTGAAAGCATCTTAGAGATAATCTGTAGTGCGAACTGGGGATGTTTAACTCTGAGTTACGGAAAACATTGAGTTGCACTGTGCTATACACTTGTATGTGCTATAGTTAAATTGTGAAAAGAGGGTATTAACCGCTTCATTCAATCACTGAAGTTGGCTCAAGCAAGTGATGACGGAATGGCGGATGAGGAAGTAGCAGTTTTGTTGACCACGTGGAATTTATCTAATTTGTGTGAAACTTTTCAGGGTGAGTATATGTAATTTCTCATTCTTTAATGTATATTATTTAGTAACACTAAATTTGACTTTATCTTATTTGCAATTTCATTTCACGTTGTTTTAGAGCACGGTATAGATATGTTTTGCCTTCAAAATATGATTGAAGACGATATAAAGGAATTGATCCCCGTTCTCCAAGACAGAATTATTTTCAGAGAAAATTTAAATAAGTGGAAAACGATGCCTATGGTATTATATACATTTTCTGAACTTCTATAGATTTAAATAAGTGTTAATTTATGTTAGTTTGTTTATGCTTAATGCGTGTATTGAAATAATTATAACGTATATTATGTACAAGTGTTTTGTGATATTATTTAATTGCTGCTGAGTATAATACGTATATTTTATTCTCAAGTTGAATATCGAAAGGCATAAATCACTGTTCTAATCCATAATTTGTGCATGTACGAAAGTATGAATTATGTAAACTAATACATGAGTGTCTATGAATACATATGTTTACAGTGTACATCAATTTGTGAGCCTCCTGCTACGGACAGAAGCCCTTGGAGCTATCAACATTATAGGAAATAGTAATTCATTAATCAACGATATACAAGAGCGTATTGTAAGTATATTATCAAATTGTGTTGCCGTTTCATAAATGAAAATGCAAAATTTGTTTCCTTATTAGCATTAAGCAGATTTAATGATAGATTCCCAATTAAGATGCTCAAAATTTCACAGCCCAGTTATTGAAATTTCTATCTACTGTATAGCATTTCTTTCATTCACTGGAACTACTTGTCATCATATCTTACTAACAACTCGATATCTTCATCTTTATGCCCTCGCAGGGTTTATTAGATATTTTAGGAAAATATAATAATGGCAAGGTGGTATTAGCGAAGAGAGGAAGGAACGAAAGGCTTGATGGGCCCTCTCGATCTAAGCTAACATCTGCGATTGTGGAGCATTATATAAAGGCTTATGGGTGCATGAGGAAAGAAGATTTTCAGTTCCTGGCTGCTGAGATTGCCGACAAATATCCCGGAGAGAACTCGGTATTGCATTCATTCATAGATTTTTGAAATTCGAATCTTGCACTGTTTGTGTTTACTAATTTCATATGATTTTTAGGAAACCTATTACATTCCCAGTTGTCCTCAAGGCAGTATTTACATACCTGCTAGAGGAAAGTTGGTTGATAAGTATAACAACCAACTGAGGATCCTACGGAAAGAAGGCGTTATTCAAAATCGTAAAAGGAAATTATCAGCAGCTGCTGAGTGTGTGCCAGAAGAAGGTAAGTAGCAAATATTTAAAGAATACTATTGACTATGTCACATTGCCTGCGTCGTCGCTTATAGTCATTATTACTCTCCTCCATATTTTCAGAGTTAAATAGAGAGGAGCTCTCCAACACAAAGTTATGGTTGAAATACCATAATGAACCGTGGGTGAAAGTCGAAGAGAAGTGGAAGGAAACCATAACATACAGGTTTAACTTTTATTACAAAAGTAATCTGTTTACTAATGTAGCACAGATTGTGAATGAGTGGCCATCACTGAAGCTGAATTTGGGGCACACTTTGGTAATTGCCTACCGACGATTGATCTCTGTGCATATATATTCATAATTATCATATTAATGCTTCAGATTTTCTTCACAGATTGAACTGGATTTTGACAGTATATATCCAAATAGGGATGTCTCATTGTATGAGAAATGGCCAGCATTTTTGGGGAAATCCATAACTGTATAATAGAGTCATAAAAGATCCACAATCAAGAAAACTGCTTGAGTCTTCAGATGGACTACAAAGTAATATCAATATGTGAAATTCTATCAAGTTCTTACAATTAACTATGTTGGTGCTATGATTATCTACTTGATCGTTGTTTGCATAATTTTTTAACACTTTGCTTTTACAGATGATACAATCGCATTAATTCTTCTTTGTGCTGCTTTACCATCGCCATCAAGGGTTAAGATCAAGGGACCAGAAAACGAAAAGGTTTCTTGGAAACCTTCTATAACTGAATCTAAAGATTCATTCATTCTGCATGTGCAGGTGAGCTTACGTTTTGAAATTTTGGTTTTAATTATTGCCCTATATCTTCTTTTCAGTCAGGTATAAGCTTTTATAAGGGTTAAATCATCACATAGGTTGTACTAATGAAGTTAATTTGTTTTAATATTCTCCTTATCAAGGGTGTTCTAATATCATCATTTTTTTACTCAGGCCATTAATGATGTTGAAAACAAATTGAAGAATAGGGAAAATGAAATGAGATGTATGGGACTTACATGTCAGCCTATTATAGTTGCAGTTGGACCAACCCTGCAAGAGTGTTTTGAGTTCTTTGTTGTTTATGACAACATCAAACACAAGTTTAACTCAATCTTAAAGACTGTTGATGTTTGTTTTAAGATTTTTCATGTTCTCCATGCAGCGTATCCAGCTGAGTGTGTTCAGGTTTGGGAATTCATTCAAAAATATTTTTATGACATGCAATGTAACTCAGACAAAAAGTTTGCAGGAGTTCTCTCCTTATTGACGGAACTTCAATAAATTTCAGTCCCTTTTTCATGTATGTTTAGATTAATTTTTTTTGAAAATGTACACTCCTGGCCAAAATTAACGCAGCACCTCCCTAGCGATCCTTACGGCTGGTGCTGCGTTAATTTTGGCCAGGACTGTACCTTTGCTTTATATGTCAGCAACTGCTAAGAAGTGCAAAAGCACTTATTCTTCATTTTAAATATTGTCACAACTTGCATGAAACATCCACTGTTTTATGTAAGCAAAATGGCTGCCCTCGTCAGTTTCAGAGCTTTAAGGCTTTCAGAAAACACTTAGCCTCTAAGCATAATGTATGTGAAAATCGGCTTGTTACCAATGAAGGTTATGAAGTTAGATCAGAGTCTGAGGATAATAATTGCACAGCATCTACTTCTGGGTTGCCTGGTAATTTTGTAAATAGTGAGCAACCTAGTGATGATCCATCTGATCATCTGTTGAAACTAAAGGAATCTGCTTTTGCTTTTGTTTCCAATCTGTATGGAAATGATTCCTTGAACAGGAAAATTGTTCAGGAAATAATTACAGATGTAACTGATTTAATAACAAAAACTATTGCTGACACATTAAGAAAAAGTATTTTGCCTACATTGCCAGAGAATGATAAATCAAAAATAGAGGAGATACTGGATTCTATTGCAGAGCCTTTTAAAGATTTTGATACGGAATATTAAGTTATTCGGTATTTAAAAGAGCATGGTTTTTATGCAGAGCCAAAGGAGTTTACCATTGCAGAGAATGCAGGAGCTACAATTCTAAATTATACTCCTGCATTAAATCCAATTTCCTACAAAGGAGTTATTATACCCTTAAGAGTTCTGTTCAAACAGTTTTTTGAATTACCAAATGTCCTAAGGCATACCATGTCTAATATGGACATGCTTTCAAAGTCAAACAGTATTAAAAATATAGTTCAAGGTGACTTATGGAAGTCGAAAATATCAAATTATCCAGAAAGGTTGGTTGTCCCATATTTTTTGTATTTCGATGATTTTGAATGCAACAACCCTCTAGGTTCTCATGCAAGAACAGACTCCATAGCAGCTACTTACTTTCAATTCCCTGTCCTTCCGCAAGAGTTCCTATCCCTCCTTGATAGTATTTTCGTTGCAATGTTGTTTAAGTCTTCACACAAATCTTTCGGAAATGAAGCTAACTTTCATGTATTGATTGAAGAGATAAAATATCTTGAAGAAGTTGGAGTTGACATTAAAATTGGTTTGGAAACTAAAAAAGTACATTTTATATAAGCTCTTATTTTAGGGGATAATTTAGGATTAAATACTATATTAGGTTATGTAAAATCTTTTAGTGGCAATTATCCATGTAGAGTGTGCAAAGCTCACAAATCTGTCATTGCATTCCAAACTAGGCAGAGTGACAATTTACTCAGAAATAGACATAACTATGCTATAGATGTAGAACTTAATAATGTATCAATGACAGGTGTTCATGAAGACAGTGTATTTAATACAATGCCTTCCTTTCATGTTGTGGACAACCTTTGTTTAGATTTAATGCATGATATTTTTGAAGGTATTTGTAGATATGATATGAGTAAAATAATTCTGTACTTTACTCAAGATGTTCAAATCTTTGATTTGGAGGTTTTGAACAACAGAAAGTCCTTATTTGACTATTCAAGTGAAGAAGTAGGAAATATGTCTCCTGCTCTAACACTAAATAATTTGAGCAAGGGAAAGTTTGACATGAGTGCCTCTGAAATGATGTCATTTGTATATTTGTTCCCCTTAATGATTGGTGACCTAGTGCCTTTGAATGATCCAGTGTGGCAATTATTTCTTACATTGCTGAAAATAATAGACATAGTTATGCAACATGAATTTCAGCCAAATACATTGTCATTACTAGAGACCTTAATTTCAGAGCACCATGAGCTATATAAGAGCTTGTTCAGGGACACCTTAAAACCAAAACACCACTTCCTTTGCCATTATCCCTATGTTATGAAGCGAATTGGGCCCCTAAGGCATGTGTGGTCAATGCGATTCGAGGCCAAACATCAGCAATTGAAAGCTGTTGCTAAAAACACAACATCTAGAAAAAATATTGCTCTTTCCATGATAATTAAGCAACAGCTTAAATTTGCTAGCCAGCTACTTGCTAAGAAGGGACTACAAGAAAGGTTGACTTTTGGTAGTGCAGAGTTGATTAACTTTGTTAACCTAAGTGATTGGGATGATATAGAAGAACAATTGACTGTTGTTGCAAATGATATGAACTCTGTTTATCTGTTGAAGTGGATAGAATTCAATGGATATAGGTATAAGAGAAATGTAATTATAGTGAGGAACCAAGGCTTTGAGGATGAGGACCTATCATTTAATGCAATATGGTATATTATACAAGACCAGAATCAAAAGCTGCATTTCTTTTGTAAGAAAATAGACAACCTTGGTTTCAATGAACAATTTCATGCTTACAATATTTAGTATCCTATTGCAAACAAATGGTCTCTTTTGGGTACAAACGATTTAAATGTTTTAAAAGCCTCTGTACACAAGCTCTCAAATGGAGAGATGGCTTGTTGTGTGAAATGAAATTTCCTGATTCTTTGTTTCACAGAAACAGCTGTATTATGTATAAAATGTGTATGTGTTAAATAAACTTTATTGTTTTTCAAATTAGTGTTACCTTTAAATATAAAAAAAATCATTGTTGTGGTAGAATAATGCTTTGTAAAAGTTTTTTGCAAATTGTTATTAAATAGTAACAAAAAAATCCTGGATTATTTCATTCCATTCCACCTTTATGTGATTTTCAGAATGCTGGTGTTGCTAAATTGGAAGATTATTCTTACTTGAGGTATTTCCTGCAATAATAATAGAAATTTAGAAGAGTGGATTCAACAGCTAGTTTTGTAATATTAACAATTCAATTTATTGATTCAACCTAGAAAAATGGTTGAACTTACTGTTTCAAGTAGTAAATTCAACTGTGAAAGAATCAGTTAAATCAACAGTTTGAAATAGTAAATTCAACCATTTACTTTTGTTGGAGCTATATGAATCATGCCAATGGTTGATTTTACCTATTTTTTGGTTGATCCAACCAAAGTGTTTTTTTCAGTGTACGGAGCGGTCTTATCATTTTCATAACTGATAAAATAAAAGAAGGTCATCTTAAAATACTGAGATCTTTGAAATAAACAAATTGTAGTACTCTTCGGAGTTGATTGGTGGATCAATAAACAGCTAAAAACACGAGAGGAGTAACTTTTGAGAAATAAAATTTTGAGAATTTTACCAAAAGGACGTCTACCGCTGGCCTTTTACTACAGTATTTACTGGAAGCCATTACTTTGAAACGATAAGGGATCCATGGATTCAATTTTTAGGACAGTGATTTATAATTATTTTCATTCAATCCTCATCAGATAAACAGCGAGATCTCGTAAGTTATAGGCTGAAGAACATACAAAATATCTAATCTGAAGCTCTGCAGACCCACTTTATGAGAGAAATATTTCTTCGAGTCATTCTTCACATTGCGAGCTAAAAATTATACAAATATCAGAGAAGGCTAATGGACACATTATTTTAGATTACATCAAAATGAATCAATCAAATTGCAACCCAAATCCTCTTCTCCCAACGAGAAAGTTTTTCCTTTCCATTCCCCTTTGGCAACGAAAGGTTTATCTTGCCCTTCTTCCCCACCTATTTCGTTTTGTCCTGTTTAACAGTTTTCCAAGAATTCTACCCTTTCACCTGCACACACACTTTTGTTCCCTCTCATTCTTTCTTCTTTTTCCAGGCACACGCCATAAAGAGGATCGCGTATTTATGTAAATGTTGAAGATGGTGCTAGTAAGCATCGAAGCTAATTGTGTGAATTTTTCTACAGTGTTGTTATAAAGATAATTTAATTTTAAAAATTAATGGATTATACAATCTACAGGAGTCACGAGAGCAAGGGGAAATGGTAATCTAGAAAAGAATATGCCTTATTTAAATCAATCGAATGAGCTTTAACTTTGAGGAACTCCATAGGTAACTAAACACAAGGAAATAAATAACTTTGTCAAAGTTACACGACTTTTTGTGTGGAAGTTGTGGAACTTTTATTTCATTGTGTTTATTCTTTAGTTATTGTTCTTGATAATAGAACGCTTTTCAATTGGGAAAGTTAAACGAAAGGTTTGTAAAAGCAATCAAATTATAGTAATCCACCGAATCATGCACATATCTTATACAGGTATATCAAAATTCAGCCTGTGTATGTTTGTGCCCGCAAAACTCGAAAGCCACTTGGTTGATTGACTTGAAATTTTTACAGAACATTTCATTCAAATATATATATATCTATTATATATAGACGCTTCTCCGGATATCTATCTATTATATATAGACGCTTCTCCGGATATACCTATATATATATAAGTTATATATAGGGGATCAAAATTCTAACCATGTTCCACAAGTGCCAATGCCTTGAAATTTTAGGACATATTGGCCATAACGTGTAACCTCCAGGAAAAAGCCGACTTTGAATCTCGGTGTCATGGGTTCGATTCCAGAAGGCCCCAAATTCGCGATTTTCCCCATAAGATTACATGGTGGGGATTTTCGAAAATTTATTTGAGGCACTTCCCGGAAAAGGAGAGAGTTGAAACTCGAGGGATCGCTAGATGCCACGCATATCTAAAGGAAACCATAAAGACATCTACGAATATTATCCTTGGTTCGATGCTAGGTCGGGGCAAAAATCGGCCGTTTAAAATGCATTGCGGCGATTTTTAAGATTTTTTTTGAACCCTTTTCCGATGGCATAGAAACTTGAAATTCGGCATGGCGTTAGAAATCATAATTATATTTCATAATCAAATTTTACTTATTCCTTTATGGTCCTTGGTTCGATCCCAGAGGGCCATTTACATTCCTCAATGCATTTCTTATGGAGATTACGGAATCACATTATAGGTGCTTCCCGATATTATATCTACTTGAAAGTTTGCATAAGATAAGATCAAGTCATTACTAATCAAACTGTGAATTCACAGCTTTCAATGTTTCCTGGTTTCACCACCAGGCGTCTCTACAATCAGTAAATGATCCGATTTTTAAGAATTTTTTGGAACCATTTCCCAGTTATATAGAAACTTTAAATTCAGCATACAGATAGAAATTATAGATACATTTCAGGAACATGTTCTAGATTCCCACGATCGTCCTTGGTTCGAATCCAGAGAGCCATTTACATTCGTGAAAAGTAGAACGTCGTTTGAAGCAGTTGAAGCAAATATTTCTGCTTTAATTTTCACACATAGATAGATATAGTGATTTTCTATTGTGCCGCTTAGTAAGTTCACCAGGAAGACCCGGGTTCGATGCAAGACGCTAAAATTGAAGCGAATCTTCAGAATATTTTCAATCCTTTTTTTTTTTCTTTTGAGGACCGTCTCGATATGATGCCGAATTAAAATAATATTGCCGATCTGCTTGCAGTATGCAAGCTACATTGCACTCGTACCTATATATATATAAGTTATATATAGGGGATCAAAATTCTAACCATGTTCCACAAGTGCCACCGACTTGAAATTTTTACGACGTTATGGCCATGACGTGTAACCTCCAGGAAAAAGCCGACATTGAACCTCGGTGTCATGGGTTCGATTCCAGAAGGCCCCAAAGTCCCGATTTTCTCCATAAGGATACATGGTGGTGATTTTCAAATTTTTTTAAATAATACTTCCCGGACAGGTAGAGAATCGAAATTCAAGGATCTTACAGATATGGTCAAGAACTATTATAGAAATTAATGATTACTAATGAGAACGTCCTGGGTTCGATGCTAGGACGATGCAAAAATCCCGCATTTAAAATGCATGGGGATAGTTTTTCATTAATTTTTTTGATGCACTTACTGGAATGTAAGGAACTTTTCGCTCAGCTAGAAGATATATATTAAGAAATGGTTTAAGAAAAAAAAATTCTTAAGCCCGTACTATTCCTGGGTTCGATGCCAGAGCACATTAACATTTCTCTCATAAGGAATATAAGGGAAAAGTAAGTCGTCGTTTGAGGCAGTTGCAGCCAATATTTCTGCTCGAATTTTCACACATAGTTAGAGATAGTGATCTTCTATTATGTTGCATAGGAAGTATTACCAGAAAGACCCGGGTTCGATGCCGGGCGGTAAATATGTCTCCCGTTTAAAATACATAGGGTTAGTATTTCATCATTTTTTTGATGCACGTATCGAAATGATAGGAAGTTCGTGCTTGGCTGGACGATAAATGGTTAAAAATGGTTTAAGAAAACAGTTTTCAGAAGACCGTACTATTCCTTGGTTCGATGCCAGAGCACATTAACATTTCTCTCATAAGAAATATAAGTGAAAAGTAGGACGTCGTTTGAGGCAGTTCCAGATAATATTTCTGCTTGAATTTTCACAGATAGTTAGAGATGGTGATCTTCTATTGTGCTGCATAGTAAGTATCACCAGGAAGACCCGGGTTCGATGCCGGACGAATAAATTGCAGCGAATAATCAGAATATTTTCAATCCATTTTTTTTTCTTTTGACGGCTTTCCCGATATGATGCCGGCATGAAATTAGTGTTGTCGATCTGCTTGCAGTATGCAAGCTACATTTTACTCGTATATGTATATATACGAAAGTTTTTCTATTGTAAAAAATGGTGACACTTTGTCCTTGCTTCGATCCCAGACGAGTAAAAGCATTTCCCTAAGAAATGAACGTAAAGGTCATTTTTGACGCTGCAGGCTTCATTTCTTTTGCAAAATTAAATTAAAAAGAATGGTCACAAGAGATTGAGACAAGAACCAATAGCAGAGAAAAGGAATAAAAAACCTTATTTTGGTCATGTATTATTGTTTTCGAATTGAATTTTCTAGATTTTACTTGGAATACACGAAATTGTTTGTAAATTTTGTTAATATAAACAACCAGTCCCCCTGACAAAAATGCCATTGTTGAATCCGAGATCCTGCGTTTTGGCCTATTTGAAATTAAGAAGAAGAGAAAAGTTGCTGGTTTCGTTCAATTTGATGAGCATAATCAATCATTTGGAGTGATTTAAATGATAAATTTTCGAAAAACAAAATGTGATTTAATTTGATACCGAATGTTGTATTCAGTGAAATTCTTTTGTACTGTTTTGGAAATGATTTAATAATCTGTTGTCGAAAATCAAAGTGAGAGTTACTTTGTTTGATTGCTGCATTCAATTCGATTCATTTCTGTAGTTATTTTCCAGTTGGTCGTCGTCAAATACAACAGTACGAGTTAACACATCAAATGTTGTGGCAGATAATGGATAGTGGTAAATGATTTTTATAAAAATAACGAAAATTCTCCATCCAAACTCGAGAGCCGAGCTAGGGTAACAGACCATGTCCTCCATCTTTCTTTTCTCTCCCTCTCTTCTCGAGAGAAAGACTCGCCGGCCCAAAATTTGGACTTAGTTTTTCTTGGCAGGTCAAGGTGGTAACTTTTTTTTTGCTGTTTGCGTACCTGTGGCCATCACCGTCCCCCTGGATCGCTGCAGCGCCCACTTTGGGAATCACTGGTCTAAGGCATCAGGGTCAGATGAATTTTCATTATTTTCCTTGCCTTTTACTTCTTAATATCCTTCTGGCAGTTCTACATTCCGTATTTGGCAACGTGATTTTTGCTTGTTGCTCAAGTACATAAAAATCTTCCCTAATTCCACATAAAATATCCAAAAGTAACCTGTACTATCTGCACAACCACTAAGTAAAATGTTAGGGCTTTGAAGAATTTTATTTACTTTTGAAAAATGTCTCAGTATTCAATTCCAGGAATGGAGCATAAACACGAATTCAAATTCTTCCATCTTCACTAAAAGATTGTTGGCCCTCAATCTAGTATCACCCTTTGTATTATTTTCTGAATGTAAATAATTGAGTGCATCGGTGATATCATAGTAGTATTCTAAATTAGCTATTGCAGCTTTTGCGTGTGCCTCCCACCTAGTGTCTGATAAATATTTAGGCACTTTAGAATGAGGTTTCAAATGTGATTTCAGAACTGCCCATCTTTTTGTGGAAGATGAAAATATAAAAACTTAGTTCATAACACCAAAAAAATTAACAGCATCAAGGCAACAATCAACAGCTGAACGACTTACTAAATTCAAAGAGTGACCAGTGTCTGGAACAAATCTTGCAAACTTAAGTTTGCAAGATATAACTATAGTTATATATATATATCTATCTATTATATATAGATGCTTCTCCGGATTCATTCATATATATAGCTATATAGCTACATAGATAGGATACAAATTCACAGGCTAAACCACAAGCCTCATTGACTTGAAATTTTTATGACATATTGGCCATAACGTCTAGTTCTAGAGAGTTCTAGAGGCCATAGATCTAGTCGCGGTATTACTAAATCCAAGTCATTATGACTATATCATGACGAGTCCTGTAATACCTCAAATGTTCCTTCCAGTGACACTAAACCTGATTCTTTATTAATCAATCTCTTGCACATTAATATTCAGTGCCTGAGAAAGAAATGTCTTGAGCTCGAAGTGCTTGCTAGTGCGAATAACGCTGATATTATTTGCATATGTGAACATTGGCTGGTTCATGATGAATGTAAGGTATTATCTATCCCTGGATTTAAAATTGCCGATTTCTTTTGTCGCTCTAACTACAAAAATGGTGGCGTTTTGATCGCTGTAAAAAACTATCTTAATTTTGCTTCTGTTGATTTTGTCATTACTGACTTATTAGAGGAAACTGTTTTTGAATGTTGTGCCACTCGCCTCATCACTGAAAAGTTTTTTTATTATATTTTCTCCATCTACCGATCTCCATCATCAAATTTCAATGTCTTTCTTCACAAATTAAATATTTTATTAGATCGTGCTTTTAGTACAATCCATCATTCTTCTAAGATTATCATATGTGGTGATTTTAACATTAATCTCCTTATTAATTCCAATTATAAAGATGACTTTTTGAATCTTCTACTCTCCTATGGTATTGAGTCAACCAATTTTGAACCCACCAGGATCTCAAGATACTCTAAATCTTCGTTGGATACTGTCCTCTCTAACATTCATTCTTCCCTTATTTGTACTGATGTTCTAAACTCGGATATCTCTGATCATTTTCCTTTAATTTCTCACATTAATATTGATCTTAATCTTCAGCCTCTCATTATATTGAAACGCTTTTTTTCTCAAAGCAACGAACACACTTTTCTCTATCTTCTCAGAAGCAAAACTTGGAAGAATGTTTACAATACTACTAGTTTTGATAAGTCCTTCTACAAGTTTTATAATAAATTTCTTTATATCTTTAATGTTGCATACCCATTAACATCTAAGGTTGGATGCACTTCTAATGGAACTTCTAAAAATAATAATTGGATCACTAATGAAATCAAGATCTATTCTATTTTTCTTAAGGACCTTGCTTTTCAAGTCAAAACTTCTAATGATCCCACTCTTAGTTCTACATACAAACGGTTTAGATTTCAGTATAGAAATATGCTTAAGAAGGCTAAACTGAGTCACAATAATCAACGATTGATCTTAGCCAAGAATAAATCTAAGGAAGCATGGAAAATCATCAAGAGCACTAGTGAATTCAACTCTAAAACTGAACTTCTTTTAACTGATCATAACACTGGCGAAAATGTTTCTGATCCAGCATTGCTTGCTACTTTTTTAAATAACCATTTCTCTTCACTCTCGACTCCTTCTAACTTCTCTGCTTCTTATTCCAGAAATTTTTCCTTAAATATTCCAAATTCCTGTTATCTCTTTCCATGTGATGAGTACGAGCTTAGATCGGTGGTTTCTAGTTTGTCCAACTCTTGCTCTGGTGATGACGATATTCCTGGTCACATTGTAAGGCTCGCCTATGATTTCATCAGGGAACCCTTACTCTATCTCATTAATCAGTCCTTGCTTTTAGGAGTTTTTCCTTCATCCTTAAAACACTCAAAAGTTATCCCTCTGTATAAAAATAAAGGATCTAGATTGGATATTAATAACTATCGCCCTATTGCTATACAGACTCACATTTCAAAAATATTTGAAAAGATCTACTACTCACGCTTAGTCTCCTATCTACAGTCTAACAATATTCTATCAGTTTTCCAACATGGCTTCATTAAAAATAAATCTACTACCTCAGCTATTCACGATGCAGTCGATTTTATATTTTCTTCTCTTGATAATGGCAAAAAAACTCTAGGACTTCTATTTGACTTCACTAAGGCTTTTGATTATGTCAATCATCATCTTCTTCTCTCTAAAGCTTTCCATCAAGGCATTAGAGGCGCTTCTTATAACTGGCTGAAATCTTTTCTGCTACATCGAACACAAAGTGTTTCTTTACTCTCTAATTGTACTAAATACAATTCTAATGCCAAAACTATTAATATTGGAGTTCCTCAGGGTTCCGTATTAGGACCACTATTATTTCTACTTTACATTAATGATTTACCTAATAAATTTAATGGACTCACTGGTGTACAGCCCATTCTTTTTGCAGATGACTCTCACATAATCATTTCTGCCGATTCCCAGCTTGATCTTTCAATTACTAGTGATCATATTTGTTATATAATGAATTCGTGGTGTAAAGAGAATTTCATTCATTTAAATTCTGATAAAACTCATGCCCTTCAATATGCTCTTAGGAATTCTACGCTCATCAACCCTAACCTTTCAGTGAACAATAGTCCTATTAAAACTGTTTCTCAAGCTAAATATCTTGGTGTAATTCTGGATAGTAAATTATCATGGGGGCCTCATATTACTTACTTGCTTTCCAAATTAAACTCCCTTTGTTTTTTAGTAAGATCTCTTCGCTGCTCCGTCAATATCGACGTTTTACTGCAGTTGTATCACGGATCTTTTCAGTCCCACTTACTGTATGGATTATTATTTTGGGGCAATGCTACCAACAGCCATAAGGTTTTTGTTTTACAAAAACGTTGCGTCAGGATTATTGCAGGAGCACATCCCTGTGCTCCTTCCCTACCAATTTTTAAAGCTTTTCAAATTCTTCCTCTTCCTTGCCTTTATATTTTCTCAGTTGTTTCTTTTATCCACTCTAACATTTCTCTGTTCCCTACTAATTCCGTTCTTCACAACCATTTTACTAGATCCAGCACTCATCTTCATCTCGCATATCACAGAACAAAAATCTCTTTTTGCGGTCCCAAGTCCATTGGTTTCCGTCTCTATAACAAATTGCCCATAATTTGTAAAAATTCTACTTCCTTATCTATGTTTAAATCAAGGGTTAGAAGTTTTCTTCTTAATAAAATGTATTATAATTTTTATGACTTTTTGAATGATGTTATTTAGTCTTGAGATTCATATTGTTGATAACTGCTGTGCATGCAATGCCTTTGATTTTCCTTTTGTACTCCTTTTTTTTGTATTTTAAATTGTACTTGACTTGTTCTATATCATTTATATGATCTTTGAATGAAATAAAATTGAATAGAATTGAAAAAAACGTGAAACCCCCAGGAAAAAAGCGACTGTGATCCTCAGTGTCATAGGTTCGATTCCAGAGGGCCCCAAAGTCCCGATTTTTCCCGTTTAAATGCATTGCCGTGATTTTCGGGAATTAAAAAAAAATACTTTCCGGAGAGGTAGAAAAATAAAACTCAAGGAGCCTATATTTATGGTCTTGGTGTTTCGAAAACATCAGACTTTCACAAAAAATATCCTGGGTTCGATGCTAGGACGATGCAAATATCTGCCCTTTAAAATACATGGGAGCTGTTTTTCATTATTTTTTTTGATGCATTTATCGAAATGATAGGAAGTTCGTACTCGGCTGGAAGATGCATGAAAATAATTGGTTTTAGAAAAAATTTAGATAATACCGTACTATTCCTGGTTTCGATGCCAGAGCACATTAGCATTTCTCTCATAAGGAATATAAGGGAAAAGTAGGACGTCGTTTGAGGCAGTTTGAACCAATATTTCTGCTTGAATTTTCACACATGGTTAAAGGTGGTGATCTTCTTTAATGCTGCATAGAAAGTATTACCAGAAAGACCCGGGTTCGAAGCCAGACGGTATGTATATCCCCCATTTGTAATATATTGAGTTAGTTTTCATTATTTATTTTGTTGTACTTATCGAAATAATAGGAATTTCTTGCTTTGCTAAAAGATGTATATTAAGACTCGGCTTAAGAAAAAAAATTAGATACGACAATGCTGTTCCTGGGTTCGATGCCAGAGCACGAAAACATTTCTCTCATAAGGAATATAAGGGAAAAGTAAGTCGTCGTTTTAGGCAGTTGCAGCCAATATCTTTAATTAATTTCCACACATAGTTAGAGATGGTGATCTTCTGTTTTGCTGCATAGTAAGTTAACCAGGAAGACCCGGGTTCGATGCCAGACGATTAAATTGCAGCGAATTTTAATATTATACCCTATCCTTTTTTTCTTTTTAGGACCGTCCCGATATAAAATTAGTGTTGTCGATCTGCTTGCAGTATGCAAGCTACATTTTACTCGTATATATATAACTATAGTTAGCCTATTGGAAAATCTGGCCTTGCCTAGGCATTTGTACGTCTTACGAAGAACCCGAAGTTTCACAATTCCAATACCCAATTTATAAATTTTCAAAGAATCCTACATATATATGCGGCGCCAACTATGTTTACAAAATTAACCAAAGAAATCTGCTTCAATAATGAAACTAAACTTTTAAGAAGACAAAAAACTTGGCTGATCACTAATAATGTGAATGAAAATTTTTATTTTGATGGAATTCAATTTACTTATTGTATATTTGCATATTATTTCAATTTATCAATATGTTAATATTTTTGCTGTTCATATTATCTGAGTTTATTACATGTCTGTTTAAACATTAACCCATTGGGCATATTAGCATAATAATTATTATGCTAATATGCCCAATGGGTTAATTATTTACAAAATCCGTTATTCATGCAATCTAAACAATATTATTTATTATATTTATTTTTCATGCCATTTACACAGCACCAATGTATAACATGTAAATATTTTTTGTTGGGAGTTAATGAAGTGTATTTTGTCATAACAAATAATTGACTATCTCTCTGCTGTCGAACTAACGCTGTTATATTAAGTGAAGGCAATCCAAATGCAAGTCTTCTTCTGGGATATCCCAGAAGAAGACTTGCATTTGGATTAATTGCAGTGCATTACTTGCATTACTCTCAGTGTGAAGTGAAGTAGGCATATGCCTACTTCACTTCACACTGAGAGTAATGTGAAATAAAAGTTAACATTATTACATTCGGAAGTGGCCTTCATTCCTTTCATAGCTTGCTTTTGTGCTAAGGGGAATGAGTTTCATATTTGTTATTTGCTCATATACTTGATTGTGTAACAATCGTAATTAGTCGCAAGGACTAGAACTATTCACTTGAAACAAGGAAAATGGATTCTCAGTTCGCCAAAATTCGTCAAAATACGAAGAATATACACAAATCTTACGGACGTTGGTTAGACAGTAGGTTTGGTCGTTTTGTCTTTTTTTCTGATAGAAATGGAAAACCCGGCAATATTGACACACCCACATTACTGATATAATTTTCTTTCAAAATCAAATACTATCTTTTGTGAGAAATATTACCTCGAAGTTTCGAAATTTCAGCAAGAAACGTTAAAATTACCAAAATTTCTACTGGTGCTTACTGGCGACTGGAAAGCCGAGCCGGGCGGCCGTTTTTCGGTTTAGAAATCGCGCGCTCCACGAATAAATAAATACACGTGATATCTCACTGCGCCCACCTCCCCATTGTGATATTTTTTAACCCCCCCATTCGAGCCTCACGTGATTAATGGACGATCCTAAAGTTGAGCGAGTTAGTGGTTGTTTATTAAATTTTTGTCCTGTATCCTTCGACTTTCATTTGATACAGTATTGGCAGTAATAATAATGACGCATCTTATGTTACAGAATTTCGATGTTCTAGTCATACATGTCATATTGAAGGATGGTAATTGTATGTTCATGGAAATTTAAAGACAGACAATGTAGATCTATCACAATATATACACATAATTCCCTTTATATACTCAACAGCTGCCGAATCTAGTGTGTAAACGTATACACATGGCATGCTAATGCCATGTGTATCTTATTTAGTATACACATACGATACCGTATATTATGTGTAGCGAACGGTAAATATCTCGGAGAGGATGTATTTACATATACACAATGTTGGAATCACATTCCAGCCGACGCTATGTCTGGATTCTTTTCCTTCCATTCCTTAGATTAATTAAGCGTTTTGTTGTAGCTAGACTGATAACTAAAGCCCGGTTCACACGGTGTATGTTTTCTAGCTTGATTCTTTGCGTGGATCTCTGCATGCTTGCTAGCAGTAAATAATTCAGCTAGCAACGCATAGCAACCAACCATCAGCGAAACATGCAGGAAAAATAGCACTTGTCCTATTCCTCAAAATCCAGCAAGGGAGCATGCCCAGCAGCAGGCAGACACCAAATTTTCGTGCTAGCGAGCATGCAGGGTTCCACGCAAGGAATCAAGCTAGAAAACATACACCGTCTGAACCGAGCTTAAGTTTTTCTCTGATGACAGATTCATGATTACTTATAGTGGTCTCTCTTTAAAGTGAAATTTTACCTTTTGGGTAAAATTCACTTTCACCCTTTTTGGGAAATGAAAGTGAAATTTTACCCTCTTTTGGGGCCTAGATTTCTCAAATTCATAAGTATATAAACTTTAAATCACTTTAAACGCTGAGAATTCCGCCCATTCCGCCACTCAAGGAGATGAAGCGCTACTCTTCTGCCATCTAAGCGGAGCCGAAAAGCACCGAATTGTTTGGATGAAAAACATAAATGACTCGTTAACCGCCTACTCAACCCGTAGCGTAAATATCTAAATATCAACATTGAGTTACATTCAGTTACTCTGCTGGAATTACGTGTTGCTTTAGTAAATTAGGTCAGCAAGATGTAGTTGGTAATATGTAATGAATTTCTCTTGGATTCATAATTATTTTTTGTAGTAGATCAACTACCAAGTGATTGGTACTTGGAGAATATTTAATCTCGATGGAATTAGAAAATTTGATATCCGGCTTTCAGCTGGCAACATTAGACGATGGATGGATTGATTCAATATGGGAGAATGAGTTCATGGAACTCGAGGAATTGCCATCGGATTATTTAAGCTGTGAAGAGTTTGATCTTGTAGTACAAGATTTCAAGAAAGAAATCAAAAACATTCTGGTATCTTGCTCTTTAGAAAATAACGAATCCCTTCGAATTTGGGACATTTTAGGTCAGCATACTAAGCGGCTGCTTCCAGTGATTTATCATTTTATTAATCAAGGCAAGATAAATAGTGAAAATGATGAAAGCAGGTCGGCCTGCTTGAATGCTGGCAGTTTATATTTCCTTCTTCTTTCAATTCCTGGGAGTTCAGCGTACAGGGTGTTTCGAACGCTCCTTTTCGAAAATGCTCTGGATTGTTTTAAACTGTCCTCATTACTGAAGGAAGAATCGGCGGGAAAGAAGAGAATTCAGGATGAAGACTATGACGATGGAGATAATCAAGGCTTGTTTTACGGTCAAAAGTATCAGCTAGCCGAAGGACTTAATTCAGCATTGATTGATCTAATATCGTTGTTGAAAATATTCTCCCTAAAAGATAAGCAAACTTCTTTTGAAATTGTGGTGCAAACACTCACCACTCTCACACAAATTGATAATAAGATCTCTAAGCTAAATTTTGCTGGGAGCCAAGCTCCGAAATACAATCTCCCAACACACAGGTAAGATTCTTGATGGGATTATATTCGTATTTTATTTAAATTATTATAAAAAAATAAGTCACCCTTCTGTACCTTAATCATCATCATACTCAGATTTTATTTATAAGCCATCAATACTCCAGTTAAGAGATGGTCAGTACTATTTTTTTTATTTCAAAGGAACTTAGATGATCTGCTACATTCCCTGTCGTACAATGCATTCGTGGCCCTCTATTTGCTGTCAAGGGGAAGGTTGCAGGAAAGTGATATGGCATGTGTAGAAATGGTGCTGGATAATCTACTTCCTGGCTTAGCATGGGGAGGATCAGAGGGTACTGCAAGAGAGCGTACTATAATGAGACATAACGTGCTATCATTTGTCCGGAATTGCTTACTGCCCATTGCAAAGGAGCAAGAAGAGTTGGAGGGAACAGTTTTGACACTAATACGCCATCTGTGTGGTGCTGTTGTACGCATGGGAACTGATGTGAGACGACTTGTGTGTGGCACAATTTTTGAGCTGATGAAGGAAGTTCCAAGAGTTCGTCCCATTTTGGAATGGCTCATCAGGTTTTCTCGTTCAGAGAAGAGTGGTCATCGGATTTTGTGTGTTGAAATTCTCAGCCACTTGATGATCAAATCGAAAGAAATGTAAGTATTTATGATTACTATCTTGTTGGCAAGTAGCTATGTGATTCTTCTGCCTCATTCCTTCTTAAACAGCATTTTATTTATTTCTTGATTACCAATCAAATCCTACAGCTTTGCCTTTGTCTATTCCTCTGCCTTTACCTCAACTTTGATGAATTTCTGTTATAACCCTCCACCCATATATAACCAGCTTCTCTATTTCTTCTCAATAATTAATTTTTTATCAAAACTTTCTCCTTTTCTTTCCATTTCTTCCTGTTGATTCGTTGGCTCTTCTCTATCAACTCAGCTTAGTATTCTTTTTCCTGTAAATGCCATTCTATGACTCAAAAACGTAGAACCTTTTAATGTCCCTCATTTTGAATGTTCCTTGATTGACACCTTATTTGAAAGATGCTTCTTACAAAAGCCTTTCAACTGTCTATTACTGTTGGTATGGCATAGAATGGATAACGATAGTTTGATTGATGGGAAAACAAACGCAAAGGTGCTGGAGATGGTTGGGGAGGTAGGGCTTCAATCGAAGTAATTAAATATCAACAGAAGAAATGGGTCGGTCAAATATTGAATTGAAGGGAGAGGGATTGGTGAAGACTGTAGTTGAGGGTAGAATTCAATCAGGGGAAAAAACAGAGGGCAAGAAAAAGACAAAAGATGTTGGATGACATAAGGGGTTGGGTTAACTATAAAGAAATGAAGGAGTTAGCGTTTATTAGGAATTTTTGAGTGTATATGAACCTACCGAAAGGTAGAACACTAATGATGATGATATTCACTAGTTAGCAGAAGCATTTATGACTTAACCATCTTCTGAACGGTTATCAAATCTGCGATTAATATATATATATATATATTCTCTTATGTGTAGTTTTGAACATTTATTATACTTAATACTTCACTTTAAAACTTTTTTATTGAAAAAATAATATCAAATTATGATACATAAAAATATGAATTCATTCAATCCTTTATTTAAATATGCCATTGCTAAACATTCTAATTATGTATTTATTTATTCTTCACATACATCAAGACACCAATTTAAAGTGAAGATGTAATTTGAACAATAGATGAACATATATGACCATTCCTTAATAGGAATAATCCGTTTAGCTGGGATTCAATCGCGGGATCTTGGTTTAGGAGCATTATCATGTATGCATACTAACCACTTTGCCACCATAGCCAGTGTTTCATTTTATGTATTGCATCTTTTTATAATCATGTAGACAATATCCAAGAAAAATAAAAAAGTATTTATTTTGTGTTGATTCGGGATCTAGAATTTTAATTTCTTATTTTGAGCTTGGTTTTTACTACAGCAAAATCAATGTTTATTTTCTGGTTTAACTCTGATCTTATTATTTTTATTAATTGAAGAATGAAGATCTCACACCTTTACCCATTCTTTCAAATAATAGTTTAGTCTGTTCTTTTAATAATGAAAATTACTATTTCAGCTTTTGTTATCATTTGAGGGATTTAAAAGTAAAAGTTTTCCCCTGAAACTCAACTCAACTTCTTTCAATTTTATTATACTTTAAGAACTAAAACTTTTTATTTATAATACTTTGCATTTGGCTTTTTTTGGTTATAGCTGTCCCCTGTTTGATTCTCTGTGAGAGTCACAGTGTTTACCTAGCAACAATAGAATGTTTCTTCTTTACTTTAAGGATATTTCCTAGAAAAAGCCATAGCATTGTATAGAATGTAAGTTCATAATAACCATGTGTCACTTACTGGAAATAGTCAGTTGTTTCAACATATCTGCCTGGGCCATTCCTTCTTAAATATGAGCTTACCATTCAATCAGTTTCATATGTAATATCACAAGAGACGCAGATCAGTTTCTAAACATAAAACTTTGAATTCCGTAACGGATGTAAGCATGCTCACTGAAACTAAAGCAAACCTTCTCCATGATTTTGTTATTGCTTTTAAATATTTCTCCCATAGGCTGATTGTATTGCAAAATTTTAGTAGCAACTAATTTTGACCTAATTTCAGGAAAGAATTGGAGGAATTGATGCCAAATATAATCATAACATTGGTAGAGCGCTTCAAAGATGTCTCTCCTACAGTGTGCGGGAAAGCCCTGTCAGCTGTTTCTGAATGTGCATCTCTTCCAAGCATTGTAGATATCATCTGTTCCTCTTTTGATAGAGAACTTGAGGTCAGTAAGAAGAGAAATATTACATTTCTCCCTCTATTATTTATATATGTATTTATAATTACAAGTAAAATGCTGCTTGCATACTGCAAGCAAATGTACATACATGCAAAGTGTCAAATGTCTGCCTTCAGGGTAAAGATTCCAAAAGAATTATAAAAATTCAATCAATATGTTGTAAATGGGAGATATGTTTACCATCCTGCATTGAACCCGGGTCTTCCTGGTCATACTTACTAAGCAGCACAACAGAAGATCACCATCTCTTACAATGTGTGAAAATTCAATCAGAAATATTGGTTGCAACTGCCTCAGACGATGTCCTACTTTTCCCTTATATTCCTTATGTGAGATATTTTAATGTGCTCTGGCATCAAACCCATAAACAGTATGGTCTTGTCTAAATTTTTTTCTTATACCTTGTCTTAATATACAACTTCTAGCTCAGCAGGAACTTCCTATCATTTGGATGATTGCATTCTTGATGATGATGATTGATTCTCTACCTCTCCGGGAAGCATTTTTTAGAAATCCCCGAAAATCAAAGCAATACATTTAAATGGGAAAAATCGGGATTTTGGGGCCTTCTGGCATCGAACCCATGGCACTAAGGTTCAAAATTGCTTTTTTCCTGGGGGTTTCACGTAAGGGCCTATACCCTGTAAAAATTTGAAGTCAATGACGCTTGTGGTTTAGCCTGTTAATTAGTATCCTATCAATATACCTTTATCCCTACATATATGAATGAATCCAGAGAAGGAATTATATATAATAGATATGTGGTAAGGTATTCTATTATTTGTTATTAATTTAGGTGATTGTAAATGGTGAGTGATTTGGCTAAAATGAGACTGATAATGTATCTAGGGAAGTTTGAGCATAGAGTGTTCTCTGCATTTAAAATCATTTGTATTAGTCAACTACTTAAGTCACTAGAAAAATGTAAGATACTAAAAATTTGAAATGATAAACAAACTTGGTAATTTCCACAAAAAATTTTTTGTATTGTGGAAATTACCAAATTTGTTTATCATATCTAATGTCGTTCCATTAATTATGGCCAGAGAACTTTGATTTCGTACTAAAAATTTATTTACATGTTCGATATTGAAAAAATTCTTCTCACTCTAGGTAGCAAAAATGAACTTAAAAAGAAAAAAATATGTTTAATAGACTTTCATCCCCTCTTTATTTTCTACTTATTTAATTATTAAAATACTTTTTATTTGTGATTTGTTGACTTAACCCATGGGCTTTTCTAAAATAAATTAATCAGGATAAGGAGTGTTGCTGAAACTCTAAAACTCTTAAATTTGTGAATAGCCTTTTTGCCGATTATGTTATTTATAATATTTAGAGGTATAAGTTTAATCAAATTTTAAAATTGGTTTAAATTATTAAGAAGATTTTTAATAGAGTTGGGCCAGAGGAAGTTCAATAAAGAATATTCGCTAATTTTACATGACTTGTTGAACTTTCCATAACAGAATTAAGTAAGAATTGCAATTCTACAAAACTGAAGATGCTTTACATTCATTTAACTAGTATTATTTCAGACAATACCTGCCTATTAGATGGATGTTAAACTTTAGGCCTTTATAATGCAAAAATATTAAAACATAAGTTTATAAGAATAGGATAACACTCTATTGCAGTATCTAGTCAGATAATTGTAAAATATGTCTCTATGTAAATTGCTTATTATGGGTAGCACATCTGGGTGAATTTAAATTAATAAACCTCTAGCCTTTTTTTCTGAATCCTATTCAAAATTCATCTATTTCATTCCAGACCGAAGAATGTGGGGCTCTGACTGAAGGGGAGAAATTAGTCACTGCCTTAGTGGATCGAACATGTGATCCACGGGTCATCGTTCGCAGGTCAGCACTTCAGGTAATTGAATATATTATAATTATGGGTCAGTAATCCAAATATTGGTTTTGTTATAGCTCTACAGGCCATTTTGCTCCCAGCCAATGCCAATTTTTATTGTTATCAGTTGAAGGGTACGGCCGTGTTTTGGGAGCTTGTCAAAGGTAAAATGTTGCTTTGCAGTGAGATGGCGTTGAAAAAGGTAACCTAACAGAAACAGTGTATTACTCTCAAATGAGCTTTTTTCACTGAAACCAAATACTTGAAGTGCAATTTGGCAAGTGCAGGGAACGTTTTGACCATCAGCGCTTGAGGAATGACATTGACGAGGAGAATTTGAGATGCATTGGGCAAAGTAAAGAACAGAAGAACGGTAGTATGCTTCAGGAAAAGAAGGGGATGATTAATTTGTTGCAAAGAGAGTTGAAAAGGATTGGACTCGAAGAGGATATAGCTTTCTACGTGCAGAGAAAAAGAGCTGACGATAAAAATGGGAAAGGATTATGTTAAGGTGGGCCATATGGCGAAAAAATGCCAGAGATGCTAGTTCTTGTGGATTCAGTGGAGAAAGGTGCAAAGAGCTAAAGTTTAATATTAACCAGGGGTAAAGGGGAAACAGTTATGGAAGGAAATTTAAGTTATGTGAGGCAATAGGGAAGAAAAGAAAGGTCAGTTCCCTTTGAGTATTAATGATATAAGGGCTAACAAGGAAAGGGTTAAACATACTTTGCACATAAGGGCGTGCACCCAGGAAAAATCCCAAGGAAAAACGGACTTGAAAAAAGTCTGACAGGGCCGGGAATTGAACCGGGGATCTTCCTCTATCCAGGAGGCTGCCTTAACCATCTAGGCTACCCGGCCAAAATATTTTAATAAGTCGTTTAAGGAACTTTGTGCACAAGGGCAAGTGTAGTTTCATCTGAATCGTTAAAATGTTCTGGCCGGGTAGCCTAGATGGTTAAGGCAGCCTCCCGGATAGAGGAAGATACCGGGTTTGATTCCCGGCCCTGTCAGACTTTTTTCAAGTCAGTTTTTCCTTGGGATATAAGGGCTGCAAACAGTAACAACCTGGTAGCATTTACAATTTGTAAACAAAAGTAATTAGCAAATTCTAAGAGGCAAACATTTTAGTGTGTGGTATTGTACATTTGTTGTAAGTCAGACGCTTTTCAACAAAAAAATCTTCATACTGAAACCCAATTTTTTTACACCATAGTCCTCTTTTTGCTCCATACACTGTATTCAATGTTTTCCTGACTTATATAAGCCTTCCAAAATATACCATAATTCCAGCTCTGCTAAATATAAGTTTGTTTCAGCTATGATCAGAAACTCACAAGAATTGCTCTTGAACATGTCTAATCACTGCTTGGAAATGTTCACGTGATTTTGCTTTTCCTCAACTTTGAGAAATTGTGGTACCCATCTTGCGGACAGCTATTTTGGGCCTTAATGTTTGTGCATAATATAAACACTCATTCAGTTATGATGTTTACTGTCTTAGCTGTTCTTCATAGCTTGACTAGGTTGTGATATGGATTTTCTTGGCCATCTCTTCAGTTGTTTTTACTTCCACTGGACATCCTAGATTTCGTGCATCTCTTGTGCTTGTACGACCACAAAAAGATTCATTAAGCCACTTCTAATCAATATCATTCTACAGAGCAGAGTCCCTACATTTCCTTTCTTCATTTTTTCTTTCATTACCTTAATAGTTTTCTTGTGAAGAAAGTAATATTCATCAATACTCAGAATCAACTTTTTTCAATTGCAGTAAATACATATGAACAGTCTGCTCTTGAATGCTCTCAAAGGTGTTTTAACAAATTTTTCAATTGAGTATCTGCAAAGCTCATGCAAAAGAAATGTCTGACATGAGAGTAAAATGAAATGCAATTTCAGTTTGATCCTGTATCTAAGTCACTGACTTATCAAACATCTATTGTATTTTAGACAAAGAGTGGACTGTATATTATGGTTTGCACTGGTTGTTTAGAGCCATTAGTTTTACTTTTGTGTTCCCAAATTGGTGGCTAAAAAATGTAGACTTGTAAGAAATGGGTTACATTCAAATAGAAGATCAGATGAAAAACTGGGAAGTTATTTTGAAATGTGACCAAATCTTTGAAATCTGTAAGCTTGGAATTTGGATTTTTTGGAAGATGGATTTTTTGGCTTGGAAATTATTTAAGATTATTGAGCATTTCAGGATAAATATGATTAATTCAGAGGAATGTGAGGGAGAATATGGTTATGTTATGGATAAAATGAGTTTGAGGGGAAAGGAGAGTCAAAGACAATTTGCTGCAGACGTTAAGCAATTATTACGTATAATATAAATATAAATGATTATAGCTTCAAAATTCAAAATGGTTCCAGTTGCTTCTGGCTGTTAGTTATTAATTTATGTAATCATTACTATTTCTCAAATCCAACCTAATCGTCAACCCCACTCATGGCCAGTATGCTGAAAATATACATTTTCCTTTATCTGAATGAATGAATGAATTTTTACTATATTGAAACAAATGCAAACAACATGCAGGGTACCATTAAGTATTAATCTTTTCCTACAATGAAAGAAAAAGTCCTAAACATTCTACTATGGACATTTTAAAAAAGTAAACCACAGACTTTGTATTTTCCACAAATTTATTAAAACACGACCGGTGGTTCTGTGGTTTACTTTCATAATGGCGTTCCACCAAGTAAAGTCAGTTCATATCGATTTTATGGACATTTTAATTTGTTAAAAATGCATCTTGGTGAAACAGCCATAGCACATTGCCTCAGACCTGAAAGCAGACATAGAAGTATGAGGAAAGACCAGGAACTGTGAAATTGGAAAGTTAGTTCTTAGTGAGGAAAGAGCTTTTTGAGGCATGCGGAAGACCTATAGGGATTCATTACAGAGAATATTTTTCAGATGACAGTAGAGGAAAAGTGAAGAGGCAGAAGAATGCAGAACTGGTTATAAATAGGAACAAAAATATCTTATAATTAATAATTTCTGGTTGCACTTTGTGGAAAGACATAATGGAATACGAAAATACACTTTGTAAATTTCCACAGCTTATAATCCAGTTGACCAGTGTCAGCACTAATCTATCATCAGATGAACATATAGAACATGCCACCACTTAAATACCATTAGAAATTTTCGAGAGAAGGGTGAGGAGAGGAGAAAAGGTCTGGAAGTTTATTTCATTGGGTTGAGTTTTGGCTGAGATTATTTCCATTGCTTCCCATGTATCTAGCTTCTTCTCCTAAGGTTGCCAGCAAAAAAGTTTCAGTTTGCCAGCAAAGAAGTTTGGCCATTTTCTTGCAGATGCCCTGCAAGGGCCAAAGTTGCTTTTTGAGGCAGTAGCTCTGTAGATGTTCTGTGGGCCTCGTTTCCAGACTACTACAACTTTGCCCCAAGTAGATAGTCATGCAATCTTCGCATTTCAACTGGTAGACCTTGGATGGATCCCTTATGTCAATAGTGTAATGCCCTTTGCATGTTTTAATGTGTATAGAAACCCCTTCAAATTTTTAGGAATGAGATTAGAAATTTTGTACAATATGCTTCCTAGTTTAACCCATTTACATTTTGAATATTCAGGGAAGGAGAGAGATGGAATGATCGAACCATTATTGAAAGTAATTCATTTAATAACATTTAATTCACACTGGAAGGGTAGACAGAGGTGGTGGATCAAGGAAAGAAATAAAGCATGGTTATAGAAATAATGATGAGATGACAAAGAAGGAATTGTATGATTGCTGTAACATTCTTTGTGGAAGATCTTAAAGGATGGTTTGTTGTTTCTGAGTGAAATGGGTGGGTCCAAAAAGTGTAACTTTTCTCTTTGTCATTGCATTGTATAAGATATCCTTTGGTTCTGGAAGTTTAGAAAATTCAGAAGGATTGTGATTTGGTCGGGTCATACCACCCCAAACGCAAAATATGTCATCATTATAGAGCTGCCAACACAGAATAATTTTGCTAAATATTGATTTGACAAGACCAACACTTTTTCAAAATTGTCCATAAAGATTTTGGCAAGGTACCAAATAGGATAAGGAGAAATAGAATCCACTTATTGAAGTATATTTGTTTTTGGTATCCAAACACTGTGGATCAGATGCAAAATCCTGCACCTTTGTACATGAGGTTTTCAAAGGTGATATCAATTGTTGTTCCCTTACTGGACTTCTTGGCATAGTGTTGTAGTATCCCGCAGAACCCCCAATGGATCTCTGCTGATGGTGCCCTTCTCCAAGAAAAACTCATAAGTTTTCTCTCATTCCTAGAATAAGCAGAACAGTAAACAAACTGTCCAATTCCATTAACTTTTTCTGTGACTCGCTATACTCCATAAGGAGAAAGGGGTACTCTTTTTTCGGTGTACAAATCTAACTTCATGTATTATTTTATTGTTTTATATGATTATTTAATTCTTATTTAACTTTTTATGTGTATTATGTCATCAATTTATTATATCACATTTAATTGGGGTTACCTGTATTTGTTCAATAAATAGTAATAATAATATTATAATTACATAATCAATTCCAATATTTGAATTAGATTAAAAGACTTATGATCCTATAAGATGCATCCACCATTATATGGTATGTATTCAGAAAAGAGAGTTTTGGTGGTGTAATTCTTCACCTTACCTTTAGATTAGATGATTTTTCCATTTTGTTGTATTTAGGAACTTGTAACATACTAGATACTGTTATTCTAGGAAATGGTTTACCTTCAATACCCATGGTTGATTTTTTGCTTCTTGTTTAAAAAAAATCATCTACAATCTATTTAAGTGTAGTGTTGTGTGCTCGAGCAATGAAAGAATCATTTCTGATAGTATGCTTTCTTATGTATTTTTCTCTGAATTGCTGTTAAAAGTCAAGGAAAGGTAATAGTGCATTTTTGTTTGATTCATTTGCAATTTACTCCTGAATATCTCTATTTGCAGGTGTTGGCAAATCTCATTGGTGCATTCCCTTCCATCTACAAAAGCTCCATCCTGTTGGTCCTTAGGCAACATTGCCTAGACCCTTCGACCTGGGTGCGCAAGCAAGTTCTGCTAGCACTAACCGGTGTGTTGTCTGCTGTCCCTCCACCAGCTGAGTGGCAAGATGACATGAAGGAATTTTATGAGGAAGTGGAAGAGTCATGGCTTAGGGGAGTTCTACCACAAATCTGTGATCGGGATACAAAAGTCCGTGGAAAAGCTCTTGAGGTAAGTAGGGATCTCAGGTTGATTGAATTCATCCATTTAAGTTGAGTAACTGATTACAACACATAGAAACCAGCTCTTCATAAGTAAGGAAAAATGTTAGGTCTGTAGTAGTCCATTGTAACAAGAGCTGACAAAAATTGGAAAAGTACTCGCTATGAAGCATACTTGTTATAGCTGATTTGTAATACTAAATGTCCATCCTCTTGAATCCTAGGGCAGCGTGTGGGGCAGAATGGAATTGTAGGGTTTTTAATTATCATATAAATGTTTTAAAATGGGCAAAAAAGTATGCTTTTGCACCAAAAATATTATCCCAAGGAAAAATAGACTTGAAAAAAGTCCAACGGGACAGAGAAATAATTATTTCAATGATTCTTAAACGATAACTGAAGTGCTGCATGGATGTCTACTGATCAACTGATGAAAAAGCGATGTCTATTTTGTGGAGAAAATATCCCTAATTCATATCAAATTGCTTTCTTGAGATATTTTTCATTCATGCGCTTCATATGCAATGACTGTGTCACGAGGGAGGGGGAGAGGTTACCCTGAGAATGGGAATCAGCACTGCTTTTATCTCCTATGTTCCCCCCATCAGATGATTTGCTACTTTTGTAGGAAAACAAATCCAGGGGTGGATGCCAATATGATGGAAACTAAATTAAGAATATCAGCACTGACTAGTGGGGTTGTTGCAGACAAGAAACTAGAGACGAGGTGATAAGATGTATGGAAGGACAAAGGGGAGAGCAAAAATTCTGAGAAGTCTCTCATCAAAGCTCCTTGAAGCATTTTTGCTGAGGAAGGGTGAGGCAAGTTATGGGAAACAAAGATATGAATCGGGTGATGATAGTTTTTGCATTTAATATTTTTCTGCTCTTCGAAGAGATAAAACGCCTCAGATTACCGCTTGTCGGACTTTGTCTCTCACGTCAATTTATGATTCCGTGATGTCTCCTGCAAGACAAATATATAAATCCCTCATTGTACCGATACTTATGGACATAACTCTCTATCCTTTTTGCTGTGAGACAGATAACAGCCAAAAAATCACTTGCTATAATACAACTCTTGTTATATGCTGTACTTGTAACAGACTTTTACTATATTTAATCACTGTGGAGTAGTGTAAGATTTTATGAAGTACAAAATAATCATAAAGTGAAAGCACATGATGAGAAAACTAAAATCATAAGTAAGGTTATTACTGTTCTATTATGCCCCTTATTTTTATAGGTAGGGTTTGTTTATGTTAGTTAATCAAAAGCATCATATTAACATAAAACATTGCTGTTAATAAGTAATAGAATGGCATCCAATGAATCTCATTTCATATTCTAGGGGATGCCATGGAAAATTCATGAAACCAACTCAGACCAACTGTTGGGTATTTATTACTGAAGGTTTCTTCTGTAAATAATTATGTTTATATATTAAGTTATGCCACTAACAATATCATATTTACTGCTTCTTTTAAAAACTTATATTAACAACCTATAATGGTCCTAAAATGATGATTTTAATCCTTTTTCATGGAGTATCAACATGCTTTGTTTCAGTGTGTATGGTAATTATGAATGTTGATTTTAAACTTCACAGAATTAATCCTTTTTTTAATATCAAGTATTATTTATGCAGGTTTTAGACCATCTGCTAATGTGGATGATTTTCTAGAAAGTTGGCATGTTCATTAAGTCTAAGGCCCGTATTACACTTGTTTGCCAGGCTTCACCGGTGACTTTGTGTGTCATTGGGTATTGATTGTTATGGAACCTATTAGATTAGGGCAGCTGGTAGTGTTGCCACAAACTGGCTGCTGTTCCCCGCAACCATGCTGGCTGCCACGGTGGCAGAGAGTTGTGGCTGGTCATTGTATCATATCAAGCCTATTACACTGGGCAGCCATTCCCGCCACCACTCAGTTTGGCCACCATGTGTTAAGTCTACTGTGCACTAGTGAGGAGAGAACATGTCGGACAACAAGTATGCTCATATGCTCCTCCTTGTGCTTTTAATGAAAAGAAGAAGGTGGGACAGAAAGATGCATGTGCACTAGGGAGGTCCTTATTTTGGAAAGTTTGAAATTCTTTTAGAAAACCCCCTAAAGTTGTTCTATTTGGTTAGAAATAACATTGTGTAAAGTATTATTTAAATCGGATGACGAAAAGTGCTGCAGTGAACTTTCAACATTTTTGGTCTTTTTTCGGTCATCACAGGTGATTACAGGGTTGTTCTATTTTTTAATTGTTTTAATTTTATTTTCAATACATTACTAGATATTTACCGTGATTGGTGTAAAATATTTATTAGATCGGCTCATTTTGGAGATTCAGGCATAATAGAGAGTGCATGTCAAGCAATTGGCGCCGTGACTTCAGCACCTCCGCTCGAATATACGTATGAAGATCGCAACCTTGTATCTCGTCTCGTATTAGTAGCTCTAAATTAATTTCCAGTGTAGTTTTTTAGATAACAAAGCTCAGTAACCTAATCATGCATTGAAAATTTTTAAATTAATCATGATTAACAAAAATAATTTTCTCTCAAATTTAGTGAATGATAGTTTTTTGCCTAGTTAGATTTTGTAAATGAATAGATGCAAGTTGATGATAACAAATACATTAGAAACTTTTGCCCATGTATTATCTAAAAACTCTTTGGCCAACCTTATGTTGCATCTGGCAATTTGCATCGTTATCCTCACATGACGTTTTGTTTTTTTAATTTTTCATTGAATACTTCCATAAACTTGTTTTTTCTGCTCAGTTTGAAGGACTATATACGGTCCTAACCAATTCTTTCATGTTCTTTTACTCATTGTCATTGCTATATTTATTGAGATATATTGTGAAGTTGATGTAGGAGGTGAGCTGTAATAGAGGTTTGATCAGTTGTATTATAGTAATTTATAAACTGAGGGATGCAGTTGGATTTGATTGGAATCCGAGTGATTTCAACAGAAATCATAGGATCTCAAATGAAGAATTATTTTAATAAAAAATGTAGCACATCAGAAAACTCATAGAAGGAAGGCAAAATCAATAAATTTTCCATCGTGAAGAAAATAAAACCATCGAAAATAACATATTAAGATAAATATTCTATTATTTATTAAAATTGTGTATTTAATCCAATTAAATATGTAACTTGGTACTGTAATGAAAAGTATTTGTCTTTTGCAAGTAATAATAACTAATAAGTTCTTTCAATGGACTTTTTAAGTATGTTTCAGTAACATTTTGTCTCAACCATAAATTAATACATAATTTCTTTTTGTGGATGAGAACAGTATACTTGGAATGTTATCTTGGGCAAAGCATTGGAACCCCCCAACTGGCGTTTGATCCGTAAAATGGAGCTGCTTCGTCTACTCCCATTCCTTTCAGAGGCAGTCTCATCTTGGGCTGAAGACAGGCATTCCTTAGGGTAAGCACCTTTTATGATAATACTTACAAGCTATAAATATTATATTTAAATGTGTATGTATATATATATGTCATCATGATCATTAGCCATTTTCAATCTGATGTAGGTCTCTTATGAGTTTATTGTGATCATCAATGTGATAGTTGAAAATATTTAGGAACGAATGGCCATTTTAAAAATGTGAAAGGAATTATAAGAAATATGTACATTGTTGACAAGATATTGGGAATGGACTTCCTTATGGAAATGTTGATTGCGCTAGTCGTAAATTTAATATGGCGAGTCTTATGATCACTGCAGAAAGCGTAATGATTCTCTTGAATGCTCAGGTGCATAAAGGTTAGATGGAAGGAGAGACTTTTCATTCTCAATCTTGCCTTAATATAGTTATATATATATATATATATATATATATACAAAAATTGAACCTGCTGCCACAAGCAGGTTTAATTTTTGCTACTAATCTGAGCCATTTCAGGCAAAAATAAATATCAGGGAAGAAATTGCTTCCAATGGTTCAACCTTAGAAGTATTTCTCATTAATAACCTTCAATTTATGTGGCAAGGTGAGTAAAGTTTGTTTACCTTCTCTACAACATTTGGTGTTATGCAAAATTCAGTTGAAAGAACTCAAATAGCATTCAAAATTCATAAGGCATTAAGAATACATTTCTATTCTTGAAGTTATTCCTTCCCAATGGTTTTTATTATAAAAATATACCTCACTTTACATATCAATTCATTCCAAATTGTAATCCCTAAAGTAGGGTATAATTATCTATAAATGAATAGGCTTGAAATGGCAATATGTAAAAGTAAAATTTCTTTTAAATGGAGTCAAATAAACCTCTCATATTAATAGGAGAAATGGGGAGAGTAAAATAAACAGGGAAAATTAGGAATGGAATAATGATGGAATGTTTCATTATTAAGGAGGGAATAGTTAAACAACCAAATAAAAGAAAAATTGCACCAAAGCCTCTGTTGTTTTGAAAGGAGAGGCTTTGGGGAAGCAATGATGTCTCCTCTTCTGTTAGTTTTCCTATTCTTTCAGCTGGATTGCTGTCTTTATTCTCTTACTGCCAAATATTTAATGGTTGATAGAATAAATATAAAATTTCTAATATTTCTAATTTCAAAGAAACCTTTGGAAAGCCTGTAGAATGTAAATGTTTAAATTCAAAGATTTCAATTGCTCCTTTAATACAGTAAAAAGACAAAAAAGCTTCTAAAACCTAATCAAAGATCTGGTGTAATTTAATAATCATTCTTTTAATTTTATTTATTTTTCTTTAATACAATTCATCATTTTTAATTCTTCCTTGTCAATGATAAGCATTTTTTTGATTTAATTATTGAAGGTTTTAAAAAAATGCGATAAAAATATAATAGTATGCCATGCAAGATCATTAGAGAGTATTATGCTCAATTTACACGATTTCTATGCTTGCTGTAAACTTCAATGCCTGTACTTAGTGGATGTTAAGATAATTTTCAAAATTTCTCTCATTATCAGGATCATATTGAAATAACTATGCAAATGCCTCGAAAACTTTTTAATTGCACGACCAGTTTCAAGCTGACTGCTTATCTTCAGGAACAAAATACAAATGTAATAAATTTGCATAGTTATTTCAATATGATTCCGATTACCGAATTCCACCAAATCAAGGCTACTTTCATGAATTTATTCTTTCATTATCATTTCATTGAGCTTTTACCAAGCCTTTTCTTTTTTTTTTTGCTACCTCTTGTTTGTCTAAATCTAAATATCTAAAATGTAAAAAAATATGGTGCACATTTTGGGTCTTTCTTTGTCTAAAAAATTAGCATTAGAAGTGATGGCACAATATATTTGGACGCAATACTCCTCTTTCATATGTAGGGCATGACTAGCCTCAGTTGCTCATCATATCATTAGCATGAACATAAATGGTTTGGGGCCAATATCTTTAATGGATATTTAGTTATTGACTTTTCCGAGAGTGGAACACGCATTGTATTAAATGAGGGGTATGAATAAACCTCTTTGGGGCATTAGGAGTAAAATAAAATTCTTCTTTCAGCTTTACTGGGAAGATGATTTGAACTCGTATAACAAAGCAAACATCCTAAAATGTAGAAGCTAATTATTTACAACTCTATTATTTAAATATGTTAAAAAATGCAAGTGAATTAAATTTTCCTCCATTAATCGTTCTTGCGGTTTTACTTGAATTGATTACAGAAACAAATTTGGAACTTTTTCCCCACTGTCAGCTCCTTCCATTGCGTAATTTGCACATGGGAGGATTTCGAAAGAAAATTTCCTCGGCCTGAGAGTTTGTTTCATGTACAAAGTCGTTATAAAAACTATCAGTTGTAAAAGGATTTGAGAAGTGCCTAAGCATATATCCTTAGGTAAACTTCTTCAAACCCTGCTTGCCCACAAAAAGAAAGGCTCTGCCTGGGGACGGTCAGCTACCCAAGCCAAATCTTCATGAAAAAGTAGAAATGCACGACAAGTGAACAAAATATAAAGAATAAGTTCTGCCTTACACTTTCGTAGAAATTCTGCAAAGATGGTACAAAAAATTGCATTATTCATGGTGAAGTACAATGTTTATAGATATTGTGTATATACTTTAAAATTAATTAAATATCACTATAAAGTTATAAGATCATATATGAACTACATAAACCTTATGAAACATAGAAACAAGCAGATGAGGAACAACTTATGAGAAAACACTACCCTCGACTGATATTGTTGGCGGATACAATCAACGTCGTCAAAATGGTGAGAAAGAATCTTTGTAACAAAACTAAATTCAAAATCTGATAGGATTATTCTTAGAGGAAGTCTTCAAAAAAAAATGTTGTACAGAAAAACTAGATTTTTAAGAAATGAGCATTATTTCTGACAAAATACATACATATTTTACGGATGTTGTCTAAAAACTTTGAAATTTATGAAATAATTCATTTAAAAATCAACATAGTTGTAATATCATTAATACAAATGTATGTATTTTAAAATAAATATTAAATACACTATAAATATCAAACAATATCCTGTTAAAACGATGATGATGAAAAATTAAGGTAATATGCTCTGAAAATCTTTTTTTATGTAGCCCTAAGGTTGCAGAATACTAGATAAGCAATGGAAATATTAATAATAAATTTAAAAGAAATTGTGAAAAATTTTTACATATATGGTAGAAGCTACAAAAGATATATCTCCAGCTGCTTAAAAGGAGGAATTTGGAAGACTAAGGGAAAATGTATTTTATCTTGAAATAACATTCTGGAGTGTATGATACACCCTATGCAAAGTTAGTTTTTAAGTATTCTTGGTTCTCTATATAATTCTCTACCTTATTTACTCCATAAAACCTTGTGATGCAATTCATCTTATCAACATTATGATATTCCGCAAAACTGAAAAATGGATAGTATTGTTAGTTTAATGTACTCATTTATAAATCATATAATTTGAATTTTCTGTTTTATGAGATTTAAATTCTATGAAAAAATAGTTAAACTTACTTCTTATACCTTATAGGAAAGATCTTTGGCCATCAATCAGACACCATCTTGTCGGTGAAAATCAGTATCCAGCTTGGTTATTGCTCTGCACAATGTCAGAACACACTGACCTACCTGACCCATCCTCTATCAAGGATCATTTTTTGAAATTCTGTCAGGTTGGTATCATTTAACACTTATCCTTTCCAGAAAGGTTATTTAAACAAGTGAGAAATATTCATACTTAGAAAAGTTACTTTTTAATTACATATAAAACTTCAATAAAAATGCTGGGAGCAGAGGATACAACATATGTAGTACATATATCATATTGAATATACCGGCCTTGGTGGCAGATTGGTTAGCCTCTAGCTATGCTATCTCTCTGACCTCAAGGTAGGTTCGAATTCTGGCTTATTGGATTTTTTGATCAGGGAATGGTTGTGTGTGTTAGTATTGTTGTTGTTGCCTTGGTGAAGCATCTCCTGGCAAGTTCAGGAGAGTAAGCTTAGCCAGATAGTGGAAACAGCTGCTCCAAGGCAAAAAAAAGCATAAGCAACAAATCAGGCTCATATCTCAATAATCAAAGTGTCTCAGGATGAAGTAGAGGTGCATTTGAGATTATGAGAAATTTCATATTTTGTCTTATACTTCCTTACCAAATTTAAAATGGTAAAAGTAAGCCACTTTTGTCTTATGTACTACCTTGTGTCGTTATCTATTACTCATTTAAAATCTTAGGCAAGTTAAGTTTGGTTGATAACAACACTGGATTGTGATATCTATATTCTGGAATTCAGAGTGGAGAAACTTAACCTTTATTAGTAACAAACATGATTCAATATGTATTCAAGAACATTTTAATGATTAGTGTAAATAAAAGTTAAAGTTCTAGCACTATATTCTAACTTAAGACTGTTCTGTGGTGAGATCTGGGAGGGAGAAGTAAGTTATGTATGATTCTGTAAAGTAAATAAGGAGGAAACTGATCAGTTTCTTTTGAATCCAGGTTTAGAATCTTATCCATAGTTTTTATGCTTTACTGATATGTATTGCTTGTTATTTATAACATTCACATTCATTGATTTTCATGTTTCACTGATAATGTAAAAATTAATTTTACAATTTACAAAAGTATTAATTGGTATAGAAATCATCAGGTTATATTGTACATTTCTTTAAATTATGCAAGTGTTTCTACTTTAAAAACTATATTGTACGAGTAAAATGTTGCTTGCATACTGCAAGCAGATCGGCAATACTAATTTCATACCGGCATCATAGTGGGACGGTCCTCAAAAGAAAAAAAAAAAGGATTTAATTTTTTCTTAAAATTCGCTGACATTTCATCGTCTGGCATCGAACCTGGGTCTTACTGGTAAACCTACTATGAAACACAATAGAAGATCACCATCTCTAACTATGTGTGAAAATTCAAGCAGAAATATTGGCTACAACAGCCTCAAAAGACGTTCAAATTTTCACGAATGTAAATGGCTCTCGGGACTCGAACCAAGGACGATCTTGGAAATCTAAAACATGTTTTCTGAATGTTATTTATGATCTCTATCTATCTGCCAAATTTCAAGTTTCTATATAATTGGGAAAGGTTTCAAAATAATTCCTAAAAATCGGATTAACTTCTGATTTCAGAGACACCTGGTGTCGAACCCAGAAAATATTGTAAGCCGTGAATCCACAGTTTGATTTGTAAGGACTTGCTCTTATATAATGCAAAGTTTGAAGTCGATAGCATGCCGGGATGTACCTAAATTTATTTTCCGTTATCTCCGTAAGAAATGCATTGAGAAGTGCAAATGGCCCTCTGGGATCGAACCAAGGACCATCAGCGAACGTGTAAAATTTGATTATGAAATATATTCATTATATCTATCCACGTGCCGAGTTTCAAGTATCCATGTTATCGGGAAATGATCCAAAAAAATCTTCAAAATCGCTGCAATGCATTTTAAACGGCCGATTTTTGCCCCGACCTAGCATCGAACCATGGACCATATTCGTAGATGTCTTTTTGATTTTCGTTGGATATCCACGGCTTTTAGCGATCTATTGAATTTCATCTCTCTGCTTTTCCGGGAAGTGCCTCAAAAAAATATTTCGAAAATCCCCGCCATGTATTCTTATGGGGAAAATCGCGACTTTGGGGCCTTCTGGAATCGAACCCATGACACTGAGGTTCAAAGTCAGCTTTTTCCTGGAGGTTACACGTTATGGCCAATGTGTCGTAAAAATTTCAAGGCAGTGGCACTTGTGGAACATGGTTAGAATTTTGATCCCCAGTGAGTGAGTGAGTGAATGAGTGTATATCTAGATATATCCGGAGAAGCGTCTATATATAATAGATATTAAAACTTCATTTATTTCAGGCTACAACAGAATTTGGTGCTTTAGAAGAATGTACGTATATCCTTATGTTAAAAGTACTGGGACGTGTATCAATTGACCTGAATGCAGATATGGCCAAAGAACTGGAGACTTACCTTTTAAATAAGATATCTGAATTCTCTTTGCCATTTTCTGCCATTCGCCCAGCAGTTGATGCCTTGTATCTGATATCGAGGCAGGTTGAAGGAATGCCACCCTCAGAATCAAGTGGTTTTGTTCCTGTTTGGGGTGTCCCACTTATTCATGTAAGTTTGGCTCATAGAAACCGTCTCTTTTTGTACCTCTGTGCATTTTGGAGGGAAACTTGAAAAATGAAAATAATATCTCTAAAATCGTGAATAACCACAGGCACATAAGTTTTGAAGTTTATTCAATATCCTGAAAAGGAATTAAAATATCTTTAATATCAAACCAAATTAATTAGTATACTTAACTTTTATAGATACAAGAAATAATCTTCCAATATATAATCATATTTTCCTTTATTTCTGATTTCCTCATCTCTTAATTATCTATGGTGTAATTTGATAGCAAATCAAAATAACATACTACTCTTCGGTTGGAATTTCTTATTTACCCAATAGATAGCTTTGTAAAATCCACAGAGGTTGCCGAGTTGTTGTAGAAATTGTGCTTCATAAGGAAGGACAAGAGATCTGAGACCGGTTTTGGCTGCAAGTTCATCTGTAAGAGATTAGATGATGGCTTGTAGTCGAAACCGGTAATCTCCAAATTAACTTCTTGTGGAAAAGTATACATCTCTTGTCCTTCATTAAAGGTAGCTTTGGTTTTCACATAAGTTATGACATACCTCTGTTAAGCAATAAGCTTATCAACGTAATTACTAAGAAGGCATAGAGCTAGGGAAGCTTGAGAGCTTTAAAGAGAAAAGCCATTTCTTCATCGTCATCCTTCTACACCTACCAGTGCTTGCTTTAAAATCACGTCATGGAATCTTACATTCTCTTGATATTTCTAAAGCTTTATCATTATTTCTTCTTTACTGATAGGAAAGCCTTCCCTTTCCTTTTCCATCACAAAATCATAAATAAGATTTTGGAGGTCCTTGAATATCCACTTTGAAGGCCCTCTGAATGCCTTCCTGGTTAAATTAGCATTGAACATTTAAAATCAAATGTGGTAACTTCAATGGATTCCTTTCCTTAATTTGGGATTTGGAGAAACCCTTTTTCTCAACATGATTTATATTCTTTACTCTACTCGTCAATCTATTTGAGACAACACATACTTGAAGTTGGTACAATTTAGCATATATTTAGTTTTCCTATGTATTAGTGCAATGTGATATCATAACATAAATTCCCAGTTCATTTACAATATAGTGATTATAATTAGATGCGCTTAAGTTAGTACAACCTTAAACCCTGATTCTGAGGAAATGTGTATCTAATATTTTTTGATGAATTACAGAGTTGTGAGCAGTTCATCTCTTCGGCTTTTCATGGAAGACCAGGAAACCCAGTGGCTGGCAATGAAAATCAAAGAAGGAAAAAGTATCAATGTACAGCCTCAGTTGATGAAGAAGCTTTGGCAAAATACATGCTAACCTTTGCTGATGTATCACTTATATGCCCAGGAGTTGTCAAGAAAACAACCATTGCCACCATACAAACCATTCTGTTTCCAAAAAATTCTTCTAAAAAGGGTATGTAATTCATTAACTTTCTTAACCCTTTCTATTCCAGCTGCTGCTGTGCTAGCAGTCATACCAAATTCAGAATGCCACTTGTGTTAGTGAGCCACAGCCATTTAGAATACTTCATTAAATTACCAGCATTCGTCTCCTTTATGTCTGTTGTTTGATACCTCATGACATATTTTTCATGAGGTTGTTATGTCATTTTGAAAATTACAATATTTTTGCAAAATTTATTGACAGTAAAAGTGTTAAGCATAATTGTTTTCATGCTTTTAAACGATATATTATCTCCTGGTAATAATCAGGTTTTATGCTAGGTATTTTTTTATTTCTTTTTCTAACTATGGATTTTGAAGTTGGGAAAGATATTTTCTGATATTTTAAAAAGAAATAACCAAAATTCTGAAGCTTCTGAACACTACTTCCTTTATCCTTCAGAGCATCTCAAGACTTCCTGTATTTTCTTTTATAAATATTCAAACTTAATGAAAAAATCTATTTAATTTGTTACAGAAATCTAAACTTAATGGATTTCCCCAGTAAGAATAAAAATGTGTGGTGTTAAATTACTCATGGTATTAATGAATGATTAATACCATTAATTACTTTTGATAATATTACACAGAATTTTGCTCAGCTTTTTTCTATGAATCCAATGTATATATCTTTTCCAATAAGTCTATCTTGGGAAATTTTCCTTTCTCAAATAATTTTCATGATTAAGTTATGCATAGTCTTGTTAAAGAGGAAAGCATTAATTTTTTAAAGATGGAATACTCTTAGTGACAATTTAATCTAAAATATTGATGTTGCTACTTGTCATTATATGTTTAAATGTGTAATGAGTAAAATAGTTTGTTTTCACCACTTTTGTTCAGTATTGAAAATATTGAAATCATCTGTGTATAAAAAGAAGGATGAAGCTCTCAGAATGTTCTAATAATTTTAATAACCTTTATGGTGAAATTGTTTTTAATAATGAATTTCTTTGACTGTGTAATTTGTAGATCATCACATAAAAACTTCTCCAAAATTGTGCTCAGTCACTGTTGTGGTTTTGGGGAAGATGTGTCTCCAAGATGCTCGCTTGGCTGCCAGGATTGTTCCATCTTTGGGCTCACTTCTGCAGAAGCCTCCTCTTCCAAATCCTCCCCCATCAGATAAAGCTTGGGCACCACTGCGTAATAATGTCATGTGTGCCTTGTCAGACATGTGCCGCAGGTATGTTATAAATGTTCTTCTCAGTTGTTCATCACTACATGTAATCTATTCTTTGTCTGGTGCTGTTAAATCCATTTGTAGTATTAGTTTCTAAAAGTTGAATCTTGGTGTTAGATTATGGATGGAAGTAGTAATAGTAATCTAGTTAAGCAAGATATTTTATATGTGAAGTTTCCAAATAACACTGCTTTACTGTTAACAAGAATACATTGTTGAGCATGAGGTACAAAAAAGTTGGCAACCTCTCCAGTGAAATATCAACAAATATTTTTTCCAAATATTACTGAATACATTGTCATTTATGTCATGGATCACAATTTAGTTTAATTTATTGCACATGTTAATGTACTTAGTAAAGTAGTACTTGTGAAATCCTCTCAAAAATTATGAAACTTAAATAATTAAAAATGTTTATCTAACACTGCAAAACATCTGATCCTCCTAAGCCAGAAATCATGAATAAGCAGGTCTATAAAAATGTAACATTTTACCATAGAGTAATTATACTAGAGGGCTTGTGTCAATGCATCCAAGTGTTATGCTTTTTGGCCCAATTTTTGAGGCAACCAACTGTTAGTGCTGCTCCTTCCACTTCCAACCAGGCCAGGCATTTAAATTAGAGGCATGAGCTATGGTCCAGCCTTTTAAGACAGTTAATAGAAATTCACATGTCTATGTCTAACTAAGAGTACTACAAGCCGTCCTTTGGAGTGTGGAAAGGGGTGCAAGCATCATGAATCCACTTCCCCAACCAGTTACTTTCGCATATTGTTCACAGAATGCATTAATTCTTGAGTTGATTCATTCTACAATCTATTTTCCTGATCTTTCTTGCAGTATCAGTACTGCCAATATAACAAGGGAGTCACATTATATCCCCTACATCTTTTGAGAATGTACTTTATGAGAACGTATTTAGTAAATTTATCCTTTGGATTAATCTTCTACCTTCATAAGATTCTCATCCCATGTCCTTAAGCATCTGATTAACACTCACTGATTTTGATAAAGTCTCACTTGTGTGGCTGTATCTGTCTCATGAACAAGGAAGGGTCCCATACGCTACATGCATACTCAAGTTGACACCTAAGTAAGATCGTTCAAAAACTTGGAATCTATTGTTTTCTGTTTAAATTTATTAGCACAATGTTTGGTAACAAAGTACAAAGAATTTATAAACCCAAAGCTTGCGAGAGAGACTTGCTAGTTGGGATTTTTTAAATGAATCTTCTTCCACACTCACGTTATCCTATGATTTGCTGCCATAATGCTTATGCTGCTCTATTAGTTGATTGTCTGTCAGCAAAACACAAATGTCTGTTTCCACGTCTGCCGCTATGAAATCATCAAATGAGTAGTTAATGTCCAATATGCTTTTCCCTGATCATCCCACAAAATTATTTTCTGTATTACTTTTAAAACCAGTCTATTTCCTGCCGATTTCAGATTTATTTGCAGTTTCCCTTTTGCACAACTGCGCTATTTCAAATTTCTTTGCTAAATCTAAAGCCTTTCTTTTGCCCTCTATCACAGAATTGCCACGCTAGACCCTCAAATATTAGTAAGCTCTCCAGAACAGACTCATGTCTAATGATTGACTGATGAAAGTGTGATCTCCAACATTTGGAATATGCACCTCTAATTTCTATCAAATTTCTTTCTGGAGATATTTTTCATTCACATGCTTCATAAGCAATGACTGTTGCAATGGAGAAGTTACCCTGAGAATTCGAATCAGCACTGCTTTTATCTCCTATATTCCCACCCATTCTGGATCAGACAGTTTGGTGCCAAGTTTTGAATGAAAACAAATCCAATGGATAATAATATCATGAGAACTAGATTATAAATTTCAGAGCTGACTAGTGGGGTTGTAGCCAAAAAAAGATATGAGCGAATAAGATGTATGGAGGGACAAAGGGAAGAGTGAAACCTCTGAGAAGTCTCTAATCAAAGCTCTCTGAAGCATTTTTGCCAAGGAAGGGCGAGGCGAATTGTGAGAAACAAATGTCAGAATTAGCTGGTCTTTTTAAAGATAATGCTCCTCAGATTACCGTTTGCTTGTTGGACTCTGTCTTTCACATCAATTGACAATTCCAAGTTATGTTTCCTGCAAGTCAAACGTAGCACTCGCTATAATGATACCTCAGAAATTACCATTCCTTATGATAGATGTAATGCCCTATCCTTTTTGCTGTGAGGCGGACAATGGCCAAAAAGTCACTCGCTATAACACAACTCTCATTATATGCTTTACTCGTTATAATGGACGATAATGGAAAAATTCTGACACACCTAAATGGGTGAAAATCCCCTAAAATCCCCATTAGCTTCAAAATTGCTCATGCACTTCCTTCCAACTACAGACCCGCATTTTATACAACCCACAATATCAGAAAAATGTTAATAAATAATAAGGATGAAGTGGAACTCCTCCGTAAATTTGGTATCTATAAATTTGTTTGCAATGATTGTGGATCTATTTACATTGGTCCAACAGGACACTATTTATCTGTCAGAATTAAGGAGCACAAACAAAGTTATCTTTACAAATCGGATAAATCCCATGTCGACAAATATCTTCTGGAGGAAAACCATTTCTCTGATTTTTCCCCTCTTTTGCTCCATTCCCAACAGAAAGGCCCAAAAATGAATATCTTCGAACAACTTGAAATACTACACCATAAACACAGCAATTTTACATTAACTAATATACACCAATTATTTGTTTTGTCATCCTGCTTGTCAACAGTTTACTCTCTCCCACCTCTTTCCCTTCCTACCATTCTTCCCTCACCTCTTCCCTAAATGACTTAATTCTTTTCACTCTGATGTTGTTTGTTCCTCTTCTTCCCCCTCACTGTTCCCTTTTCCCACCTCTCCCTTCTAGTACCTCCTTACCCCCTCCCCCACTCTTCTAGTATATATACTATACGGCTCGGACGATTTCACCTGATGATGACTATGTATTAGTCGAAACCGGTCAAGTTTGTGAAATATACATTGTGGAATTTATTATAAAGAGTTTTTATTCTTACCACCACAAGTACAACTGTTTGGAACTGTCAGGGTACTGGATATTAGAGTGTGAGAGATTTGGGCACTTAAAAATAAATAAAGTTATTATAAGTTATAGATAAATTTTTGCAAGAAATAATGAGTCTGTTATTTTTATGAACATAATAATTTTATCTTTTTATAATACGAGTAAATGTAGCTTGCATACTGCAAGCAGATCGGCAATACTAATTTCACATCGGCATCATATCGGGACGGTCCTCATAAGAAAAAAAAAAGGATTGAAATTTTTCTTAAAATTCACTGAAATTTCATCGTCTGGCATCGAACCCGGGTCTTACTGGTTAACCTACTATGAAGCACAATAGAAGATCACCATCTGTAACTATGTGTGAAAATTCAAGCAGAAATATTGGCTACAACTGCCTCAAAAGACGTTCTAATTTTCACGAATGTAAATGGCTCTTTGGATTCGAATCAAGGACGATCTTGGAAATCTAAAAGATGTTTCGGAAAGTTATTTATGATTTCTACCTATATGCCGAATTTCAAATTTCTATATTATTGGGAAAGGTTTCAAAATAATTCCTAAAAATCGGATCAACTTCTGATTGCAGAGACACCTGGTGTCGAACCCAGGACATATTGTAAGCTGTGAATGCACAGTTTGATTTGTAAAGACTTGTTCTTGTATCTTGCAAAGTTTGAAGTCGATAGCATGCCGGGAAGTACCTTAATTTTGTTTCCGTTATCTCCGTAAGAAATGCATTGAGAAGTGCAAATGGTTCTCTGGGATCGAACCAAGGACCATCAGCGAACATGTAAAATTTGATTATGAAATATATTCATGATATCTATCCACGTGCCGAATTTCAAGTATCCATGTTATCGGAAAAGGATCCAATAATAATCTTCAAAATTGCCGCAATGCATTTTAAATGGCCAATTTTTGCCCCGACCTAGCATCGAACCATGGACCATATTCGGCGATGTCTTTCTGATTTACGTTGGAGTTGCACAGCTTCTAGCGATCCCTCAAATTTAAACTCTCTACTTTTCCGGGAAGTGCCTCAAAAAAAATTTCGAAAATCCCCGCCATCTATTCTTATGGAGAAAATCGCGACTTTAGGGCCTTCTGGAATCGAACCCATGACACCGAGGTTCAATGTCGGCTTTTTCCTGGAGGTTACACGTTATGGCCAATATGTCGTAAAAATTTCAAGTCAATGTCGCTTTTGGTTTAGCCTGTGAATTTGTATCCTATCTGGGTATCTGGGTATCTAAATATATATGAATGAATCCGGAGAAGCATCTATATATAATAGATAGCTGCATATATAATACACACATTGAGAAATAGGAATTCTATTTATAATTTTAATGAAATGTAAAATCTCATATGGCTCTTAGACAATATAAATCACTGTTTGTTGTCCAGTGCTCATCAGGCACACAGGCAAAATAAATAAACTGTAAATAGCCACAAATGGTTACATTGCAAAACAAAGCAGTCCTTTTCAAAGTATTCTTCAATCCAGGCTCTCTCGCAGTCTTAAAACTTCACATCTAATAATTCTCTTTCAGAGGCATATCATGTTTAATGGAAATAATGGCTGGCTGCATTTTAGCTTTAGATAAAATGTTTGCTATCATGAATACTTATGAAACCTGCAGCTATTTAGCCAGAACTGAATATATCAATCATGAGTCCTTAAATTATGAATTCATGATTATTATTTTAACAGAATAATAGAGTGGAATAGAGTTAATTTTCCAATAGAAGATGAAGTTCCTTACCTTGACTTAAAATAGCAGACTATATACACAAAAGGTTTATGCTATTAGAGATTAATAAGTTATTTATATATGAAACATTACTTAACATAGTAGAATCTTATGTCTAATGGAAGAGGTACCCTGACATACTGAATATGCCCTGGGAAAATTCCAAAATATAGAGATAATAACTTAAAATATATCATAGATGTATCAAGTAACCAGAGTTTAGTAAAAAATATCAAAGTGGAAAGTTACCTTGAAAAATGGTCTGGTCGTGCAGCTTACCAAAATCTTTTCATTTCTCACTTTAAAATGTTCAAATTATAGAATATAATAGACAAGGAAATGTAAGACGACCCTCTGTATTTCCCTCCCACATTTGGAGCCTTCACAAAAGGACAATAAATGGGGAATACTACACAAATGACCATGTGGAGGCAGCCCATGGTGGATTAAAGTATGAGCTTGGCATCATCCCACTATTTGGAGGTTAACTGATGGGCTGTGTTAAGTTCAGAATGGTCTAGATTCTCACTATACAAGTCTTTTATCTGGACATATACCTCCACAAAATCTAAGAAAAATACAGAGATGCTGATTAACAGATACTATAAATCAGAATTGTCAAAATTTGGAAACACTCAACTTTCAATGCTGAATTACAAGGAATGAAACAAAGAGATGATTCCTCAGGTACTGATAAATGCTGGTGGAGTTAAAGATGTAAAAAGTATATTCATAAGCTATTCAGATTAGGATTGTTGGAGTATACTGAAGGAAAAACAGACTTGAAAAAAAGTCTGACAGGGCCGGGAGTAATGTCAGACTTTTTTGAAGTCCATTTTTCCTTGGGAATTTTCCTGGGTGCATGCCCTTATGTGCAAAGTCACCTCAACCCTTTCCTGGTTGGAGTATGTTGCTTTTCTGAGTCAATAAAATCTTTGTCTTGCATGCTGAGGAATTACTTCATTAGTATAAATTTGTTTTTGAGTGTTTTAAGGTCTTAAAGGTTTTGAATCAATATTTTGTATGATCCAAAAATGGTTTCTCCTTTGTACCACTTTGTATGGCTGGTGCCTCCTTGAGATAGTGGCTGTGGATGATGCCACTTAGTCAGATGAAACCACACTTGCTCTTGCCTACAAATTTTCCTCAATGAGTATAAGAAAATGGTCTATCCAGATAGCTTAGTTGGTTTTAGTAGCCTGCCTGATAGAAGACGCCGTGTTTATTCCCCAATCCCATCAGACTTTTTGAGGTCCGTTTTACCTTAAGTATATTTTTTATTTGGCCCTAAACTCCAAAACAGATTTCTTAGTAAGTAGTACCAGGTTTATGCAGTAATATTTATGAAAGTCAAATTTAGTTCCATCATTCTTGAAGGAGGAGTTAACTATCTTTCTATTCATTCATTTTCAGTTTTGCCCAGTTAGTGGATCCCTTGCTTCCAAAAATGTCTGCTTGCCTGAAATCTTCAGATCCCACATTGAGAGAAAATGCACTGGTTTTACTTGTGCAGTTACTGCAAGAAGACTACCTTAAAGTGAGTCACTAAATGCAGAAATTATTTGGTTTCATTGCTTTCAGTTTTAAGTATAGTTATTGATTTGTTGTGTATAATATTTTTCAAATGTTACCTTGGTCATTTTCAACATTTGTAATAGGACATCTGTCCGTTAAATAAAGTATTATTATTATTAAAGTATTATTATTATAATATTTCAATTTCATGCATGAACAGTAGGGTGTCCCAAGATATAAGGAAAAATATTTTTCTTGCAAAATCTAATACGCATACCCTCTAATTTTTTTCTACTTGGCCCTATTAACTTACCTAATAAATATTATTTTGATTGGATTATGTTAACCCATGCTGACTCGATGCCAAACTATTTCGAGAAATTAAAATTTGTACCGTCAAGGGGAACACCAGGTAAGTGGGAAATGAATTAATGGATTTTCACGAATCTTTCAGGGTACGTTCATTCCTTGAAAATAGTGTACATGTGTCCGACCGTTTAACTCAATAGGCTTTTGTTTATAAAATATTAGTACAAATCGGTACAAATTTTCATTTCCTGAAATTGTTTGGCATTGAGTCGGCATGAGTTACCATAATCCAATCGCAATAATATTTATTTGGTAAGTTAATAAGGCTAAGTAGAAAATAAATTAGAGGATATGGGTTTGAAAAAAATGACTTCAATTTTTTTGGGACATCCTAATGTGCAGTTATGCTGTTGTTTGCATTTCTGATGTGTTATTGTAGAAAAATAAGCAACTCAAAATTTGCCCATTGCCTTATATTTTATGAGAATAATAAAATAATATTTTATTTGTAAAAAGACATCCATCTTATGTACTGCATCATACCATTTGAATACCGGATTCAACATCTTTGCATTTTATGTATGTTTTTTGAGGCCCAAATTCATTCCATTTTAAAATAACATAAACATTATCTTTATTTCATGGTCCTATATTCTTGAGTTTCTCTGCATTCAACATCCTTAAACTTAGGTCCTCACAAGCATTTTTGAGTTTATAAACTAAAATATTGTAGAATTTCATGTTGTATGTGTTGTGATTAGCTTTAATGATGCATGGTTCTCATTTTGTTGTTATTTATAACAGAAATTAAGAGTGGAGAATATAATATTCCAGGAGGTTAAATATTAACGTGTTTTCCTACATGTATAGTCTTTACATATTTCAGTAAAAGCATTAAAAAAAAACAAAATAGTGTGCAAAATTTACATTTGTAATTCCCTTATAGACTACATTAGGTATTTAACTATCTTTTTGTAAACAAATTGCTCTTATTGTATTTCAAAATTTTCCATCTATCTTATCACAGGGAAGATTATCCCAAATTTTTCTGAGGTTTAATTTTGAAAATCAACCACTTTTATTTAATTTTATTTGAATTAACGTAGTAACTGTAGATTGATTGCATATAAGAAAGGTATAGAATGGAACTTAGATTTATGATAAATGGGCTTTCAAGTTCAGCTGTGGGGAAGATAAGTAGCTATATCCATAGTACCTTCTATTGAATTCTAAAAATTTGTATTATTCTATATGAAGGACCCTGCATCATAATTCTATAGGAAATCTGAGAGCAAAAATAACAACGGAATTGGCCTAGCTATTAATTTTTTACAGCCTTTTTATGAGTGTACCAGTCTTAAGTGATGTTATGCTCTATTTTTGTTTGAACAATTTTATTAGCCTCTGATACAGCATACAATTCCCATGTATTACCTTCATTCAGCTGATATGTTTAAAATATTTCATTAACCCTTGGCTGTAACTTCCAATAGGTTATGTGATTGTATTTTTAAAAGGAAATCACTTCCTTTCATTATAATCTTTTGAGATGTTTAAATGGAGTAATATATATTTCAGTTTCATTCTCACTCAAATAAAGTAGTTAGTCATTTATTTAATCCTAATAATGAAATAAATAAATTGTGTATAGGTGCGACGTGGGGCACTTCTGTTTGATCTCCTTACTGCCCTAAATGATCAAGAAATTTCTGTGAGTCAACTTGCATCTTATTACTTGGGGAGGTGCCTTGTCCACAGCCAACCCAGCATTATGTACCAAAATATTTTACCTGCACTGTTTCATTACAATAATTATCAGGTATGTAAATATTTGTTGTCCTTATGTTTGAAATAATACTTATATATTAGTAATTCCATATCAGTACCTGCTATAGTGCTTCAGAATTACCGTATATACTGGTGTATAAGTCGACCTTTGAAGCCTAAAAAATCTCTCAAAAACCAGGGGTTGACTTGTGAACCCTGAACATATGTAAAATTTAACTCTTTACAACCGAGGGGTAAATAAGTGAAACTGCCTGCTTAACACTTGTACACAAACTCTCGCAACTCACCAAAATATTTCTTACTGAAACTAATTTTTAGCAAGTCTAATTAACAAAGATATCAATTAAAACAAATTTCATCAAATGTTTTGATATTACCATGCTATATTACCATTATTTCTGTAATAAAGTTTTAATACCATTGTGTTTCTGTTTTGTAGTGCATTTTTATTTGTGTAGCCTGAGTGATACCAACAAAATAAACTTGTGTAATAGTTAAGCAGAGGCAAAAATTTGACATGGCAGCTGAAAGAAACAATTCTAGCATCTTTATCTTATGCAGCAAATATTCCTTCAGCTATCGTATATTTATGGATACTGTAGCTTTTCTCCCCATAAAATAAAGCTGGGGAAGTGGTGCTGCCTAGTACCTAGTTTTTGAGTCGACTTATACGCTGAACATATGCTAAGACCTGAATTTCACCTCAAAAGTCTAGGGGTCGACTTATATGCCAGTTCGTTTTATACATTGGCATATATGGGACTTAATTTGTAGCTGTATCATTTTGTAGTTTTATTTTGCTGAGTTACTTGGTATTTTCATGCATATTATTCATAGAAATCAAAATCCATAAATAATATGTTTTTTTTAAGATTTAAGCTTTCATTTTGAAATCTTTCAATTAAATTTTTGTCGTTGATGGCGTGGATGGAAATGCTTAAAGAAATAAGTAAGTCATTCAAAAACCTTCCAGGAAAGGACATATCTAAATGAAATTACCAGGAAGGGAAAGGGATTATCATCCACTGAAAGCTATTTTCACTTTTCACACTGTTTTTCTATAGGAACCTTGCAGCAGTGCTCTAAGAAAGTTCATATGCTATTTTTTATTTAAATAAAAACATGAATTCCTCATTACCTTTCGTGTACACTCCATCAGTGGGATGAAGCAAGAAGTATTGCTTCGATTCTGACTAAGGTCATAAAGGTTGTGTTTCCTAGAGAGACCCTAGCAAATTAAATGTTGGCATATTTTTATCTGTACATGAGGCATTTGACGAGTCTGTGACTTTGACACACAATTGTGCTTGAATCGTTTGTTTAATCTTGTTTCTAATGTCTTTTTTTTATGCTCTCATAAATATGGTATGAATTGTTTGTTAAAACAATCCAAACCATAAAAGAATCCAAAGGCAAAGAAGTGTGAGTTTTTTCACAGAAATGTAGAAAGTGATATCTGAATATTCAAGAGCCTTACCTCTTGCACGAGGAAACTATTGAACCATTGGAAGAAGAGATGAAAAAGTTAACGTGAAAACTCTGCCAAGTTGTATAGTATGTGGTTCACGAGTGGTTTTCTAAATTTTGTTATGGTTGTATTAGTACAAATAATGCCAAGGATCTAGGATGTCTAGTGGAGGTCACAATGTCTGAATAGATGGTCATCAGAATGCGTTGTAAAGTAATATCCGTTATATCTTTTATAAGGTGTTGTACTTCCACCTAGTAAAGTTATAAGGAACAGCTTAGACTTTAAACATATCAATTGAATGAGTATTTTATATCTTGCACTAGCATTAGGGTCCAAAAAAGCTGTGTGCAAGATGGGTTTTTCAATTTCTCACAGTTGAGGAAAAGCAGAATCATGTGATAATTTCCCAGTTGTGAATTGGAATGCTCTACTGCAATCACTGTCTGTTTCTGATCATGGATGAAACAAACTGCTATTTATCGGAGCTCAATGTACAGCTAACAGCAAAAAAAAGTTACCACCCCTGACCCACCAAGAAATTCTAAGTCCAAAATTCGGGCCGGCGAGCCTTTCTCTCGAAAAGGGAGGGAGAGAAAAGAAAGATGGAGAACATGGTACGTTACGCTAGCTCGGCTCTCGCGTTTGGATGGTGAATTTTCGTTATTTATATAATGATCATTTACTACTATCCATTATCTGCCGCAACATTTGATGTGTTAACGCGTACTATCTAATTTGACGACGATCAACTGGAAGATAACTAAAGAAATGAATCGAATTGAATGCAGCATTCAAAGTCACTCTCACTTTAATTTTCGATAACAGATTATTAAATAATTTCCAAAACAATACAAATGAATTTAACTGAATACAACATTCGGTATCAAATTAACTCACATTTCGTTTTTCGAAAATCGATCGTATAAATCACTTCCAACGATTGATTATGCTCATCAATGTGAACGAAACCAGCAACTATTCTCTTCTTCTTAATTTCAAATAGGCCAAAAAGCAGGATCTCGGATTCAAAAATGGAATTTGTCGTCAGGGGGACCGGCTGTTTATACTCACAAAACTTTTCGTGTATTCCGTAAAATATCTCAAAAATTCAATTCGGAAACAACAATAAACGACCAAAATAAGGTTTTCTATTCATTTACTCTGCTATTGGTTCTTGTCTCAATCTCGAATGACTATTATTTTTAATTTAATTTTGCAAAAGAAATGAAGCATGCAGAGACAAAAATGAACTTTACGTGCATTTCTCACGGAAATGCTTTGACTCGTCTGGGATCGAAGCAAGGACGAAGTGTCACCATTTTTTACAATATAAACACTTTCGTATATATATATATATTTGAATGCAATGTTCTGTAAAAAATTCAAGTCAATCGACCGAGTGGTTTTCGAGTTTTGCGGGCACAAACATACGCAGGCTGAATTTTAATATATAAGATATGTGCATGATTCGGTAGATCACTGTAATTTGATTGCTTTTAGACACCTTTTGTTTAACTTTCCCAATTGAAAATCTTTCTATTATCAAGAGAAATAAGTAAGGAATAAACACAAGGAAATAAAAGTGCCAAAACTTCCACACAGAAAGTCGTATAACTTTGACAAAATTATTTATTTCTTTGTGTTTAGTTACCTATGGAGTTCCTCAAAGTTAAAGCTCATTCGATTGATTTAAATAACGAATATTCTTTTCTAGATTACCATTTCCCCTTACTCTCGTGACTACTATAGATTGTATAATCCATTGATTTGTAAAATTAAATTATCCTGATAACAACACTGTAGAAAATTCACACAATTAGCTTCGACGCTTACTATCACTATCTTCAATATTTACATAAATACGCGATCCTCCATATGGCATGTGCCTGGAGAAAAGAAGGGAACAAAAATGTTACCTGCCCTTGAAAGGGTAGAATACCGGGAAAACTGTTAAACAGGACAAAACGAAATAGGTGGGGGAGAAGGGCAAGATAATCCTTTTGTTACCAAACGGGAATGGAAAGGAAAAACTTTCTCGTTTTCTCGGAGAGAGTATTTGGGTTGCAATTTGCTTGATTCATTTTGATGTTATCTAAAATAATGTGTTCGCTAGCCTTCTCTGATATATGTTTAATTTTTAGCTCGCAATTAGAAGAATGACTCGAAGAAATAAATCTCTCATAAAGTGGGACTGCAGAGCAACAGATTAGAAATATTGTATGTTCTTCGGCCTAAAACTTACGAGATCTCACTGTTTATCTGATGTGGATTAAATGAAAATAATAATAAATAGCTTGATGAAACCACTGTCCTAAAAATTGGATCCATGGATTCCTTATCGTTTCAAAGTAATGGCTTCCAGTAAATACTGTAGTAAATGGCCAGCGGTAGACGTCCTTTTGGTAAAATTCTCGAAATTTTATTTCTCAAAAGTTACTCCTCTCGTATTTTTAGCTATTTATTGATCAACGAATCACCTCCGAAGAGTATTACAATTTGTTTATTTCAAAGTTCTCAGTATTTTAAGAAAACCATCTTTTAATTATCAGTTATTGAAAATGATAAGACCGCTATCCGTAGATCTGTTACTTTTGCATGACAATGGGTTAATCGAGGTCTAACCAAACCTAAGACTTGGCTAGAGGTATGAGTTTTTAGTACTCGACACAGAATGGGCAAGTTATTGCGTGTGTGTTACAGTAATGACGATTATAATTGAGTTTAAATACGTATTTAAATGACATCCTTATTTTTTATTTTATAAACCAGGTGAGATATACTAGCAAATTTTATAAGTGAATCAAGATGAGTTTAACGTTTTGGCTATCATCAACACTGAGAGAAAAAATATATTCACTTGCTTTTGGTGTTTTTTATATTAATTTAAAAGGTTCTTAAAATCTACGAAACTAATAACTGTGTCTATCTTTTAATGGAATAAAAGAATTGAAAACCCTATACATCCAATGATAGTAATAAAAAAGAACCAAAGGAACGCTAGTTTACGCAAATAGCTATCTCTTAAATTTTCCCGTTTTGTTGTTGATTAATTTGTAAGGATGTCCCAAAGGTTTATGAAAAACATTGGTTAGAAGAAATAGCGAAAAAGGCCTGAAAAGTTGAATGTAAATATTGAGAACGTAATATTGGAATTGGCATTTTACGAAGCTTAAGTTTCTACGGGAGTGATCTTTCTATGGTTAATATATGTTTAATTCTATTGCTGAAAGCAGAGACGGTCCGAGACATGGGCAGTCTGGGAGACCGTTCCCAGTGTTTGTGTGCTCTTCTCAGATCCCTTGAAGATTCTCAATGATAAAATTATACGCGTAGCTTACGGAATTTTAACGATTACACCCGGTCACAATATTTAGTTAAACTTTCTTTTATCCATTAAGTGGAACTAGTTCTAAACGTCTGCCTGCCCAGAATATCAATAATCTTCAGATTACCCCTTCCCGATGATTGTAATCAATTTCCTTCGCAATGGATGCAGCTTTCTTTGGTTCAAGTTCTCTGAATAATTTCCTTATAGTCAAATTGATTGAAGAAGCCGTTACTTTGTGAAATAGCGTTATATAAGAAATTTTGAATCTTTGTCCTTAGTAATTTCCGCCATTTCTTATAGTCGTTGAGCAATGACTATATTTTTACGGAAATTACATTTAGTAAAACTACTAAATCAGGCGTAATCAATTTGAGTTGCCCTTACATCGGTAACAGCCGTTTAATAATTAGAATTTAGGCTTCGTATTTTACCTTTCCTTTTTTTAATGATAGGCCAGTTAAGTCCATCAGCCATTATCAGATACAGCACTAGAAATACTGACATCTCATACTTATTACCCATAATTACTCTTAAATAAGATGGGTAAAGCTTCCCTTCTGGGGAAATATTTCTTATTGTCAGGAGAATCTATTACTGCTGAATATTAATGCTGGTTTCATGGGCCTCGCCTATTCTTCCTTAAAACTTTTTGGTTTAAAGATAAGGAAGACATTTACGATATCTTGAAGGTGCAGAAATTTAAATGTGTGAATTCCTCGGCATTTATGATTAACTGGCGGAAGCTCTAATTATATGCATGAATGTATGCAAATTGTATGCATATTTTTATATGCCTACGTGATTATATCCTACTAATTTTCGAAGCAAAATAAATTTACAGTGATAATAAATAATTTCGACTATGATAGGTCTATTGTTAATGGTTTATGAATTTTGGATGTAAATGAACGATTTAGAAGTAAGTTCACATAACACCAAATGCAGTAGGTAAGGAAAATGAAACTTGAACACTGCCACAAAAATCGGAACTTTTTCGAATGGTTGATCTCATTTACATTCTCTCTGGCTGAACCATTGAAAAAGTATTTTTCCGGTCACCTTCTAACCTGCATTATTTTCTCTTAAAATGGCTTACATCGTTTTCTCAATCATGTAATTGAACCATTTTCTCAATCTTATAAACAGCCTACATCCCAGGATCTGTGCACATCACTTCTGAGCCTGTTTACCAAATTATCTTTACATTTTTAGATGTATTGCCTTAGTGTTGAAGAGAATCAGCATTCTCTTCTTAGTAAGCATAAAATTTTCCATATCCCCATTGTTTATTTTCCTATCATCGTCTCCATGCTTTATGTAAAAAATATATAAGTAATTAACTGTAACACCATTCATATTCCTTCATTGACGAACTTTTCATTATATTTCCGTCCACATCTGAGAATGGCATTTTCAAGCAATTTTCTATCTCACACAAATACCCTAAAAGATGCGTCGAATTTTAGTCGGACTGAAAACGTATCCTGTCACCACTGCATGGAAGACCCTTTTTCTTTCCTCTCTCACCCCCACGGAGAAGCCACCTTTGTTTCGTCGAGAAGGCCGGTATGAATGGCACTCATATACCGTTATGTAGACGAAAACAAGGAGAGCAGAAATAGCACCAAAGGGGACTGACCGCTGAAATCCGTAGTAGCAGATTTAAATTTATTATTCATGCATGAGTGCATTACGTGTATATTTTAAAAATGGAGTTGTTATGTCTAAAATTGTTGGCTCATACCTTTTTCCAATGTTGAAATTATTAATCGTTTTAGCATTCAAACATTTATTACGGAGAAGGTGTAAATGAAAGGAATTAAATAATTAGAAGTATATTATTCAATTCTTTTGGTGCTTGACTCGACTCTGCGCGACTAGTCCTTCTGATTTAATTATTCAAAAGAAATGTTCGCACATACAATATAAAGCGGTTTGTTAAAAGACTACAGGTTCGATAGTAGTAAGTCCTAAACGACCGGAGCCCTCGGCTGAGTATCCTTCAAGAATATAACTCTGTATAGACAATAATTATTTGATATATTCCTTAGCTGTGATTTACATGACGAAATACGCGACAACATGACCCTATTCTCAACGATAATGATTTTCGCAGCCCGATGGCGAAAAGATTATTGCGAGATTATAGCGAGGACAGATGGCCTATACTGATATCATCTCACATAAAGTATAAAGTGTGCTACTATTTAAATTATTTAAATCAAAATTCCCTGCAAATGTAAATGGCGTCCAAACAACGTGGCGACTTTCACAAATTCGTTTTCAATGAAAAATAGCAACTTATTTCCTATTTGAATTCCACTATCACATATCATTATTTTTAATAGCAGGTATTGTTTCATTATTACCCCATTTTTATTCTTATTACATTTTTTTAATTTCCCCTTCTTCCGTTGACCTAATTTACAGTAGTTCATATTCTCTTAATTATCGTATCATAATCTTTACGAAAACGATCATCCTGCGGGCATGTGGAGCATTAACTGAAATAACCAATTTCATTCTAAATCTGCATTGATGGAATATTTTATGTTAGGAGGAGATATGAGCAGCCAAAGTAATTCATGTCCAATATTTTATGAAGAAGAGCGAATTACGCTTGAGATTCAAGCCGATTTAACGAAATACGAATTTAATACTTTCATAATACAATACTGCTTCTACCGCAGCAAAAGCAATGACTTTCAGCAATTATTTATAAAATATATATCATCACAAAAGCCTTCAAAACGTGCCAGGCATAAAGAGGAAGACGAAAAGCGCGCTCAAAACAGAGAATCTGAAAGACTCGCCCTTCTCGAGTTATGCTGGTTGCATCGAAGGTGGTAACTTTTTTATGCTGCTAGCTGTACCTATTTTTTGGAAATCATTATTAAGTAAGAAAAACATTTGATAGTGTATTAAGCCAAAAGGATACTTTTTTAATAAAACATTGAGTTCTAGTTAGAAAAAATATTTTAAATTTAGGATAGGATAAAAGTCTGTGACTTATCCTTCGTCCCTCATAGGTGTCAATATTTATGAATGATTTCAAACTTGTAAATGGTAATAAATAAGAAAGTGAAATATGCATTTTCCAGAAGAAATTTAATAAACACTTTTTTTGGACTTGCAGCCATAATCCGATGATGATTTTGACCTGTATTTATTATTTGGTGTTCACCAAGTAAGGTTAAATCACACTGATTACTTCTGTAACTTGTACTCAAGGGTTAGGTTAGTTTATTAGAAGTTCTGATTTATATGTAATAATGAAAGTTATATGTTTATAGATTTTCTTTTAGTTTTTCTTAATTTTTTTTCTCATGTTATGATCCAGGGACATGAGATGTATAAAGTATACAGGGTTGAAGGAGAAGGTGCTACTGAGGAGGATTCCTTTGGAGAAGAAGAGCGTCGGAACATATTCCGCTTCATGCTTCAACATTTGAATGATGATCAGCGACAGAAAATTATTGGAAAAATTTGCTGTGAGGTGCTTGGTAAATATCTTGAAATCTCTTTTATTTTGTGGAAAATCTCATTCATATTCACTAATTACTAACTCTTTGGTGTAGCAGTCATTATGAATCAGAGATATACTAGTTTACCCTACAGTCTGTTAGATTTATCTTTGTGTCTGAGATGAAAGAGTAAGAAAAACATCTAGGGTTCAGGAGGGAATACCAGTCAGAGATAAATGGATTGAAGTGACTTATCTGTTAACTTTGAAATGCTCATTATCTTCTTATAAGTTCGATAAAAAATCAGTCTTAATCAACTTTGTTGTAACTTGTAATATATTTTTATTTTTATGAAATAATGTAGTAGTAAATATTAATTTACATTTTTATATTGGCCTCTTGTTCAACTCAAAAGTTCAATTTGACTCTTGGCTATTTAATTTACATTATTAATTAGCTAATTGAAGGAAATCTTCATCCCTTGACAAAGTTCACTTGACTTGACTGTTTGGAAAAAAAGGCAGTGAAAACTTACTTTGGCCATAAAGAAAAGACAAGGTATGTTGACTCAGATTCAAAACCACAAAGGATAAACTAACATTACCCTATAGTAGTAACACTTTGGAGGACTTCAGATTAAAATCATTGTTAATTTACTGGACTGCTAATCTCTGTACACTCTGTAAAAAGAGACAAATATTACTCTACCCATCATCTCTAGAACCAAGATGTGGTGGAATTGAAGGAGTTACAGAATAAAGAAGCGCAAGAAGAACCTGTTCCATCCTAGAGAATTAAGTAGAAAATAATGGCCTAGGTATTTTCTCTGGCAGGGAAAAGTCTCATTGTTTTAGCAAAAGGATCCCAGAATTTTTTATGTTCTGAAAGGTGTCAATAGGCCTTAGCAATGCTATTCTATACCAGTGTCTCATTTACAATGAAAAGAAGAAGTCAACATTGTCCACAATACTTCCCTTGTGGGAATTTTTTTTGGAGCAGACCTTCTACCTTGAAAAAGATGTAAGGCCCCGGTCTTAATAATAGAAAGTAGAGGGCACTTCAGCATTTTGTATGTAATATTCATTGTATCCCACATCTCCCATTTGTTCTATTCTATATATATATATTCTCACTTGCAGGCCTATTTTCAGGATTAGAGAGAAGGACACTCAAATTTTCTGTGTATGACCTCTTCTTTCCAGGTGGTGTTGTGGATGGCAAAGTTTCCCTAGAGAGAACCGAGGGATGTCATCTGCTCTCAGATGCCATTTGGGTACTGGGGTGTGATGAGATAAGACCTGCTGGCCTTAAAAGTGGTGAGGAGGATGGAGATGAAGGAGAGGGTGTTGAGCTTGCGGATATCCCAGCTCCACCAACTGAAGCAGAACCTGGACCTCCAAACAAGAGAAAGAAAAACCAGTTTCCGGTACTTAAACATCTAATTTTTGTGCGATTCACCACCATCTTGCACTCCCCACTATATGTCCTATTGAATCATCATTCCGTACATTATTTTAGTAATCTTTGAGCTTTCTTTTAATTTTTGTTGAAGTTCAAATGGAGCTTCAAAATATTTTTGCTTCCTTATCATACTAATTTTACTCAATATTTTATGTTACACAAGAAGAAAATAAATTAATTCAAATATGGTTAATTTTGAAATTAATATATTCTCTTAAAATATTGTACCCATATTTTTGTAAATCACTTGGAATTTCGATAAAACCAAAAAATATTTCTGTTTGTGATTTTAAGTTCAAGAAGATATTGTAATTCACTCCTTCTTATACTTTCTCAGTATCTTCATCCTTTTCTAAACTACTGAACTAAACACAGCGCCCATCCTCTTACAATGTGGTTGGTAGGTCATTTTGTGACTATACCAAAAACTCTGATAACTTTTTAGCAAATTTTTATCATAAAATGTGTAACATTTACTTTCCACTTGATCATACCTTATCTGTAATATGAACACTATAGTAAATGGAATCCAATAGCTTGGTTTCAACGTTGTGGTAGTTTGCCATTATCTAGACAAAATATATATGTTTAGATAATTCCTGGAAATTGATGATGATACCCAATTGAATACTTTCAGTAATGTGTGATTGAAATTTAATCTGTGGGATTTTGAAGCTTTTCTAATTCTATTTTTCTAATGTATCAAGTGTATCTATTATCAATGCAATATGTATGTAATGTGTATTTCAATGTATCAATTTCATGTGAAGTTTTTATACATGGGTGTAAGGACTTTTCTGTGTATTTTGCTGATTGCTGATTTTTATTATTTTAGGGTTTGCAGAAAGAGATGCTGGAGGTGTTGTTGCCAATTGCTGTCTCTCTCATGCAGAAGTTGGAGCAAACAAAGTCTCCTCTTCTGAGTGACCTGATGAGCTTCATGTCCACCACATTCAAGGAGTACAAAATTGATGTAAAACAGTCATCTAGTTTTTTATTTTTATTTATATTAAAAAAGGGATCATAACATTCCAGTCTGAAGATTAAATTCAATCTGTATACAATTTTACTTTTTTCTATAGATCCATTGAATAATATACCAAAACATTTATTATGATACCAGTCTTCTTCTTCTCTACCTATTCATGTACTGTGGAATTCTTTCTTTCATTTACTTCTTGATTACTACCTCAGTCATATCACCCAACAAATTTTAGTTGTTTGAATTCTGTAGCTCCTTAGCTATCCATTTTCCCTCATTGTTTGACCAGCTCATTTGACCTTTTCCTCATTCATTATTTTATTTCCTTAATCAAAAAACTCAACCAATATTATTTTTTGCACCTTCAGCTCTATATCTTCATTTTTCCATCAATACAGCTTGCCTTTCCAATCCTATGCCACTCACATCTTAGAGTCTCAAATCTTTTGATATCTCTCTTTCCTTGATATTGCAAGGCACTCCACTTAAGTATTTTCCTTATAATCTTTTTAACACCCAACATGATAAGCTCCCTTTTTTTTCATAAAAGCTTTCTCGGTTACAGCTAACCTCCCTGTACCCTAGCTAGTGTTTCTTCTTTTTCAAGGAAGAACAATACCCAAGTTAGGGGTTTAGTCCATCTACTGTGATTGTAAATTTGCATGATGAATCTAATGACTTAAGTTTTACACTGTGTATTTACTTTCCAAAATCCCATGTTTTTCCATTTAATGCATTTTTATTGGTCATTATTCTTGGACTTCTTGCTATGTATAGCTAGAAGTCCAACAAGTCCCTTTGGTAATTGTAGTACCTGCTCAAGAAGACTGTAGTTCTTTGCCCTCTGAAAAATAAGAAGTTTTTGTATTCTTAACTCACAATTTTCTTTTCTTCCAGATGGTGGACTTGGCTGCCGGTGACAAAAAGCTATTGGACTCACTCAATAAAAACATTAAGGCTGTTACATAAGCTGAAAACAAATGAATGTACTTATTTTGGTACAGTTTCTCCTGCCGAGTTAGGCTTCAGTATTATCTCTAAATGGACTTTCATTGTTGTCATTTCTATTGTTATTATTTATTCTATTTTTATTTTCACTCACTGAATTTAAAAATACTCCTCTGAAGATAAGTGTATAATAACTTTTACAATCCAACTCCAGGGTATCAGTTTCTCTGAGTCGTGTAGTTTATTTGTCAAATTATACCAGTAGCATAGAAGATCCATTTCCCTGTCATGTTGGTTTTCATTTCTTTTTGCCCTGTTGGATTCCTCCTTGTACTCACCAGTTAATTTACAGTGGACTTCGAAAATTGTGATACTTGCATAGTTAGAATGTTTATAATTTGAAACCATCTTTATTTCAAACTGTTTCCTTGGTCAATTGCATTTTGCAACCATTTGTTAAAAATTGGTCATTCAAATTTTGTTTTGGCTCATTTGAAATTTTTATGGTTAACAAAAGATTTCACAAACAAACCTCCCAAATACCAGCCAGACTACATTACAATGCAGTGTAGGTCCTTGTCCTTACCCCTCCTGTCCCTTTCATGGTAGTAATAATAATGAACAACTTTATTAAATGGCGAGATTGAGCCAGTCTCTTCTTCCATTTTAATTTTCACATACCAGTCCTGGGTACCAGCTTGTACATATTGTTTGTATTCATTCATACATCAGCTGTTGGGACACATTGATCAAGTGAGAGCTTGCAGGCTGATAATAGGTTCATACCAAATTTTCATTATTTATTTTTGTTTGGTCATTAATATAAAAGTAAACAAAACCAGATATGTACCAATATTTTGAAAAATAAATATATTTTTGTTACTGGTATAATGAAAAGTGTATTACCCTTAAACTTATTTTGTAAATTATTGAATTATTTTTTTTTGTATGTCCTTTCAGGTCCGAATTATCCAACTCCAATTTATTAATTTAAATTATCCTGATCAGGTCGAAGCAAATGAAATGCAGTACCTGTGTTTAAATTTGTGGCAATTGCTGAAGTGCCACCATTTCCTTTCCATCAAATTGTCTTGTTGTTTAATATTTTTGTTTCACACCCATGTTATCTTCCCAGAAGATCAAAAAAAACTATTTTTTAGAAGAACTCAGGGAATGTGGTGGATAATCTGTATGGATCTGTTTTATGTGAGGATATTTCTGTGGTTTCTGTTTTGGTACGCATCCTAGTTCTGTGGTAGCACCCTTAGGCCCGTTGTCCACTACAGTGAGAAATGCATAGCAAGAAATGTGTGGTGGGAAATATCCAGACAACTTGAAACTTCCTCCGGAGCATGATACGGAAAAACCACTAATGCTTAGGTGAAAACAGATTGTATGAGAAAAAAAATCCATGGTAAAGAAACTTTTACTAGACCACTATTTATTTCAGAAAAAACGACCCAGGTTTAAAATAAATTTGACGCATCTTTAATCTTCGCAAATTATATTCATTTCTTCACATGTATTTTTATTTTAAAAAATTTTCTATAAATATATTTCAATGTTTTCTTTTTACAAATGAAGATTGATAATCACATCATGGTTTGATTTACTTAATCGTTATGATTCGACTTGACGGAGTTAATGGAAGATGTTTATTATTAGGGAATATTTTGATGTGAAATTCATTTTCCTCAATCGTATTAGTTTCGATTAATCGTAACGAAAATCGAATTCAGTTCGGTTTTTAGAATATATAATAAACGAGAGGTACGTGGGTTGCATAACTTATAATACGTCGTAAATTCAAGTTTTCCCGTAATAGCCGCTAAATTTTTGGTATTTCCATAACAGTTTCGCTATGAATAAAAAATTATATTCGAAGAGATTGAAAGCTGCTTAAAGAAGAAAGTGACGACGAGACTAATACCCTTGATAAATTTCTATAATGCTAATTCTCATTGAAGAGATCGTTTTCAGTGCGCCACTCTTGAGAATCTTGAATTATTTTCCAATCGATGGAATAATGGAGTAAACAAATGGCATCGAAGTTTATTGCATGTCCATTCGATGATAAGCGTAAACTTGTAGGCTAATTACGTGACTCATAACCCCTCGATTTTGACGTTACAGAGTGCCAAATCGCTACTCAGCGCCCCTCGCGATTACGTATCGGCTGCTAGCACATCTCCGGCCCTAGGTAGCGTCCATCCGTGACATGCGGTCATATGTGTTTCTCGTTTTTATGTAAGTATAGTTACATACTTATAAGTTACCTCGGTAATTTTTCCGTTTCACGGTGTTTCGGAGAAATTCTATATCTCCTTTACTACTGAAGATACACGTACCATAAAAAATAAGTTAATTTACTAATGATTCCCTTCCCACGTACCACAGTTTTATTGTAGCAATTCTTTATGAATTGTATCGCCTTTCGTTGTATTTTCTATATCCCAAATATGACACTTGTTGTCAGGATTCCATACAATACACTCAATAGGTGAGGCCTTAGTAATGCTAAGTAACATCGCTCTAAAACTTTTTTCTTCGCTCCTACTGACTATTCCCTTAACAAAGCCAAGCTTTTTAAATTCTTTTTCACTTATATTTCGTATCTGTTTACTCCATGATAAATTATTCGTAAGAGTTACTTCAAGATACTTCACCAATTCTACTGTCATTAAGTTTACCTCACGAAGGCTTTACGAATAATCATATGTTATAGATTTGCTTTTGAAGAAGTTTACTACCAAACATCGGTCTGCATTTAGCTCTAATTGTCAGTCAATTTCATAATTCTATCTAAGTCGTTTGAAAGTGTTAATGTATCCTCTAAACTCTCCATTTCCTTGTGATTGTGTTGTCTGTAAACATCCTAACTTTGCCGTTAAAGCGATTGCTAAGGTTGCTAGCAACGGTCCGATTATGCTACCCTGCGGGTTGCTGAAGGAATCTGGAAGGCGCTTGCGCAAGTGGGCAAAGCAATCTATGAACTGTGCAAAAGCGAGATTTATTATTACTGTTATACTATTATTATTATATAATTATTACTCATAACCCCAATTTATTTCCCATTTTCGAGTTCCTAATAGATCTTCCCGAGCCTCTTCTATTTCACTAGCCTACTCCCAGATCCTTAACTACCACAGAACACCAATACTTAACTACATTCTCTTCAACGTGGATCCATTTTCGTCAACCGAAGATAGGATAACCTTCGTAAAGATAGGATTTTCCTTTCATCACAATTTATAGATTCGCTTTTATGTCATGTTTTAGTCTTTGTTTACGCCAACAGCTGTTTATGTTTACTGCACATGGGCTAACTCGCTGTATGCGAAATCTTAATAAAGTAAATAATCTACTCATTTACTTTGAGTTATTGTGACTCAGTAACGTAGGTAAATTTATTTATAGTTTCAGAGTATAGACTATTTGTCCGGCAATTCCCGTCCTTTAAACCAGATTCAGATGAATTTTGAATGGAACAAGAATTTATTTTTCATTAAATAGATTCCCGCTATTCTAAATAATTTTGAGCCTTATTTTTTCATTTAACTGACTCCTAACCTTCCCATCCTTAGTTTGCCAACATTTTCTGCGGTTTTATTTATTGTTAGTTGAAGAGTATGCGTCTATGTTCTTCAATATGTTTACAGGAGATTAAATGTCCCCTAGAATTCTTAACACTGCCTTACATGTCTCCAAAGGAAATAGAATCTTATTTTGGTTGTGGAATTTCCTTCTCGATTTGAAATAGCAAGAAATTGGAAGAAAAGATGATATTGTAAACATCCAGTAACTCTGGCGACAAATGCAGTTGCTGAGGCTGAGCTGCACATAATTATGATTCGAGTTAGCGTTAGGAGTTAACTGAAGTTGTTTCAGCAGTGTCGTGATTTGATATTATCACGCTATATTCTTATTATTTCTATAAAAAAATTTTAACACCATTGTGTTTCTGTTTCATAACGCATTTTTATTTGTGTACCCTGATTGATACCAATGAATGAAATTTGTGTAATAGTTAAGCAGAGGCGATAAGTTGATATGGCAGCTGAAAGGAACAATTCTAGCATCTTAATCTTAAGCTATCGTATATTTATGGATACCGTAGTGTTTATTCCGATGAAATAGAGCTGGGGAAGTTGTGTTGCCTTATTTTTCGGGTCGAATTATGCGCCGAACATAGGCTAAAACCTGGAGTTCACCTCAAAATATTAGGGGTCGACTTGTATGCCAGCATATACGGTAGTTTACCAATTACCTGATGGTCCTAGGGTTGACATCTGGTCACCATTCACATTGTACCATTCAAATAAAGGGGATTACTGAATTAAGATGAAGGACCTTCCCCACTTGGATTTTAGAAACAGTTGGAGACCTTTGTAATGTCAATTACTTAGCACAGTTTTTAGTTGCAGGTAAAATATGTCATCGTTATGCTTGCAGAATGGAAGCAACTTTTACTGGTAATATATTACCAGTAAATATATATATATATATATATATATATATATATATATATATATATATATATATATATATAGTAATATATTAGAGTGTTCAAATGAAAATGTACGAAATGACACTTCTCATTTGACCATCCGAATAAATATGGTATCACGAGTATCATGACAATTGAAATAAGAAAATACATCGAAATTAAAATGGAATTATTTTGATGGCATTTAAATAATATCACCATTATATTTTATTGAATATCCATTGCATTACTTTATTTTTTCAAGTACTCACATGTTCTATGTTTCTGAACTCCCTTGGAAGTTTATTCAGTGTAGAAGGCATTTTAATACGTTGATTACTTCCTATTTTAGGGTAAAATTAAATTATTTGATATTTTATTTCTTGTATTTACCCGCTTATCATCTAAATTGGTAACTCTGTTGTTTTTAATTCAAAATAGTTTTTCCAAACCAAGCGCATTAATACCTAACTTTTCAAAAAACAGAAGTGAGAAATAGTGACTTGGCTGGGACTCAAACCCAGGTCTCCCACTTCCTGGGCAGGTATTCTATACTTTCAATCTATTCTATATTTCCATTCTCACTTTCCATCCTTTGTTAAAGCACAGAAAGATTTGTACAACCCCTTAATGCTAGAACAGTTGCAATGTGTTCAAATTTATTTTATTTTTAAAGTTTGACACCCGTGTTTTGTCGGGCAAAGGCTGTTGACAAATGTTTGCATAAAAATCTTACATAGCAAGTAAGGAAATATTGTCAGCTTAACCCTAACATGAGGTAACAACAGTAATCATCTAATTACACAAATTTAAACATTTATTCCAATAAAAAATTGTATCAAAGTAAAGAGATAATAGGATGTAAGAACTCTACATTAAATCTCCACTAACACATAACTCAGTAACTCTTTTTTAACAGATTTTGTGAAATTAAGACCATTTCTTTCATAATCTATTTGTGCTTTATATTTATTGAGTAAATTAGGTACAAAATACTTTAATTCTCTTTCTCCATATTTATTATAAAGCTTAGGTGCAACATAGAAAATGATTCTCAAATTATAGTTACTGTCTAGTATTACTTGATTCTTCTTTTTGTCATGTTAGTTCTTCAGAGTGATGAAATCATTAGATACTTAGGTATCAGCACATTGATATCAGTCTATAGTGACTTCTCATCAGCTGAGTTACTTAAATTATATTTTTCTTAGCCCTCTTTTGGATGCCATATGGGTTAACTAAAAGTAAAATAAACAGTACATGACCTTTTTTAGATCTAAAAATTATGGGAGATTTTAATGCTCATGTAGGTCAGCGGGAAGCTGATGACACTGTCGCAGGAAAATATGGACTTGGCCAGAGAAATGAGCGAGGTCACTGCTTAGTAGAGTTTGCAGAATGCACCAATATGTATATAACAAATACATACTTTAAGAAAAATCCTTCAAGGAAATGGACATGGACAGATCCCAATGGAACAAAAAATGAAATGGACTACATATTGGTAAACACACTCTACACTGTAACTAACTGTGAAGTTTTGAATAACTTCAACACTGGAAGTGACCACAGAATTGTTAGATGCAGAATTAATATTAACCCCCGAATGAAACAAAAGAAGTTGGTTTCTTGCAAGAAGGAGGAGATAAATATTGGTAAACTATCAGATAACGAGAAGCAGTTTCAGCTGGAACTTAGAAATCGATTCTCAGCACTTCAAGAAGAAGAACTCGAAACCAAAGTTATGGAAGTCGTGAAGAAAGCGGCAGAGGAAGTAGCAAGCATGCCAAGAAAACCTAAGGATAAGAAATTTAGTGATAGGACCCGGGAAATGATGAAACAACGGAAGGAACTGAAGAATTCAGACACTCCAAGAGATAACATCGAATATGCTGAGCTTTGCAAAGCCATCAGAGTAGCAATCAAGGAAGATGTGAGGAATTTTAATGAAAAGATTGTGCAAGAGGCCATAGAAAATAACAAGAGCATAAAGAGGGCTAGAAGACGCCTAGCAATTGGTAAGAGACAGATTTTAGCCTTACAGAAAGGAGATGGCACAACAACATATAACAGACCAGCAATATTGAGGACTGTAGCAGAACACTTTGGCAACCTATACAAGAAGATGGGAAATGCCGAAGAGGAAAACCAAGAGGAAAGCCAAAGCTCACAATATCCCCTCTCAATTCTCCCAGAAGAGGTAATGACGGCGATTAAGCAGATAAAGAATGGGAAAGCAGGAGGAGCAGATGGGGTGTTGGCGGAGTATCTGAAAGCTGGTGGAACAGAGATTGCTAATATTTTAGCACAATTATTCAGTAATTGTCTAAAACAAGGAATGATTCCCAAGGGATGGAACCACGCAAGGATTGCTCTTCTGCACAAGAAAGGAAGCAAAGAAGATTTGAAGAACTATCGCCCCATTAGCCTCCTTCCAGTTGTCTATAAAACATTCATGAGGATAATAACTGAACGTCTAAAGATGAAACTGTCTTCTGCCCGGCCTAGAGAACAAGCGGGATTCCGGAAAGGCTTCAGCACTCTGGACCACATCCACACACTACAGGAAATTATTAACAGAACGAATGAGTACGAGATACCACTCGTCCTTTGCTTTGTAGATTATGAACAGGCCTTCGACTCAGTAAGTACTTCCTCCACTCTGAAAGCTCTGAAGAATCAAGGGATAGATTCTGAGTACATCCTTCTCTTGCGCAGTGTCTATGAGAATGCCACAGCTTCTGTAATGCTCCATGAAGAGACCGATGAATTCAAGATTGAGAAGGGAGTTCGACAAGGTGACGGTCTATCTCCCATCTTGTTCACAGCCATTTTAGAAGAAGTTTTTAAAACCCTTGATTGGGAAGAGAAGGGGTTAAGAGTAAATGGGGAGTACATCAGTCACCTCCGTTTTGCAGATGATATAGTTCTCTTTGCAGCTAATGCAGAATATCTAACTTCAAGACTTGAAGAGCTAAACACAGCAGGACAGAAAATAGGACTCAGGATAAATCTAACAAAAAAAAGGTAATGTATAATTCTTTTGCAGTGCAAGAACCAGTCAAACTTCAAAGAAAACCTCTGGATGTTTGCTTGGAATACACATACCTGGGACAACTAGTAACAACAGGAGAGAAAAACAGGATTAATGAAGTAAACAGAAGAATGAAACTTGGCTGGAGTGCATTTGGTAGGAACTCACACATCCTGAAGTCAAGAATGCCAATGGTTTTGAAGAGGAAGGTCTTCAACCAATGCATTTTACCTGTCTTGACCTATGGAAGTGAAACTTGGGTGTTAAATGCTGCAATAACCCAGAGACTTCAGACAGCACAAAGGAGCATGGAACGCTGTATGCTGGGAATCACAAGAAGAGACAGGAAACGCAACACTTGGGTGAGAATGATGACTGGAGTTACAGACATCATAGAAAAGGTAAGATCACTAAAATGGAGGTGGGCCGGCCATGTTGCAAGAAGAAACGACAACCGTTGGACATCTGCAGTTCTCAACTGGATACCAAGAGATGTGAAGAGACCAAGAAGACTACCTATGGACAGATAGAATAGAGACATCATCAAGTACTTAGGTGTAACAGGACAGAGAAAATTGGAAAGTACTTGGGGAGGCCTACATCCGACGTCGGATTGAAAACGGCTGATGATGATGATGATGATATATATATATATATGTACGAGTAAAATGTAGCTTGCATACTGCAAGCAGATCGAAAACACTAATTTCATGTCGGCATCATATCGGGAAGGCCGTCAAAAAAAAAAAAAATGGATTGAAAATATTCTGATTATTCGCTGCAATTTATTCGTCCGGTATCGAACCCGGGTCTTCCTGGTGTTACTTACTATGCAGCACAATAGAAGATCACCATCTCTAACTATCTGTGAAAATTCAAGCAGAAATATTATCTGCAACTGCCTCAAACGACGTCCTACTTTTCCCTTATATTTCTTATGAGTGAAATGTTAATGTGCTCTGGCATCGAACCTAGGAATAGTACTGTCTTCTGAAAACTGTTTTCTTAAACCAGTTTTAACCATACATCTTCCAGCCAAGCTCGAACTTCCTATCATTTCGATAAGTGCATCAAAAAAATAATGAAATACTAACCCTATGTATTTTAAATGGGAGACATATTTACCGCCCGGCATCGAACCCGGGTCTTTCTGGTGAAACTTCCTATGCAACATAATAGAAGATATTAATCTTTAACTATGTGCGAAAATTCAAGCAGAATTATTGGCTGCAACTGCCTCAATCGAAGTCTTACTTTTCCCTTATATTCCTTATGAGAGAAATGTTAATGTGCTCTGGCATCAAACCCAGGAATAGTACGGTCTTATAAAAATTTTTTTCTTAAACCAATTCTTACCTTACACTTTCTGGCTAAGCAAAAACTTCCTAATATTTCGAGAAGTGCATCAAAAAAAATAATGAAAAACGGCTCCCATGTATTTTAAAGGGCAGATATTTGCATCGTCCTAGCATCGAACCCAGGATATTTTTTGTGAAAGTCGTTGATGTTTTCGAAAGTCCAAGACCATAAATGTAGGCACCTTGAGTTTTATTTCTCTACCTACCGGAAAGTATTTTTTTTTAATTCCCGAAAATCACGGCAATGCATTTAAACGGGAAAAATCGGGACTTTGGGGCCCTCTGGAATCGAACCTATGACACTGAGGATCAAAGTCGCTTTTTTCCTGGGGGTTTCACGTTATGGCCAATATGTCATAAAAATTTCAAGTCAATGACGCTTGTGGTTTAGCCTGTGAATTTGTATGCTATCTATATAGCTATATATATGAATGAATCCGGAGAAGCATCTATATATAATAGACGAGTAAAATGTAGCTTGCATACTGCAAGCAGATCGACAACACTAATTTCATATCGGCATTATATCGGGACGTTCCTGAAAAGGAAAAAAAAGGACTGAAAATATTCTTAAAATTTGCTTCAATTTAATCGTCTGGCATCGAACCCAGGTCTTTCTGGTGAACCTACTATGCAGCACAACAGAAGATCACCATCTTTAACTATGTGTGAAATTTGAAGCAGAAATATTGGCTGCAACTGCCTGAAACGACGTCCAGCTTTTCACGAATGTAAATGAATCTCTGGATTCGAACCAAGGACGATCTAGGAAATATAAAATATGTTTTCGAAATGTATCTATAAGTTCTATGTATATGCAGAATTTCAAGTTTTAATATTATTGGGAAGGGGTTCAAAATAATTCTTAAAAATCGGATCAGTGACTGATTGTAGAGACGCCTGGTGTCGAACCCTGGATGTATTGGAAGCTGTAAATGCACAAAATGACTTGCTAGGACTTGATCTAATTTCATACGAAGTTTGAAGTTGATATCATACCGGGAAGTACCTAAAATGTGTTTCCGTTATCCCCATAAGAAATGCATTGTGGAGTGCAAATGGCCCTCTGGGATTGAACCAAGGACCATCAGCGAATATGTAAAATTCGATTATGAAATATATTAATGATATTCAACTCCATGCGGAATTTCAAGTTTCCATGCCATCGGGAAGTGGTCAAAAAAAATCTTAAAAATCGCCACAATGCATTTTAAACGGCCGATATTTGCCTCGACCTAGCATCGAACCAAGGATATTTTTCGTAAAAGTCATTTATGTTTTCGATAGATCATGACCATATATATAGGCTCCTTGAGTTTCGATTCATTACCTATCCGGAAAGTATTTTTTTTTAATTCCCGAAAATCAAAGCAATGCAGTATGTATTCAATATACATGTATATTCCAAAGGATTCGAATAATCACATAACCCATAAATTAGCACCATTCCACTCAATGATACACAGACTTCTAAATGTACCTCTATCACAGAAACACTTCAATCAAGAATTTTCTTACATAAAGAATATGGCAGAACATAATGGGTATGCAACCTCTTTTTTAGATATCATTTTGAGAAATCAATAACACAAACAAGGTTAACCAATGCACCACATTAATTTATCCAAAAAAAAACAACACAAATTCATAAAACTTCCTTATGCACTAGGGGTCGGCAATAAACTTAATTCCAAATTTAACTTCGCACCAGTATTCATCAACCACAATAAACTATCAAATCTTCTTCATAATCTGAAAGACCTAATTCCAACATTAAAACAAATCAGACGTACACGAACATGACCACAAAATTAGCAAAGAAAACTCAAAACTTATAAAATCTGTTGAAGATTCGTCCAAACTTGACACGTACGAAAGCCTTTTCATTCACAGAAACAAATCACACATCATGAATAGTGACTTCAGCCCCATCCCTTCCTCCACGTTGTTTTCTCTACACTGACGTCACGCAACAATATGCATAAATACCACACCCCTCCCCTACCCCCCCCTCAGTTCTCTTCTTCTCCTGAAGATGGAAGTATAGCTTCCGAAATACGTATCAAGATAATCATACTTACAATACCTCAGTAACGGTTAGCCTTAACCCCCATGGTTAGGGTACTTCCACATGATGGGTTGTACGCAAAAAACAGCTATTTGGAGCTCTTTTAACTCTTAATGACAATCCATGTTATTCATGTAACATCTTGAGGTGTAACCCCAAAGATTTTCAAGAAAGTAAAACTCACTTAGTTGAGTCCTCAAAAAGAAGTCTTTTTGTTGAATCAACTAAAGTTTTCAAAAATTAATTTAATTTCATGTACTTTCTGAAGTTATAAGATTATAAATTTTTGGGAGTCATTGATGCTTCATGGATCTTGATAGTTATTTGTCTGAAGTATCCTTGGTTTGATTCTGGATGACTTGAATCGTCTCTTGTGTAAGAAATGCACGTAAAGTTCATTTTGATCGGTTGCAGACATTTTTTATTTTGGAGAATGAAATCAGAAACAATGGTCATGTGAAATCAAGATAAATACCAAAAGAAAGGAAATTGGATAATGTCTCTAATTTTGATCGTAGAATATAGTCTTCATAATCTGGTATTCTGCCTGTCGGCAGGTCCCATACACTTTAACTGTTTCCACTTAATCCTGTCTCTTCTTTGGTCTCCTTGTATCCTCCTCTCTTCACCTCATCTGTTAACTTTAGCTCTCTTCTTCTCTTTTCTCCTTCCACCGTTCCTTCAATGGCTGTAGTTAGAATCCCCTTCCCTCTTACAATATGTCTGACTTCCTTTTCTCTTTTGTATTGTGTGGAGTATTGTCTTTTCCTTAGCACTTCATTTCTTATTCCACCCATTTTATTCTCTCCATCTTCCTCCATACCCACATTTCAGAAGCATCAATCCTATACTTCTCTTTTCTTCCCAAGGTCCATGTTTCACATCCATATAACGTAATGCTCCATACATAACATTTCACCAATCTCTTCCTCAGTTCTAGATTAATACTACTGCACATATCTTATAGAAGTCTTTCTTTGCCATAGCTATTCTTGTCTGCACTACTCTTCTAATCCTCCATCAGCATGCTCCCCAGATATCTATACCTTTTAACCTGCTCTATTCTTCTTCCCTCATTTGTAATGACATTAACAACTTCTCTGTCATTCACTCTCATAACTTTTGTTTTACTGGCATTTATTCTCATCCCATATTTTTCCATTTCTTCTTCTAAACATCTTATACAACATAGTTTTTGAGTCAAAATTGAGAGAATTCAGACAAAAATTACTTAAACTTTGTGTGTTTCTGTGGACATAAATAAATCGACGTCTAAGGTGATTGTTGGACTCAACTCTCATACGAATCAATGTGAAAGACAGGCTCATAAGAAGTTTTCCGGAAAGAAGAGCCAACATTTGATGGCAATAGAACTATTAGTCAAGTTTAGAAATGGAAATTAAGCTGTTTATTTTTATAATTAATATCATCTACTATGATGTAGCTTTAACTTGGTCGTGAGAATAAAATTTCTAATGATTAATGTTTTTGTTCTGAAAAACATGGGAAATGTTGACCTCAAAATCAATGGAAAGGCAACATTGTTAATAAATGCAATATTTTTAGCAACTAAATAAACAATCTATTTTTATAGGAATATTATAACAGTAATCTTGTTTTGGGATTATATAAATTTTTGGTTATTGAATTTAATTTTAATTCCGTCATTTTTTTTTGGGGGAATTCCCTAGTATTTCTATAATGAACATAATTTTACCTGTAGTTTTCTTTATTTGGTGAAGTTTTCCATTTCTTAAATAAAACCCTTCTATATATTTAAGTTTCAACAATAGGACATCTAATGCTCACTGCTCTCTAGGTTTCTTGCAAATATATGGATCATGATTCATTTTAAATTTATCAATGGCTCTGTTTTGTCATTGGCAAAATTGATGTTGAAATCACCACTCATTATCATTGGGATTTCATGAAAATTTTCCTCGAGCAGTTCGGAACCTTCTTTAGTATAAATTAATAAGTTTTGGTGTATAAACTTTATGATTTGGCTCACAGTTTTACCAGGGGATATGTATACTGACACAACTACAATTTCTCGACCAGTTTGTGGAACGCATTTACTGACACAAATTTCTCCAATAGCAGACTGTGCTAGAGCAAGAGATTCTGATGCCCTTGAATGAACATCCATGTGAGAAGTGACCAAATTACTATGGTCATTATGGTTGTGGTAAATTGCTACTCCTACCACGCTAACGTTTTTTTTTCATCAATGGCTAGTTCAGAGTCAGATTCCGACGACGATTCTGTTAATTTTTGCAAGTCTCGTTTATCCATTATTGTCGTTTTCTGAAAAAATAATTAAAAAAAACAATATGTACTTCAGGACAAAAATTGAGTATATGGATGCTTGTCAGAAAAGTGTCATTTTGGGATACAAAATATTCCGAAAAAATTGTTCACATTGGATGTTGGTAGTGGTTCAAATTGCTTGTCTTCAGCCCATTTTTCAAAAAATGCCTAGTATCCCAAACGAAATCTGATATAAGAATTCTCGCTAATTTTAACCAGTTTTTCATCCTCGAAAATGACAAAACTTGATTGATTAATAATTTTCAATTTCAAAATCCAGCCTTTGCATTTTGCTATCGCAGGTAATATTTTTTGCATATTAAAGCATAAACACGTTGCAGGGGGATCCCGCGGGTGGTTACAAGTCTCTCTGCAACGCATACATCAAGTGGCTCAGTGGGTGAATGGTTAAGACGCTTGCCATAACCTTGAACGCTTGAAAACCATATTAATGATGTGATATATTTTCTTCAATTCACTTCTTTATTCTCTTTGGCATTATCATTAGTTCTATTTTACATGCATGTGAAACCAAACTTATTGTTCTATATTTTGCACCCACTATTGCATGTTATTCTTATGGAATAGGAATCATGACTATTCTTCTGAAGTTATCTGGTAAAATACATGTGCAGAATATATCATTTCAAGGGATCATCAAGTGTTGTTAAGGTTCTTATTGATTCTTTGTCCATATGTTTAAAAATTTCAATAGGAATGTTATCAATACCTGCTCTTTGCCTGCCATTATTTTATTTATTGCAAAAATTGTTTCTTCTTGTATTATGTTAAGTGAATTTTTACTGCGTTAGTTTCTTTCTTTTTACAATCTATTTTCTTCATTATCTGCTACCACTTCACATTCTTTTCCATACTCAATCTTTCCTGTACTTCCTACTCTTTCAGTAACATTTTCCCATTTTTGTCTTTTATTCCCTTTGGTATGACCTTCCTGACCTACTAATTTCCTTAATTGATTGATGTAATTTATTAACTTCATGTTTATTATGCAGTTCTTCTATTTATTTACATTTTTCAGAAAGCCATTTTTCTTTATCTTCTCTACAAGTATTTCTTATTGATCTCTTTAACATGTTCCGTGCAATGTCAATTTCATTGGTTGCTATCCAATGGCTGAATACTTTTAATATAATATTTATATATATATACGAGTAAAATGTAGCTTGCATACTGCAAGCAGTTCGGCAATTCTAATTTCATATCGGCATCATATCGGGACGGTCCTCTTAAGAAAAAAAAAAGGATTTAATTTTTTCTTAAAATTCGCTGAAATTTCATCGTCTGGAATCGAACCCGGGTCTTACTGAAAACCTACTATGAAACACAATAGAAGATCACCATCTCTAACTATGTGTGAAAATTCAAGCAGAATTATTGGCTACAACTGCCTCAAAAGACGCTCTAATGTTCACGAATGTAAATGGCTCTCGGGACTCGAACCAAGGACGATCTTTGAAATTTAAAAAATGTTTCTGAAAGTTATTAATCATCTCAATCTATATGCCAAATTTCAAGTTTCTATATTATTGGGAAAGGTTTCAAAATAATTCCTAAAAATCGGATCAACTTCTGATTGCAGAGACACCTGGTGTCGAACCCAGGACACATTGATAGCTATGAATGCATAGTTAGATTTGTTAAGACTGGATCTTCTATCATGCAAAGTTTTAAGTCGATAGCATGCCGGGAAGTACCTTAAACTTGTTTCCGTTATCTCCATAAGAAATGCATTGAGGAATGTAAATGGCCCTCTGGGATCGAACCAAGGAACATCAGGGAAAGCATAAAAATCGATTATGAAATATATTTATGATATCTAACCTCATACCGAATTTCAAGTTTCCATGCCATCGGGAAAGGTTCCAAAAAAATCTTAAAAATCGCCACAATGCATTTTAAACGGCAGATTTTTGCATCGACCTAGCATCGAACCCAGGTTATTTTCCGTAAAACTCATTTATGTTTTCGATAGATCATGACCATATATAAAGGCTCCTTGTGTTTTGATTCTCTACCTATCCGGGAAGTATTTTTTTTAAATTCCCGAAAATCAAAGCAATGCATTTAAACGGGAAAAATCGGGACTTTGGAGCCCCCTGGCATCGAACCCATGATACTGAGGATCCTAATCGCAATTTTCTGGTGGTTACACGTTATGGCCAATACGCCCGTAAAAATTTCAGCTCAATCACTCTTGTGGTTTAGGCTGTGAGTTTGTATCCTCTCTATATATATATATATATATATGGATACATGAATGAATCCGGAGAAGCATCTATATATAATAGATATATATATATATATATATATATATATATATATATATATAAATAATATAATAGAATAATAAAATTATATAAATAATATTTCAATTGTACAAAGAATTTTAGCTCTATATGCTGCAATAAGTAAAAAAAAATAATGCTAACATTCATCAGTTTTTAAAAATATTTATGGCGTGATATGCTGCTCTCAGCCACGGGATAGTACCAACGTGAGCAGCATATGCCGCTCTCCGCACGGAACATGTTAAGTTTCAATAGTCGTCAGCATTTCTTCCCTTTGAATTTCTTATTTTTTCCAACAGTTGTTGTGTGGATTGTGTAATCTGTGGTTTCTCTCCTTCATTCTTGCGTTTTCCTTCCTCCATTGCCTTTGTGAAAGCCTTTCTATCTATTTTGTTTCATTTAACGTTTGGATTTCTACCTTGCCTTGCATTGGTATATCACATCTTTTCTGTTATTTTCTATTTTAATGATTTAACAGTCTCATCCTCTTTCAATTAGTTTAGATTCCAAGTTTTGTTTATATAGAGGTTTTTGTTACATTTATTCTGCATACTACTGGATTACGACCTGACTCACAATCTACCCCTGACATGGCTTTGCTGTTTTCAGTACAATTGTTATATCTATTTTAAATAAATTTCAAAGAGAAAACACATATGGTAATAGAATTCGAGTACAATTTTCACAATTATAGAAGTGCTAAACAAGAAGACTTAAACAAACATAGGTATCCAAGAATTTGGTTTGGTGAACATAAATACAGATAGTTCCTCTATTTGGATATGGTCTTTTCTACAAATATCGTTAAAAAGGATTCATAGCGCAAAGAAAACTATTTTTAAATTGATATTTGATGGAAAAAGTATTAAAATTCAAATACTTTTAACATTTGAAATAATCCTAAGCTTACGATTACTATTTATAGTAGAAATAATAGTCAGCTACCATTAGTTTTCCTTACTATGAATAATTAAAATGAAAATCCGTCGTATGTAATTTTTTTCAAAACAAGATACATTGCGAAGAAAGATAAGTTTTCATCATTATTTACATTACAGGATTTATTTTTTGTGTAAGGAAGGTTACTAAATGTACTTTCACAAATAATTGTGAAATCTTTGATAGTCATTTTAAAGTAGGCTCAGTACTCCGTTAAGTTAAAGCAGATTGATTAAAAATAGTGAGTTTCAATGAGAATATTGAGAACATTTACTGTTAATTCCAAAGATGGTTTTATCTGTAAGAGATAATAAATGTTAAACCAGTGGGGAATAATATTAATGCTTTATGATTATGTTTGTGACCTCATTACAATGTTTTTGCATCCACACTTGAGAAACATGGTTCTACAGTTTCGATAAGAATTATATTGGCATAGGCTCATTTACATTTCAAACTACCAATTGAATAAATTTATGATGAAATTCATAAAGGTGGAGGAAACACCTACTAAGCTGATTTAAATAGGCACTTAAATACATAAAAATATATTTCATTAAGAAGAAAACAGTGGCACATTTAAAGGAAAACTCACTTATTAATCTACTAGATTTCAAATAGAAATTCAACTTGCATAAGAATTAATTAAAAAACAATTTTTTTAACAAATGAGTATGCTAAGAAGGATTCAAAAGCCACAACAAGTTTTTCAATGAAAGAATATCTGCTAGATTAAATCATTAGCTGTTTACGCTAGAAGGTCACTACTTAACAAATTTTGATTATCACTACTTGAATACATGGCAATAGGACACAATATAGGATGTCTTAAACTAAGCAGCAAATTGTTTGTTTTTATTTGTATTATTCATGAATATTGTGGAGTAATTGTGCGAATATGTATGTACTTCATTGTAAAAAAATTATTAAGGATAGTTTTTATCAGATAGTTTGATTCTGCAACCAATTATTATGTTGCTGTTTGACCTTGCAGAATTTACTTCGGTGGATTTTAGTGTTGCAGCATAACATTAAAAATATCAATTCATCATATCAATAAATAATATCCACTAAATTTATTTCTCTGTCAAACCTATGCACCAAAGAGAAGTTTTATATACCCTTAACCAATGACACAATTTGGACCTTATAACTGAAATTGCCTTCTCTTTTTAAATATATATAGTTCTTTTCACTTAAATGATAAAAAATAACTATTTGATTGCCATCAGTAACGCCCTTAACCTTTGTAGTGACAAACTTAACATAAAAAATATGTATTTTTACCTTTTTAACCCTTTCACTACGGCGGTCATATTGGCGATTTTTACGCATTTATAATGATATAGCCTGTATGTATGAGAATGAGATTGTATTTTTTCGTGGTTAACGGCAGACTAAAGGAAAACCTTTCCAAGTATCGGAAGCGTTTCCCCACTCATTTAAAACTGATGGGTATTAGCGTCCAGGCACGCTCTCCGTACCTCGGTAAGGAACCAGAGAGCGTGCTGGTCGCGCCGTAGCGAAAGGGTTAAGGGAAATATTTTATACAATTCCGGAAGTTTGCAGCCTAGAGCTCCTCTGCATTCCTAACATAAGAAGCCTACATCTTTATCTCCTGCTATGCTATTGAGTGCCTGTAAGATAACATTTCAACATAAAAATAACACAATCGGGAATCTAACTTTAGATTGGAGATTAAAATTTCATCATAACCCGTGCATCACTATTATGGCACAAATAAGTGGCTAATTATTTCATCATTGATATTTCTTTTTGGTGATGTGTTACTTTTGAACAAATACAGTATTTTTAAGAAATGAAAATCAAATTTCATGTCACCTTTTACTTGTTGTTATATGCTCGAAGTGTTAATTTTTCTTTAACTTACTGTCCATGCAAAACGTCTAGATACTCGAGTTTGAAGTGTTGTATCTCAGTAACCTATTCATCGATAGCAATGAAATACACTGAAAATGAAAGAAAATTTATTTCTACGTTTTGTGAATACCATCAGCGATTTTTTACCGTATCAACAATTTTTTTATTTGGCATTGTATTAAAAAAGCACGGTTTTTGGCGCTCAGAAAGCGGTAGCTCCACTTTGAACGCTATTTTTTTAAAAACTTCTCAAGTTATCAACATGAGACTTCATAAGGTGCAAGATCAATGTTTAATAAATGCACACGCTGAAGCAGAACCTCGTTACTATTTATCCAAAAATTGTTGATAAAGAAAACTCTGCTATTTTCGTTATTTAACGACCTAAGAGACATTTTAAAGTGCCGTAGTCACTGCATAAACGCACTGTTGACGAATTTGATAATTTTTACAATGAAAAATTACTACCATTGTCCATGTAGTATTTTTTTTATCCTTGTTTTGTGGAGCGCTCAGCCCGCCTATCTCACCAAGAAAGTGGACGGAAGGGGGTGGAAAAAGCGTTCGAGGATACCGAGATACAACACTTCAAACTCGAGTATCTAGACTTTTTGCATGGACAGTAGGTTGAAAATGGAAGACATGAAGAGGAACGGTAAAATCATTTTTCTGGTTAAAGGATAGAGAGATTTTGGTATATTTATTTCTTTCTTTGAAGAAGAAGAACTGTCAAATCCAAATATCATGGAATCTTCCTTGTCAGTTTGTTACCAAGTCCTAAAATTCTCTTTGAGGTCCAAAAACAGCCTGAAATGTGTATAATAAATGTACTTTTATCAATAAAAATGAAGTACCTAAATACTGAAGTTGTATGACTAAATGCATATCATTATCAACCATCATTATTTGGAATTAGAAGTATAATAAATTAACAGATTTATTATTAATTTCCGGATTAATGTAATACTTACAGTAATTGAAAACAATATTAATTCAAATATTTTAAATTTCCATTCACATGAAGCATTCACCAGTTTTAATATAATTAGCAAATGCAATTTTGGAAAAGTTAACATTTTTACTCCTTTGAAATTTCATCAGGTAATTTATTGTATCGCCTTGACCATTGAGTAAACTCTGCTCAGCTCTAATTGCAATAAACAGAATCTTTAAATTTACCCTAGTTTGGCAATACTGTATTGCAGGATTTCAGGAGTGGGCCCACAATAGCATTATAAATTAAGATTTTAGATTATTTGGACAATTAATGTAGCCTACTTCAATATGAAACTTTTTGGTAAAAATATGGTGTTTGAAGCTCATACTCCTCTCTTTATAAAAACCAAAATAGTTTATTGTATCGATCCACTCAAAATTGTTTTTTGCATTAATATACTAAATAGATGTAGATCTATCAAACCAAACAATACAGTATGTATAAACATTGATTAATATCTTAAAATAAAAACCGCATTGGAGTTTCATCCTGGGTTAGGAAGATCTGTCTATACCTGTTTAGCAGTAACTTATCTTTTAAAGAAAATATTCGAGATGCGATAGGAAAAGCGAATAGAATGCAAAGATTAACTGGTAGAACGTTGAGAGGATGCTCATCGAGAGTCAAAGAAATAGCTTACTTTTCTCTTATTCGTCCGGGTCTAGAATACTGCTGTGCGGTTTGGGACCCACACGAAGTAGGCTTAGTCTCAGATTTAGAGATGGTCCAGCGTTAGAGCAGCCCGATTCGTTTGCGGGGATTTCAGGTTTGATAGCAGCGTTACGGCAATGATAGAGTCCTTCAGTTGGAATTCACTACAAATGAGAAGATCTGAATATCGTCGGAAACTTTTCGAAAAGTTCATTCGTTCAGAATTTATAGACGAAGTAAGTGAAATGTTAGTGCCAGTAAGGAGCGAACGCGATATCCGAGAGTCATCGACGAAGCGTTATAGGGAAGTAATCGCAAGGACGGATAATTACTTTTGGTCGTTTTTTCCCCAGGCTATTAGAGATGCTAATAGGTAGGAATGAATAATGGTGGTGTATTACACCCCCTGCCATACGCCTCTGGCGGCTCGCGGGGTATATATCTAAATCTAAATCTATATGTAAAAGGTTCTCTTTCGAAATGAAACTTGTATTCTCATTTTCCAAGCGTTCTGACGCCTCTTGGGGGGGGGGGGGGGGGAACCCGAATTTTAGGCTGAAGAAGCATGAAATGGGGTGGGGAAATCCCTCCTATACTGCTAGATACACCCTCAAATTTGGTGGAGCTTTACAAGAAAATGTGATCATTTTGCTCCTTCCTAATCGTTGCGCAACTTGAAGGGTGTTGAACGCCGGTGAGATGATCAACAACTAAAGATTCTCAATTGGCAAATCCTGGCTGCGCCACTGCCACACCTGTATGAAGGCACTTGAAACTTGTTTTTTTAATGACACGATGTAGGCACGCTAGGCGAAGAAGGATACAATGTCCGAATGTAAGAACAACCGCTCTGGAAAAAGGAATATTTTAGAGTGATCTGAGAAAGCCCAAATCACGGTCATATAATCCATAATCAGCCCTTTCAGCTGTAAGCACCACATTAATCGCGCTAGCGGCTACTTTCCATTTTCGACGAACAACGTAACGTAATTTTCCAATTATAATACGCACCCACTATAAGACGCACCTTCGTTATTACGAGCGCAATTGGAGAATTTTCTTATCACCATGTATAATACGCATTTTGCTTTAAGAGAATGGAATTCTACGCTATTATTCGCGTATGGTCATCTGCCATCAGCACCCAACAGATCACTGCGCAAGCATGGAATGCTGCTGATGGATGGCTTTCCCCTTGCTCTTACATGCCCCTTTGATTTCTCTAGGTGACGATCTATCAGTAACAGGTTCTTCCCCTCTGAATTTTTGTTTTAATTTAATAATTTTATTAATATGCAGCAGTGTTCTTTTCAGAATAAACGTGAATTCAGAATACATGTATGAATGTTGAGTTATTTACTTCAAATGTCATCTACAGCCGGAATAAAAATATGATGTTTGTAACCATGTATGATACGCACCCTACCTTTTTGACGTATTTTCGTGGAAAGAAATGCGTACTATATATGGAAAATTACGGTACTTATTTGCTTTTCGGAGGGAGGAACGGAAGAACCGTGAGACTGAATATTAGAATAATTGCGCTCGAAAAAAAATCGTAGTCGCAGTTTTCGAAGGTAGCCCAAATCGCGGTCAATGAATAAGCAACCCACCCATTGGGCGGAATACCGCCATAGGGACTTTCAAACCCGCCCCTTGAGCACCTGAAGATAGCCCAATTCGCGGAAATCCGCCCAATCTGGCAAACCTGCGTTGCAGACCGAGTCATTGCGCTCAAATACGCAGCGGCTGTCGCTGGTCGAAGAGATAAAAATAGCAGCCAAGATATTCCCAAGGAAAAACGGACTTGAAAAAAGTCTGACGGGGCCGGGAACCGAACCCGAGATCTTCCTCTATCCGGGAGGCTGCCTTAAACCATCTAGGCTACCCGGCCAGAACATTTTAACAAGCCGTTTTGGGAGCTTAGTGTGCAAGGGCAAGTGTGGTTTCGTCCGACTGTGTGGCATCGTCCACGAGCCATGGCCTCATAGAGGCACCGGCAACACAAAGTGGTGATTCCCGGCCCCGTCAGATTTTTTCAGGTCCGTTTTTCCTTGGGATTTTTCCTGGGTGCATGCCCTTATGTGTTAAGTCACCTCAACCCTTTCCTTGAGCCAAGATATTGCCAAGTATCCGCTGTCGTTACCGGTGGACGACGTGGTCGTAGATGCTTCCGCAAACGAAATGCCAAGTACCATCTATAAAATTATAAATTAGGGGATATACCAAAGAAAAATCAGAGCTGCCGGTAGAGGCGAGTGATTATTTTACCCCGGGGGTCTACTGAGTCCCATGCAGTGGCGGATCAAGGGGGGGAAAGGGGGAAATTCCCACCCCAAATCCAAGAGAATATATTTTCCGAGGCCAATGATTTAATACTTATAAACCGAGCGTCCTCTATAGATGACATGTTGCCGCATGCTCTTGGTGTCCCTTAACACGAGGCCAACGAAAATCAAGCCGCAAACGGCGGTCAGTCAAATGAAACCTGGCATGTAATTCAGGGGGGAAGAGTAAACGAAAGGCCTTCGTCGCCGCCTTCTCCTGTGGCCACCAGAAATTCATTTTCACCCTTGTCCCCTCCAAGCCCGAACCGGCTGCGTTATGATAACGATATTGATAAAAAACGGAAATAAATAGAATTTCGAAACGGCAGCGAGTTCCGTCAATTAATTTAGACATTATCACCAATTGGGTCCAACTATTCAAAAAACTTCGCTCTGGATGCGAAATGCAACCTATTGCGCAAATGGCAAGTAAAAAATTGCTTAAATGTAGTACAATTAACGATTTTTTAACTGTTAAAGACATTTTAATTAAGGATAATATTAAATTTTTTACCTACCGATTCGCGACTGAAAAGAAGCAAAATTTTATAATTCGAGATCTACCTTTTAACATTTTAACAACCGACATTGAAGATTCGTTACCTGAACAGAAAATAGCTTTTAATGAGATAACGCGACTGAAAACAACTAGACCAACATAAAAAGATCTTGAGAAAGGAATCAAATCAGTTCCTCTCAGACCGGTTCCTCTTTTTCAAATCGAAATAGACAACGCCGACATGGTTGAAATGTTTTTAAATAGGTATTAGAATAGTTACTGGTTTTAAAGTTAGACTTGAACAATTTTAACCTCCACCTCTTGTGGTTCACCACAATGTCAGCAATACGGACACCTCGACAAAGCATGCCTAATGTGTCAAGTGCGGCCTTAATCATCACACCGAAGAAGCCTGTCTATCAGCCGGCCATATGTGCAATCTGCAGCGGCAATCATCCGGTAAGCTACCGCGGCTGCCCGACTTATCAGCCCCTACAAAATAAAATTAAATTGCTAAAAGAAAAGGCGCGACTGAAATTAAATGTAAACAGAGCACCTGATGTACAAGTTACCGATAATAATTTCCCGCCGATCGCGCAAAGAAAACATCTGACGCCGCGGCGGCGGCAAAACAAACTATCTCTCCCGATCCTAGTTCGATGCAAATCTAGAGAATAAGAGAGAGTTTCCCTAACTGCCCAATTGAAAGCCCAAATACCAACCACATACGCAGTCAACAATTAATGAAGGGAATAATTGGAAAAGCAATATCAAAACTTGGATCGTCCAATTATTTAATTTAATCTCCGACGAAAAACCAACCAACGACTCCCCAGATCATCAGACTGGCCGAGGAAATCGCTCAAGGCTTTAATTTAAATAAACAAACTGTCGCCTGCTTCCTGGATTTCCAGTCTGCTTTCGACAAAATGTGGGCATTATTTTTAAATTGTTTTAGAATTGCCGACTAATATTATTAAATTAATATCTTCTTTTTTAACCAATAGGACGTTTTGTATTAAAAATTAATCAATCTTACTCAAGACTGGAAACCAAGGAGGCGGGCGTCCCGCAAGGTTCTATTCTGTCCCTCACCCTTTTTAATTTATTCACCGCCGATATCCCTCTCAGCATGAGCACGAGCATGTAACTTTATGCAGACGATAGCACAATCACTGCGCAATCTAATAACCCCAACCTCGCAAATGCCATTCTTCAGACGCACTTGGATTGGGTTTTCGACTGTGCCTCCAAGTGGAGACTCCAGTCAATCCGTCTAAGTGTGCGAGAATGGCATTTGCGAGGAGGGAGAGAACTCGAGACTGTTCGTACAATTTTGACCAACTCCATGAAATTTTGCAACGTCGAGCAAATTTCTCCCATTTAAAATATATGGGCCTATGCATTTTAAATGGCGAGAATCTGTGCCTTCATGATGGTTAACGGACTGTTGAGAACGACCGAAACACTCTTTTCCTTGCATGGTCAAGGTTAATCGAAATCCTCGCTTTCCTTTTCCCCGAAGAATAGCCGAGAGATCTCCTCTTACTGGATCGAGTTACCTCAGCGAGGAGAAGGTTCTGGAGTTACATGGGAGTTTCGCAGTTACCCTGGTCGATATGAAGTAGTAGTAGTATTGTTAAAAGTGCTTCGACAGCTCAGGTCATTTCGCACATTGGCTCCCACCGGGATTCGAACCCGGGACCGCTTTCACCAAAGGCAAACGCCCTGTGCATGACTATCCGGGAGCCCGGTCGATATGAAGTTTATAAGATAAGAAGCATGCAGTTGAGGGGAAACCTTGCGGAGCGCTGTTATGCTCTTTCGCCCATTACGCAGATGGCGGTTTTATTCCGGAGCGGAATATTTACCGCCGCCGCATATCCCAGAGTGGCGCGAAGAAGCAAATGGGTGGTAAGGTGAAATAAAAAATCGCGCGGAAAATTTTTCCCGTCCACTGCATTTGCACCGCCGTCCACAACTTTTGGCTTCTGGTTGTGGAGAGCGAGTAGCCGAGGCACTTCCACCTCAACTCTGTGCCACTCACTCACGCGGCGCGGCGACAACTTTCTGCTACTCATGGACAGGAGGCAATCATTTTTGCTCTACCCTCATCAGAGGAAAAAGGAGATGACGATATATCATTTTTCCTATCTGGATTTACCTTGTAGGATATTTCTATCTTTAATGTTCAAGAATACTTCCTGAAGCGTAATTCTCGTTAATATTTTTTCATCAATCCCCAATATACCAATCATTTGCTGAGATACCTATAACAGATACAAGTCATAGTCGTGTCACGTTTGGCACCGCATACCAACGTTTGCCAATTCCTTGAATAAGAACTCTCGGTTACTATCCCGAAATCTTTGATGCATGATTTATCTTAAATAGTTTCAAATACGTACGAGTACTACACAAGTATAATATTCTTGAGAATAAAAAGGTTCCTTTAGGAAACATTAATTAAATTAATACATTTTCTCGACCTTGTCGGTGGAAAACTTCTTTCCTTGCTGCCATTGCGGCTGAAAAAAAAACAAAAAATCAAAGCACTCGCTCAAATGCAAACCACCAACATGAACGTTATGCTATTTTCGTGGAGAAGTTTGGCAAAGCAGCAGCGCGTCGTGAAGTGCAGGGGAGTGGGAGAGCGGCTGAGTCTTGCCTCCCCCCTCCCTCGTGCCCATTTTCTCTGATTGGCCAGAAAATGGAAAGGGGAGTTTTAGCAAGCCTGTGATTCGTCGAGGAGGTCCTCAGGTGAGGGCTTTGTCAGTTGTGGTTCGAAGATGGTAGGAGTGGCAGCTCGCGGAATAATTTTCTTCGTTCTTATTATTAATAACTGTAAATTGAGTTTATTTCATCGACGTTAATTTTGCACGCGAGGATTTGAATTCAACGCAAATGGGTAGAGAAATTCTCTGGCAAGACAATGCTGTACAGATCAAATAGACTTGATACGATAACCTGCGAGAGATAGACGAGCAACCTGTGTCGGAGAAATGCTTTCGTAAATTAATTACTAAGTGATTTGCGCGTTAAGTGTCAATATATTAGCGGTAAAACAACCCCGAATGTCCATCAAGGGATAGTGCTAGCCTGGACTATTCAAGTGATTTTGGAAAAGAGCGGGAAAAGGATGTGGTAACCGACGTTTCTTAGATTTGCCGCGCTTCTCTTCTCTCAGAAAACTCTTGTCATGCAAAGGTAAGTTGAAACTTATTTGACTTTTCAGATTCAGATAGTGTAGCGTTGATCTTTCGATATTTTATCGTATGAAGACGCTCTCTGTATTTGGAAATATAGCCTTAGATTATCACTGCCGGGGTGTGGGCTCTAGCATTTAGCGCATGTCGGTATATTGCCTTTTCACAAGATGTGAGGCGTGGTGAGGCTCATTTTACGCTCTTTGATCTCTGATGGTGGAAATTGTTTCAATATCAGTTGTATCTATGTGTTTGTAAGCTTTTAATGAATCTTCTACTTATCTATCCGATTATCTTCTTCGTTTTTTGAATTTTATTACTTTGACAAAATATCACTTCTTTTGCTTGAATTGTAATTGATACGAAACAGGCGAATATTTGATGGAACATCACGTCTAACTGGAAATTACCGTTTCAAATTTGAAATTTGAATTCTTGTCCGCGAAATATTAAGATTGGTCGTGCGTGTGTCCTACTATTTAACTTTACTGTAAATCTTATTTATTGCAATCGCCTCTTCTAGAGAAATTGAGTACATGTTTACAATTTATGTATATGGAAACGGAATATCCTTTACCTGAGATAGGCCGATGATTTCGCGTAACTTTAAAATGCCACCTCTATCTTAAAACCTGATTTTTACTTGGAAATGAAATGGAGCGTATTTTTTCCTCCAGATTTCACTATTTGCAGTTTTTATTCTCATTGATTTCTGTGCTATTCCAATTACTTAACTTCAGGCAATTAATCATTTGTTTTTTCATACTTACAGGAAGCTGGAGTCGGGATGTCATCTTTCGCTGGAATTTCCGATGGAGTGCGAGGTAAGTGTTTGGATTTTACTTTCTTTGTGCCCGGAAACAATCAAGTAGAACGCGATTGTCGAAGTAATCCTTAGAGCAGGCATGTTCAAACGCTGCCACGGTGGCTGTGGCGCCAAGGAATGCCTCGGGACTCGGCCTCGGATTTACTTCTCTTTCGCGCTAGACTACCTGTCCTAGCAAAAAGTCTAGATACTCAAGTTTGAAGTGTTGTATCTCAGTAACCTATTCATCGATAGCAATGAAGTAAACTGAAAAAGAAAGAAAATTTATCTTTACGTTTTGTGAATACCATCATCGATTTTTTTACATTATCAAGAAATGTTTTATTTGGCTTTGTATGAACAAAAACACGGATTTTGGCGCTAAGAAAACGGTTGCTCAACTTTGAACGCTAATTTTTCAAAAATTTCTCAAGTTATCAACATTAGACTTAATAAGATGCAAGATCAATTGTTTATAAGTGCATATACTGAATCAGACCCTCGTTTCTATTTTTTTACTATCCAAACATTGTTGATAAAGAAAAATCTGCAATTTTCGTTATTTAACAACCTACGAGAAATTTTAAAGTGTCGTAGGCACCGCATACACGCACTGTTGACGAATTTGATAATTTTTATAATGAAAAGTTACTACCATTGTCCATATAGAATTTTTTTATCCATGTTTTGTGGCGCGCTCAGCCCGCCAATCCGCGCCAACCCGCCAATGTTAATTAAACTGAATCCTACCTTTTAGATGTTTTCTTTTGGTTCGATGTAAAGTGGAATGTGCAGGATGCTCGTTTTGGTGCCAATGATGACGCTGTATCATTTAATGGTTTTGACGATCGAAATGATTTATTGCGTATTGTGGTAAATTTTTATTTTTTTTCAGTGCTTGAGTATTTCTTTAGACGGAAAATATCAATGTCGTGTGTAGTTAGAATGTTGATAATTCACCTTCTTTCTGATGAAGGATGTTGCAATTCCAGAATTCGCAGTGGTTTATTGTGTGCGGTGATTGATGTATTGGTGTCTGTCATTACTGGCGTCTGCCAGTAGTGCGTAATGCATTCTTTTGTTCGGTGGCCAACTCGCTGGTCGGGGATCGTTGCTTTTCTTGGAGTGGCAGATGTTTGTGAATAGATATTGGACGTATCCAAACTGGAAATCCAAACAAAACTTATGATAAGTTTCCAATAGTTTGGTTGTGTAAAGTACTATCTTGGAAAGATTAATAAGTTGGCTATATAAGCGTTAATATCCTCAAGTTTTCAACGCATTTAGTTTTTGAAAGAATTGACATATTCGTAGTAATTAACGGGCATGAATTTACTAGCCCCTGTAAGTAAGGCATTTTTTCGTTTCTTTGGACCCACCCCATTGGAAAATCCTGGCTGCGCCACTGAGTGTAGTAATGTTGTTGATTGTACCGAGCGTTTCGAAGGAAGTTCGGCGCGCGTGTTAGAAAGTAAAATCATCCATGACGTCACGCAGAGTAATACGTCAGAAAACGTCGGTCGAGGGTACGCCGCCTACGGTCGCCAATAGACGACTAGCGCCACGTATGGACGAGGGAGAGAAGTAGTACAGTACGGGACAGACGGGACAGACGATCGTGAACCTTTTGAGGGAGTGGATCATTGTGCCTTGAGCTATATATATCCTATTCGGCAGTAAAGTGTTGTATTGAGAATTGGCGATTATATTCATTTATGCGATCCTTACATTTTATGCTAGCGATCATACTAATAGTTTTTACCATTCTCACGTATTTGAGGTTGCGACATAATGATTAGATTCAATATAAACTGAATCTTACACCCGCGCTGCCCTCCGAAGGCAGCCGAATTTCTGCCGAGACCGGAGGGAGGAGGGGAGGGCGTTTAATACTATATTGGCAGATTTTTTAAATCAGATGATCATGTAATATCACCGAAAGAAAGCATAGTTCGAGGAACACTGTCCACATTGCCTTGTCGGCGAATCAAAGTTCGCTAGGCAAGAGCCCTCTGCAATTGAATGTCTCCCATTACATATCTAAACGCGTGCTAATCTCATAAACGCCGAATTCTCATCCCGACTGATCCTCCAAGTGGCCCGGGTTTGGTCTAGAAGATTTTATTATTTTAAAAGGTCCCGTGAACAAATGAATAAAACTTGTGAAATGAGTTTAAACTCGTTTCTGATCGGCGTCCTGACGCGAACGCGATCTCCCACGCGAAATATATAGCCTTTTTTTCTTTGTTGCGCCTTATTGCCATCTTTTTAAAAATTACGGAACGTTAGTCGTAATATCGCATCGTGAGGCATACAAGTTTCTGTTTGAATTCTTAATCCCTTATCCTCCTCGCGTTCGATCTTTTTTTCCGAAAACGACTTCAAATGGAGGCAATCCTGTGCTCTCGTGCATTACCGCGTTAAATCACTGGTACCTCCATGGCATGTGGCAGGGGGTTCAGTTCATGATCCTGTTTTCCTAATCAATTGCTTTCGCCTATCATTCTTGGAAAAAATGAATTTTTGAAATGATTCGTTCTAGCATCTATTTCCCTAATCTTCCTCTCAGTATTGGAACGGCCCATTTAACAGGGGTAACATCAGAGTAACACTCGCTGTTTTATCCTTGAAATTCATTACAAAATGTATCGCCTTTCGTTGTACTTTTTCTTCCCGAATATAACATTGGTCAGAAGCGGCCCTTACAGTGCATGTGCACTTAAGGTGAGGCCTAACTAAGGCTAAGTAAATTTTAGCATTGCATGCAAAATGTTTCTTCGCTCCTACAGATTATTCAAAAAAATCGAAAGAAAATAAAATTACTTCCGACCAAATCCATTTTATGAACTGTAAAACCACTCTAATCCGCCTAAAATCAAATTATAACCGGGTTTAACCCATTCGGATCGGAGGCCGCCGATCGGCGGCCTAGCCGACGCGTGGAGGACGCCTATGGGCGACCTCCACTTGAAGGGATTATATGCTTTCCTCCTATCGCAGACTTCTTTGAGAGAGCTTAAATTTCGCCCAGCTTATCAGTAATGTTTGTGCAGCTGAGGAGTTAAGCCGTTTCTGTCTTCCTAAATTTTTTCTTTACTTTGCGTAGCAGTTGGAAGTGCGATTTTTAATTTCTCTCTATATGAGTTGGTCGGGATCTAGGTAATTATTTTTAATTTTTCTTTGTTGTTATTCACTATAAAATATATAAATCTACTAGAAAACAGAAAAATTAGATTCAGTTTCTGACGAAAGTATTAAAATTGCTATCCGATCTGAATGGGTTAAGTGCCAAAATGTAGTAATAGAAAAGCTCATGACGTAGAAAAACAAAAAGGGGCATCTTAAAGCGCGCATACAGCGAAGTCCTTCTAGTAACGCATAGTGGTCAATTGACCGCTCGCGGACCTTTTAGGTAGGCAACATACTCCGGACCTTCTAGTGTTAAAACACTGGTACATCCATGGCATGGCAGGGGGTTCAGTTCTTGTCTCTATTTTCCTAATCAATTGCTTTCGCCTATCATTCGTGGAAAAAATGAATTTTTGAAACGATTCGTTCTAGCATCTATTTCCCTTATCTTCCTCTCAGTATTGGAACGGCCCATTTAACAGGGGGGTCGCATTTTATCGGTTACATCATCTGAGAATGTAATTTCCTGTGAGCTTATTTAGTACATTTATCCTTTGAATTAGACATATCTTCTAATGATTCCCATCCCGCGTCCTGTAACATCAGAGTAACACTCGCTGTTTTATCCTTGAAATTCTTTACAAAATGTATCGCCTTTCGTTGTAATTTTTCTTCCCGAATATAACATTGGTCAGAAGCGTCCCTTTCACTGCATGCGCACTCAAGGTGAGGCCTAACTAAGGCTAAGTAATTTTTAGCATTGCATGCGAACTTTATCTTCGCTCCTACAGATTATTCTTTTAACGAAGCCGAGATTCTTAACCCTCATCCGGGCGCACCGCACACCTCCAGGCAAAAATTGCACTCGCTTTTATGAATGTGGCGGTTAACTACCGTCCGCACGCCCAGGTGAAGGTTAAGTGCTTTTCCACACATTTCGGATGTGGGTGCTCCATGATAAATTATTCGTGAGAGTTACTCCAATATACTATAACAATTCTACTGTCATTAAGTTTACCCCACAAAGGTTGTACGAATAATAGTGTATTATAGAATTTCTTTCGAAGAAGTTAACTACTTTAAACTTATCTACATTTAGTACTAAGAGCCAACAATCGCACCCTTCGATAATTCTATCTAATTCGTTCGAAATGGGTTAATCTATCACCTAAGCTCTATTTCCCTGTGAATGACCGTGTCGTCCTCAAATATTCTAACATTGCTGTCAATTTGATTGCTGAGGTCATTGAAGAAAACTAAAATCAACAACGGTTGCGGTACTCTGAGGGACGCTTAACCAAGTTGGAACAAATGCCATCAAGTACTACTCGTTCTCTGCCCGTGAGAGAGTATTTTATTAAGTTAATTACTTCTGCATCGATACCTGCAATACTCATGCTCATACCCTGGTCAAATATATCTTTCAGAAAAGGTGCTACGCTCTCCGCTGCTTCCTTGAACACCTGAGCTGGTATGTCAGATGGACCAGGAGCTTTATTGGGTTTAATCTGTTGCAATAGTTTAATGATGCTGTCTTCTCTGAAGGTGGTTTGCCATATCGATTCAGGCTTAATAACCTTCGGGAGAGTATTTTATGTATCATTGGACTTGAAAACGCTTTAAAAAAAACATTCAAGATATTAGCTTGCCTCTAGCATCGTTTACTGCAATACCGCTCTTACCCTTTAACGAAACTGCAGTTTGCTCTTTACCTTGGAGCTTAAGTACGTACGAACAAAACGCTGTTAAAGTTCCTCTTCGTATAAAATCTTTTTATTTTGATGGAGGTCATCTATCGTAGTTCATTTAGTTTCCGACTTTGCTTCCTTATGTTCGTCCTTCAATTGGTCTGGGTTGATATTGTTTGGTTGCCTCTCAAGAGCTTTTAATTTGGACTGTGAACCCCTGTTTCTCTAGCGCTTTCCCAGTCTTGTATCATCGAGGTTCATTAACTTGGTTTGAAGGTTTGGAGGGTACCAATTTATCCATATCTATATGAAACATAAAGGCATTGCTCTTACAAAGAGATTCCACATGTCCTCGGTATTTAAAAATATCGTGCTCTTTTCATACTCTGGAGTTCTGATAAGAGCTTTCTTTGGTATCCCTCGAATTCGACTCGCGGGTAAATATTTACGCTTAGGTTTTCTGTGCCTGAACAGATTTGGTCTAAATCTATAATTTTGGCTTTGTTTATCCTTCACACACACAAGTCCATCGCAAACATATGTTAGATATTCGCTCTGAAATATTTGTAAGAAAAAGATTTAAAATGCTTATTTCCCAGGTAGGCTCCTCGACTAGTTGATGTAACGATTTTTTTTGCACTAGGCTTAATAAAGTCCTACAAGAGTCATCCCGAGATCCTTTCTTGACTACGTGGTTTTGCCAAGCGATGTCTGGAAGGTTGAGATTCCCTACAATTATTATTATGTTTTGTTGTTTTTATGCAAGTTAAAGTTTATTTCATTGCTTAGGTAACACAAAACATGACGCGAAGAGTTGGAGAGCCATTCCATGACCAGTCTGGCCTTTAAATATGTGGACGATTTAACAAAAAATGTGGAAAATTAAACCTGTTTCTTTTTATTACATATTTTATACATAACAGGGGCAGTTGTTTGGTGTGAAAGTATCTTCCAATAAGAATGGAAGCTCAATGATGAATGATAGCTCGAATGATATTCCCGCATGCTTGGTTATCTTTGAATGATGTTGTCATGGAAATAAGTTAGAGTGGTATTGCGGATGTTTTGATTTTATTTATTTTATAGAGACGAAAGATATACCGTGTATGCTTGTGTTTCCGAGCCGAGTGTTTCACCACAGTTTTTGTCCGGAAAAAGCCAAAAGAATTAACTTACTGATTCCTCAATTACTATCTATTATATATAGATGCTTCTCCGGATTCATTATTATTATTATTATTTTACTATACATAAAGCTGCAGCTGCACTCATTGACACAAATACCTGGGCATTTTTAATCGAGCTAGAAGGCTGAAATTTTCAGGAGAGATTTATAATTGGCAGTCGTGTTGGGAAAAAATCTAGAATTTCCAAGTTTTGGCCTAGGTTTGAGCCCAGAGAAGATTATATTTTTCAATGTATTTAAACGGGGGAAACGAAAAATGGCCATGGAGAGCAAATTTCTTTCGTTAATTAAAATGTTAAAAAGTACGCGTACAGCAATGAGACTTGGTCTGTATTACGTCTATAAGATTAAAGTTTACTTTTCTTGCGACCGATTTTAATATTCCGGCACCAAATTTGCAAAAGTTAAGTTTGAACGCCAATTTATTACGTTTTTTTCTCCTCCTTTCGATAATTAAATCTATAGCAACGACCATTGTTTGAATCGAAAACAAGTTTGTTTAGAATCCTGATTTCATACACCATGATAAAGGTTTGATGCATTTTAAATTATTTTAAATGTTTCTTTCGATATATGTTATTATTGAATGCTGAAAAATGTAAATTTCATCAAAATAGGCAGTGGATATCTGCACGGTCAATGAATCAATCGTGAATACATGCTGTGATAACATAAGTTTATGTAGAGAATACGAGACCATTTATCAACGAAGATAATCGGAAAAGTCATGTAAGTAGTGAGATTATTCTAGAGTGAAGTATATAGATATTAATATAAATTAATAAATAGGGATATTAATGTAAATTAAAAGGTTTATCAACAATCTTTAGAAATAACATAACTGCAAGCAAAACGAGTCATTAGTTTAACGAACACTATAGGGTTGAGTTTCGGAAAGTTTGTCCCCATTAGTTCCGAGTTAGTTCCGAGTCTAACCATCTTGGTGGCAGCAGCGTTAGTTTACTTACCTGCTGCGACTTTTTCGGCGCGACTTCGTAAGACGATTTAATTATAGGAATCCCGCCCACCCAACCCACAACCCATCGGCGTTCAACCAAAGTTATCTTTAAGTGCAGAGATTGTGAAAACAATTATAGACGATTTAATTAAAGGAATCTCACCCAACCAACCCACAACCCATCGGGGTTCAGCCAAAGTTATCTTTGAGTGCCAATTAAAAAGCAATGCCCCTAACGCTGCTGCCACCTAGATGGTTAGACTCGGAACTAATGGGGACTCACCTTCCGAAACTCAGCCAAAAGTTCCATGTATGCTTCACTTTCATACTACATACATACATTGTGATGTATTGTCACCGAAAAGCACCGGCAGCCAAACCCATTGCTGCCCGCCTTTCTTGAAGGACCATGTTATCATTGAATATCAAGGAATTGTTACTTTCATATAAATGAACAACAAATATCTACTCAGGAAATACATGATATCATTGAACGATGTTAGGATATCGTTGTTCTACGTATATGGTGGATTCCTTTTCGTGTGTGAGTTTCTGTGCATTTTATTATATGCCTATTATGTTTCTTCTTTTTTAATTAAATTACATATAATTATTCTGTCATCCTCTCCAAAGGGAATTTAAAATTAAGTTCTTTATCTACGTTTTTTTAATTAATACGTAGTACACAATTAGTACGTAGTATATTACGTAATTCAATTTTTATCAAAATGAAAAACAAAAATCTACACATAAAATACACTGATTTTCTTGAACGACCTTCTGATTACGTCGTTCTACGCTGGATAATATTTGGTTAGTAAAAACAATTTTTGCATGTATCATTGTATGAATATTATTTTCCCATCTTCTACAAACGGGCTTTAGAATAAAGTTCTTTAAAACTATTTACGTAATTACGTTACCTATTGTCTATTTGTTTATTTAATTAGAAGCGGAGCTCATTGTCGTGGTAGACGCCATTTAATGAATATAGGATTATTTTGCAGCATGTCTTGCACTGAACCGAATACTACACAGGTAATCGTCTATCTATTTTTTGCATTTTTATCTTATGCATTTTTTTATTCTAACTTTACTGTGTTTGGCGTTTTTCCTTAATATAATTTTACGAATGCGTATTCATTAAAGACTCCCGTATCACATAAAAGTGAAAGGCTTTCGAAATAATTATTTTACTATCATATTATTTGGCGAATCTCGATCTCACTCATTTAAAAATTATGTATACGATAGACACAGGTATAATTAAAATGAAACAATGTAACATATAGACCCATAACTTAGGGTTGGTAGTATCCCTTGATAATTTTCTTTGCTTGGAGTTTGCAAGCACCCATTTACTACTGTGTTTGGCGTATTCCTTAATTTAACTTTGCGAATGCGTATTCATTAGGCCTTGTGGCCACCGAATGCGAAGCGGCGCTGAGCTGAGCTAGACAGAATGACGCGGAGCGAAGTGTAACTAAGTTTAGTCTCCAAGGGTCGGCAACTGGAAGAGAAGCTGAGCGAAGCGATTCGTTTTTAATCAAACAAGATGACGTAAGATTTAGCCTTCAGTTGCCGTCTGAGAGTTTAATTCTCTGATATTACGGTTAAATCACGGAATTTCCGCAATAGACGGATTCTGTTATGCCCACACACTTTATTTAAGATATTATTTAAAGCCATTCGACAAAACTTTTTCTATTTCGCTAATCTATTATATATAGATGCTTCTCCGGATTCATTCATATATATACCTATATAGATAGATAGATAGATAGGATACTAATTCACAGCCTAAACTACAAGCGTCATTGATCTGAAATTTTTATGACATATCGGCCATAACGTGAAACCCCCAGGAAAAAAGCGACTTTGATCCTCAGTGTCATGGGTTCGATTCCAGAAGGCCCCAAAGTCAAATTTTTAAATGTAAATGCTTTGATTGTAAATGTATTGCTTTGATTTTCGGGAATTTTTAAAAAATACTTCCCTTATAGTTAGAGAATCGAAACTCAAGGAGCCTTTATATATGGTCATGATCTATCGAAAACATAAATGTGTTTTTAGGAAAATATCCATGGTTCGATGCTATGGTCGGGGCAAAAATCGACCTTTTAAAATGCATTGTGGCGATTTTAAAGATTTTTTTTGGACCCCTTCCCGATGGCATGGAAACTTGAAATTCGGCATGGGGTTGGATATCATAGATTTATTTCATAATAAAATTTTACATATTCGCTGTCGGTCCTTGGTTCGATCCCAGAGAGCCATTTACATTCGTCAATGCATTTCTTATGGAGATAACAGAAAAAGGTTTTAGGTACTTCCCGGTATGATATCGACTTCAAACTTTGTATGAAATAAGATGAAGTCCTGATAAGTCATACTGTACAATCACAGCTACCAATATTTCCTGCGTTCGACACCAGGCGTCTCTACAATCAGTAAATTAGCCGATTTTTAAGAATTAAATTAAACCCCTTTCCCAATAATGTTAAAACATGAAATTAGGTATATAGATAAAGAACATAGATAGATTTCAAAAATATGTTTTAAATTTCCTAGATCGTCCTTGGTTCGAATCCAGAGAGCCATTTACATTATTGAAAAGTAGAACGTAGTTTGAGGCAGTTGTAGCCAATATTTTTGGTTGAATATTCACACATAGTTAGAGATGGTGATATTCTATTGTGCTGCATAGAAAGTTCACCAGTAAGACACGGGTTCGATGCCAGACGATGAAATTGCAGCAAATATTAAGAATATTTTCAATCCCTTTTTTTTTCATTTGAGGGCCGTCCCGATATGATGCTGACATGATTTTAGTGTTGTCGATCTGCTTGCAGTATGCAAGCTACATTTTACTCGTATAGCTATATAGCTATATAGATAGGATACAAATTCACAGGCTAAACCAAAAGCGTCATTGACTTGAAATTTTTATGACATATTGGCCATAACTTGAAACCCCCAGGAAAAAAGCGACTGTGATCCTTAGTGTCATAGGTTCGATTCCAGAGGGCCCCAAAGTCCCGATTTTTCCCGTTTAAATGCATTGCCGAGATTTTCGGGAATTAAAAAAAAAAATACTTTCCGGAGAGGTAGAGAAATTAAACTCAAGGAGCCTATATTAATGGTCATGGTCTTTCGAAAACATCAATGACTTTTACAAAAAATATCCTGGGTTCGATGCTAGGACGATGCAAAGATCTGCCCTTTAAAATACATGGGAGCTGTTTTTCATTATTTTTTTATGCACTTATCGAAATGATAGGAAGGTTGTTCTTTGCTGGAAGATGTATGGTAAAAATTGGTTTAAGAAAAAAATATTGATAAGACGAAACTGTTCCTGGGTTCGATGCCGGGGCACATTAAAATTTCTCTCATAAGGAATATAAGGGAAAAGTAGGACGTCGTTTCAGGCAGTTGGAACCAATATTTCTGCTTGAATTTTCACACATGGTTAAAGGTGGTGATCTTCTTTAATGTTGCTTAGAAAGTATTACCAGAAAGACCCGGGTTCGAAGCCAGACGGTATGTACATCCCCCATTTGTAAGATATTGAGTTAGTTTTCATTATTTATTTTGTTGTACTTATCGAAATAATAGGAATTTCTTGCTTTGCTAGAAGATGTATATTAAGACTCGGCTTAAGAAAAAAAATTAGATACGACAATGCTGTTCCTGGGTTCGATGCCAGAGCACGTAAACATTTCTCTCATAAGGAATATAAAGGAAGAGTAAGTCGTCGTTTTAGGCAGTTGCAGCCAATATTTCTAATTGAATTTCCACACACAGAGATGGTGATCTTCTGTTTTGCTGCATAGTAAGTTAACCAGGAAGACCCGGGTTCGATGCCAGACGATTAAATTGCAGCGAATTTTAATATTATACCCTATCCTTTTTTTCTTTTTAAAAACGTCCCGATATAATGCCGATATGAAATTAGTGTTGTCGATCTGCTTGCAGTATGCAAGCTACATTTTACTCGTATATCATATAAGTTTCCTATCGTTTGTACAACACTCGAGTACACTTTTCATTTTGTAATGACGGAACTGATAGTATAAATAGTTTTAATTTAAATATCAATACATAGATAAATTATTCTGTGAAGAGCATCACAAAAATTAATCACTTTACATACGTAAGCATGGCAATTGAATTTTTCTTCACTCTTCATCCAACGTCTAACTTTTGCTGACGGGAAAATATCTTGGAGAGGAGCACAAACCATTTTTTTTAAACCTACTTCAAATCGTCGTATTTTTAATGGTGCATAAATGAATATCCTACTGTTATTGGTTTTAATTCTATAGTTTTTAAGCTGATGTTTCCCTCCGAGACCTGCTGACGATGTCACAGCATTAGTTTATTATTAACCCTTGTCTAGGCACCCGGGTACCCACTAAGGTATATTTTTGCTTGTACGTTGATTATAAAGAAAGATGTCGCTTTGATGCTTCAGATCGTCGTTATCTACCTGAATCCCTAGTAAATACTACCATTATAAATACGTTAACTATATTTAAAGGATGAATAAAAGCATTAAAAGTTCACATACGTCTTGGGGGCACCCGGGGTACCCGGGTACCCACCTGAAATTTCCTTCTCATTTTCTGACAAATATGCGTTGGAATTCGTTCCTTGAAAAATTTATTAAATAAATAGACATTTTATGAAGACATTAAAGCCATTTTTATATCAATTGAACGCTTAGAACGTTTACTATGAATAAAAATAGAAAGGTATGTTTCTTACTTCCTTAAAACGGCCAGCGTCAGTCACGCGAAATATCGGCTTTTTTTAAGGAGGATCAACTTTGGAGTCGTATAAAAGTTTAAGTTGAAATTGCACAAAAAAACAAGTGACATCAACGTTTTTTACGTTCTATTGTGCGTGTAACCATATAAGCTAATCATTTCTGTTTTCATTACATTTGGTATTTATCATAGATGGAACGGAAAAGTGCCCATTTTTACGAGCTGTTTCACGGAGTGTTCTTTTTGAACGTTTGTTCCTCAAACGCTATTACTTCAACCACAAAGATATTTTGATAGAATATTAATACGCTTATTGGCAATTAAAATACGAAGTGTCAGATTATTTGTATTAAACAATAAAAAGTTGTCGATTTTGTGAAACAACTTTTTCTCGGAAATAGATAGCCGTAGAAATACAAACTTGGGTTCGTTAGAAAGATTTCAAAATGAGTTTTCACGGTAAATAATTATTTTTCACTACAAGTTAGCGGATTTTTTTATACGAATTTATATTTAACGCCGAGATTTGCAACTGTTGAGCAGTGTTGCCGTGTTGATGTCTTCGGGAGTTCCTAACCTCCCTATCTCGCCCTGCTCTTTCTTTGTCTCATTTTTCAGCTGCGATAACATCGTTTTATCTGAAAAAATAAAATTTAAAGTACTAACACCTCAAATTCACCCAAGCGCCTTCAGTTAAGGCTGCTGTAGCGCTTGAGGATTTCCGATTTTAACGGTCGCACCCTAGAGCATACGAAGTGGTGAATTTCAGAACTAACGAAGAGGTGGGGAGGAACATTCGCCTATTTCGCTGGAGCTGTTGGCACTCACGGGCCACTGAGTCGAACCTCTCTTTAGGTGGGCGGTTCGTTTTGGTTTCGCTTCTTCACTTATCGCAGTTCCCAGAAATTGATATAATGTTAGGCATCGAGTTACCGCCACCGCTCATTCGCTCTCAAAGACGGGTGGATCAGAATACTGTCTCACTTAGATTTAGAAACATTCTATGTTCCTCATTTCCCGTATTCTCACACAGTGGTTATGGTGAGTGTACCTGAATGCTAAACCAAACAAGAGTTATTTGAAATCCCATAACAAACATCACTGCAGTCCTTTACTAATTATCATTCTACGGCATTCGATTGATGACATACTCCCGAAGGATGGCCTGTTAATAAACGCCAAGTTTTCAGAAAATGTCATGTTTTCTCGGAAGAAAAGTTTCATATTTTACGGAAAATTGTATAGTCATAAGAAAACGCATAAATACAAACATTATACGAAAGAAGAACTTGTCTTGTTAAGATATTTTACCTAGAGGGCATTCTTTGCGAGGAATGATCCGTATCTTGAGGTTCATGGGAGAAATAATCATCAGTTCTCGATGAACACCCTTCGTCACGAGGAGTGCCTAAAGCCGGGTTTACACCGGAGTTGACGACACGTGTTGACGACAGATGTCGACGACATTTCACAAAACAGCACTTATTTTGTCGTCAACAAATTGTGTTGACGACAGATTTTCCGTGTTGCAAACACATTTGTCGTCAACAAAAGTTGCAGCGCCCATTCGGTGTTGCAGACATTTCCCCGCTACCCCTCTCATCCATCAGAACCAATCAGAGCTATGGTGGCTGTTTCCGCCCCTACCCCCTCCACTCATCCACCCCCCCGCCCCTACCCCCTCCACTCCACAACGTCCTCCACGCTCGCCATTTGAACTAAGAATGCTTCTTTTTGTCGTCCACAAAAGTCGCAGAAAAATAGAGCGCATTAGGATGTTGTCTGCAACAAAATGTTGTAGACAAATGACGTCAACAAAAAAAGTTGCATACAAATGTCTGCAACATGCGGTGTAAACCCGCCTTAAGACAGATTGCTCACAGAGAATAGCTTTCCTAATTTTGAGAAATCATGTGTGAAACCATGGTATTAAAGAAATATCAATCGGCAAAGAAATTTTTTATGACTAACTTAAATTTTTCATTTACATTAATTTACTAAGCAAGGAGGATATTTAACTTAACAATATGAAAGTTTTGCTTTATTACACATTCTGTCAAAGACCTGTTCATTCTTCATTCTTTCAGGTTCTTCCCTTTATTTTTTTTGCACTTGGTCGAAGATGTCCACTTTTCGTATATATACGCATGGTCACTCACAAAGGCAGCAATATTTTGTAAACAACTCCTCCCTCTGCAATGCAAGTAATCCCTACGCCCGGCTGCGATAAAATATAAGAGCAGGGTAACCACCATGATCGCTTTTATTCAGTCGTCTCGCGGAGAATCTCCACTCCAAGTCCCTTCCCCTACTTCCCGGCCGTTTAGAGGGCGCGCGATCTGCTACCTAGGTAGGCGAAAACAGAGGTGTTTTATTTCTCAGTTTACAGCCGATTTTGATCTGTGACCCCCTTATATTTTTACACATTCCTTAAGAACAAAGTTTGAAAAAGTGCTTGCAGCGTTTAATTTTTCGAATATGCTTTAAATAAGCGAGTAAATTTAGCTGAAAAAGTAGCTATTTTTAATGAAATCAAACGCCTTTGGAAGGATTTCTATGACTTAACTTTAAATTTAAAAACCTAGCAACACATCTTCAATCTTTTTTCTTGCGATTGCTGAAAACCGCAAATCTCTGCAATGAAATTCAACGTCTTAAAAACGATAAATAAAACAGGCTTGAATCGGCCGTTTCGGACGAGCGCTACAGCAGCCTTAAGCTTTAGTAATATTGCTGTACTGACTGTGTGGTAGTTTTTCGTTAGCTTCTATAAGGCAATATATGCTGCATAATATGTGCATCAATGATAATTTTGACGGAGAATTTTTATTCACAACAATCGTTACATCTGACATACGTTTTCAAATGTTAATTACAGTTAGGTTTTCGCACACTTTTCTAGTTTTTCTTCTCCTTCTTATCAATTACTTATAGCACAGGTGACAGCTCCCAGTGATCTTCTCTCTCCCGGAGCTGTCCGATGTAGATGCACCAAGAGTAGAATCCTCCGCAATAACTGGCTGCCCGATAACACATTCAATCGCTATCTTTGCTGTAATATTGCGTATAACTTGCAAATTTTGTGATCTTTGCTAAATTTCTGGCTTCGCCAGTTCTTCACTTAATTTTCGCATAAATCTACGTATTTGGTTGGTTTTTGACGTCTGCATTTCGTTGTTTTCATAGTATATCCGATAGGATGCAAAAGTAGCTACGTCGATTATATTGAAAAACATAGCTAGCGGCCATCTCAAAGTGCGGCATTTTGTTGTATACCTAATAATCATCTGGTCCATTGTATCACCTCCAGATTTAAATTTATTGTAATACAAAATTATGTGGGGCTTCTTCTTACTATTTCACAAATATTTATATCCAAATGCATCGTTGAAATTAAAATAACTGCTTTCCCCTTTTTTGGGACATAAGAGTAAATAATTACTCTTTAGTGGAAATTCATTATTGTTCTTCAAATAGCCTTGGCACGAAAAAATTCTAAGAAAAAAGAAAGTGAAACTATGTATTATGTATTCTACATAAATCTGTGAAGCGTTCGGCTCACTCAGTAATGTAAATACCAGAAGAAAGCCAAGAGTAGCACTGAAGCACAGATATTCAGTTTCTACGAAACATAAGGGTAAGAAAGATGATCAATAAGATAAGATAATAAGGAACAATACGAAACGTAATTGATAGGACGGGTGGCCACTGAATGCGAAGCGGCGCTGAGTTGAGCAGGACAGTGACTCGGAGCGAAGCGTAGCTAAGTTTAGTATCTGAGGGTCGGCAACTGGAAGAGAAGCTGAGCGAAGCGATTTGTTTGTAAATAAACAAGATGGCGTAAGATCTAGCCTTTTGTTGCAGTCTGAGAATTTAATTATCTGATATTAGGGTTAAATCACGGAATTTCCATAAGAGACGGATTCTGTTATAATAACTACGCTGGCACACTTATATTAAGATATTATTTACAGCAATTGAACAAATTTATCTGTTTCGCTAATAGCATATAAGTTTCCTATCGTTCGTACAACACTCGAGTACACTTTTCATTTTGTAATGACGGAAGTGATAGTATAAATAGTTCTTAGTTTCATATCAATACATGGATAAATGTTTCTGTAACGAGCATCACAAATATTAATCACTTTACTTACGTAAGCATGGCAATTAAATTTTTCTTCACTCTTCATCCAACGTCTAACTTTTGCTGACGGGTAAATATCTCGGAGAGGAGCACAAGCCATTTCTTTAAACCTGCTTCAAATCGTCGTATTCTTATTCTTTTTAAGGGTGCATAAATGATTATCTTACTCTTATTTCTTTCGTAATGCTATGGTTCTGGTGTTCCTCTCCGAGTAAATTACCTGCTGACGATGTCACAGCATTAGTTTTTTATTTTAAAAACTGACCTGCGTTCAATGATTAAATTTACGAGATAATTTTTCTCGGCTGTAGTGAACCTTTTGGACAACATTTTCACAATGATTGCGTTCTGCTAAGACGAGTGAATATCTTAAATTAGTACTTAATTGAAATGTAACGACATTGGAATTAATTTAATTAAGTGGTCCGATTACAATTATCACAGATTAAGAAAGTGATTACTTTTTGTGAAATGGAATCGGTCATCAATAATTACATTACAATGTTTCTGAAAGAAAGATATAATTGGAAATTAATCACACCTATCAAGCTTATGAATGTAAATCTTTCACAAACTGATAAGAATTCAGATACTGCCGAGGAAAGAAGCGAGAGGCTCCCCCCTCCACCGCGTTGAAAGCTGTGGAGGGGGAAGCTGACTTCGCTTCATCACGAACCACGACCGTTCGGAAGATGTGCTTTGCGAAGCTGAATGACGTCACAATTCTCAGCACAACTCCGCTTCGTATACGGTGGCCACAGCTGCATTCAAAAGTATAGGTTCGGTTGTGAAAGTGTTGTCCGCACGGCGTAACTTTGCTTCGCATTTGGTGGCCACCCGGCCTTAAGGACTTCCGTACCAAATAAACGTGAAAGGCTTTCGAAATAATTACTATATTATTAGATGAAACTCGTTCTCACATTTGAAAATTATGTATACGATAGGCAGTGGTATAATTAAAAAGAAACATAAATGTAACATATAGACCCATAACTCAGGGTAGTATCCCTTGATAATTTTCTTTGCTTGCAGTTTGCAAGCACGCATTTACTAGTTTTTACTATATATAAAGCTGCAAATCCTACTGATTGACACAAATTCCTGGGCATTTTTAATCGAGCTAGAAGGCTGAAATTTTTAGGAGAGATTTATAATTCACAGTCCGGCTGGGGAAAAATCGAAAATTCCCACATTTTGACCTAGGTTTGAGCCCAGAGACGATTATATTTTTCAATGTAATTAAACAGGAAAAACGAAAAATGGCCATGCAGTGAAAATTTCTTTCGTTAATTAAAATGTGAAAAAGGAATCGTAAAGCAGTGGGACTTGGTCTATATTACGTCTAAAAGATCCAAGTTTTCTTTTCTTGCAACTGATTTTAACATTTCGACACAAAATTTGCCAAAGTTTTGTTTGAACGCGAATTTATTGCGTTTTTTCTCCTCCTTTCGAAGATTAAATCTATGACAACGGCCATAGTTTGAATCGAAAACAAGTTTGTTTACAATGCTAATTTCATACGCCTCACAGTGTGATATTTTCGTAATCTAGAGGGACAAAAATAAATTTTCTTACTTGTTAAATCGGGTCAAATTTTTGTATAGTTATGAAGAGAACAAACCATACTAACTGGATCTAAGGTTTATATATCATAAAAACCGCGCCAACCAATAGAAAAAAGGGTCGAACCCGCTGACAATCTGAACTCAGCATGTCAAGTGCTCTAAGCGATAGCGTCCTTCGTATGAGTTTACTCTAAGAATACGCAGTGTTTCTGTGTGCTAGTAGCGGTTGATTTTTGCTATTATTATAATACAAGTACCAAAGTTAGTTTACATATTATTTTACTTTAATATGTGTTTTAATTTAATCACGAGCATCATTAGAATTGATCGCCGTTTTTTTCCGTATGAGAAAAACGTATGAGTCAGTTTGAACTTGAGTTTTAGTTTATTATATCGCATTATACCAATGTGCAATGGTATTTTCCTGAAAGAATGACTTGTAAAGTATAGGAAATACTTAAATTTGCTTGCGCATAATTGCGAATTTCATATATAATTTCCTTAACCTTTAATTAGTCGCGTCAGGGGTGAATATGACCCCAAAATTATCTGAATTTTTAAGACCGTTTTCAACGATAAATCAACTAATTCAGTTTATAAAAGTTCATAAATGATTCTTTAAAAAAGTAAATGTAACCTTTTTAGCAAAATATCTTTTTCCATTAATTAAATAAAATATGTAAATATGTACCAAAATTGCAGTAACTTGCATAATTGATATTTTTTCCTATTAAGAATTTTCCAAAGAGTTTCAAACTTTTGAACGTAGTAGAGGATTTATTATTTTGATTTTATTTAGCAAAATTACACTATGTTTTAAATACCATCTGTCGACAAATAATAAAAACTGAATTCACTCTTTTCAGAAATCAAGTCAAAGTATTGGGCGAATTTTCGAATTTTTTTATGACACTTTCAGTTTAGAGGTTTTCGATAATGACAAAACAATAAGTAATACTTTAAAAATCGTAAATTCAATCCTTATCACCGCTACTAAACAAAACAGTGTTATCTAATAATGTTTTTTATCAGGCTAAATTTGGGAATCTTAAATTGTATTTTAAGCAAGTTGTTAGTAATTAACATTTCCAAACTTATATCCAGCCATAATTTCATATAGTAGGGGTATCAACTTAAAAAAATTATATTTATATATATAATTATATATAATATTAGAGTGGACAAATAGTGGATTTTCAGTTAACAGTGAAAAATGTTACCAGTACCTAAAAGAAACTAGAGAATGATGTATTAGAAAGTACTCATGGTACGCAATGCCAGTAAGCGTGCATAAAATTCTATTTCTCGGCAAAGACATCATAGATTCGTGTATTCTTCCAATAGGCCAACTTTCCGAGGAGGCACAAGAGGCCCGAAGTAAGGACAACAGGAAATTTACGGAACTGTTTACTAGGAAGACATCAAGGGTTGATACGAACAAAGATTTAATGAATAGATTACTGTTGACTTCAGACCCATTTATAGCAAGCAAGCTTATGATCACTTCCTAAAACCAAACGAGGCAAAATCAGTTGGGAGGTAATAATCCTCTAATTCATATTCTATGTTGTAAAATATTATATTCCTAATTTTCCTTTCAATTTGTTTTGTGATTACAAAATATTACTTACCAACCTTATGTTTTACTGTATTTTATTGCACATTGATCATCGATCATATTGAATTGTTATTATGTAAAATTAAACTACATTAAAAGATATCTTAACACTTTCCTTCCTGAGATTTAAATAACCTCATATCCCTCTCCTTGCTAACTCGGCCGTTAGCGTCCGTCACCGTTGGCGCTTTATGTATTTGGGCCTGTGTGTGTTTTCTTTGCGTGTGGTTGTGTTTATGCTTCATGTAAACACTTTACTCGCATACCAAGACTCAATTCCAATTAATAACTCAAGAAACACAAGAGAAATTAATAAATTTTTCCCACTGCGCTTGATCCGCGTAGAAAAGTAAGAAAATTTACTTTTGTCCCTCTAGATTACGAAAATATCACTCGGGGCGCCGTGATGAAGGTTTGATACATTTTTAATAATTTTAAATTTTTCTGTCGATATATGTTATTACTGAATGCTGAAAAATGTAACTTCCATCAAAATGGACAGCAAATATTTGCACGGGAAATTTATTATTCGGGAATATATACTATGATATATATAGACGCTTCTCCGGATATATACTTATATATAAGTTATATATAGGGGATCAAAATTCTAACCATGTTCCACAAGTGCCACTGCCTTGAAATTTTTACGACATATTGGCCATAACGTGTAACCTCCAGAAAAAAGCCGACTTTGAACCTCGGTGTCGTGGGTTCGATTCCAGAAGGCCCCAAAGTCCCTCAAAAGAAAAAAAGGATTGAAAAGATTCTTAAAATTTGCTGCAATTTAATTGTCTGGCATCAAACCTGGGTCTTCCTGGTGAACTTACTATGCAGCACAACAGAAGATCACCATCTCTAACTAAGTGTGAAAATTCAAGCAGAAATATTGGCTGTAACTGCCTCAAATGACGTCCTACTTTTCCATTATATTCCTTATGTGAGAAATTTTAATGTGCTCTGGCATTGAACCCAGGAACAGCATGGTCTTATCTTAGTTTTTTCTTAGACCGAGTCTTGATATACATCTCCTATTTAAGCCAGAACTTCCTATTATTTCGATAAATGCTCAAAAAAGAATAATGAAAAACAACCTCAATGTTTTTTAAATGACAGATTTTTACATCGTCCTAGCATCAAACCCAGGATATTTTCTGTAAAAGTCATTTATGTTTTCAATAGATCATGACCATCTATATAGGCTCCTTGAGTTTTAATTCTCTACCTATCTGGGAAGTTTTTTTTTAATTCCGGAAAATCAAAGCATTGCTTTTAAATGGCAAAAATTGGTACTTTGGGGCCCGCTGGAATCGAATCCGTGACACTGAGGTTCAAAATAGCAATTTTTCTGGTGATTATACGTTATGGCCAATACGTGGTAAAAATTTCAAGTCAATGATGCTTGTAGTTTAGCCTGTGAATTTGTATCCTCTCTATCTATCTATCTGTACGAGTAAAATGTTGCTTGTATTTTGCAAGCATGTTGATTACACAAATTTCAAATCGACATCATATCAAGAGGGTCATAAAAAGTAGGAAAAGTATTGAAAATATTCATAAAATTTGCTGCAATTTCTCCGTCCCGCATCGAACCCGGGTTTTCCTGTTTATAATTACTATGCAGAACAACAATGGATTACAGTCTCTAGAAAACTCGAGCAAAAACAATTGCTGCAACTGCCTCAAACGACATCCTACGTATTCCTTGTTAGAATTTGTAATTATCTCTGTCATAGAACCCAGAGACAGCATGGTCTTATCTAATTTGTTTTCATAAACTAAGTCATAATATACATCTTCTAACTAAGCAAGAACTTCCTATCATATCGATAAATGCATCAAAAAATAATGAAAAGCTACCCCAATGTATTATATATTGTAACAAATCGATCCTTGTCACGGCCGGAAATGTAATTAATCAGCCCTTGTTAACGGCAAATCATCTTTCTTTATTTATGATGACAGACAAATGAAATACAGTGGAATATAGTATGTTAAATGCTTCGGCCTGCCGGTCAGCTTCGGAGACTCGTCCTTAATGATCCCCTCACTGCCTTCCACCGCCTTCTCTCTCTGTGTGGCCTCCTCTGGCCTTCCGTGTCCTTCTGCCTCCTCTCCTTTCTTCAACAGCCCCCTTGTCACATTTTTTGCCCTCGAGCGTCCAAATGTCACATTACACAAATAAAACACACGGAAATCGCAGCACTGAATTTCTAAATCATCACACAAAAATTAAACAAAATACTATTTAGAACTGGGGATTTCTGTTACAATATGGGGGATACATTTACCACCTGGCATCGTACCCGGGTCTTTCTGGTAATATATCCTATGGAATACAATAGAAAATCACCATCTCTAACTATGTGTGAAAATTCAAGCAGAAATATTGCCTGCAACTGCCTAAAACAACGTCCTCCTTTTCCCATATATTCCTTATGAGAGAATAGTTATTGTGCTCTGGCATCGAACCCAGGAATAGTAAGTTCTTATGAAAATGTTATTCTTTAACCAATTTTTACAATACATCTTCTAACTAAGCACGAACTTCCTATGATTTCGATAAGTACATAAAAAAATAATGAAAAACTACTCCTGTGTATTTTAAAGGACAGATATTTGCATCTGCCTAGCATCAAACCCAGGATATTTTCCGTGAAAGTCATTTATGTTTTCAATAGATCAATGCCATATATATAGGCTCCTTGAGTTTTGATTCTCTTCCTAACCGGGAAGTATTTTTCAAAAATTCCGGAAAATCTAAGCAATGCATAAAAATGGGAAAAATCGGGACTTTGGGGCCCTCTGGAATCGAATCCATGACACTGAGGTTCAACATCGCAATTTTTCTGGCGGTTAAACGTTATGGCCAATACGTCGAAAGAATCTCAAGTCGATGACGCTTATATTATATTTGAAGATCACTATCTCTAACTATGTCTGAAAACTCAAGCAGAAATATTGGCTGCAACTGCCTCAAACGACGACTTACTTTTCCCTTATATTCCTTATGAGAGAAATGTTAATGTGCTCTGGCATCGAACCCAGGAATAGTACGGGCTTATGAAATTTTTTTTCTTAAACCAATTCTTAATATATATCTTCTAGCTGAGCGAAACGTTCCTTACATTCCGGTAACTGCATCAAAAAATTAATGAAAAACTATCCCCATGCATTTTAAATGCGGGATTTTTGCATCGTCCTAGCATCGAACCCAGGACGTTCTTATTAGTAGTCATTAATATTTTTAATAGTTCTTGACCATATCTGTAAGTTCCTTGAATTTTGATTCTCTACCTGTCCGGGAAGTATTATTTAAAAAAATTTGAAAATCGCCACCATGTATCCTTATGGAGAAAATTGGGTCTTTTGGGCCTTCTGGAATCGAACCCATGACACCGAGGTTCAATGTTGGCGTTTTCCTGGAGGTTACACGTCATGGCCATAACGTCGTAAAAATTTCAAGTCGGTGGCACTTGTGGAACATGGTTAGACTTTTGATCCCCAGTGTATCTTATATATATACGAGTAAAATGTTGCTTGCATACTGCAAGCAGATCGACAACACTAATTTCATATCGGCCTTATCGGGAGGGTCCTCAAAAGAAAAAAAATAAGGATTGAAAATATTCTTAAAATTCGCTTCAATTTAATCGTCTGGCATCGAACCCGGGTCTACTTGGTGAACTTAGTATGCAGTAAAATAGAAGAACACTATCTCTAACTAAATGTGAAAATTCAAGCAGAAATATTGGCTGCAACTGCCTAAAACGACGTTCTACTTTTCACGAATGTAATTGGCTCTCTGGATTCGAACCGAGGACGATCTTGGAAATCTAAAACCTGTTTTATGAAATATATTTACAATCTCTATCTTTATGCCGAATTTCAAATTTCTATATTATTGGAAATGGGTTCAAAATAATTCTTAAAAATCGGATCAGTTACTGATTTTGGAGACGCCTGGTGTCGAACCCAAGAAATATTGGCAGCTGTGAATGCACAGTATGATATTTAAGTACTTGATATAATTTTTTGCAAAATTTGAAGTCGATATCATGCCGGGAAGTACCTACATCTACATCTACATTAATACCCTACAAGCCGCCTTTCGGCGTGTGGCAGGGGGTGTAAACACCAGTTGAATCTAAATTACTTCCTTATTCGATTATTGTCACGTATTGTTCGCGGAAAGAATGAATCTCTAAAACGATTCGTCCTAGCATCTATTTCTCTTAACTTACGGTCATTATCGGATCGACCGACGTAGCAGGGGGGTTGCATGATACCGATTGTATCTTTGGAAAATGTAGTTTCCCTGAATTTATTAAGCAATCGCAGCCTAGCTTCCGATCTCCTTTCTTTCAAGAATTCCCAACCTACGTCTGAGAGCATTTTTGTAACGCTTGCTTTTTTATCGTAGCATTTCTTAACAAAACGAACCGCTTTACGCTGCACTTTCTCGAGTTCGCGAGTACACGTTTCATCCGCCGGATCCCATATACTTGCCGCATATTCCAGAAGGGGCCTGACCAAGGTAAAATAACATCGCTCTCTCACCTTTTCGTCGCATTTACCGACAATACGCTTTACAAAGCCAAGCCTTTTACTTGCTTTGCCGCAGATTTTTCGAATATGCGTGCTCCAATTTAAGTTATTAGTAATGTTGATCCCGAGATATTTAACTGAATCTACTACTTTGATACTAATTCCATTAATTTTGTATGGGTGATATGGACGCATTTTTTTCTTTTCGAAGAAATTAACTACGGAGCATTTACTTACGTTAATATCTAATTCCCATTTTTCGCACCACCTTTGGATGAGGACTAAATCGTTTGAGAGAGATGTCCGGTCTTCCTCGTTTGTTATTTCCCTATATATAACCGAGTCATCCGCAAATATCCTCACATTACTAACTATCTCGTCACTCAAGTCATTGATATAAATAAGGAAAAGAAGAGGTCCAATTACACTGCCTTGAGGTACGCCAGAGGTAACTTTGACTCTATTTGAGCTAACGCCATCCAGCACTACTTGTTGTTCCCTCTCGTAGAGAAAATCCTTAACCCAGTCGACTACTTCCTTGTTAATGCCCGCTAGTTTTAGTTTGTAAATTAGTTTGTAGTGGGGGACTCTATCGAATGCTTTTTTGAAATCTAGGAAAATAGCGTCCACTTGCTTTTTACTTTCGGCGGACTTTAAGATATCGTGTACAAATAGAGCAAGTTGGGTTTCACATGATCGGGACTTACGAAAACCATGCTGGTTTGCGTCGAGGAATTCATTTCTATCTAAAAATCCCATGAGTGAGCTTACGACGATATGTTCCATTACCTTTCCGGACAGCGAAGTTAATGATATGGGTCTATAATTTCCTGGGTCCTCCTTTAATCCGCTTTTGTAAACAGGAGTAATATTAGCTAATTTCCAATCGGATGGGACCCTACCTTCATTTATCGATTTACAATATATAATTCTGAGATAAGGGGCGACGCTTTCTGCCAGTTCTTTAAGCACTCTTGCTGGAATGCCTTCTGGCCCTGGCGACTTATTTGGCTTAATTTTGCGTAATATTTTAACTATACCGTCTGTCGTAAAAGTTATATTTGGCATGGAATCCAGTATATTAACCTTAGGGAGGATCTCTATGTTACAATCTGATGTGAATACGCTTTGGTAAAATTCGTTTAGAATATTCGCTTTCCTCTTCGAATCGCAAGTAATGTTACCATCGATATCCCTTATCGAGCTCACTGTTTGTATCTTTCCCTGTACCTCTCTAACGTAGGACCAGAAAGCTTTAGGGTCTTCCTCTTAACATTCCCCTAGTATTTTCTTTTTAAAGTTGCTGTGGGCGTTACGCATAGCTCGCTTGGTGTCGCATTTTGCTTTTTTGTGCTTTTCTAGCAATAGTGATCGTGGTGGATTTGGAACAGGCTGATCTATTCCCTTAAAAGCCTTTACTTTTCCGTGCAAATCTCTTTGTTTGCGGAGAGCCCTTCTAACCTCTTTATCGTACCATCTGGGCTCGCAATCATTTTTAGAGTATTTCGAAGTAATATACAAATTTATATATTTATGCATTATCTCCACGAATGATTTCCATGTATCCTCAGTGTTGTTGTTGCTTACGCGCGACTTATATGAATTAAAATCGGTAGTTAGTTTTACGTTAAATTCCTCGAACTTGGCTTTGGAATAGAGATAAATTTTGCGTTTGGGTTTCTTATACTTGCTAAGGTTTATCTCGGTATCTGCAAAAACGCCTTTGTGGTCTCCAAGACCTTCGTCAATCGAAATGTTCACTATGCGCTCAGGAAAGTTAATTAAAAGGAGATCGAGTATATTGTCACCCCTGGTTGGCGATTTTACTGCTTGACTTAGTGAGTTTTTCTGAAGTAAATTTAATAACTTTTTACATGAGTCGACATCCCGGGCCCTTTTCTTTATGCTATGATTATTCCAGTCGATGTCTGGAAGATTAAAATCCCCCCCGATTATAGTTATACTCTGGTTGTTCTTACTCATGTAGAAATTTATTTCGTCGTTAAGATGTCGCAAAACCTGTCGAGAAGAGTTTGGTGGTCGGTAAAACGCACATACATTTATGTTCGGCTTGTTCTGTTGGCTTATTGTGCACCAGACGCTTTCTATATCGCTATCACTCAAAGTCCTCGGCTTGCTCTGGAGAGATGATTTAACCGCGACCTAAAATTTGTTTCCGTTATCCCCATAAGAAATGCATTGAGGAATGTAAATGACCCTCTGGGATCGAACCAAGGACTATCAGCGAATACAAAAAATTGGATTATGAAATATATTTATAATATCTAACCCCATGCCGAATTTCAAGTTTCCATGCATTCGCGAAGGTATCCAAAAAAAATCTTTAAAATCGCCACAATGCGTTTTAAACGGCCGATTTTTGCCCCGCCCTAGCATCGAACTATGGACATTATTCGAGAATGTCTTTCTGATTTTCGTTGGATATGCACGGCTTCTAGCGATCCTTCGAGTTTCAACTCTCTCCTTTTCCGGGAAGTGCCTCAAAAATTTTTCGAAAATCCCCGCCATTTATTCTTATGGGGAAAATCGCGACTTCGGGGCCTTCTGGAATCGAACCCATGACACTGAGGTTCAAGGTCGGCTTTTTTCTGGAGGTTACACGTTATGGCCAATACGTCGTAAAAATTTCAAGTCAGTGGCACCTGTGGAACATGGTTAGAATTTTGATCCCCTATGAATGAATGTGTATATCTATTACGAGTAAAATGTTGCTTGCATACTGCAAGCAGATCGGCAATACTAATTTCATATCGGCATCATATCGGGACGGTCCTCAAAAGAAAAAAAAAAAGGATTTAATTTTTTCTTAAAATTCGCTGACATTTCATCGTCTGGCATCGAACCTGGGTCTTCCCTGTAAACCTACTATGAAACACAATAGAAGGTCACCATCTCTAACTATGTGTGAATATTCAAGCAGAAATATTGGCTACAACTGCCTCAAAAGACGTTCTAATTTTCACGAATGTAAATGGCTCTCTGGATTCGAACCAAGGACGATCTTGAAAATAAAAAACATGTTTCTAAAAGTTATCATGATCTCTATTTATATGCCAAGTTTCAAGTTTCTATATTATTGGGAAAGTTTTCAAAATAATTCCTAAAAATCGGAACAACTTCTGATTGCAGAGACACCTGGTGTCGAACCCAGGACATATTGTAAGCTGTGAATGCACTGTTTGATTTGTAAAGACTTGTTCTTGTATCATGCAAAGCTTGAAGTCGATAGCATGCCGGGAAGTACCTAAATTTTGTTTCCGTTATCTCCGTAAGAAATGCATTAAGAAGTGCAAATGGCCCTCTGGGATCGAACCAAGGACCACCAGCGAACATGAAAAATTCGATTATGAAATATATTCATTATATCTATCCACGTGCCGAGTTTCAAGTATCCATGTTATCGGGAAAGGATCCAATAAAAATGATCAAAATCGTCGCAATGCATTTTAAACGGCCGATTTTTGCCACGACGTAGCATCGAACCATGGACCATATTCGGCGATGTATTTTTCATTTTCGTTAGATATGCACGGCTTATTGCGATCCCTCGAATTTCAACTCTCTCCTTTTTCGGGAAGTGCCTCAAAAAATTTTCGAAAATCCCCGCCATGTAATCTTATGGGGAAAGAAAAATTGCGATTTTGAACCTCAGTGTCATGGGTTCGATTCCAGAGGGCCCCAAAGTCTCGATTTTTCCCGTTTCAATGCATTGCTTTGATTTTCGGGAATTAAGAAAAAATACTTTCCGGATAGGTAGAGAATTAAAACTCAAGGAGCCTATATATATAAACATGATCTATCGAGAACATAAATGAGTTTTACGGAAAATATCCTCGGTTCGATGCTAGGTCGGGGCAAAAATCGGCCGTTTAAAACGCATTGTGGCGATTTTTAAGATTTTTTTTGGACCCCTTTCCGAATGCTTGGAAACTTGAAATTTGGCATGGGGTTAGAAATCATAAATATATTTCATAATCAAATTTTTTTTATTCGCTTATGGTCCTTGGTTCGATCCCAGAGGGCCATTTGCACTCCACAATGCATTTCTTATGGGGATAACGGAAACAAATTTTAGGTACTTCTCAGCATGATATTAACTTCAAACTTTGCATAAAATAAGATCAAGTTCATAAAAATCTAACTGCATTCACAGTTACCAGTGTGTCCTGGGTTCGACACCAGGCATCTCTACAATCAGTAACTGATCCTATTTTCAATAATAATTTTGAACCCTTTCCCAACAATATAGAAACTTGAAATTCGGCATGTAGTTAGATATCATAGATACATTTCAAAATCATGTTTTAGATTTCCAAGAACGTCCTTGGTTCGAGTCCCGAGAGGCATTTACATTCCTGAAAATTAGAACGTTTTTTGAGGCAGTTGTATCCAATATTTCTGCTTGAATTTTCACACATAGAGATGTTGATCTTCTGTTGTGCTAAATGGTAATTTTACCAGTAAGACCCGGGTTCGATGCCAGACGATAAAATAACATCGAATTTTAAGAATATTTTGAATATTTTTTTTTGTTCGTTTGAGAACCGTCCCGATATGATGCCGATATGAAATTAGTTTTGCCGATCTGCTTGCAGTATGCAAGCTACATTTTACTCGTAGGTATATAGGTATATCTGGAGAATCGTCTATATATAATAGATATATATATATAAGTACGAGTAAAATGTAGCTTGCATACTGCAAGCAGATCGACGACACGAATTTCATATCGGCATTATATCGGGACGGTCCTGAAAAGAAAAGGTCCAAAAGCAAAAAAAGATTGAAAATATTCTTAAAATTCGATGCAATTTAATATTCTGGCATCGAACCCGGGTCATCCTGGTAAAATTACCATTTAGCACAACAGAAGATCAACATCTCTATGTGTGAAAATTCAAGCAGAAATATTGGCTATATCTGCCTCAAAAGGTTCTACTTTTCATGAATGTAATTGGCTTTTTGGATTCGAACCAAGGATGATCAATGAAATCTAAAACTTGTGTTTGAAATGTATCCATGATCTTTATCTATATGTCGAATTTCAAGTTTCTGTATTATTGGGAAAGGGTTCAAAATAGTTCCTAAGAATCGGATTAATTACTGATTGTAGAGACGCCTTTTGTCGAACCCAGGACCTACTGGGAGCTGTGAAAACACATTATGACGTGATTTGACCTGATCTTATTAAATGCAAAGTTTGAAGTCAACATCTTGCCGGGAAGTACCTAAAATTTGCTTCCGTTATCTCCATAAGAAATGCATTGTAGGATGTAAATGGCCCTCTGGGATCGAACCAAGGACCATCAGCGAGTTGCTAAAATTTTATTTTAAAATATATTTATGATATATATCCACGTGCCAAGTTTCAAGTTTCCTGGTCATCTGTAAGTAATTTAAAAAAATCTTAAAAATCGCAATGTAAATTAAACGGGAGAATATTTGCCCTGACCTAGCATCGAACCAAGGATAATCTTTGAAGATGTCTTTGTGGTTTCCTTTAGATATGCACGGCATCTAGCGATCTCTTGAATTTCAACTCTCAACTCTTCCGGGAAGTGCCTCGAAAAAAATTTCGAAAATCCCCGCCATGTATCTTTATGGAGAAAATCGGAACTTTGGGGCCTTCTGGAATCGAACCCATGACACTGTGGTTCAAAGTTGGATTTGTTGGTTTCTCCGGATATACCTATATATATATATATATATATATAGGGGATCAAAATTCTAACCATGTTCCACAAGTGCCAATGCCTTGAAATTTTTACGACATATTGGCCATAACGTGCAACCTCCAGGAAAAAGCCGACTTTGAACCTCAGTGTCATGGGTTCGATTCCAGAAGGCCCCAAAGTCGCGATTTTCCCCATAAGATTACATGGCGGGGATTTTCGAAAATTTTTTTGAGGCCCTTCCCGGAAAAGGAGAGAGTTGAAACTCGAGGGATCGCTAGATGCCGCGCATATCTAAAGGAAACCATAAAGACATCTACGAATATTATCCTTGGTTCGATGCTAGGTCGGGGCAAAAATCTGCCGTTTAAAATGCACTGTGGCGATTTTTAAGATTTTTTTTGGATCCTTTTCCGATGGCATAGAAACTTGAAATTCGGTATGAGGTTAGACACCATAAAAACATATCTTAATCGAATTTTACATATTCGCTGATGGTCCTTGGTTCGATCCCAGAGGGACATTTGAATTCCTCAATGCATTTCTTACGGAGATAACGGAAACAAATTTTAGGTACTTTCCGGCACGATATCGATTTCAAACTTTGCATATAGAAAGATCAAGTCCATACATATCAAACAGTGCATTCACAGCTATCAATGTGTCCTGGGTTCGACACCAGGTGTCTCTGCAATCAGAAGTTGATCCGATTTTTAGGAATTATTTTGAAACCTTTCTCTATATAATAGAAACTTGAAATTCGGCATATAGATAGAGATCATAAATATCTTTCAAAAACATTTTTTAGATTTCCAAGATCGTCCTTGGTTCGAGTCCCGAGAGCCATTTACATTCGTTATCATTAGAGCGTCTTTTGAGGCAGTTGTAGCCAATATTTCTGCTTGAATTTTCACACATAGTTAGAGATGGTGATGTTCTATTGTGCTGCAAAGTAATTTCACAGTAAAGACCCGGCTTCGATGCCAGACGATGGAATTTCAGCGAATTTTAAGAAAAATTTCAATCCTTTTTTTTTCTTTTGAGGACCGTCCCGATATGATGCCGATTAGTGTTGTCGATCTGCTTGCAGTATGCAAGCTACACTTTACTCGTATATATATAGGTTTATCCGGAGAAACCTCTATATATAATAGATATCCGGAGAAGCGTCTATATATAATAGATAGATATATGAATGAATCTGGAGAAGCTTCTATATATAATACATTATAAATCATTACAATTATAATTAGAAACATTTCATCAATCTTTTTAAAAACAATCCTGCTTTACAGTGGGAAAGCAAGTCAACCCTTTCATCGGGACATAATGAAGAGGACCAACTTTCATGAATAAAGGGAGATGGGGACGAGAACCAGCTTGGATGGTCAATGTCACCAGACTGAAGGATTATGGACAAGAGAGGTTGGTGGAATTCTTAAGCATAAGGTCAGTGATACTTCTTCTCAGTTGCGCATCCATCGATGGGAGTCAGGATCCCCTGCAAATAGGTAAGAGGACATCTTTTGCTAACTCACACCCTTTACTTGCATCTTAAAGCTCTCTTTTGTCAGCATCCTCTTCAATATGCAGTCAGTAATTTAGTATACTGAAATAAATTAAAATAAATTGGAAAACCGTTCCTTTAGTAGTAACTTTACTGTTTTAATTTCAATGTCTTCAGACAGGAATTACTTCTCAAACTTGGACAGTTATTGCTCTTAAATTCGTTCTTTTATAAATAAAGTAAATCTTTTGTAAATAAGATTGATGACATGAACGACTAATTTCTTTTCTGTATGTGTTTAATTTATTCCCTAAATAGGTGAAATATTATATTAGTAGAGACATACTAGGTAGGGAAACACAAAGAAAAAGCATGTGTTGACCCTTGAATGGCTTCTATTTCTTCCAGGATGAAATCAATTTGTTACCAATATCCATAATCTGCCATTCAGCCTTTATTTCATGTCTAAAGCCTTCTTTGGTATTTGAACCTTGCCTTTATCATCACCTAAAACATTCAAAAAGAACCTTACCCCTTTATCTGTTCTGCCAAGGCCATCTTTACACAGAATTCCTTCAACTTTTAATTTTCAAAATTCATTCCTTCCTCCTTCTTATTTTTGAAGAAACACTGGTGATCCTTTATTATTTTGGCAATTCTTCTATACACAGTTTCCATTTCATCAACTTCATAGTTTTTTGTAGAAAGGTATACCTGCAGGACTAGTGATTTCCTTTATTTTCCATTTAGATAGCAGTTAGGGATACCATGAAGGATGTTTGGGTATTCTTTCAATCTTTTCCAATCCTTCATCACCCCCACACCTCGATATTAAAATCATTTTACTTATTCTCATACTGTACCTTTCATATAAACATGCTCTTTTTATTTTTTTTAAGTGTAATGTTAAATTCTAATTTCAAAAGGGTAACAAAAATAGCATAGAATACATGTAGGAAGGATAGAAAAAATTAAGCTTTTTTATCCAAATATCTTTTACTCCGTTAATTAGGCATAAAATCAAATGTACAGTTAAGTGTTTAATGAACAGTAATCACTATCATCATTGAAACTGGGTGGCAGTTGGTTTTCAGAAGGCATGCCTAATAACGTATCCATTATTCTTGTAATTCTGAAAATTGAATTCCTTAATATATCGATGCTTCGAAATCATAAAAACATGCGTTGGATGATGTTCAAAAATAATTACTTAAATTCAGTGTCACACCTAAACTTGCATAGTTTTCATTAATTAAAATAAACTTAATGTCAGAAAAAAAGAAGCCAAAATTGTTAAAAATCCAAAAATGAGTTAATAACTTAATTAAGTTTTGTGTTAACCTTTGGAAAAACACAACCTGGGGTCATATTGACCAAATTCTGCTTAATAAGGGTTAACTGTTAGCTTAAGGTGATAATTTAAAAGGCATACATTTATATAGGGAGTGGGTGCAAGTGCCAATCGTGGGTGACTGTATAATATTATCCATGACCTGGGAAAGGTCGCATGTGCTGTTGGTGGTTACGGCGTTGCTGAGGGGCCAAAAGGGGAATGAAAAAGGAAATAACATTAACACTTATTGAGTCTTGTTTCATTATTAGCAGCCTTGTTTGAATATGACCACAAAATTCTCTGTATCTTTAAGATCTTTCGTTTGTCAAGTCAACTTTAAATTATTCATAGTTAATAATCATCTTTACATACGTAGCTTAAATATCTTCATTAATTTTTGCGTAAACATTTGAAAAAAGGAGATAACACTACCTGGGGTCATATTGACCAAATGCTGCTCTCATATAGTTAATTGTTATTCTGGGGTTAATATTTAAATATTATAATTGATAATGGGAGTGGGCGCGAGTGCCGATGTTGGGTGATTGTTTAAATATTACACATTAAAAGGGAGAGGTCGCGAGTGCCGTTGGGTGGTGTGTCGCGTTGCTGAGGGGCCGAAAGGGGAATGAAAAAGTATATAACGTTAACACTGAGTCTTATTGCATTATTAGCAGCATTGATTGAATATGACTCCAAATTCTCTGTTTCTTTAAAATCTTTCGTTTGTCAAGTAAAATCTAAACTATTCATAATTAAAATTGATATATATGTATGTAGCTTTTTTGAAAAAATATATCTTACGCTCACTTAAATGTATATTCAATGATAGTAAAAATTTCGTTAAGTAAATCGCAGCCACTATCATATGTTGAAGTATGCTTGATTTGGCCAAAGGAGTAGTTCGTGCAATTTCACTCATCCTCCACTCTTCTTTCCATCAAACAGTTCGGTTCTCCTTTCCTAATTCAATGTGTGAAAATCACTCATATTCGTCCATCCTTTTTCACCTGTCCTTCCTCTGTGCCCTAAGTCTAAGCATCATAGCTTCAGTTCCTTGTTACCTTCCGTATCAATTTCTTCTTCATTTGGATAGTCATATCGATGAATATTTTTCATATGCCCACCCCTCAGAACCTCTGAATTCTAAAATATTTCCATCATATTTTATTCATCTTCAGAACAAAATAATCAAATAATTTACATTGTTTTGCTCATTTTCCTCCTTCATGTTCGTCTCATTGCTGTTTCTTGTTCACATCACTCAAAGTATTTCATCAGCCGCTTCCTAAGTTTACATTATTTCTCGACTTAGAACATTTATCCATTTTCTGCATGCATGTCTTTTCCATACGTATTATTAACGTAACTCCTCTCTCACCTCTGAAGTCCAATTCCCCCTACTCGAGTATATTGAACTATTTCTTCTAGTTCCGTTCCATGCTTTTTGTGGAAATTACGCAGTGCTTTTTTACCATTTCTAAATGTCTTTCCACGAAGAACGGCCAGAGAGCTTCGGTTCTAATCGATAAATTGGATAAAAGTAAAACTTATCGGTAATTATCTTCATTAATTTTTGCATTTGAAAAAAAAAAAAAACACTATTTGGGGTCGTATTGACCAAACGCTGCTTTCAAAGGGTTAATTGATATCTTGGGGAGAATATTAAACTATTTACATTGATAAAGGGAGTGTGCGCGAGTGTCGATGGTGGGTGATTGTTTAAATATTATACATAACAAGGGAGAGGTCGCGAGTGCCGTTGGGTGGTTTGACGCGTTGCTGAGGTGCCGAAACGGGAATGATATAGTTAATAACGTTAACACTTATTGAGTCTTGTTGCATAAGTAGCGTTGTTTTAATATGACCCCAAATTCTCTGTATCTTTACGATTTTTCGTTTTGCAAGTAAACTACAAATTATTCATAGTTAAAAATGATCTTTATAAACGAAGCTTTTTAACAAATATGTTATGCTCACTTATTGCTTTTTCAATGTTAGGAAAAATTTAGTTAAATGAATCGCTTCCAATATCATATGTTGAAGTATGCTTTATTAGGCCACAGGAGTAATTTGTGCAATTTAACACATCCTCCGCTCTTATTTTAATCAAACAGTTGGTTCTCCTTTCTCAAATCAATGCGTGAAGTTAATTCATTGTCGTCCTTGTTTTTACACCTGTCCCTCGTCCGTGCCCTCCAGCTAAACATCGCACTTCCGGTTCCTTATTAGTTTCCCTATCAATATCTTCTTCATTTGGATAGTCATATCGATGAATCTTTTTTCATAAGCCCACCTCTCATTATCTCTACATTTCAAAACGTTCCCATCGTATTTTATGCTTCTTCAGAACAAAATACTCAAATACTTTACATTGTTCTGCCCATGTTCCATCTTCAAGTCTGTCTCACTGCTATGTCTTGTTGCATCTATGTCAAAGCATTACATCAATCTCTTCCATAGTTTGACGTTATTTCACAACTTAAAACCTCTATCTATTTTCTGCATGCATGTCTGTTCCCTTCGCATTACTCACATAGTTCCTCCTTTCCCTCTGACATCTATTTCCCCCCACTCGTAGATATTGACACATTTGTTTTAGTTCCGTTCCATGTTCTATTGTGGAAACAACTTAATGCTTTTTTATCATTTCTAAATGTTGTTCCACGATGAGCGGCCGGAGAGCTTAGATTCTAATAGCTAAGATCGATAAAAAAAAGTTTTGGTAAATATCTTCATTAATTCATGCGTAATCATTTGAAAAAAGGAGATAACACTACCTGGGGTCATATTGACCAAATGCTGCTCTCATATGGTTAATTGTTATTTTGGGGTTAATATTTAAATATTATAATTGATAATGGGAGTGGGCGCGAGTGCCAATGTTGGGTGATTGTTTAAATATTACACATTAAAAGGGAGAGGTCGCGAGTGCCGTTGGGTGGTGTGTCGCGTTGCTGAGGGGCCGAAAGGGGAATGAAAAAGTATATAACGTTAACACTAACTGAGTCTTATTGCATTATTAGCAGCATTGATTGAATATGACTCCAAATTCTCTGTTTCTTTAAAATCTTTCGTTTGTCAAGTAAAATCTAAACTATTCATAATTAAAATTGATATATATGTATGTAGCTTTTTTGAAAAAATATATCTTACGCTCACTTAAATGTATATTCAATGATAGTAAAAATTTCGTTAAGTAAATCGCAGCCACTATCATATGTTGAAGTATGCTTGATTTGGCCAAAGGAGTAGTTCGTGCAATTTCACTCATCCTCCACTCTTCTTTCCATCAAACAGTTTGGTTCTCCTTTCCTAATTCAATGTGTGAAAATCACTCATATTCGTCCATCCTTTTTCACCTGTCCTTCCTCTGTGCCCTCAGTCTAAGCATCATAGCTTCAGTTCCTTGTTACCTTCCGTATCAATTTCTTCTTCATTTGGATATTCATATCGATGAATATTTTTCATATGCCCACCTCTCAGAACCTCTGAATTCTAAAATATTTCCATCATATTTTATTCATCTTCAGAACAAAATAATCAAATACTTTACATTGTTTTGCTCATTTTCCTCCTTCATGTTCGTCTCATTGCTGTTTCTTGTTCACATCACTCAAAGTATTTCATCAGCCTCTTCCTACGTTTGACATTATTTTTCGACTTAGAACATTTATCCATTTTCTGCATGCATGTCTTTTCCATACGTATTATTAACGTAACTCCTCTCTCACCTCTGAAGTCCAATTCCCCCCCACTCGAGTATATTGAAATATTTCTTCTGGTTCCGTTCCATGCTTTTTGTGGAAATTACGTAGTGCTTTTTTACCATTTCTAAATGTCTTTCCACGAAGAACGGCCAGAGAGCTTCGGTTCTAATCGATAAATTGGATAAAAGTAAAACTTATCGGTAATTATCTTCATTAATTTTTGCATTTGAAAAAAAAAACACTATTTGGGGTCGTATTGACCAAACGCTGCTTTCAAAGGGTTAATTGATAGCTTGGGGAGAATATTAAACTATTTACATTGATAAAGGGAGTGGGCGCGAGTGTCGATGGTGGGTGATTGTTTAAATATTATACATAACAAGGGAGAGGTCGCGAGTGCCGTTGGGTGGTTTGACGCGTTGCTGAGGGGCCGAAACGGGAATGATATTGTTAATAACGTCAACACTTATTGAGTCTTGTTGCATAAGTAGCGTTGTTTTAATATGACCCCAAATTCTCTGTATCTTTACGATTTTTTGTTTTGCAAGTAAACTACAAATTATTCATAGTTAAAAATTATCTTTATAAACGAAGCTTTTTAACAAATATGTTATGCTCACTTATTGTTTTTTCAATGTTAGGAAAAATTTAGTTAAATGAATCGCTTCCAATATCATATGTTGAAGTATGCTTTATTAGGCCACAGGAGTAATTTGTGCAATTTAACACATCCTCCGCTCTTATTTTAATCAAACTGTTGGTTCTCCTTTCTCAAATCAATGCGTGAAGTTAATTCATTGTCGTCCTTGTTTTTACACCTGTCCCTCGTCCGTGCCCTCCAGCTAAACATCGCACCTTCGGTCCCTTATTAGTTTCGCTATCAATATCTTCTTCATTTGGATAGTCATATCGATGAATCTTTTTTCATAAGCCCACCTCTCATTATCTCTACATTTCAAAACGTTCCCATCGTATTTTATGCTTCTTCAGAACAAAATACTCAAATACTTTACATTGTTCTGCCCATGTTCCATCTTCGAGTCTGTCTCACTGCTATGTCTTGTTGCATCTATGTCAAAGCATTACATCAATCTCTTCCTGAGTTTGACGTTATTTCAAACTTAAAACCTTTATCTATTTTCTGCATGCATGTCTGTTCCCTTCGCATTACTCAAATAACTCCTCCCTTTCCTCTGACATTTATTTCCCCCCACTCGTAGATATTGACACATTTATTTTAGTTCCGTTCCATGTTCTATTGTGGAAACAACTTAATGCTTTTTTATCATTTCTAAATGTTGTTCCACGATGAACGGCCGGAGAGCTTAGATTCTAATAGCTAAGATCGATAAAAAAAAGTTTTGGTAAATATCTTCATTAATTCATGCGTAATCATTTGAAAAAAGGAGATAACACTACCTGGGGTCATATTGACCAAATGCTGCTCTCATATGGTTAATTGTTATTTTGGGGTTAATATTTAAATATTATAATTGATAATGGGAGTGGGCGCGAGTGCCGATGTTGGGTGATTGTTTAAATATTACACATTAAAAGGGAGAGGTCGCGAGTGCCGTTGGGTGGTGTGTCGCGTTGCTGAGGGGCCGAAAGGGGAATGAAAAAGTATATAACGTTAACACTAACTGAGTCTTATTGCATTATTAGCAGCATTGATTGAATATGACTCCAAATTCTCTGTTTCTTTAAAATCTTTCGTTTGTCAATTAAAATCTAAACTATTCATAATTAAAATTGATATATATGTATGTAGTTTTTTTGAAAAAATATATCTTACGCTCACTTAAATGTATATTCAATGATAGTAAAAATTTCGTTAAGTAAATCGCAGCCACTATCATATGTTGAAGTATGCTAGATTTGGCCAAAGGAGTAGTTCGTGCAATTTCACTCATCCTCCACTCTTCTTTCCATCAAACAGTTTGGTTCTCCTTTCCTAATTCAATGTGTGAAAATCACTCATATTCGTCCATCCTTTTTCACCTGTCCTTCCTCTGTGCCCTCAGTCTAAGCATCATAGCTTCAGTTCCTTGTTACCTTCCGTATCAATTTCTTCTTCATTTGGATAGTCATATCGATGAATATTTTTCATATGCCCACCTCTCAGAACCTCTGAATTCTAAAATATTTCCATCATATTTTATTCATCTTCAGAACAAAATAATCAAATACTTTACATTGTTTTGCTCATTTTCCTCCTTCATGTTCGTCTCATTGCTGTTTCTTGTTCACATCACTCAAAGTATTTCATCAGCCTCTTCCTAAGTTTGACATTATTTTTCGACTTAGAACATTTATCCATTTTCTGCATGCATGTCTTTTCCATACGTATTATTAACGTAACTCCTCTCTCACCTCTGAAGTCCAATTCCCCCCCACTCGAGTATATTGAAATATTTCTTCTGGTTCCGTTCCATGCTTTTTGTGGATATTACGTAGTGCTTTTTTACCATTTCTAAATGTCTTTCCACGAAGAACGGCCAGAGAGCTTCGGTTCTAATCGATAAATTGGATAAAAGTAAAACTTATCGGTAATTATCTTCATTAATTTTTGCATTTGAAAAAAAAAACACTATTTGGGGTCGTATTGACCAAACGCTGCTTTCAAAGGGTTAATTGATAGCTTGGGGAGAATATTAAACTATTTACATTGATAAAGGGAGTGGGCGCGAGTGTCGATGGTGGGTGATTGTTTAAATATTATACATAACAAGGGAGAGGTCGCGAGTGCCGTTGGGTGGTTTGACGCGTTGCTGAGGGGCCGAAACGGGAATGATATTGTTAATAACGTCAACACTTATTGAGTCTTGTTGCATAAGTAGCGTTGTTTTAATATGACCCCAAATTCTCTGTATCTTTACGATTTTTCGTTTTGCAAGTAAACTACAAATTATTCATAGTTAAAAATGATCTTTATAAACGAAGCTTTTTAACAAATATGTTATGCTCACTTATTGTTTTTTCAATGTTAGGAAAAATTTAGTTAAATGAATCGCTTCCAATATCATATGTTGAAGTATGCTTTATTAGGCCACAGGAGTAATTTGTGCAATTTAACACATCCTCCGCTCTTATTTTAATCAAACAGTTGGTTCTCCTTTCTCAAATCAATGCGTGAAGTTAATTCATTGTCGTCCTTGTTTTTACACCTGTCCCTCGTCCGTGCCCTCCAGCTAAACATCGCACCTTCGGTTCCTTATTAGTTTCGCTATCAATATCTTCTTCATTTGGATAGTCATATCGATGAATCTTTTTTCATAAGCCCACCTCTCATTATCTCTACATTTCAAAACGTTCCCATCGTATTTTATGCTTCTTCAGAACAAAATACTCAAATACTTTACATTGTTCTGCCCATGTTCCATCTTCGAGTCTGTCTCACTGCTATGTCTTGTTGCATCTATGTCAAAGCATTACATCAATCTCTTCCTGAGTTTGACGTTATTTCAAACTTAAAACCTCTATCTATTTTCTGCATGCATGTCTGTTCCCTTCGCATTACTCACATAGTTCCTCCTTTCCCTCTGACATCTATTTCCCCCCACTCGTAGATATTGACACATTTGTTTTAGTTCCGTTCCATGTTCTATTGTGGAAAAAACTTAATGCTTTTTTATCATTTCTAAATGTTGTTCCACGATGAACGGCCGGAGAGCTTAGATTCTAATAGCTAAGATCGATAAAAAAAAGTTTTGGTAAATATCTTCATTAATTCATGCGTAATCATTTGAAAAAAGGAAATAACACTACCTGGGGTCATATTGACCAAATGCTGCTCTCATATGGTTAATTGTTATTTTGGGGTTAATATTTAAATATTATAATTGATAATGGGAGTGGGCGCGAGTGCCGATGTTGGGTGATTGTTTAAATATTACACATTAAAAGGGAGAGGTCGCGAGTGCCGTTGGGTGGTGTGTCGCGTTGCTGAGGGGCCGAAAGGGGAATGAAAAAGTATATAACGTTAACACTAACTGAGTCTTATTGCATTATTAGCAGCATTGATTGAATATGACTCCAAATTCTCTGTTTCTTTAAAATCTTTCGTTAGTCAAGTAAAATCTAAACTATTCATAATTAAAATTGATATATATGTATGTAGCTTTTTTGGAAAAATATATCTTACGCTCACTTAAATGTATATTCAATGATAGTAAAAATTTCGTTAAGTATATCGCAGCCACTATCATATGTTGAAGTATGCTTGATTTGGCCAAAGGAGTAGTTCGTGCAATTTCCTCATCCTCCACTCTTCTTTCAATCAAACAGTTTGGTTTTCCTTTCTTAATTCAATGTGTGAAAATCACTCATTTTCGTCCATCCTTTTTCACCTGTCCTTCCTCTGTGCCCTCAGTCTAAGCATCATAGCTTCAGTTCCTTGTTACCTTCCGTATCAATTTCTTCTTCATTTGGATAGTCATATCGATGAATATTTTTCATATGCCCACCTCTCAGAACCTCTGAATTACAAAATATTTCCATCATATTTTATACATCTTCAGAACAAAATAATCAAATAATTTACATTGTTTTGCTCATTTTCCTCCTTCATGTTCGTCTCATTGCTGTTTCTTGTTCACATCACTCAAAGTATTTCATCAGCCTCTTCCTAAGTTTGACATTATTTCTCGACTTAGAACATTTATCCATTTTCTGCATGCATGTCTTTTCCATACGTATTATTAACGTAACTCCTCTCTCACCTCTGAAGTCCAATTCCCCCCACTCGAGTATATTGAAATATTTCTTCTGGTTCCGTTCCATGCTTTTTGTGGAAATTACGTAGTGCTTTTTTACCATTTCTAAATGTCTTTCCACGAAGAACGGCCAGAGAGCTTCGGTTCTAATCGATAAATTGGATAAAAGTAAAACTTATCGGTAATTATCTTCATTAATTTTTGCATTTGAAAAAAAAACACTATTTGGGGTCGTATTGACCAAACGCTGCTTTCAAAGGGTTAATTGATAGCTTGGGGAGAATATTAAACTATTTACATTGATAAAGGGAGTGGGCGCGAGTGTCGATGGTGGGTGATTGTTTAAATATTATACATAACAAGGGAGAGGTCGCGAGTGCCGTTGGGTGGTTTGACGCGTTGCTGAGGGGCCGAAACGGGAATGATATTGTTAATAACGTCAACACTTATTGAGTCTTGTTGCATAAGTAGCGTTGTTTTAATATGACCCCAAATTCTCTGTATCTTTACGATTTTTCGTTTTGCAAGTAAACTACAAATTATTCACAGTTAAAAATGATCTTTATAAACGAAGCTTTTTAACAAATATGTTATGCTCACTTATTGTTTCTTCAATGTTAGGAAAAATTTAGTTAAATGAATCGCTTCCAATATCATATGTTGAAGTATGCTCTATTAGGCCACAGGAGTAATTTGTGCAATTTAACACATCCTCCGCTCTTATTTTAATCAAACAGTTGGTTCTCCTTTCTCAAATCAATGCGTGAAGTTAATTCATTGTCGTCCTTGTTTTTACACCTGTCCCTCGTCCGTGCCCTCCAGCTAAACATCGCACCTTCGGTCCCTTATTAGTTTCGCTATCAATATCTTCTTCATTTGGATAGTCATATCGATGAATCTTTTTTCATAAGCCCACCTCTCATTATCTCTACATTTCAAAACGTTCCCATCGTATTTTATGCTTCTTCAGAACAAAATACTCAAATACTTTACATTGTTCTGCCCATGTTCCATCTTCGAGTCTGTCTCACTGCTATGTCTTGTTGCATCTATGTCAAAGCATTACATCAATCTCTTCCTGAGTTTGACGTTATTTCACAACTTAAAACCTTTATCTATTTTCTGCATGCATGTCTGTTCCCTTCGCATTACTCAAATAACTCCTCCCTTTCCTCTGACATTTATTTCCCCCCACTCGTAGATATTGACACATTTATTTTAGTTCCGTTCCATGTTCTATTGTGGAAACAACTTAATGCTTTTTTATCATTTCTAAATGTTGTTCCACGATGAACGGCCGGAGAGCTTAGATTCTAATAGCTAAGATCGATAAAAAAAAGTTTTGGTAAATATCTTCATTAATTCATGCATAATCATTTGAAAAAAGGAGATAACACTACCTGGGGTCATATTGACCAAATGCTGCTCTCATATGGTTAATTGTTATTTTGGGGTTAATATTTAAATATTATAATTGATAATGGGAGTGGGCGCGAGTGCCGATGTTGGGTGATTGTTTAAATATTACACATTAAAAGGGAGAGGTCGCGAGTGCCGTTGGGTGGTGTGTCGCGTTGCTGAGGGGCCGAAAGGGGAATGAAAAAGTATATAACGTTAACACTAACTGAGTCTTATTGCATTATTAGCAGCATTGATTGAATATGACTCCAAATTCTCTGTTTCTTTAAAATCTTTCGTTTGTCAAGTAAAATCTAAACTATTCATAATTAAAATTGATATATATGTATGAAGCTTTTTTGAAAAAATATATCTTACGCTCACTTAAATGTATATTCAATGATAGTAAAAATTTCGTTAAGTAAATCGCAGCCACTATCATATGTTGAAGTATGCTTGATTTGGCCAAAGGAGTAGTTCGTGCAATTTCCTCATCCTCCACTCTTCTTTCAATCAAACAGTTTGGTTTTCCTTTCTTAATTCAATGTGTGAAAATCACTCATATTCGTCCATCCTTTTTCACCTGTCCTTCCTCTGTGCCCTCAGTCTAAGCATCATAGCTTCAGTTCCTTGTTACCTTCCGTATCAATTTCTTCTTCATTTGGATAGTCATATCGATGAATATTTTTCATATGCCCACCTCTCAGAACCTCTGAATTACAAAATATTTCCATCATATTTTATTCATCTTCAGAACAAAATAATCAAATAATTTACATTGTTTTGCTCATTTTCCTCCTTCATGTTCGTCTCATTGCTGTTTCTTGTTCACATCACTCAAAGTATTTCATCAGCCTCTTCCTAAGTTTGACATTATTTCTCGACTTAGAACATTTATCCATTTTCTGCATGCATGTCTTTTCCATACGTATTATTAACGTAACTCCTCTCTCACCTCTGAAGTCCAATTCCCCCCCACTCGAGTATATTGAAATATTTCTTCTGGTTCCGTTCCATGCTTTTTGTGGAAATTACGTAGTGCTTTTTTACCATTTCTAAATGTCTTTCCACGAAGAACGGCCAGAGAGCTTCGGTTCTAATCGATAAATTGGATAAAAGTAAAACTTATCGGTAATTATCTTCATTAATTTTTGCATTTGAAAAAAAAACACTATTTGGGGTCGTATTGACCAAACGCTGCTTTCAAAGGGTTAATTGATAGCTTGGGGAGAATATTAAACTATTTACATTGATAAAGGGAGTGGGCGCGAGTGTCGATGGTGGGTGATTGTTTAAATATTATACATAACAAGGGAGAGGTCGCGAGTGCCGTTGGGTGGTTTGACGCGTTGCTGAGGGGCCGAAACGGGAATGATATTGTTAATAACGTCAACACTTATTGAGTCTTGTTGCATAAGTAGCGTTGTTTTAATATGACCCCAAATTCTCTGTATCTTTACGATTTTTTGTTTTGCAAGTAAACTACAAATTATTCATAGTTAAAAATGATCTTTATAAACGAAGCTTTTTAACAAATATGTTATGCTCACTTATTGTTTTTTCAATGTTAGGAAAAATTTAGTTAAATGAATCGCTTCCAATATCATATGTTGAAGTATGCTTTATTAGGCCACAGGAGTAATTTGTGCAATTTAACACATCCTCCGCTCTTATTTTAATCAAACACTTGGTTCTCCTTTCTCAAATCAATGCGTGAAGTTAATTCATTGTCGTCCTTGTTTTTACACCTGTCCCTCGTCCGTACCCTCCAGCTAAACATCGCACCTTCGGTTCCTTATTAGTTTCGCTATCAATATCTTCTTCATTTGGATAGTCATATCGATGAATCTTTTTTCATAAGCCCACCTCTCATTATCTCTACATTTCAAAACGTTCCCATCGTATTTTATGCTTCTTCAGAACAAAATACTCAAATACTTTACATTGTTCTGCCCATGTTCCATCTTCGAGTCTGTCTCACTGCTATGTCTTGTTGCATCTATGTCAAAGCATTACATCAATCTCTTCCTGAGTTTGACGTTATTTCACAACTTAAAACCTCTATCTATTTTCTGCATGCATGTCTGTTCCCTTCGCATTACTCACATAGTTCCTCCTTTCCCTCTGACATCTATTTCCCCCCACTCGTAGATATTGACACATTTGTTTTAGTTCCGTTCCATGTTCTATTGTGGAAACAACTTAATGCTTTTTTATCATTTCTAAATGTTGTTCCACGATGAACGGCCGGAGAGCTTAGATTCTAATAGCTAAGATCGATAAAAAAAAGTTTTGGTAAATATCTTCATTAATTCATGCGTAATCATTTGAAAAAAGGAAATAACACTACCTGGGGTCATATTGACCAAATGCTGCTCTCATATGGTTAATTGTTATTTTGGGGTTAATATTTAAATATTATAATTGATAATGGGAGTGGGCGCGAGTGCCGATGTTGGGTGATTGTTTAAATATTACACATTAAAAGGGAGAGGTCGCGAGTGCCGTTGGGTGGTGTGTCGCGTTGCTGAGTGGCCGAAAGGGGAATGAAAAAGTATATAACGTTAACACTAACTGAGTCTTATTGCATTATTAGCAGCATTGATTGAATATGACTCCAAATTCTCTGTTTCTTTAAAATCTTTCGTTAGTCAAGTAAAATCTAAACTATTCATAATTAAAATTGATATATATGTATGTAGCTTTTTTGAAAAAATATATCTTACGCTCACTTAAATGTATATTCAATGATAGTAAAAATTTCGTTAAGTAAATCGCAGCCACTATCATATGTTGAAGTATGCTTGATTTGGCCAAAGGAGTAGTTCGTGTAATTTCCTCATCCTCCACTCTTCTTTCAATCAAACAGTTTGGTTTTCCTTTCTTAATTCAATGTGTGAAAATCACTCATATTCGTCCATCCTTTTTCACCTGTCCTTCCTCTGTGCCCTCAGTCTAAGCATCATAGCTTCAGTTCCTTGTTACCTTCCGTATCAATTTCTTCTTCATTTGGATAGTCATATCGATGAATATTTTTCATATGCCCACCTCTCAGAACCTCTGAATTACAAAATATTTCCATCATATTTTATTCATCTTCAGAACAAAATAATCAAATAATTTACATTGTTTTGCTCATTTTCCTCCTTCATGTTCGTCTCATTGCTGTTTCTTGTTCACATCACTCAAAGTATTTCATCAGCCTCTTCCTAAGTTTGACATTATTTCTCGACTTAGAACATTTATCCATTTTCTGCATGCATGTCTTTTCCATACGTATTATTAACGTAACTCCTCTCTCACCTCTGAAGTCCAATTCCCCCCACTCGAGTATATTGAAATATTTCTTCTGGTTCCGTTCCATGCTTTTTGTGGAAATTACGTAGTGCTTTTTTACCATTTCTAAATGTCTTTCCACGAAGAACGGCCAGAGAGCTTCGGTTCTAATCGATAAATTGGATAAAAGTAAAACTTATCGGTAATTATCTTCATTAATTTTTGCATTTGAAAAAAAAACACTATTTGGGGTCGTATTGACCAAACGCTGCTTTCAAAGGGTTAATTGATAGCTTGGGGAGAATATTAAACTATTTACATTGATAAAGGGAGTGGGCGCGAGTGTCGATGGTGGGTGATTGTTTAAATATTATACATAACAAGGGAGAGGTCGCGAGTGCCGTTGGGTGGTTTGACGCGTTGCTGAGGGGCCGAAACGGGAATGATATTGTTAATAACGTCAACACTTATTGAGTCTTGTTGCATAAGTAGCGTTGTTTTAATATGACCCCAAATTCTCTGTATCTTTACGATTTTTCGTTTTGCAAGTAAACTACAAATTATTCACAGTTAAAAATGATCTTTATAAACGAAGCTTTTTAACAAATATGTTATGCTCACTTATTGTTTCTTCAATGTTAGGAAAAATTTAGTTAAATGAATCGCTTCCAATATCATATGTTGAAGTATGCTCTATTAGGCCACAGGAGTAATTTGTGCAATTTAACACATCCTCCGCTCTTATTTTAATCAAACAGTTGGTTCTCCTTTCTCAAATCAATGCGTGAAGTTAATTCATTGTCGTCCTTGTTTTTACACCTGTCCCTCGTCCGTGCCCTCCAGCTAAACATCGCACCTTCGGTTCCTTATTAGTTTCGCTATCAATATCTTCTTCATTTGGATAGTCATATCGATGAATCTTTTTTCATAAGCCCACCTCTCATTATCTCTACATTTCAAAACGTTCCCATCGTATTTTATGCTTCTTCAGAACAAAATACTCAAATACTTTACATTGTTCTGCCCATGTTCCATCTTCGAGTCTGTCTCACTGCTATGTCTTGTTGCATCTATGTCAAAGCATTACATCAATCTCTTCCTGAGTTTGACGTTATTTCACAACTTAAAACCTCTATCTATTTTCTGCATGCATGCCTGTTCCCTTCGCATTACTCACATAGTTCCTCCTTTCCCTCTGACATCTATTTCCCCCCACTCGTAGATATTGACACATTTGTTTTAGTTCCGTTCCATGTTCTATTGTGGAAACAACTTAATGCTTTTTTATAATTTCTAAATGTTGTTCCACGATGAACGGCCGGAGAGCTTAGATTCTAATAGCTAAGATCGATAAAAAAAAGGTTTGGTAAATATCTTCATTAATTCATGCGTAATCATTTGAAAAAAGGAGATAACACTACCTGGGGTCATATTGACCAAATGCTGCTCTCATATGGTTAATTGTTATTTTGGGGTTAATATTTAAATATTATAATTGATAATGGGAGTGGGCGCGAGTGCCGATGTTGGGTGATTGTTTAAATATTACACATTAAAAGGGAGAGGTCGCGAGTGCCGTTGGGTGGTGTGTCGCGTTTCTGAGGGGCCGAAAGGGGAATGAAAAAGTATATAACGTTAACACTAACTGAGTCTTATTGCATTATTAGCTGCATTGATTGAATATGACTCCAAATTCTCTGTTTCTTTAAAATCTTTCGTTTGTCAAGTAAAATCTAAACTATTCATAATTAAAATTGATATATATGTATGAAGCTTTTTTGAAAAAATATATCTTACGCTCACTTAAATGTATATTCAATGATAGTAAAAATTTCGTTAAGTAAATCGCAGCCACTATCATATGTTGAAGTATGCTTGATTTGGCCAAAGGAGTAGTTCGTGCAATTTCACTCATCCTCCACTCTTCTTTCCATCAAACAGTTTGGTTCTCCTTTCCTAATTCAATGTGTGAAAATCACACATATTCGTCCATCATTTTTCACCTGTCCTTCCTCTGTGCCCTCAGTCTAAGCATCATAGCTTCAGTTCCTTGTTACCTTCCGTATCAATTTCTTCTTCATTTGGATAGTCATATCGATGAATATTTTTCATATGCCCACCTCTCAGAACCTCTGAATTACAAAATATTTCCATCATATTTTATTCATCTTCAGAACAAAATAATCAAATAATTTACATTGTTTTGCTCATTTTCCTCCTTCATGTTCGTCTCATTGCTGTTTCTTGTTCACATCACTCAAAGTATTTCATCAGCCGCTTCCTAAGTTTGACATTATTTCTCGACTTAGAACATTTATCCATTTTCTGCATGCATGTCTTTTCCATACGTATTATTAACGTAACTCCTCTCTCACCTTTGAAGTCCAATTCCCCCCACTCGAGTATATTGAAATATTTCTTCTGGTTCCGTTCCATGCTTTTTGTGGAAATTACGTAGTTCTTTTTTACCATTTCTAAATGTCTTTCCACGAAGAACGGCCAGGGAGCTTCGCTTCTTATCGATAAATTGGATAAAAGTAAAACTTATCGGTAATTATCTTCATTAATTTTTTGCATTTGAAAAAAAAAAAACACTATTTGGGGTCGTATTGACCAAACGCTTCTTTCAAAGGGTTAATTGATAGCTTGGGGAGAATATTAAACTATTTACATTGATAAAGGGAGTGGGCGCGAGTGTCGATGGTGGGTGATTGTTTAAATATTATACATAACAAGGGAGAGGTCGCGAGTGCCGTTGGGTGGTTTGACGCGTTGCTGAGGGGCCGAAACGGGAATGATATTGTTAATAACGTCAACACTTATTGAGTCTTGTTGCATAAGTAGCGTTGTTTTAATATGACCCCAAATTCTCTGTATCTTTACGATTTTTCGTTTTGCAAGTAAACTACAAATTATTCATAGTTAAAAATGATCTTTATAAACGAAGCTTTTTAACAAATATGTTATGCTCACTTATTGTTTTTTCAATGTTAGGAAAAATTTAGTTAAATGAATCGCTTCCAATATCATATGTTGAAGTATGCTTTATTAGGCCACAGGAGTAATTTGTGCAATTTAACACATCCTCCGCTCTTATTTTAATCAAACAGTTGGTTCTCATTTCTCAAATCAATGCGTGAAGTTAATTCATTGTCGTCCTTGTTTTTACACCTGTCCCTCGTCCGTGCCCTCCAGCTAAACATCGCACCTTCGGTTCCTTATTAGTTTCGCTATCAATATCTTCTTCATTTGGATAGTCATATCGATGAATCTTTTTATCATAAGCCCACATCTCTTATTATCTCTACATTTCAAAACGTTCCCATCGTATTTTATGCTTCTTCAGAACAAAATACTCAAATACTTTACATTGTTCTGCCCATGTTCCATCTTCGAGTCTGTCTCACTGCTATGTCTTGTTGCATCTATGTCAAAGCATTACATCAATCTCTTCCTGAGTTTGACGTTATTTCACAACTTAAAACCTCTATCTATTTTCTGCATGCATGTCTGTTCCCTTCGCATTACTCACATAGTTCCTCCTTTCCCTCTGACATCTATTTCCCCCCACTCGTAGATATTGACACATTTGTTTTAGTTCCGTTCCATGTTCTATTGTGGAAAAATCTTAATGCTTTTTTATCATTTCTAAATGTTGTTCCACGATGAACGGCCGGAGAGCTTAGATTCTAATAGCTAAGATCGATAAAAAAAAGTTTTGGTAAATATCTTCATTAATTCATGCGTAATCATTTGAAAAAAGGAAATAACACTACCTGGGGTCATATTGACCAAATGCTGCTCTCATATGGTTAATTGTTATTTTGGGGTTAATATTTAAATATTATAATTGATAATGGGAGTGGGCGCGAGTGCCGATGTTGGGTGATTGTTTAAATATTACACATTAAAAGGGAGAGGTCGCGAGTGCCGTTGGGTGGTGTGTCGCGTTGCTGAGGGGCCGAAAGGGGAATGAAAAAGTATATAACGTTAACACTAACTGAGTCTTATTGCATTATTAGCAGCATTGATTGAATATGACTCCAAATTCTCTGTTTCTTTAAAATCTTTCGTTAGTCAAGTAAAATCTAAACTATTCATAATTAAAATTGATATATATGTATGTAGCTTTTTTGAAAAAATATATCTTACGCTCACTTAAATGTATATTCAATGATAGTAAAAATTTCGTTAAGTAAATCGCAGCCACTATCATATGTTGAAGTATGCTTGATTTGGCCAAAGGAGTAGTTCGTGCAATTTCCTCATCCTCCACTCTTCTTTCAATCAAACAGTTTGGTTTTCCTTTCTTAATTCAATGTGTGAAAATCACTCATATTCGTCCATCCTTTTTCACCTGTCCTTCCTCTGTGCCCTCAGTCTAAGCATCATAGCTTCAGTTCCTTGTTACCTTCCGTATCAATTTCTTCTTCATTTGGATAGTCATATCGATGAATATTTTTCATATGCCCACCTCTCAGAACCTCTGAATTACAAAATATTTCCATCATCTTTTTATTCATCTTCAGAACAAAATAATCAAATAATTTACATTGTTTTGCTCATTTTCCTCCTTCATGTTCGTCTCATTGCTGTTTCTTGTTCACATCACTCAAAGTATTTCATCAGCCTCTTCCTAAGTTTGACATTATTTCTCGACTTAGAACATTTATCCATTTTCTGCATGCATGTCTTTTCCATACGTATTATTAACGTAACTCCTCTCTCACCTCTGAAGTCCAATTCCCCCCACTCGAGTATATTGAAATATTTCTTCTGGTTCCGTTCCATGCTTTTTGTGGAAATTACGTAGTGCTTTTTTACCATTTCTAAATGTCTTTCCACGAAGAACGGCCAGAGAGCTTCGGTTCTAATCGATAAATTGGATAAAAGTAAAACTTATCGGTAATTATCTTCATTAATTTTTGCATTTGAAAAAAAAACACTATTTGGGGTCGTATTGACCAAACGCTGCTTTCAAAGGGTTAATTGATAGCTTGGGGAGAATATTAAACTATTTACATTGATAAAGGGAGTGGGCGCGAGTGTCGATGGTGGGTGATTGTTTAAATATTATACATAACAAGGGAGAGGTCGCGAGTGCCGTTGGGTGGTTTGACGCGTTGCTGAGGGGCCGAAACGGGAATGATATTGTTAATAACGTCAACACTTATTGAGTCTTGTTGCATAAGTAGCGTTGTTTTAATATGACCCCAAATTCTCTGTATCTTTACGATTTTTCGTTTTGCAAATAACTACAAATTATTCATAGTTAAAAATGATCTTTATAAACGAAGCTTTTTAACAAATATGTTATGCTCACTTATTGTTTTTTCAATGTTAGGAAAAATTTAGTTAAATGAATCGCTTCCAATATCATATGTTGAAGTATGCTTTATTAGGCCACAGGAGTAATTTGTGCAATTTAACACATCCTCCGCTCTTATTTTAATCAAACAGTTGGTTCTCCTTTCTCAAATCAATGCGTGAAGTTAATTCATTGTCGTCCTTGTTTTTACACCTGTCCCTCGTCCGTGCCCTCCAGCTAAACATCGCACCTTCGGTTCCTTATTAGTTTCGCTATCAATATCTTCTTCATTTGGATAGTCATATCGATGAATCTTTTTTCATAAGCCCACCTCTCATTATCTCTACATTTCAAAACGTTCCCATCGTATTTTATGCTTCTTCAGAACAAAATACTCAAATACTTTACATTGTTCTGCCCATGTTCCATCTTCGAGTCTGTCTCACTGCTATGTCTTGTTGCATCTATGTCAAAGCATTACATCAATCTCTTCCTGAGTTTGACGTTATTTCACAACTTAAAACCTCTATCTATTTTCTGCATGCATGTCTGTTCCCTTCGCATTACTCACATAGTTCCTCCTTTCCCTCTGACATCTATTTCCCCCCACTCGTAGATATTGACACATTTGTTTTAGTTCCGTTCCATGTTCTATTGTGGAAAAAACTTAATGCTTTTTTATCATTTCTAAATGTTGTTCCACGATGAACGGCCGGAGAGCTTAGATTCTAATAGCTAAGATCGATAAAAAAAAGTTTTGGTAAATATCTTCATTAATTCATGCGTAATCATTTGAAAAAAGGAAATAACACTACCTGGGGTCATATTGACCAAATGCTGCTCTCATATGGTTAATTGTTATTTTGGGGTTAATATTTAAATATTATAATTGATAATGGGAGTGGGCGCGAGTGCCGATGTTGGGTGATTGTTTAAATATTACACATTAAAAGGGAGAGGTCGCGAGTGCCGTTGGGTGGTGTGTCGCGTTGCTGAGGGGCCGAAAGGGGAATGAAAAAGTATATAACGTTAACACTAACTGAGTCTTATTGCATTATTAGCAGCATTGATTGAATATGACTCCAAATTCTCTGTTTCTTTAAAATCTTTCGTTAGTCAAGTAAAATCTAAACTATTCATAATTAAAATTGATATATATGTATGTAGCTTTTTTGAAAAAATATATCTTACGCTCACTTAAATGTATATTCAATGATAGTAAAAATTTCGTTAAGTAAATCGCAGCCACTATCATATGTTGAAGTATGCTTGATTTGGCCAAAGGAGTAGTTCGTGCAATTTCCTCATCCTCCACTCTTCTTTCAATCAAACAGTTTGGTTTTCCTTTCTTAATTCAATGTGTGAAAATCACTCATATTCGTCCATCCTTTTTCACCTGTCCTTCCTCTGTGCCCTCAGTCTAAGCATCATAGCTTCAGTTCCTTGTTACCTTCCGTATCAATTTCTTCTTCATTTGGATAGTCATATCGATGAATATTTTTCATATGCCCACCTCTCAGAACCTCTGAATTACAAAATATTTCCATCATATTTTATACATCTTCAGAACAAAATAATCAAATAATTTACATTGTTTTGCTCATTTTCCTCCTTCATGTTCGTCTCATTGCTGTTTCTTGTTCACATCACTCAAAGTATTTCATCAGCCTCTTCCTAAGTTTGACATTATTTCTCGACTTAGAACATTTATCCATTTTCTGCATGCATGTCTTTTCCATACGTATTATTAACGTAACTCCTCTCTCACCTCTGAAGTCCAATTCCCCCCACTCGAGTATATTGAAATATTTCTTCTGGTTCCGTTCCATGCTTTTTGTGGAAATTACGTAGTGCTTTTTTACCATTTCTAAATGTCTTTCCACGAAGAACGGCCAGAGAGCTTCGGTTCTAATCGATAAATTGGATAAAAGTAAAACTTATCGGTAATTATCTTCATTAATTTTTGCATTTGAAAAAAAACACTATTTGGGGTCGTATTGACCAAACGCTGCTTTCAAAGGGTTAATTGATAGCTTGGGGAGAATATTAAACTATTTACATTGATAAAGGGAGTGGGCGCGAGTGTCGATGGTGGGTGATTGTTTAAATATTATACATAACAAGGGAGAGGTCGCGAGTGCCGTTGGGTGGTTTGACGCGTTGCTGAGGGGCCGAAACGGGAATGATATTGTTAATAACGTCAACACTTATTGAGTCTTGTTGCATAAGTAGCGTTGTTTTAATATGACCCCAAATTCTCTGTATCTTTACGATTTTTCGTTTTGCAAGTAAACTACAAATTATTCATAGTTAAAAATGATCTTTATAAACGAAGCTTTTTAACAAATATGTTATGCTCACTTATTGTTTTTTCAATGTTAGGAAAAATTTAGTTAAATGAATCGCTTCCAATATCATATGTTGAAGTATGCTTTATTAGGCCACAGGAGTAATTTGTGCAATTTAACACATCCTCCGCTCTTATTTTAATCAAACAGTTGGTTCTCCTTTCTCAAATCAATGCGTGAAGTTAATTCATTGTCGTCCTTGTTTTTACACCTGTCCCTCGTCCGTGCCCTCCAGCTAAACATCGCAACTTCGGTTCCTTATTAGTTTCGCTATCAATATCTTCTTCATTTGGATAGTCATATCGATGAATCTTTTTTCATAAGCCCACCTCTCATTATCTCTACATTTCAAAACGTTCCCATCGTATTTTATGCTTCTTCAGAACAAAATACTCAAATACTTTACATTGTTCTGCCCATGTTCCATCTTCGAGTCTGTCTCACTGCTATGTCTTGTTGCATCTATGTCAAAGCATTACATCAATCTCTTCCTGAGTTTGACGTTATTTCACAACTTAAAACCTCTATCTATTTTCTGCATGCATGTCTGTTCCCTTCGCATTACTCACATAGTTCCTCCTTTCCCTCTGACATCTATTTCCCCCCACTCGTAGATATTGACACATTTGTTTTAGTTCCGTTCCATGTTCTATTGTGGAAAAAACTTAATGCTTTTTTATCATTTCTAAATGTTGTTCCACGATGAACGGCCGGAGAGCTTAGATTCTAATAGCTAAGATCGATAAAAAAAAGTTTTGGTAAATATCTTCATTAATTCATGCGTAATCATTTGAAAAAAGGAGATAACACTACCTGGGGTCATATTGACCAAATGCTGCTCTCATATGGTTAATTGTTATTTTGGGGTTAATATTTAAATATTATAATTGATAATGGGAGTGGGCGCGAGTGCCGATGTTGGGTGATTGTTTAAATATTACACATTAAAAGGGAGAGGTCGCGAGTGCCGTTGGGTGGTGTGTCGCGTTGCTGAGGGGCCGAAAGGGGAATGAAAAAGTATATAACGTTAACACTAACTGAGTCTTATTGCATTATTAGCAGCATTGATTGAATATGACTCCAAATTCTCTGTTTCTTTAAAATCTTTCGTTAGTCAAGTAAAATCTAAACTATTCATAATTAAAATTGATATATATGTATGTAGCTTTTTTGAAAAAATATATCTTACGCTCACTTAAATGTATATTCAATGATAGTAAAAATTTCGTTAAGTAAATCGCAGCCACTATCATATGTTGAAGTATGCTTGATTTGGCCAAAGGAGTAGTTCGTGCAATTTCCTCATCCTCCACTCTTCTTTCAATCAAACAGTTTGGTTTTCCTTTCTTAATTCAATGTGTGAAAATCACTCATATTCGTCCATCCTTTTTCACCTGTCCTTCCTCTGTGCCCTCAGTCTAAGCATCATAGCTTCAGTTCCTTGTTACCTTCCGTATCAATTTCTTCTTCATTTGGATAGTCATATCGATGAATATTTTTCATATGCCCACCTCTCAGAACCTCTGAATTACAAAATATTTCCATCATATTTTATACATCTTCAGAACAAAATAATCAAATAATTTACATTGTTTTGCTCATTTTCCTCCTTCATGTTCGTCTCATTGCTGTTTCTTGTTCACATCACTCAAAGTATTTCATCAGCCTCTTCCTAAGTTTGACATTATTTCTCGACTTAGAACATTTATCCATTTTCTGCATGCATGTCTTTTCCATACGTATTATTAACGTAACTCCTCTCTCACCTCTGAAGTCCAATTCCCCCCACTCGAGTATATTGAAATATTTCTTCTGGTTCCGTTCCATGCTTTTTGTGGAAATTACGTAGTGCTTTTTTACCATTTCTAAATGTCTTTCCACGAAGAACGGCCAGAGAGCTTCGGTTCTAATCGATAAATTGGATAAAAGTAAAACTTATCGGTAATTATCTTCATTAATTTTTGCATTTGAAAAAAAAACACTATTTGGGATCGTATTGACCAAACGCTGCTTTCAAAGGGTTAATTGATAGCTTGGGGAGAATATTAAACTATTTACATTGATAAAGGGAGTGGGCGCGAGTGTCGATGGTGGGTGATTGTTTAAATATTATACCTAACAAGGGAGAGGTCGCGAGTGCCGTTGGGTGGTTTGACGCGTTGCTGAGGGGCCGAAACGGGAATGATATTGTTAATAACGTCAACACTTATTGAGTCTTGTTGCATAAGTAGCGTTGTTTTAATATGACCCCAAATTCTCTGTATCTTTACGATTTTTCGTTTTGCAAGTAAACTACAAATTATTCATAGTTAAAAATGATCTTTATAAACGAAGCTTTTTAACAAATATGTTATGCTCACTTATTGTTTCTTCAATGTTAGGAAAAATTTAGTTAAATGAATCGCTTCCAATATCATATGTTGAAGTATGCTCTATTAGGCCACAGGAGTAATTTGTGCAATTTAACACATCCTCCGCTCTTATTTTAATCAAACAGTTGGTTCTCCTTTCTCAAATCAATGCGTGAAGTTAATTCATTGTCGTCCTTGTTTTTACACCTGTCCCTCGTCCGTGCCCTCCAGCTAAACATCGCAACTTCGGTTCCTTATTAGTTTCGCTATCAATATCTTCTTCATTTGGATAGTCATATCGATGAATCTTTTTTCATAAGCCCACCTCTCATTATTTCTACATTTCAAAACGTTCCCATCGTATTTTATGCTTCTTCAGAACAAAATACTCAAATACTTTACATTGTTCTGCCCATGTTCCATCTTCGAGTCTGTCTCACTGCTATGTCTTGTTGCATCTATGTCAAAGCATTACATCAATGTCTTCCTGAGTTTGACGTTATTTCACAACTTAAAACCTTTATCTATTTTCTGCATGCATGTCTGTTCCCTTCGCATTACTCAAATAACTCCTCCCTTTCCTCTGACATTTATTTCCCCCCACTCGTAGATATTGACACATTTATTTTAGTTCCGTTCCATATTCTATTGTGGAAACAACTTAATGCTTTTTTATCATTTCTAAATGTTGTTCCACGATGAACGGCCGGAGAGCTTAGATTCTAATAGCTAAGATCGATAAAAAAAAGTTTTGGTAAATATCTTCATTAATTCATGCATAATCATTTGAAAAAAGGAGATAACACTACCTGGGGTCATATTGACCAAATGCTGCTCTCATATGGTTAATTGTTATTTTGGGGTTAATATTTAATTATTATAATTGATAATGGGAGTGGGCGCGTGTGCCGATGTTGGGTGATTGTTTAAATATTACACATTAAAAGGGAGAGGTCGCGAGTGCCGTTGGGTGGTGTGTCGCGTTGCTGAGGGGCCGAAAGGGGAATGAAAAAGTATATAACGTTAACACTAACTGAGTCTTATTGCATTATTAGCAGCATTGATTGAATATGACTCCAAATTCTCTGTTTCTTTAAAATCTTTCGTTTGTCAAGTAAAATCTAAACTATTCATAATTAAAATTGATATATATGTATGAAGCTTTTTTGAAAAAATATATCTTACGCTCACTTAAATGTATATTCAATGATAGTAAAAATTTCGTTAAGTAAATCGCAGCCACTATCATATGTTGAAGTATGCTTGATTTGGCCAAAGGAGTAGTTCGTGCAATTTCACTCATCCTCCACTCTTCTTTCCATCAAACAGTTTGGTTCTCCTTTCCTAATTCAATGTGTGAAAATCACTCATATTCGTCCATCCTTTTTCACCTGTCCTTCCTCTGTGCCCTCAGTCTAAGCATCATAGCTTCAGTTCCTTGTTACCTTCCGTATCAATTTCTTCTTCATTTGGATAGTCATATCGATGAATATTTTTCATATGCCCACCTCTCAGAACCTCTGAATTCCAAAATATTTCCATCATATTTTATTCATCTTCAGATCAAAATAATCAAATACTTTACATTGTTTTGCTCATTTTCCTCCTTCATGTTCGTCTCATTGCTGTTTCTTGTTCACATCACTCAAAGTATTTCATCAGCCTCTTCCTAAGTTTGACATTATTTTTCGACTTAGAACATTTATCCATTTTCTGCATGCATGTCTTTTCCATACGTATTATTAACGTAACTCCTCTCTCACCTCTGAAGTCCAATTCCCCCCCACTCGAGTATATTGAAATATTTCTTCTGGTTCCGTTCCATGCTTTTTGTGGAAATTACGTATTGCTTTTTTACCATTTCTAAATGTCTTTCCACGAAGAACGGCCAGAGAGCTTCGGTTCTAATCGATAAATTGGATAAAAGTAAAACTTATCGGTAATTATCTTCATTAATTTTTGCATTTGAAAAAAAAACACTATTTGGGGTCGTATTGACCAAACGCTGTTTTCAAAGGGTTAATTGATAGCTTGGGGAGAATATTAAACTATTTACATTGATAAAGGGAGTGGACGCGAGTGTCGATGGTGGGTGATTCTTTAAATATTATACATAACAAGGGAGAGGTCGCGAGTGCCGTTGGGTGGTTTGACGCGTTGCTGAGGGGCCGAAACGGGAATGATATTGTTAATAACGTTAACACTTATTGAGTCTAGTTGCTTAAGTAGCGTTGTTTTAATATGACCCAAATTCTCTGTATCTTTACGATTTTTCGTTTTGCAAGTAAACTACAAATTATTCATAGTTAAAAATGATCTTTATAAACGAAGCTTTTTAACAAATATGTTATGCTCACTTATTGTTTTTTCAATGTTAGGAAAAATTTAGTTAAATGAATCGCTTCCAATATCATATGTTGAAGTATGCTTTATTAGGCCACAGGAGTAATTTGTGCAATTTAACACATCCTCCGCTCTTATTTTAATCAAACAGTTGGTTCTCCTTTCTCTAATCAATGCGTGAAGTTAATTCATTGTCGTCCTTGTTTTTACACCTGTCCCTCGTCCGTGCCCTCCAGCTAAACATCGCACCTTCGGTTCCTTATTAGTTTCGCTATCAATATCTTCTTCATTTGGATAGTCATATCGATGAATCTTTTTTCATAAGCCCACCTCTCATTATCTCTACATTTCAAAACGTTCCCATCGTATTTTATGCTTCTTCAGAACAAAATACTCAAATACTTTACATTGTTCTGCCCATGTTCCATCTTCGAGTCTGTCTCACTGCTATGTCTTGTTGCATCTATGTCAAAGCATTACATCAATCTCTTCCTGAGTTTGACGTTATTTCACAACTTAAAACCTCTATCTATTTTCTGCATGCATGCCTGTTCCCTTCGCATTACTCACATAGTTCCTCCTTTCCCTCTGACATCTATTTCCCCCCACTCGTAGATATTGACACATTTGTTTTAGTTCCGTTCCATGTTCTATTGTGGAAACAACTTAATGCTTTTTTATCATTTCTAAATGTTGTTCCACGATGAACGGCCGGAGAGCTTAGATTCTAATAGCTAAGATCGATAAAAAAAAGTTTTGGTAAATATCTTCATTAATTTATGCGTAATCATTTGAAAAAAGGAGATAACACTACCTGGGGTCATATTGACCAAATGCTGCTCTCATATGGTTAATTGTTATTTTGGGGTTAATATTTAAATATTATAATTGATAATGGGAGTGGGCGCGAGTGCCGATGTTGGGTGATTGTTTAAATATATAACATTAAAAGGGAGAGGTCGCGAGTGCCGTTGGGTGGTGTGTCGCGTTGCTGAGGGGCCGAAAGGGGAATGAAAAAGTATATAACGTTAACACTAACTGAGTCTTATTGCATTATTAGCAGCATTGATTGAATATGACTCCAAATTCTCTGTTTCTTTAAAATCTTTCGTTTGTCAAGTAAAATCTAAACTATTCATAATTAAAATTGATATATATGTATGTAGCTTTTTTGAAAAAATATATCTTACGCTCACTTAAATGTATATTCAATGATAGTAAAAATTTCGTTAAGTAAATCGCAGCCACTATCATATGTTGAAGTATGCTTGATTTGGCCAAAGGAGTAGTTCGTGCAATTTCCTCATCCTCCACTCTTCTTTCAATCAAACAGTTTGGTTTTCCTTTCTTAATTCAATGTGTGAAAATCACTCATATTCGTCCATCCTTTTTCACCGGTCCTTCCTCTGTGCCCTCAGTCTAAGTATCATAGCTTCAGTTCCTTGTTACCTTCCGTATCAATTTCTTCTTCATTTGGATAGTCATATCGATGAATATTTTTCATATGCCCACCTCTCAGAACCTCTGAATTCTAAAATATTTCCATCATATTTTATTCATCTTCAGAACAAAATAATCAAATAATTTACATTGTTTTGCTCATTTTCCTCCTTCATGTTCGTCTCATTGCTGTTTCTTGTTCACATCACTCAAAGTATTTCATCAGCCTCTTCCTAAGTTTGACATTATTTCTCGACTTAGAACATTTATCCATTTTCTGCATGCATGTCTTTTCCATACGTATTATTAACGTAACTCCTCTCTCACCTCTGAAGTCCAATTCCCCCCACTCGAGTATATTGAAATATTTCTTCTGGTTCCGTTCCATGCTTTTTGTGGAAATTACGTAGTGCTTTTTTACCATTTCTAAATGTCTTTCCACGAAGAACGGCCAGAGAGCTTCGGTTCTAATCGATAAATTGGATAAAAGTAGAACTTATCGGTAATTATCTTCATTAATTTTTGCATTTGAAAAAAAAAACACTATTTGGGGTCGTATTGACCAAACGCATCTTTCAAAGGGTTAATTGATAGCTTGGGGAGAATATTAAACTATTTACATTGATAAAGGGAGTGGGCGCGAGTGTCGATGGTGGGTGATTGTTTAAATATTATACGTAACAAGGGAGAGGTCGCGAGTGCCGTTGGGTGGTTTGACGCGTTGCTGAGGGGCCGAAACGGGAATGATATTGTTAATAACGTCAACACTTATTGAGTCTTGTTGCATAAGTAGCGTTGTTCTAATATGACCCCAAATTCTCTGTATCTTTACGATTTTTCGTTTTGCAAGTAAACTACAAATTATTCATAGTTAAAAATGATCTTTATAAACGAAGCTTTTTAACAAATATGTTATGCTCACTTATTGTTTTTTCAATGTTAGGAAAAATTTAGTTAAATGAATCGCTTCCAATATCATATGTTGAAGTATGCTTTATTAGGCCACAGGAGTAATTTGTGCAATTTAACACATCCTCCGCTCTTATTTTAATCAAACAGTTGGTTCTCCTTTCTCAAATCAATGCGTGAAGTTAATTCATTGTCGTCCTTGTTTTTACACCTGTCCCTCGTCCGTGCCCTCCAGCTAAACATCGCACCTTCGGTTCCTTATTAGTTTCGCTATCAATATCTTCTTCATTTGGATAGTCATATCGATGAATCTTTTTTCATAAGCCCACCTCTCATTATCTCTACATTTCAAAACGTTCCCATCGTATTTTATGCTTCTTCAGAACAAAATACTCAAATACTTTACATTGTTCTGCCCATGTTCAATCTTCAAGTCTGTCTCACTGCTATGTCTTGTTGCATCTATGTCAAAGCATTACATCAATCTCATCCTGAGTTTGACGTTATTTCACAACTTAAAACCTCTATCTATTTTCTGCATGCATGTCTGTTCCCTTCGCATTACTCACATAGTTCCTCCTTTCCCTCTGACATCTATTTCCCCCCACTCGTAGATATTGACACATTTGTTTTAGTTCCGTTCCATGTTCTATTGTGGAAACAACTTAATGCTTTTTTATCATTTCTAAATGTTGTTCCACGATGAACGGCCGGAGAGCTTAGATTCTAATAGCTAAGATCGATAAAAAAAAGTTTTGGTAAATATCTTCATTAATTCATGCGTAATCATTTGAAAAAAGGAAATAACACTACCTGGGGTCATATTGACCAAATGCTGCTCTCATATGGTTAATTGTTATTTTGGGGTTAATATTTAAATATTATAATTGATAATGGGAGTGGGCGCGAGTGCCGATGTTGGGTGATTGTTTAAATATATAACATTAAAAGGGAGAGGTCGCGAGTGCCGTTGGGTGGTGTGTCGCGTTGCTGAGGGGCCGAAAGGGGAATGAAAAAGTATATAACGTTAACACTAACTGAGTCTTATTGCATTATTAGCAGCATTGATTGAATATGACTCCAAATTCTCTGTTTCTTTAAAATCTTTCGTTTGTCAAGTAAAATCTAAACTATTCATAATTAAAATTGATATATATGTATGTAGCTTTTTTGAAAAAATATATCTTACGCTCACTTAAATGTATATTCAATGATAGTAAAAATTTCGTTAAGTAAATCGCAGCCACTATCATATGTTGAAGTATGCTTGATTTGGCCAAAGGAGTAGTTCGTGCAATTTCCTCATCCTCCACTCTTCTTTCAATTAAACAGTTTGGTTTTCCTTTCTTAATTCAATGTGTGAAAATCACTTATATTCGTCCATCCTTTTTCACCTGTCCTTCCTCTGTGCCCTCAGTCTAAGCATCATAGCTTCAGTTCCTTGTTACCTTCCGTATCAATTTCTTCTTCATTTGGATAGTCATATCGATGAATATTTTTCATATGCCCACCTCTCAGAACCTCTGAATTACAAAATATTTCCATCATATTTTATTCATCTTCAGAACAAAATAATCAAATAATTTACATTGTTTTGCTCATTTTCCTCCTTCATGTTCGTCTCATTGCTGTTTCTTGTTCACATCACTCAAAGTATTTCATCAGCCTCTTCCTAAGTTTGACATTATTTCTCGACTTAGAACATTTATCCATTTTCTGCATGCATGTCTTTTCCATACGTATTATTAACGTAACTCCTCTCTCACCTCTGAAGTCCAATTCCCCCCACTCGAGTATATTGAAATATTTCTTCTGGTTCCGTTCCATGCTTTTTGTGGAAATTACGTAGTGCTTTTTTACCATTTCTAAATGTCTTTCCACGAAGAACGGCCAGAGAGCTTCGGTTCTAATCGATAAATTGGATAAAAGTAAAACTTATCGGTAATTATCTTCATTAATTTTTGCATTTGAAAAAAAAAACACTATTTGGGGTCGTATTGACCAAACGCTGCTTTCAAAGGGTTAATTGATAGCTTGGGGAGAATATTAAACTATTTACATTGAAAAAGGGAGTGGGCGCGAGTGTCGATGGTGGGTGATTGTTTAAATATTATACATAACAAGGGAGAGGTCGCGAGTGCCGTTGGGTGGTTTGACGCGTTGCTGAGGGGCCGAAACGGGAATGATATTGTTAATAACGTCAACACTTATTGAGTCTTGTTGCATAAGTTGCGTTGTTCTAATATGACCCAAAATTCTCTGTATCTTTACGATTTTTCGTTTTGCAAGTAAACTACAAATTATTCATAGTTAAAAATGATCTTTATAAACGAAGCTTTTTAACAAATATGTTATGCTCACTTATTGTTTCTTCAATGTTAGGAAAAATTTAGTTAAATGAATCGCTTCCAATATCATATGTTGAAGTATGCTTTATTAGGCCACAGGAGTAATTTGTGCAATTTAACACATCCTCCGCTCTTATTTTAATCAAACAGTTGGTTCTCCTTTCTCAAATCAATGCGTGAAGTTAATTCATTGTCGTCCTTGTTTTTACACCTGTCCCTCGTCCGTGCCCTCCAGCTAAACATCGCACCTTCGGTTCCTTATTAGTTTCGCTATCAATATCTTCTTCATTTGGATAGTCATATCGATGAATCTTTTTTCATAAGCCCACCTCTCATTATCTCTACATTTCAAAACGTTCCCATCGTATTTTATGCCTCTTCAGAACAAAATACTCAAATACTTTACATTGTTCTGCCCATGTTCCATCTTCGAGTCTGTCTCACTGCTATGTCTTGTTGCATCTATGTCAAAGCATTACATCAATCTCTTCCTGAGTTTGACGTTATTTCACAACTTAAAACCTCTATCTATTTTCTGCATGCATGTCTGTTCCCTTCGCATTACTCACATAGTTCCTCCTTTCCCTCTGACATCTATTTCCCCCCACTCGTAGATATTGACACATTTGTTTTAGTTCCGTTCCATGTTCTATTGTGGAAAAAACTTAATGCTTTTTTATCATTTCTAAATGTTGTTCCACGATGAACGGCCGGAGAGCTTAGATTCTAATAGCTAAGATCGATAAAAAAAAGTTTTGGTAAATATCTTCATTAATTCATGCGTAATCATTTGAAAAAAGGAAATAACACTACCTGGGGTCATATTGACCAAATGCTGCTCTCATATGGTTAATTGTTATTTTGGGGTTAATATTTAAATATTATAATTGATAATGGGAGTGGGCGCGAGTGCCGATGTTGGGTGATTGTTTAAATATATAACATTAAAAGGGAGAGGTCGCGAGTGCCGTTGGGTGGTGTGTCGCGTTGCTGAGGGGCCGAAAGGGGAATGAAAAAGTATATAACGTTAACACTAACTGAGTCTTATTGCATTATTAGCAGCATTGATTGAATATGACTCCAAATTCTCTGTTTCTTTAAAATCTTTCGTTTGTCAAGTAAAATCTAAACTATTCATAATTAAAATTGATATATATGTATGTAGCTTTTTTGAAAAAATATATCTTACGCTCACTTAAATGTATATTCAATGATAGTAAAAATTTCGTTAAGTAAATCGCAGCCACTATCATATGTTGAAGTATGCTTGATTTGGCCAAAGGAGTAGTTCGTGCAATTTCCTCATCCTCCACTCTTCTTTCAATCAAACAGTTTGGTTTTCCTTTCTTAATTCAATGTGTGAAAATCACTCATATTCGTCCATCCTTTTTCACCGGTCCTTCCTCTGTGCCCTCAGTCTAAGCATCATAGCTTCAGTTCCTTGTTACCTTCCGTATCAATTTCTTCTTCATTTGGATAGTCATATCGATGAATATTTTTCATATGCCCAACTCTCAGAGCCTCTGAATTACAAAATATTTCCATCATATTTTATTCATCTTCAGAACAAAATAATCAAATAATTTACATTGTTTTGCTCATTTTCCTCCTTCATGTTCGTCTCATTGCTGTTTCTTGTTCACATCACTCAAAGTATTTCATCAGCCGCTTCCTAAGTTTGACATTATTTCTCGACTTAGAACATTTATCCATTTTCTGCATGCATGTCTTTTCCATACGTATTATTAACGTAACTCCTCTCTCACCTCTGAAGTCCAATTCCCCCCACTCGAGTATATTGAAATATTTCTTCTGGTTCCGTTCCATGCTTTTTGTGGAAATTACGTAGTTCTTTTTTACCATTTCTAAATGTCTTTCCACGAAGAACGGCCAGGGAGCTTCGCTTCTTATCGATAAATTGGATAAAAGTAAAACTTATCGGTAATTATCTTCATTAATTTTTTGCATTTGAAAAAAAAAACACTATTTGGGGTCGTATTGACCAAACGCTTCTTTCAAAGGGTTAATTGATAGCTTGGGGAGAATATTAAACTATTTACATTGATAAAGGGAGTGGGCGCGAGTGTCGATGGTGGGTGATTGTTTAAATATTATACATAACAAGGGAGAGGTCGCGAGTGCCGTTGGGTGGTTTGACGCGTTGCTGAGGGGCCGAAACGGGAATGATATTGTTAATAACGTTAACACTTATTGAGTCTTGTTGCATAAGTAGCGTTGTTTTAATATGACCCCAAATTCTCTGTATCTTTACGATTTTTCGTTTTGCAAGAAAACTACAAATTATTCATAGTTAAAAATGATCTTTATATATGAAGCTTTTTAACAAATATGTTATGCTCACTTAATTGTTTTTTCCATGTTCGGAAAAATTTAGTTAAATGAATCGCTTCCAATATCATATGTTGAAGTATGCTTTATTAGGCCACAGGAGTAATTTGTGCAATTTAACACATCCTTCGGTCTTATTTTAATCAAACAGTTGGTTCTCCTTTCTCAAATCAATGCGTGAAGTTAATTCATTGTCGTCCTTGTTTTTACACCTGTCCCTCGTCCGTGCCCTCCAGCTAAACATCGCACCTTCGGTTCCTTATTAGTTTCGCTATCAATATCTTCTTCATTTGGATAGTCATATCGATGAATCTTTTTATCATAAGCCCACATCTCTTATTATCTCTACATTTCAAAACGTTCCCATCGTATTTTATGCTTCTTCAGAACAAAATACTCAAATACTTTACATTGTTCTGCCCATGTTCCATCTTCGAGTCTGTCTCACTGCTATGTCTTGTTGCATCTATGTCAAAGCATTACATCAATCTCTTCCTGAGTTTGACGTTATTTCACAACTTAAAACCTCTATCTATTTTCTGCATGCATGTCTGTTCCCTTCGCATTACTCACATAGTTCCTCCTTTCCCTCTGACATTTATTTCCCCCCACTCGTAGATATTGACACATTTGTTTTAGTTCCGTTCCATGTTCTATTGTGGAAACAACTTAATGCTTTTTTATCATTTCTAAATGTTGTTCCACGATGAACGGCCGGAGAGCTTAGATTCTAATAGCTAAGATCGATAAAAAAAAGTTATGGTAAATATCTTCATTAATTCATGCGTAATCATTTGAAAAAAGGAGATAACACTACCTGGGGTCATATTGACCAAATGCTGCTCTCATATGGTTAATTGTTATTTTGGGGTTAATATTTAAATATTATAATTGATAATGGGAGTGGGCGCGAGTGCCGACGTTGGGTGATTGGTTAAATATTACACATTAAAAGGGAGAGGTCAAGAGTGCCGTTGGGTGGTGTGTCGCGTTGCTGAGGGGCCGAAAGGGGAATGAAAAAGTATATAACGTTAACACTAACTGAGTCTTATTGGATTATTAGCAGCATTGATTGAATATGACTCCAAATTCTCTGTTTCTTTAAAATCTTTCGTTTGTCAAGTAAAATCTAAACTATTCATAATTAAAATTGATATATATGTATGTAGTTTTTTTGAAAAAATATATCTTACGTTCACTTAAATGTATATTCAATGATAGTAAAAATTTCGTTAAGTAAATCGCAGCCACTATCATATGTTGAAGTATGCTAGATTTGGCCAAAAGGAGTAGTTCGTGCAATTTCACTCATCCTCCACTCTTCTTTCCATCAAACAGTTTGGTTCTCCTTTCCTAATTCAATGTGTGAAAATCACTCATATTCGTCCATCCTTTTTCACCTGTCCTTCCTCTGTGCCCTCAGTCTAAGCATCATAGCTTCAGTTCCTTGTTACCTTCCGTATCAATTTTTTCTTCATTTGGATAGTCATATCGATGAATATTTTTCATATGCCCACCTCTCAGAACCTCTGAATTCCAAAATATTTCCATCATATTTTATTCATCTTCAGATCAAAATAATCAAATACTTTACATTGTTTTGCTCATTTTCCTCCTTCATGTTCGTCTCATTGCTGTTTCTTGTTCACATCACTCAAAGTATTTCATCAGCCTCTTCCTAAGTTTGACATTATTTTTCGACTTAGAACATTTATCCATTTTCTGCATGCATGTCTTTTCCATACGTATTATTAACGTAACTCCTCTCTCACCTCTGAAGTCCAATTCCCCCCCACTCGAGTATATTGAAATATTTCTTCTGGTTCCGTTCCATGCTTTTTGTGGAAATTACGTATTGCTTTTTTACCATTTCTAAATGTCTTTCCACGAAGAACGGCCAGAGAGCTTCGGTTCTAATCGATAAATTGGATAAAAGTAAAACTTATCGGTAATTATCTTCATTAATTTTTGCATTTGAAAAAAAAACACTATTTGGGGTCGTATTGACCAAACGCTGTTTTCAAAGGGTTAATTGATAGCTTGGGGAGAATATTAAACTATTTACATTGATAAAGGGAGTGGGCGCGAGTGTCGATGGTGGGTGATTCTTTAAATATTATACATAACAAGGGAGAGGTCGCGAGTGCCGTTGGGTGGTTTGACGCGTTGCTGAGGGGCCGAAACGGGAATGATATTGTTAATAACGTTAACACTTATTGAGTCTAGTTGCTTAAGTAGCGTTGTTTTAATATGACCCCAAATTCTCTGTATCTTTACGATTTTTCGTTTTGCAAGTAAACTACAAATTATTCATAGTTAAAAATGATCTTTATAAACGAAGCTTTTTAACAAATATGTTATGCTCACTTATTGTTTTTTCAATGTTAGGAAAAATTTAGTTAAATGAATCGCTTCCAATATCATATGTTGAAGTATGCTTTATTAGGCCACAGGAGTAATTTGTGCAATTTAACACATCCTCCGCTCTTATTTTAATCAAACAGTTGGTTCTCCTTTCTCAATGCAATGCGTGAAGTTAATTCATTGTCGTCCTTGTTTTTACACCTGTCCCTCGTCCGTGCCCTCCAGCTAAACATCGCACCTTCGGTTCCTTATTAGTTTCGCTATCAATATCTTCTTCATTTGGATAGTCATATCGATGAATCTTTTTTCATAAGCCCACCTCTCATTATCTCTACATTTCAAAACGTTCCCATCGTATTTTATGCTTCTTCAGAACAAAATACTCAAATACTTTACATTGTTCTGCCCATGTTCCATCTTCGAGTCTGTCTCACTGCTATGTCTTGTTGCATCTATGTCAAAGCATTACATCAATCTCTTCCTGAGTTTGACGTTATTTCACAACTTAAAACCTCTATCTATTTTCTGCATGCATGTCTGTTCCCTTCGCATTACTCACATAGTTCCTCCTTTCCCTCTGACATCTATTTCCCCCCACTCGTAGATATTGACACATTTGTTTTAGTTCCGTTCCATGTTCTATTGTGGAAAAAACTTAATGCTTTTTTATCATTTCTAAATGTTGTTCCACGATGAACGGCCGGAGAGCTTAGATTCTAATAGCTAAGATCGATAAAAAAAAGTTTTGGTAAATATCTTCATTAATTCATGCGTAATCATTTGAAAAAAGGAAATAACACTACCTGGGGTCATATTGACCAAATGCTGCTCTCATATGGTTAATTGTTATTTTGGGGTTAATATTTAAATATTATAATTGATAATGGGAGTGGGCGCGAGTGCCGATGTTGGGTGATTGTTTAAATATTACACATTAAAAGGGAGAGGTCGCGAGTGCCGTTGGGTGGTGTGTCGCGTTGCTGAGGGGCCGAAAGGGGAATGAAAAAGTATATAACGTTAACACTAACTGAGTCTTATTGCATTATTAGCAGCATTGATTGAATATGACTCCAAATTCTCTGTTTCTTTAAAATCTTTCGTTAGTCAAGTAAAATCTAAACTATTCATAATTAAAATTGATATATATGTATGTAGCTTTTTTGAAAAAATATATCTTACGCTCACTTAAATGTATATTCAATGATAGTAAAAATTTCGTTAAGTAAATCGCAGCCACTATCATATGTTGAAGTATGCTTGATTTGGCCAAAGGAGTAGTTCGTGCAATTTCCTCATCCTCCACTCTTCTTTCAATCAAACAGTTTGGTTTTCCTTTCTTAATTCAATGTGTGAAAATCACTCATATTCGTCCATCCTTTTTCACCTGTCCTTCCTCTGTGCCCTCAGTCTAAGCATCATAGCTTCAGTTCCTTGTTACCTTCCGTATCAATTTCTTCTTCATTTGGATAGTCATATCGATGAATATTTTTCATATGCCCACCTCTCAGAACCTCTGAATTACAAAATATTTCCATCATATTTTATACATCTTCAGAACAAAATAATCAAATAATTTACATTGTTTTGCTCATTTTCCTCCTTCATGTTCGTCTCATTGCTGTTTCTTGTTCACATCACTCAAAGTATTTCATCAGCCTCTTCCTAAGTTTGACATTATTTTTCGACTTAGAACATTTATCCATTTTCTGCATGCATGTCTTTTCCATACGTATTATTAACGTAACTCCTCTCTCACCTCTGAAGTCCAATTCCCCCCCACTCGAGTATATTGAAATATTTCTTCTGGTTCCGTTCCATGCTTTTTGTGGAAATTACGTAGTGCTTTTTTACCATTTCTAAATGTCTTTCCACGAAGAACGGCCAGAGAGCTTCGGTTCTAATCGATAAATTGGATAAAAGTAAAACTTATCGGTAATTATCTTCATTAATTTTTGCATTTGAAAAAAAAACACTATTTGGGGTCGTATTGACCAAACGCTGTTTTCAAAGGGTTAATTGATAGCTTGGGGAGAATATTAAACTATTTACATTGATAAAGGGAGTGGGCGCGAGTGTCGATGGTGGGTGATTCTTTAAATATTATACATAACAAGGGAGAGGTCGCGAGTGCCGTTGGGTGGTTTGACGCGTTGCTGAGGGGCCGAAACGGGAATGATATTGTTAATAACGTTAACACTTATTGAGTCTAGTTGCTTAAGTAGCGTTGTTTTAATATGACCCCAAATTCTCTGTATCTTTACGATTTTTCGTTTTGCAAGTAAACTACAAATTATTCATAGTTAAAAATGATCTTTATAAACGAAGCTTTTTAACAAATATGTTATGCTCACTTATTGTTTTTTCAATGTTAGGAAAAATTTAGTTAAATGAATCGCTTCCAATATCATATGTTGAAGTATGCTTTATTAGGCCACAGGAGTAATTTGTGCAATTTAACACATCCTCCGCTCTTATTTTAATCAAACAGTTGGTTCTCCTTTCTCTAATCAATGCGTGAAGTTAATTCATTGTCGTCCTTGTTTTTACACCTGTCCCTCGTCCGTGCCCTCCAGCTAAACATCGCACCTTCGGTTCCTTATTAGTTTCGCTATCAATATCTTCTTCATTTGGATAGTCATATCGATGAATCTTTTTTCATAAGCCCACCTCTCATTATCTCTACATTTCAAAACGTTCCCATCGTATTTTATGCTTCTTCAGAACAAAATACTCAAATACTTTACATTGTTCTGCCCATGTTCCATCTTCGAGTCTGTCTCACTGCTATGTCTTGTTGCATCTATGTCAAAGCATTACATCAATCTCTTCCTGAGTTTTACGTTATTTCACAACTTAAAACCTCTATCTATTTTCTGCATGCATGCCTGTTCCCTTCGCATTACTCACATAGTTCCTCCTTTCCCTCTGACATCTATTTCCCCCCACTCGTAGATATTGACACATTTGTTTTAGTTCCGTTCCATGTTCTATTGTGGAAACAACTTAATGCTTTTTTATCATTTCTAAATGTTGTTCCACGATGAACGGCCGGAGAGCTTAGATTCTAATAGCTAAGATCGATAAAAAAAAGTTTTGGTAAATATCTTCATTAATTCATGCGTAATCATTTGAAAAAAGGAGATAACACTACCTGGGGTCATATTGACCAAATGCTGCTCTCATATGGTTAATTGTTATTTTGGGGTTAATATTTAAATATTATAATTGATAATGGGAGTGGGCGCGAGTGCCGATGTTGGGTGATTGTTTAAATATTACACATTAAAAGGGAGAGGTCGCGAGTGCCGTTGGGTGGTGTGTCGCGTTGCTGAGGGGCCGAAAGGGGAATGAAAAAGTATATAACGTTAACACTAACTGAGTCTTATTGCATTATTAGCAGCATTGATTGAATATGACTCCAAATTCTCTGTTTCTTTAAAATCTTTCGTTTGTCAAGTAAAATCTAAACTATTCATAATTAAAATTGATATATATGTATGAAGCTTTTTTGAAAAAATATATCTTACGCTCACTTAAATGTATATTCAATGATAGTAAAAATTTCGTTAAGTAAATCGCAGCCACTATCATATGTTGAAGTATGCTTGAATTGGCCAAAGGAGTAGTTCGTGCAATTTCACTCATCCTCCACTCTTCTTTCCATCAAACAGTTTGGTTCTCCTTTCCTAATTCAATGTGTGAAAATCACACATATTCGTCCATCATTTTTCACCTGTCCTTCCTCTGTGCCCTCAGTCTAAGCATCATAGCTTCAGTTCCTTGTTACCTTCCGTATCAATTTCTTCTTCATTTGGATAGTCATATCGATGAATATTTTTCATATGCCCACCTCTCAGAACCTCTGAATTACAAAATATTTCCATCATATTTTATTCATCTTCAGAACAAAATAATCAAATAATTTACATTGTTTTGCTCATTTTCCTCCTTCATGTTCGTCTCATTGCTGTTTCTTGTTCACATCACTCAAAGTATTTCATCAGCCGCTTCCTAAGTTTGACATTATTTCTCGACTTAGAACATTTATCCATTTTCTGCATGCATGTCTTTTCCATACGTATTATTAACGTAACTCCTCTCTCACCTTTGAAGTCCAATTCCCCCCACTCGAGTATATTGAAATATTTCTTCTGGTTCCGTTCCATGCTTTTTGTGGAAATTACGTAGTTCTTTTTTACCATTTCTAAATGTCTTTCCACGAAGAACGGCCAGGGAGCTTCGCTTCTAATCGATAAATTGGATAAAAGTAAAACTTATCGGTAATTATCTTCATTAATTTTTTGCATTTGAAAAAAAAAAAACACTATTTGGGGTCGTATTGACCAAACGCTTCTTTCAAAGGGTTAATTGATAGCTTGGGGAGAATATTAAACTATTTACATTGATAAAGGGAGTGGGCGCGAGTGTCGATGGTGGGTGATTGTTTAAATATTATACATAACAAGGGAGAGGTCGCGAGTGCCGTTGGGTGGTTTGACGCGTTGCTGAGGGGCCGAAACGGGAATGATATTGTTAATAACGTTAACACTTATTGAGTCTTGTTGCATAAGTAGCGTTGTTTTAATATGACCCCAAATTCTCTGTATCTTTACGATTTTTCGTTTTGCAAGTAAACTACAAATTATTCATAGTTAAAAATGATCTTTATATATGAAGCTTTTTAACAAATATGTTATGCTCACTTAATTGTTTTTTCAATGTTCGGAAAAATTTAGTTAAATGAATCGCTTCCAATATCATATGTTGAAGTATGCTTTATTAGGCCACAGGAGTAATTTGTGCAATTTAACACATCCTTCGGTCTTATTTTAATCAAACAGTTGGTTCTCCTTTCTCAAATCAATGCGTGAAGTTAATTCATTGTCGTCCTTGTTTTTACACCTGTCCCTCGTCCGTGCCCTCCAGCTAAACATCGCACCTTCGGTTCCTTATTAGTTTCCCTATCAATATCTTCTTCATTTGGATATTCATATCGATGAATCTTTTTATCATAAGCCCACATCTCTTATTATCTCTACATTTCAAAACGTTCCCATCGTATTTTATGCTTCTTCAGAACAAAATACTCAAATACTTTACATTGTTCTGCCCATGTTCCATCTTCGAGTCTGTCTCACTGCTATGTCTTGTTGCATCTATGTCAAAGCATTACATCAATCTCTTCCTGAGTTTGACGTTATTTCACAACTTAAAACCTCTATCTATTTTCTGCATGCATGTCTGTTCCCTTCGCATTACTCACATAGTTCCTCCTTTCCCTCTGACATCTATTTCCCCCCACTCGTAGATATTGACACATTTGTTTTAGTTCCGTTCCATGTTCTATTGTGGAAAAAACTTAATGCTTTTTTATCATTTCTAAATGTTGTTCCACGATGAACGGCCGTAGAGCTTAGATTCTAATAGCTAAGATCGATAAAAAAAAGTTTTGGTAAATATCTTCATTAATTCATGCGTAATCATTTGAAAAAAGGAAATAACACTACCTGGGGTCATATTGACCAAATGCTGCTCTCATATGGTTAATTGTTATTTTGGGGTTAATATTTAAATATTATAATTGATAATGGGAGTGGGCGCGAGTGCCGATGTTGGGTGATTGTTTAAATATATAACATTAAAAGGGAGAGGTCGCGAGTGCCGTTGGGTGGTGTGTCGCGTTGCTGAGGGGCCGAAAGGGGAATGAAAAAGTATATAACGTTAACACTAACTGAGTCTTATTGCATTATTAGCAGCATTGATTGAATATGACTCCAAATTCTCTGTTTCTTTAAAATCTTTCGTTTGTCAAGTAAAATCTAAACTATTCATAATTAAAATTGATATATATGTATGTAGCTTTTTTGAAAAAATATATCTTACGCTCACTTAAATGTATATTCAATGATAGTAAAAATTTCGTTAAGTAAATCGCAGCCACTATCATATGTTGAAGTATGCTTGATTTGGCCAAAGGAGTAGTTCGTGCAATTTCCTCATCCTCCACTCTTCTTTCAATCAAACAGTTTGGTTTTCCTTTCTTAATTCAATGTGTGAAAATCACTCATATTCGTCCATCCTTTTTCACCGGTCCTTCCTCTGTGCCCTCAGTCTAAGTATCATAGCTTCAGTTCCTTGTTACCTTCCGTATCAATTTCTTCTTCATTTGGATAGTCATATCGATGAATATTTTTCATATGCCCACCTCTCAGAACCTCTGAATTCTAAAATATTTCCATCATATTTTATTCATCTTCAGAACAAAATAATCAAATAATTTACATTGTTTTGCTCATTTTCCTCCTTCATGTTCGTCTCATTGCTGTTTCTTGTTCACATCACTCAAAGTATTTCATCAGCCTCTTCCTAAGTTTGACATTATTTCTCGACTTAGAACATTTATCCATTTTCTGCATACATGTCTTTTCCATACGTATTATTAACGTAACTCCTCTCTCACCTCTGAAGTCCAATTCCCCCCACTCGAGTATATTGAAATATTTCTTCTGGTTCCGTTCCATGCTTTTTGTGGAAATTACGTAGTGCTTTTTTACCATTTCTAAATGTCTTTCCACGAAGAACGGCCAGAGAGCTTCGGTTCTAATCGATAAATTGGATAAAAGTAGAACTTATCGGTAATTATCTTCATTAATTTTTGCATTTGAAAAAAAAAACACTATTTGGGGTCGTATTGACCAAACGCATCTTTCAAAGGGTTAATTGATAGCTTGGGGAGAATATTAAACTATTTACATTGATAAAGGGAGTGGGCGCGAGTGTCGATGGTGGGTGATTGTTTAAATATTATACGTAACAAGGGAGAGGTCGCGAGTGCCGTTGGGTGGTTTGACGCGTTGCTGAGGGGCCGAAACGGGAATGATATTGTTAATAACGTCAACACTTATTGAGTCTTGTTGCATAAGTAGCGTTGTTCTAATATGACCCCAAATTCTCTGTATCTTTACGATTTTTCGTTTTGCAAGTAAACTACAAATTATTCATAGTTAAAAATGATCTTTATAAACGAAGCTTTTTAACAAATATGTTATGCTCACTTATTGTTTTTTCAATGTTAGGAAAAATTTAGTTAAATGAATCGCTTCCAATATCATATGTTGAAGTATGCTTTATTAGGCCACAGGAGTAATTTGTGCAATTTAACACATCCTCCGCTCTTATTTTAATCAAACAGTTGGTTCTCCTTTCTCAAATCAATGCGTGAAGTTAATTCATTGTCGTCCTTGTTTTTACACCTGTCCCTCGTCCGTGCCCTCCAGCTAAACATCGCACCTTCGGTTCCTTATTAGTTTCGCTATCAATATCTTCTTCATTTGGATAGTCATATCGATGAATCTTTTTTCATAAGCCCACCTCTCATTATCTCTACATTTCAAAACGTTCCCATCGTATTTTATGCTTCTTCAGAACAAAATACTCAAATACTTTACATTGTTCTGCCCATGTTCCATCTTCAAGTCTGTCTCACTGCTATGTCTTGTTGCATCTATGTCAAAGCATTACATCAATCTCATCCTGAGTTTGACGTTATTTCACAACTTAAAACCTCTATCTATTTTCTGCATGCATGTCTGTTCCCTTCGCATTACTCACATAGTTCCTCCTTTCCCTCTGACATCTATTTCCCCCCACTCGTAGATATTGACACATTTGTTTTAGTTCCGTTCCATGTTCTATTGTGGAAACAACTTAATGCTTTTTTATCATTTCTAAATGTTGTTCCACGATGAACGGCCGGAGAGCTTAGATTCTAATAGCTAAGATCGATAAAAAAAAGTTTTGGTAAATATCTTCATTAATTCATGCGTAATCATTTGAAAAAAGGAAATAACACTACCTGGGGTCATATTGACCAAATGCTGCTCTCATATGGTTAATTGTTATTTTGGGGTTAATATTTAAATATTATAATTGATAATGGGAGTGGGCGCGAGTGCCGATGTTGGGTGATTGTTTAAATATATAACATTAAAAGGGAGAGGTCGCGAGTGCCGTTGGGTGGTGTGTCGCGTTGCTGAGGGGCCGAAAGGGGAATGAAAAAGTATATAACGTTAACACTAACTGAGTCTTATTGCATTATTAGCAGCATTGATTGAATATGACTCCAAATTCTCTGTTTCTTTAAAATCTTTCGTTTGTCAAGTAAAATCTAAACTATTCATAATTAAAATTGATATATATGTATGTAGCTTTTTTGAAAAAATATATCTTACGCTCACTTAAATGTATATTCAATGATAGTAAAAATTTCGTTAAGTAAATCGCAGCCACTATCATATGTTGAAGTATGCTTGATTTGGCCAAAGGAGTAGTTCGTGCAATTTCCTCATCCTCCACTCTTCTTTCAATCAAACAGTTTGGTTTTCCTTTCTTAATTCAATGTGTGAAAATCACTCATTTTCGTCCATCCTTTTTCACCTGTCCTTCCTCTGTGCCCTCAGTCTAAGTATCATAGCTTCAGTTCCTTGTTACCTTCCGTATCAATTTCTTCTTCATTTGGATAGTCATATCGATGAATATTTTTCATATGCCCACCTCTCAGAACCTCTGAATTCTAAAATATTTCCATCATATTTTATTCATCTTCAGAACAAAATAATCAAATAATTTACATTGTTTTGCTCATTTTCCTCCTTCATGTTCGTCTCATTGCTGTTTCTTGTTCACATCACTCAAAGTATTTCATCAGCCTCTTCCTAAGTTTGACATTATTTCTCGACTTAGAACATTTATCCATTTTCTGCATGCATGTCTTTTCCATACGTATTATTAACGTAACTCCTCTCTCACCTCTGAAGTCCAATTCCCCCCACTCGAGTATATTGAAATATTTCTTCTGGTTCCGTTCCATGCTTTTTGTGGAAATTACGTAGTGCTTTTTTACCATTTCTAAATGTCTTTCCACGAAGAACGGCCAGAGAGCTTCGGTTCTAATCGATAAATTGGATAAAAGTAGAACTTATCGGTAATTATCTTCATTAATTTTTGCATTTGAAAAAAAAAACACTATTTGGGGTCGTATTGACCAAACGCATCTTTCAAAGGGTTAATTGATAGCTTGGGGAGAATATTAAACTATTTACATTGATAAAGGGAGTGGGCGCGAGTGTCGATGGTGGGTGATTGTTTAAATATTATACGTAACAAGGGAGAGGTCGCGAGTGCCGTTGGGTGGTTTGACGCGTTGCTGAGGGGCCGAAACGGGAATGATATTGTTAATAACGTCAACACTTATTGAGTCTTGTTGCATAAGTAGCGTTGTTCTAATATGACCCCAAATTCTCTGTATCTTTACGATTTTTCGTTTTGCAAGTAAACTACAAATTATTCATAGTTAAAAATGATCTTTATAAACGAAGCTTTTTAACAAATATGTTATGCTCACTTATTGTTTTTTCAATGTTAGGAAAAATTTAGTTAAATGAATCGCTTCCAATATCATATGTTGAAGTATGCTTTATTAGGCCACAGGAGTAATTTGTGCAATTTAACACATCCTCCGCTCTTATTTTAATCAAACACTTGGTTCTCCTTTCTCAAATCAATGCGTGAAGTTAATTCATTGTCGTCCTTGTTTTTACACCTGTCCCTCGTCCGTGCCCTCCAGCTAAACATCGCACCTTCGGTTCCTTATTAGTTTCGCTATCAATATCTTCTTCATTTGGATAGTCATATCGATGAATCTTTTTTCATAAGCCCACCTCTCATTATCTCTACATTTCAAAACGTTCCCATCGTATTTTATGCTTCTTCAGAACAAAATACTCAAATACTTTACATTGTTCTGCCCATGTTCCATCTTCAAGTCTGTCTCACTGCTATGTCTTGTTGCATCTATGTCAAAGCATTACATCAATCTCATCCTGAGTTTGACGTTATTTCACAACTTAAAACCTCTATCTATTTTCTGCATGCATGTCTGTTCCCTTCGCATTACTCACATAGTTCCTCCTTTCCCTCTGACATCTATTTCCCCCCACTCGTAGATATTGACACATTTGTTTTAGTTCCGTTCCATGTTCTATTGTGGAAACAACTTAATGCTTTTTTATCATTTCTAAATGTTGTTCCACGATGAACGGCCGGAGAGCTTAGATTCTAATAGCTAAGATCGATAAAAAAAAGTTTTGGTAAATATCTTCATTAATTCATGCGTAATCATTTGAAAAAAGGAAATAACACTACCTGGGGTCATATTGACCAAATGCTGCTCTCATATGGTTAATTGTTATTTTGGGGTTAATATTTAAATATTATAATTGATAATGGGAGTGGGCGCGAGTGCCGATGTTGGGTGATTGTTTAAATATATAACATTAAAAGGGAGAGGTCGCGAGTGCCGTTGGGTGGTGTGTCGCGTTGCTGAGGGGCCGAAAGGGGAATGAAAAAGTATATAACGTTAACACTAACTGAGTCTTATTGCATTATTAGCAGCATTGATTGAATATGACTCCAAATTCTCTGTTTCTTTAAAATCTTTCGTTTGTCAAGTAAAATCTAAACTATTCATAATTAAAATTGATATATATGTATGTAGCTTTTTTGAAAAAATATATCTTACGCTCACTTAAATGTATATTCAATGATAGTAAAAATTTCGTTAAGTAAATCGCAGCCACTATCATATGTTGAAGTATGCTTGATTTGGCCAAAGGAGTAGTTCGTGCAATTTCCTCATCCTCCACTCTTCTTTCAATCAAACAGTTTGGTTTTCCTTTCTTAATTCAATGTGTGAAAATCACTCATATTCGTCCATCCTTTTTCACCTGTCCTTCCTCTGTGCCCTCAGTCTAAGCATCATAGCTTCAGTTCCTTGTTACCTTCCGTATCAATTTCTTCTTCATTTGGATAGTCATATCGATGAATATTTTTCATATGCCCACCTCTCAGAGCCTCTGAATTACAAAATATTTCCATCATATTTTATTCATCTTCAGAACAAAATAATCAAATAATTTACATTGTTTTGCTCATTTTCCTCCTTCATGTTCGTCTCATTGCTGTTTCTTGTTCACATCACTCAAAGTATTTCATCAGCCTCTTCCTAAGTTTGACATTATTTCTCGACTTAGAACATTTATCCATTTTCTGCATGCATGTCTTTTCCATACGTATTATTAACGTAACTCCTCTCTCACCTCTGAAGTCCAATTCCCCCCACTCGAGTATATTGAAATATTTCTTCTGGTTCCGTTCCATGCTTTTTGTGGAAATTACGTAGTGCTTTTTTACCATTTCTAAATGTCTTTCCACGAAGAACGGCCAGAGAGCTTCGGTTCTAATCGATAAATTGGATAAAAGTAAAACTTATCGGTAATTATCTTCATTAATTTTTGCATTTGAAAAAAAAACACTATTTGGGGTCGTATTGACCAAACGCTGCTTTCAAAGGGTTAATTGATAGCTTGGGGAGAATATTAAACTATTTACATTGATAAAGGGAGTGGGCGCGAGTGTCGATGGTGGGTGATTGTTTAAATATTATACATAACAAGGGAGAGGTCGCGAGTGCCGTTGGGTGGTTTGACGCGTTGCTGTGGGGCCGAAACGGGAATGATATTGTTAATAACGTCAACACTTATTGAGTCTTGTTGCATAAGTAGCGTTGTTTTAATATGACCCCAAATTCTCTGTATCTTTACGATTTTTCGTTTTGCAAGTAAACTACAAATTATTCATAGTTAAAAATGATCTTTATAAACGAAGCTTTTTAACAAATATGTTATGCTCACTTATTGTTTCTTCAATGTTAGGAAAAATTTAGTTAAATGAATCGCTTCCAATATCATATGTTGAAGTATGCTCTATTAGGCCACAGGAGTAATTTGTGCAATTTAACACATCCTCCGCTCTTATTTTAATCAAACAGTTGGTTCTCCTTTCTCAAATCAATGCGTGAAGTTAATTCATTGTCGTCCTTGTTTTTACACCTGTCCCTCGTCCGTGCCCTCCAGCTAAACATCGCACCTTCGGTTCCTTATTAGTTTCGCTATCAATATCTTCTTCATTTGGATAGTCATATCAATGAATCTTTTTTCATAAGCCCACCTCTCATTATCTCTACATTTCAAAACGTTCCCATCGTATTTTATGCTTCTTCAGAACAAAATACTCAAATACTTTACATTGTTCTGCCCATGTTCCATCTTCGAGTCTGTCTCACTGCTATGTCTTGTTGCATCTATGTCAAAGCATTACATCAATCTCTTCCTGAGTTTGACGTTATTTCACAACTTAAAACCTCTATCTATTTTCTGCATGCATGTCTGTTCCCTTCGCATTACTCACATAGTTCCTCCTTTCCCTCTGACATCTATTTCCCCCCACTCGTAGATATTGACACATTTGTTTTAGTTCCGTTCCATGTTCTATTGTGGAAAAAACTTAATGCTTTTTTATCATTTCTAAATGTTGTTCCACGATGAACGGCCGGAGAGCTTAGATTCTTATAGCTAAGATCGATAAAAAAATGTTTTGGTAAATATCTTCATTAATTCATGCGTAATCATTTGAAAAAAGGAAATAACACTACCTGGGGTCATATTGACCAAATGCTGCTCTCATATGGTTAATTGTTATTTTGGGGTTAATATTTAAATATTATAATTGATAATGGGAGTGGGCGCGAGTGCCGATGTTGGGTGATTGTTTAAATATATAACATTAAAAGGGAGAGGTCGCGAGTGCCGTTGGGTGGTGTGTCGCGTTGCTGAGGGGCCGAAAGGGGAATGAAAAAGTATATAACGTTAACACTAACTGAGTCTTATTGCATTATTAGCAGCATTGATTGAATATGACTCCAAATTCTCTGTTTCTTTAAAATCTTTCGTTTGTCAAGTAAAATCTAAACTATTCATAATTAAAATTGATATATATGTATGTAGCTTTTTTGAAAAAATATATCTTACGCTCACTTAAATGTGTATTCAATGATAGTAAAAATTTCGTTAAGTAAATCGCAGCCACTATCATATGTTGAAGTATGCTTGATTTGGCCAAAGGAGTAGTTCGTGCAATTTCCTCATCCTCCACTCTTCTTTCAATCAAACAGTTTGGTTTTCCTTTCTTAATTCAATGTGTGAAAATCACTCATATTCGTCCATCCTTTTTCACCTGTCCTTCCTCTGTGCCCTCAGTCTAAGCATCATAGCTTCAGTTCCTTGTTACCTTCCGTATCAATTTCTTCTTCATTTGGATAGTCATATCGATGAATATTTTTCATATGCCCACCTCTCAGAGCCTCTGAATTACAAAATATTTCCATCATATTTTATTCATCTTCAGAACAAAATAATCAAATAATTTACATTGTTTTGCTCATTTTCCTCCTTCATGTTCGTCTCATTGCTGTTTCTTGTTCACATCACTCAAAGTATTTCATCAGCCTCTTCCTAAGTTTGACATTATTTCTCGACTTAGAACATTTATCCATTTTCTGCATGCATGTCTTTTCCATACGTATTATTAACGTAACTCCTCTCTCACCTCTGAAGTCCAATTCCCCCCACTCGAGTATATTGAAATATTTCTTCTGGTTCCGTTCCATGCTTTTTGTGGAAATTACGTAGTGCTTTTTTACCATTTCTAAATGTCTTTCCACGAAGAACGGCCAGAGAGCTTCGGTTCTAATCGATAAATTGGATAAAAGTAAAACTTATCGGTAATTATCTTCATTAATTTTTGCATTTGAAAAAAAAACACTATTTGGGGTCGTATTGACCAAACGCTGCTTTCAAAGGGTTAATTGATAGCTTGGGGAGAATATTAAACTATTTACATTGATAAAGGGAGTGGGCGCGAGTGTCGATGGTGGGTGATTGTTTAAATATTATACATAACAAGGGAGAGGTCGCGAGTGCCGTTGGGTGGTTTGACGCGTTGCTGTGGGGCCGAAACGGGAATGATATTGTTAATAACGTCAACACTTATTGAGTCTTGTTGCATAAGTAGCGTTGTTTTAATATGACCCCAAATTCTCTGTATCTTTACGATTTTTCGTTTTGCAAGTAAACTACAAATTATTCATAGTTAAAAATGATCTTTATAAACGAAGCTTTTTAACAAATATGTTATGCTCACTTATTGTTTCTTCAATGTTAGGAAACATTTAGTTAAATGAATCGCTTCCAATATCATATGTTGAAGTATGCTCTATTAGGCCACAGGAGTAATTTGTGCAATTTAACACATCCTCCGCTCTTATTTTAATCAAACAGTTGGTTCTCCTTTCTCAAATCAATGCGTGAAGTTAATTCATTGTCGTCCTTGTTTTTACACCTGTCCCTCGTCCGTGCCCTCCAGCTAAACATCGCACCTTCGGTTCCTTATTAGTTTCGCTATCAATATCTTCTTCATTTGGATAGTCATATCAATGAATCTTTTTTCATAAGCCCACCTCTCATTATCTCTACATTTCAAAACGTTCCCATCGTATTTTATGCTTCTTCAGAACAAAATACTCAAATACTTTACATTGTTCTGCCCATGTTCCATCTTCGAGTCTGTCTCACTGCTATGTCTTGTTGCATCTATGTCAAAGCATTACATCAATCTCTTCCTGAGTTTGACGTTATTTCACAACTTAAAACCTTTATCTATTTTCTGCATGCATGTCTGTTCCCTTCGCATTACTCAAATAACTCCTCCCTTTCCTCTGACATTTATTTCCCCCCACTCGTAGATATTGACACATTTATTTTAGTTCCGTTCCATGTTCTATTGTGGAAACAACTTAATGCTTTTTTATCATTTCTAAATGTTGTTCCACGATGAACGGCCGGAGAGCTTAGATTCTAATAGCTAAGATCGATAAAAAAAAGTTTTGGTAAATATCTTCATTAATTCATGCATAATCATTTGAAAAAAGGAGATAACACTACCTGGGGTCATATTGACCAAATGCTGCTCTCATATGGTTAATTGTTATTTTGGGGTTAATATTTAAATATTATAATTGATAATGGGAGTGGGCGCGAGTGCCGATGTTGGGTGATTGTTTAAATATTACACATTAAAAGGGAGAGGTCGCGAGTGCCGTTGGGTGGTGTGTCGCGTTGCTGAGGGGCCGAAAGGGGAATGAAAAAGTATATAACGTTAACACTAACTGAGTCTTATTGCATTATTAGCAGCATTGATTGAATATGACTCCAAATTCTCTGTTTCTTTAAAATCTTTCGTTTGTCAAGTAAAATCTAAACTATTCATAATTAAAATTGATATATATGTATGAAGCTTTTTTGAAAAAATATATCTTACGCTCACTTAAATGTATATTCAATGATAGTAAAAATTTCGTTAAGTAAATCGCAGCCACTATCATATGTTGAAGTATGCTTGATTTGGCCAAAGGAGTAGTTCGTGCAATTTCCTCATCCTCCACTCTTCTTTCAATCAAACAGTTTGGTTTTCCTTTCTTAATTCAATGTGTGAAAATCACTCATATTCGTCCATCCTTTTTCACCTGTCCTTCCTCTGTGCCCTCAGTCTAAGCATCATAGCTTCAGTTCCTTGTTACCTTCCGTATCAATTTCTTCTTCATTTGGATAGTCATATCGATGAATATTTTTCATATGCCCACCTCTCAGAACCTCTGAATTACAAAATATTTCCATCATATTTTATTCATCTTCAGAACAAAATAATCAAATAATTTACATTGTTTTGCTCATTTTCCTCCTTCATGTTCGTCTCATTGCTGTTTCTTGTTCACATCACTCAAAGTATTTCATCAGCCTCTTCCTAAGTTTGACATTATTTCTCGACTTAGAACATTTATCCATTTTCTGCATGCATGTCTTTTCCATACGTATTATTAACGTAACTCCTCTCTCACCTCTGAAGTCCAATTCCCCCCCACTCGAGTATATTGAAATATTTCTTCTGGTTCCGTTCCATGCTTTTTGTGGAAATTACGTAGTGCTTTTTTACCATTTCTAAATGTCTTTCCACGAAGAACGGCCAGAGAGCTTCGGTTCTAATCGATAAATTGGATAAAAGTAAAACTTATCGGTAATTATCTTCATTAATTTTTGCATTTGAAAAAAAAAACACTATTTGGGGTCGTATTGACCAAACGCTGCTTTCAAAGGGTTAATTGATAGCTTGGGGAGAATATTAAACTATTTACATTGATAAAGGGAGTGGGCGCGAGTGTCGATGGTGGGTGATTGTTTAAATATTATACATAACAAGGGAGAGGTCGCGAGTGCCGTTGGGTGGTTTGACGCGTTGCTGAGGGGCCGAAACGGGAATGATATTGTTAATAACGTCAACACTTATTGAGTCTTGTTGCATAAGTAGCGTTGTTTTAATATGACCCCAAATTCTCTGTATCTTTACGATTTTTTGTTTTGCAAGTAAACTACAAATTATTCATAGTTAAAAATGATCTTTATAAACGAAGCTTTTTAACAAATATGTTATGCTCACTTATTGTTTTTTCAATGTTAGGAAAAATTTAGTTAAATGAATCGCTTCCAATATCATATGTTGAAGTATGCTTTATTAGGCCACAGGAGTAATTTGTGCAATTTAACACATCCTCCGCTCTTATTTTAATCAAACACTTGGTTCTCCTTTCTCAAATCAATGCGTGAAGTTAATTCATTGTCGTCCTTGTTTTTACACCTGTCCCTCGTCCGTACCCTCCAGCTAAACATCGCACCTTCGGTTCCTTATTAGTTTCGCTATCAATATCTTCTTCATTTGGATAGTCATATCGATGAATCTTTTTTCATAAGCCCACCTCTCATTATCTCTACATTTCAAAACGTTCCCATCGTATTTTATGCTTCTTCAGAACAAAATACTCAAATACTTTACATTGTTCTGCCCATGTTCCATCTTCGAGTCTGTCTCACTGCTATGTCTTGTTGCATCTATGTCAAAGCATTACATCAATCTCTTCCTGAGTTTGACGTTATTTCACAACTTAAAACCTCTATCTATTTTCTGCATGCATGTCTGTTCCCTTCGCATTACTCACATAGTTCCTCCTTTCCCTCTGACATCTATTTCCCCCCACTCGTAGATATTGACACATTTGTTTTAGTTCCGTTCCATGTTCTATTGTGGAAACAACTTAATGCTTTTTTATCATTTCTAAATGTTGTTCCACGATGAACGGCCGGAGAGCTTAGATTCTAATAGCTAAGATCGATAAAAAAAAGTTTTGGTAAATATCTTCATTAATTCATGCGTAATCATTTGAAAAAAGGAAATAACACTACCTGGGGTCATATTGACCAAATGCTGCTCTCATATGGTTAATTGTTATTTTGGGGTTAATATTTAAATATTATAATTGATAATGGGAGTGGGCGCGAGTGCCGATGTTGGGTGATTGTTTAAATATTACACATTAAAAGGGAGAGGTCGCGAGTGCCGTTGGGTGGTGTGTCGCGTTGCTGAGTGGCCGAAAGGGGAATGAAAAAGTATATAACGTTAACACTAACTGAGTCTTATTGCATTATTAGCAGCATTGATTGAATATGACTCCAAATTCTCTGTTTCTTTAAAATCTTTCGTTAGTCAAGTAAAATCTAAACTATTCATAATTAAAATTGATATATATGTATGTAGCTTTTTTGAAAAAATATATCTTACGCTCACTTAAATGTATATTCAATGATAGTAAAAATTTCGTTAAGTAAATCGCAGCCACTATCATATGTTGAAGTATGCTTGATTTGGCCAAAGGAGTAGTTCGTGCAATTTCCTCATCCTCCACTCTTCTTTCAATCAAACAGTTTGGTTTTCCTTTCTTAATTCAATGTGTGAAAATCACTCATATTCGTCCATCCTTTTTCACCTGTCCTTCCTCTGTGCCCTCAGTCTAAGCATCATAGCTTCAGTTCCTTGTTACCTTCCGTATCAATTTCTTCTTCATTTGGATAGTCATATCGATGAATATTTTTCATATGCCCACCTCTCAGAACCTCTGAATTACAAAATATTTCCATCATATTTTATTCATCTTCAGAACAAAATAATCAAATAATTTACATTGTTTTGCTCATTTTCCTCCTTCATGTTCGTCTCATTGCTGTTTCTTGTTCACATCACTCAAAGTATTTCATCAGCCTCTTCCTAAGTTTGACATTATTTCTCGACTTAGAACATTTATCCATTTTCTGCATGCATGTCTTTTCCATACGTATTATTAACGTAACTCCTCTCTCACCTCTGAAGTCCAATTCCCCCCACTCGAGTATATTGAAATATTTCTTCTGGTTCCGTTCCATGCTTTTTGTGGAAATTACGTAGTGCTTTTTTACCATTTCTAAATGTCTTTCCACGAAGAACGGCCAGAGAGCTTCGGTTCTAATCGATAAATTGGATAAAAGTAAAACTTATCGGTAATTATCTTCATTAATTTTTGCATTTGAAAAAAAACACTATTTGGGGTCGTATTGACCAAACGCTGCTTTCAAAGGGTTAATTGATAGCTTGGGGAGAATATTAAACTATTTACATTGATAAAGGGAGTGGGCGCGAGTGTCGATGGTGGGTGATTGTTTAAATATTATACATAACAAGGGAGAGGTCGCGAGTGCCGTTGGGTGGTTTGACGCGTTGCTGAGGGGCCGAAACGGGAATGATATTGTTAATAACGTCAACACTTATTGAGTCTTGTTGCATAAGTAGCGTTGTTTTAATATGACCCCAAATTCTCTGTATCTTTACGATTTTTCGTTTTGCAAGTAAACTACAAATTATTCACAGTTAAAAATGATCTTTATAAACGAAGCTTTTTAACAAATATGTTATGCTCACTTATTGTTTCTTCAATGTTAGGAAAAATTTAGTTAAATGAATCGCTTCCAATATCATATGTTGAAGTATGCTCTATTAGGCCACAGGAGTAATTTGTGCAATTTAACACATCCTCCGCTCTTATTTTAATCAAACAGTTGGTTCTCCTTTCTCAAATCAATGCGTGAAGTTAATTCATTGTCGTCCTTGTTTTTACACCTGTCCCTCGTCCGTGCCCTCCAGCTAAACATCGCACCTTCGGTTCCTTATTAGTTTCGCTATCAATATCTTCTTCATTTGGATAGTCATATCGATGAATCTTTTTTCATAAGCCCACCTCTCATTATTTCTACATTTCAAAACGTTCCCATCGTATTTTATGCTTCTTCAGAACAAAATACTCAAATACTTTACATTGTTCTGCCCATGTTCCATCTTCGAGTCTGTCTCACTGCTATGTCTTGTTGCATCTATGTCAAAGCATTACATCAATCTCTTCCTGAGTTTGACGTTATTTCACAACTTAAAACCTTTATCTATTTTCTGCATGCATGTCTGTTCCCTTCGCATTACTCAAATAACTCCTCCCTTTCCTCTGACATTTATTTCCCCCCACTCGTAGATATTGACACATTTATTTTAGTTCCGTTCCATGTTCTATTGTGGAAACAACTTAATGCTTTTTTATCATTTCTAAATGTTGTTCCACGATGAACGGCCGGAGAGCTTAGATTCTAATAGCTAAGATCGATAAAAAAAAGTTTTGGTAAATATCTTCATTAATTCATGCATAATCATTTGAAAAAAGGAGATAACACTACCTGGGGTCATATTGACCAAATGCTGCTCTCATATGGTTAATTGTTATTTTGGGGTTAATATTTAAATATTATAATTGATAATGGGAGTGGGCGCGAGTGCCGATGTTGGGTGATTGTTTAAATATTACACATTAAAAGGGAGAGGTCGCGAGTGCCGTTGGGTGGTGTGTCGCGTTGCTGAGGGGCCGAAAGGGGAATGAAAAAGTATATAACGTTAACACTAACTGAGTCTTATTGCATTATTAGCAGCATTGATTGAATATGACTCCAAATTCTCTGTTTCTTTAAAATCTTTCGTTTGTCAAGTAAAATCTAAACTATTCATAATTAAAATTGATATATATGTATGAAGCTTTTTTGAAAAAATATATCTTACGCTCACTTAAATGTATATTCAATGATAGTAAAAATTTCGTTAAGTAAATCGCAGCCACTATCATATGTTGAAGTATGCTTGATTTGGCCAAAGGAGTAGTTCGTGCAATTTCCTCATCCTCCACTCTTCTTTCAATCAAACAGTTTGGTTTTCCTTTCTTAATTCAATGTGTGAAAATCACTCATATTCGTCCATCCTTTTTCACCTGTCCTTCCTCTGTGCCCTCAGTCTAAGCATCATAGCTTCAGTTCCTTGTTACCTTCCGTATCAATTTCTTCTTCATTTGGATAGTCATATCGATGAATATTTTTCATATGCCCACCTCTCAGAACCTCTGAATTACAAAATATTTCCATCATATTTTATTCATCTTCAGAACAAAATAATCAAATAATTTACATTGTTTTGCTCATTTTCCTCCTTCATGTTCGTCTCATTGCTGTTTCTTGTTCACATCACTCAAAGTATTTCATCAGCCTCTTCCTAAGTTTGACATTATTTCTCGACTTAGAACATTTATCCATTTTCTGCATGCATGTCTTTTCCATACGTATTATTAACGTAACTCCTCTCTCACCTCTGAAGTCCAATTCCCCCCACTCGAGTATATTGAAATATTTCTTCTGGTTCCGTTCCATGCTTTTTGTGGAAATTACGTAGTGCTTTTTTACCATTTCTAAATGTCTTTCCACGAAGAACGGCCAGAGAGCTTCGGTTCTAATCGATAAATTGGATAAAAGTAAAACGTATCGGTAATTATCTTCATTAATTTTTGCATTTGAAAAAAAAACACTATTTGGGGTCGTATTGACCAAACGCTGTTTTCAAAGGGTTAATTGATAGCTTGGGGAGAATATTAAACTATTTACATTGATAAAGGGAGTGGGCGCGAGTGTCGATGGTGGGTGATTGTTTAAATATTATACATAACAAGGGAGAGGTCGCGAGTGCCGTTGGGTGGTTTGACGCGTTGCTGAGGGGCCGAAACGGGAATGATATTGTTAATAACGTTAACACTTATTGAGTCTAGTTGCTTAAGTAGCGTTGTTTTAATATGACCCCAAATTCTCTGTATCTTTACGATTTTTCGTTTTGCAAGTAAACTACAAATTATTCATAGTTAAAAATGATCTTTATAAACGAAGCTTTTTAACAAATATGTTATGCTCACTTATTGTTTTTTCAATGTTAGGAAAAATTTAGTTAAATGAATCGCTTCCAATATCATATGTTGAAGTATGCTTTATTAGGCCACAGGAGTAATTTGTGCAATTTAACACATCCTCCGCTCTTATTTTAATCAAACAGTTGGTTCTCATTTCTCAAATCAATGCGTGAAGTTAATTCATTGTCGTCCTTGTTTTTACACCTGTCCCTCGTCCGTGCCCTCCAGCTAAACATCGCACCTTCGGTTCCTTATTAGTTTCGCTATCAATATCTTCTTCATTTGGATAGTCATATCGATGAATCTTTTTATCATAAGCCCACATCTCTTATTATCTCTACATTTCAAAACGTTCCCATCGTATTTTATGCTTCTTCAGAACAAAATACTCAAATACTTTACATTGTTCTGCCCATGTTCCATCTTCGAGTCTGTCTCACTGCTATGTCTTGTTGCATCTATGTCAAAGCATTACATCAATCTCTTCCTGAGTTTGACGTTATTTCACAACTTAAAACCTCTATCTATTTTCTGCATGCATGTCTGTTCCCTTCGCATTACTCACATAGTTCCTCCTTTCCCTCTGACATTTATTTCCCCCCACTCGTAGATATTGACACATTTGTTTTAGTTCCGTTCCATGTTCTATTGTGGAAACAACTTAATGTTTTTTTATCATTTCTAAATGTTGTTCCACGATGAACGGCCGGAGAGCTTAGATTCTAATAGCTAAGATCGATAAAAAAAAGTTTTGGTAAATATCTTCATTAATTCATGCGTAATCATTTGAAAAAAGGAGATAACACTACCTGGGGTCATATTGACCAAATGCTGCTCTCATATGGTTAATTGTTATTTTGGGGTTAATATTTAAATATTATAATTGATAATGGGAGTGGGCGCGAGTGCCGATGTTGGGTGATTGTTTAAATATTACACATTAAAAGGGAGAGGTCGCGAGTGCCGTTGGGTGGTGTGTCGCGTTGCTGAGGGGCCGAAAGGGGAATGAAAAAGTATATAACGTTAACACTAACTGAGTCTTATTGCATTATTAGCAGCATTGATTGAATATGACTCCAAATTCTCTGTTTCTTTAAAATCTTTCGTTTGTCAAGTAAAATCTAAACTATTCATAATTAAAATTGATATATATGTATGTAGTTTTTTTGAAAAAATATATCTTACGCTCACTTAAATGTATATTCAATGATAGTAAAAATTTCGTTAAGTAAATCGCAGCCACTATCATATGTTGAAGTATGCTAGATTTGGCCAAAGGAGTAGTTCGTGCAATTTCACTCATCCTCCACTCTTCTTTCCATCAAACAGTTTGGTTCTCCTTTCCTAATTCAATGTGTGAAAATCACTCATATTCGTCCATCCTTTTTCACCTGTCCTTCCTCTGTGCCCTCAGTCTAAGCATCATAGCTTCAGTTCCTTGTTACCTTCCGTATCAATTTCTTCTTCATTTGGATAGTCATATCGATGAATATTTTTCATATGCCCACCTCTCAGAACCTCTGAATTCTAAAATATTTCCATCATATTTTATTCATCTTCAGAACAAAATAATCAAATACTTTACATTGTTTTGCTCATTTTCCTCCTTCATGTTCGTCTCATTGCTGTTTCTTGTTCACATCACTCAAAGTATTTCATCAGCCTCTTCCTAAGTTTGACATTATTTTTCGACTTAGAACATTTATCCATTTTCTGCATGCATGTCTTTTCCATACGTATTATTAACGTAACTCCTCTCTCACCTCTGAAGTCCAATTCCCCCCCACTCGAGTATATTGAAATATTTCTTCTGGTTCCGTTCCATGCTTTTTGTGGATATTACGTAGTGCTTTTTTACCATTTCTAAATGTCTTTCCACGAAGAACGGCCAGAGAGCTTCGGTTCTAATCGATAAATTGGATAAAAGTAAAACTTATCGGTAATTATCTTCATTAATTTTTGCATTTGAAAAAAAAACACTATTTGGGGTCGTATTGACCAAACGCTGCTTTCAAAGGGTTAATTGATAGCTTGGGGAGAATATTAAACTATTTACATTGATAAAGGGAGTGGGCGCGAGTGTCGATGGTGGGTGATTGTTTAAATATTATACATAACAAGGGAGAGGTCGCGAGTGCCGTTGGGTGGTTTGACGCGTTGCTGAGGGGCCGAAACGGGAATGATATTGTTAATAACGTCAACACTTATTGAGTCTTGTTGCATAAGTAGCGTTGTTTTAATATGACCCCAAATTCTCTGTATCTTTACGATTTTTCGTTTTGCAAGTAAACTACAAATTATTCATAGTTAAAAATGATCTTTATAAACGAAGCTTTTTAACAAATATGTTATGCTCACTTATTGTTTTTTCAATGTTAGGAAAAATTTAGTTAAATGAATCGCTTCCAATATCATATGTTGAAGTATGCTTTATTAGGCCACAGGAGTAATTTGTGCAATTTAACACATCCTCCGCTCTTATTTTAATCAAACAGTTGGTTCTCCTTTCTCAAATCAATGCGTGAAGTTAATTCATTGTCGTCCTTGTTTTTACACCTGTCCCTCGTCCGTGCCCTCCAGCTAAACATCGCACCTTCGGTTCCTTATTAGTTTCGCTATCAATATCTTCTTCATTTGGATAGTCATATCGATGAATCTTTTTTCATAAGCCCACCTCTCATTATCTCTACATTTCAAAACGTTCCCATCGTATTTTATGCTTCTTCAGAACAAAATACTCAAATACTTTACATTGTTCTGCCCATGTTCCATCTTCGAGTCTGTCTCACTGCTATGTCTTGTTGCATCTATGTCAAAGCATTACATCAATCTCTTCCTGAGTTTGACCTTATTTCACAACTTAAAACCTCTATCTATTTTCTGCATGCATGTCTGTTCCCTTCGCATTACTCACATAGTTCCTCCTTTCCCTCTGACATCTATTTCCCCCCACTCGTAGATATTGACACATTTGTTTTAGTTCCGTTCCATGTTCTATTGTGGAAAAATCTTAATGCTTTTTTATCATTTCTAAATGTTGTTCCACGATGAACGGCCGGAGAGCTTAGATTCTAATAGCTAAGATCGATAAAAAAAAGTTTTGGTAAATATCTTCATTAATTCATGCGTAATCATTTGAAAAAAGGAAATAACACTACCTGGGGTCATATTGACCAAATGCTGCTCTCATATGGTTAATTGTTATTTTGGGGTTAATATTTAAATATTATAATTGATAATGGGAGTGGGCGCGAGTGCCGATGTTGGGTGATTGTTTAAATATTACACATTAAAAGGGAGAGGTCGCGAGTGCCGTTGGGTGGTGTGTCGCGTTGCTGAGGGGCCGAAAGGGGAATGAAAAAGTATATAACGTTAACACTAACTGAGTCTTATTGCATTATTAGCAGCATTGATTGAATATGACTCCAAATTCTCTGTTTCTTTAAAATCTTTCGTTAGTCAAGTAAAATCTAAACTATTCATAATTAAAATTGATATATATGTATGTAGCTTTTTTGAAAAAATATATCTTACGCTCACTTAAATGTATATTCAATGATAGTAAAAATTTCGTTAAGTAAATCGCAGCCACTATCATATGTTGAAGTATGCTTGATTTGGCCAAAGGAGTAGTTCGTGCAATTTCCTCATCCTCCACTCTTCTTTCAATCAAACAGTTTGGTTTTCCTTTCTTAATTCAATGTGTGAAAATCACTCATATTCGTCCATCCTTTTTCACCTGTCCTTCCTCTGTGCCCTCAGTCTAAGCATCATAGCTTCAGTTCCTTGTTACCTTCCGTATCAATTTCTTCTTCATTTGGATAGTCATATCGATGAATATTTTTCATATGCCCACCTCTCAGAACCTCTGAATTACAAAATATTTCCATCATATTTTATTCATCTTCAGAACAAAATAATCAAATAATTTACATTGTTTTGCTCATTTTCCTCCTTCATGTTCGTCTCATTGCTGTTTCTTGTTCACATCACTCAAAGTATTTCATCAGCCTCTTCCTAAGTTTGACATTATTTCTCGACTTAGAACATTTATCCATTTTCTGCATGCATGTCTTTTCCATACGTATTATTAACGTAACTCCTCTCTCACCTCTGAAGTCCAATTCCCCCCACTCGAGTATATTGAAATATTTCTTCTGGTTCCGTTCCATGCTTTTTGTGGAAATTACGTAGTGCTTTTTTACCATTTCTAAATGTCTTTCCACGAAGAACGGCCAGAGAGCTTCGGTTCTAATCGATAAATTGGATAAAAGTAAAACTTATCGGTAATTATCTTCATTAATTTTTGAAATTTGAAAAAAAAACACTATTTGGGGTCGTATTGACCAAACGCTGCTTTCAAAGGGTTAATTGATAGCTTGGGGAGAATATTAAACTATTTACATTGATAAAGGGAGTGGGCGCGAGTGTCGATGGTGGGTGATTGTTTAAATATTATACATAACAAGGGAGAGGTCGCGAGTGCCGTTGGGTGGTTTGACGCGTTGCTGAGGGGCCGAAACGGGAATGATATTGTTAATAACGTCAACACTTATTGAGTCTTGTTGCATAAGTAGCGTTGTTTTAATATGACCCCAAATTCTCTGTATCTTTACGATTTTTCGTTTTGCAAATAACTACAAATTATTCATAGTTAAAAATGATCTTTATAAACGAAGCTTTTTAACAAATATGTTATGCTCACTTATTGTTTTTTCAATGTTAGGAAAAATTTAGTTAAATGAATCGCTTCCAATATCATATGTTGAAGTATGCTTTATTAGGCCACAGGAGTAATTTGTGCAATTTAACACATCCTCCGCTCTTATTTTAATCAAACAGTTGGTTCTCCTTTCTCAAATCAATGCGTGAAGTTAATTCATTGTCGTCCTTGTTTTTACACCTGTCCCTCGTCCGTGCCCTCCAGCTAAACATCGCACCTTCGGTTCCTTATTAGTTTCGCTATCAATATCTTCTTCATTTGGATAGTCATATCGATGAATCTTTTTTCATAAGCCCACCTCTCATTATCTCTACATTTCAAAACGTTCCCATCGTATTTTATGCTTCTTCAGAACAAAATACTCAAATACTTTACATTGTTCTGCCCATGTTCCATCTTCGAGTCTGTCTCACTGCTATGTCTTGTTGCATCTATGTCAAAGCATTACATCAATCTCTTCCTGAGTTTGACGTTATTTCACAACTTAAAACCTCTATCTATTTTCTGCATGCATGTCTGTTCCCTTCGCATTACTCACATAGTTCCTCCTTTCCCTCTGACATCTATTTCCCCCCACTCGTAGATATTGACACATTTGTTTTAGTTCCGTTCCATGTTCTATTGTGGAAACAACTTAATGCTTTTTTATCATTTCTAAATGTTGTTCCACGATGAACGGCCGGAGAGCTTAGATTCTAATAGCTAAGATCGATAAAAAAAAGTTTTGGTAAATATCTTCATTAATTCATGCGTAATCATTTGAAAAAAGGAAATAACACTACCTGGGGTCATATTGACCAAATGCTGCTCTCATATGGTTAATTGTTATTTTGGGGTTAATATTTAAATATTATAATTGATAATGGGAGTGGGCGCGAGTGCCGATGTTGGGTGATTGTTTAAATATTACACATTAAAAGGGAGAGGTCGCGAGTGCCGTTGGGTGGTGTGTCGCGTTGCTGAGTGGCCGAAAGGGGAATGAAAAAGTATATAACGTTAACACTAACTGAGTCTTATTGCATTATTAGCAGCATTGATTGAATATGACTCCAAATTCTCTGTTTCTTTAAAATCTTTCGTTAGTCAAGTAAAATCTAAACTATTCATAATTAAAATTGATATATATGTATGTAGCTTTTTTGAAAAAATATATCTTACGCTCACTTAAATGTATATTCAATGATAGTAAAAATTTCGTTAAGTAAATCGCAGCCACTATCATATGTTGAAGTATGCTTGATTTGGCCAAAGGAGTAGTTCGTGCAATTTCCTCATCCTCCACTCTTCTTTCAATCAAACAGTTTGGTTTTCCTTTCTTAATTCAATGTGTGAAAATCACTCATATTCGTCCATCCTTTTTCACCTGTCCTTCCTCTGTGCCCTCAGTCTAAGCATCATAGCTTCAGTTCCTTGTTACCTTCCGTATCAATTTCTTCTTCATTTGGATAGTCATATCGATGAATATTTTTCATATGCCCACCTCTCAGAACCTCTGAATTACAAAATATTTCCATCATATTTTATTCATCTTCAGAACAAAATAATCAAATAATTTACATTGTTTTGCTCATTTTCCTCCTTCATGTTCGTCTCATTGCTGTTTCTTGTTCACATCACTCAAAGTATTTCATCAGCCTCTTCCTAAGTTTGACATTATTTCTCGACTTAGAACATTTATCCATTTTCTGCATGCATGTCTTTTCCATACGTATTATTAACGTAACTCCTCTCTCACCTCTGAAGTCCAATTCCCCCCACTCGAGTATATTGAAATATTTCTTCTGGTTCCGTTCCATGCTTTTTGTGGAAATTACGTAGTGCTTTTTTACCATTTCTAAATGTCTTTCCACGAAGAACGGCCAGAGAGCTTCGGTTCTAATCGATAAATTGGATAAAAGTAAAACTTATCGGTAATTATCTTCATTAATTTTTGCATTTGAAAAAAAACACTATTTGGGGTCGTATTGACCAAACGCTGCTTTCAAAGGGTTAATTGATAGCTTGGGGAGAATATTAAACTATTTACATTGATAAAGGGAGTGGGCGCGAGTGTCGATGGTGGGTGATTGTTTAAATATTATACATAACAAGGGAGAGGTCGCGAGTGCCGTTGGGTGGTTTGACGCGTTGCTGAGGGGCCGAAACGGGAATGATATTGTTAATAACGTCAACACTTATTGAGTCTTGTTGCATAAGTAGCGTTGTTTTAATATGACCCCAAATTCTCTGTATCTTTACGATTTTTCGTTTTGCAAGTAAACTACAAATTATTCACAGTTAAAAATGATCTTTATAAACGAAGCTTTTTAACAAATATGTTATGCTCACTTATTGTTTCTTCAATGTTAGGAAAAATTTAGTTAAATGAATCGCTTCCAATATCATATGTTGAAGTATGCTCTATTAGGCCACAGGAGTAATTTGTGCAATTTAACACATCCTCCGCTCTTATTTTAATCAAACAGTTGGTTCTCCTTTCTCAAATCAATGCGTGAAGTTAATTCATTGTCGTCCTTGTTTTTACACCTGTCCCTCGTCCGTGCCCTCCAGCTAAACATCGCACCTTCGGTTCCTTATTAGTTTCGCTATCAATATCTTCTTCATTTGGATAGTCATATCGATGAATCTTTTTTCATAAGCCCACCTCTCATTATTTCTACATTTCAAAACGTTCCCATCGTATTTTATGCTTCTTCAGAACAAAATACTCAAATACTTTACATTGTTCTGCCCATGTTCCATCTTCGAGTCTGTCTCACTGCTATGTCTTGTTGCATCTATGTCAAAGCATTACATCAATCTCTTCCTGAGTTTGACGTTATTTCACAACTTAAAACCTTTATCTATTTTCTGCATGCATGTCTGTTCCCTTCGCATTACTCAAATAACTCCTCCCTTTCCTCTGACATTTATTTCCCCCCACTCGTAGATATTGACACATTTATTTTAGTTCCGTTCCATGTTCTATTGTGGAAACAACTTAATGCTTTTTTATCATTTCTAAATGTTGTTCCACGATGAACGGCCGGAGAGCTTAGATTCTAATAGCTAAGATCGATAAAAAAAGTTTTGGTAAATATCTTCATTAATTCATGCATAATCATTTGAAAAAAGGAGATAACACTACCTGGGGTCATATTGACCAAATGCTGCTCTCATATGGTTAATTGTTATTTTGGGGTTAATATTTAAATATTATAATTGATAATGGGAGTGGGCGCGAGTGCCGATGTTGGGTGATTGTTTAAATATTACACATTAAAAGGGAGAGGTCGCGAGTGCCGTTGGGTGGTGTGTCGCGTTGCTGAGGGGCCGAAAGGGGAATGAAAAAGTATATAACGTTAACACTAACTGAGTCTTATTGCATTATTAGCAGCATTGATTGAATATGACTCCAAATTCTCTGTTTCTTTAAAATCTTTCGTTTGTCAAGTAAAATCTAAACTATTCATAATTAAAATTGATATATATGTATGAAGCTTTTTTGAAAAAATATATCTTACGCTCACTTAAATGTATATTCAATGATAGTAAAAATTTCGTTAAGTAAATCGCAGCCACTATCATATGTTGAAGTATGCTTGATTTGGCCAAAGGAGTAGTTCGTGCAATTTCCTCATCCTCCACTCTTCTTTCAATCAAACAGTTTGGTTTTCCTTTCTTAATTCAATGTGTGAAAATCACTCATATTCGTCCATCCTTTTTCACCTGTCCTTCCTCTGTGCCCTCAGTCTAAGCATCATAGCTTCAGTTCCTTGTTACCTTCCGTATCAATTTCTTCTTCATTTGGATAGTCATATCGATGAATATTTTTCATATGCCCACCTCTCAGAACCTCTGAATTACAAAATATTTCCATCATATTTTATTCATCTTCAGAACAAAATAATCAAATAATTTACATTGTTTTGCTCATTTTCCTCCTTCATGTTCGTCTCATTGCTGTTTCTTGTTCACATCACTCAAAGTATTTCATCAGCCTCTTCCTAAGTTTGACATTATTTCTCGACTTAGAACATTTATCCATTTTCTGCATGCATGTCTTTTCCATACGTATTATTAACGTAACTCCTCTCTCACCTCTGAAGTCCAATTCCCCCCACTCGAGTATATTGAAATATTTCTTCTGGTTCCGTTCCATGCTTTTTGTGGAAATTACGTAGTGCTTTTTTACCATTTCTAAATGTCTTTCCACGAAGAACGGCCAGAGAGCTTCGGTTCTAATCGATAAATTGGATAAAAGTAAAACGTATCGGTAATTATCTTCATTAATTTTTGCATTTGAAAAAAAAACACTATTTGGGGTCGTATTGACCAAACGCTGTTTTCAAAGGGTTAATTGATAGCTTGGGGAGAATATTAAACTATTTACATTGATAAAGGGAGTGGGCGCGAGTGTCGATGGTGGGTGATTGTTTAAATATTATACATAACAAGGGAGAGGTCGCGAGTGCCGTTGGGTGGTTTGACGCGTTGCTGAGGGGCCGAAACGGGAATGATATTGTTAATAACGTTAACACTTATTGAGTCTAGTTGCTTAAGTAGCGTTGTTTTAATATGACCCCAAATTCTCTGTATCTTTACGATTTTTCGTTTTGCAAGTAAACTACAAATTATTCATAGTTAAAAATGATCTTTATAAACGAAGCTTTTTAACAAATATGTTATGCTCACTTATTGTTTTTTCAATGTTAGGAAAAATTTAGTTAAATGAATCGCTTCCAATATCATATGTTGAAGTATGCTTTATTAGGCCACAGGAGTAATTTGTGCAATTTAACACATCCTCCGCTCTTATTTTAATCAAACAGTTGGTTCTCATTTCTCAAATCAATGCGTGAAGTTAATTCATTGTCGTCCTTGTTTTTACACCTGTCCCTCGTCCGTGCCCTCCAGCTAAACATCGCACCTTCGGTTCCTTATTAGTTTCGCTATCAATATCTTCTTCATTTGGATAGTCATATCGATGAATCTTTTTATCATAAGCCCACATCTCTTATTATCTCTACATTTCAAAACGTTCCCATCGTATTTTATGCTTCTTCAGAACAAAATACTCAAATACTTTACATTGTTCTGCCCATGTTCCATCTTCGAGTCTGTCTCACTGCTATGTCTTGTTGCATCTATGTCAAAGCATTACATCAATCTCTTCCTGAGTTTGACGTTATTTCACAACTTAAAACCTCTATCTATTTTCTGCATGCATGTCTGTTCCCTTCGCATTACTCACATAGTTCCTCCTTTCCCTCTGACATTTATTTCCCCCCACTCGTAGATATTGACACATTTGTTTTAGTTCCGTTCCATGTTCTATTGTGGAAACAACTTAATGTTTTTTTATCATTTCTAAATGTTGTTCCACGATGAACGGCCGGAGAGCTTAGATTCTAATAGCTAAGATCGATAAAAAAAAGTTTTGGTAAATATCTTCATTAATTCATGCGTAATCATTTGAAAAAAGGAGATAACACTACCTAGGGTCATATTGACCAAATGCTGCTCTCATATGGTTAATTGTTATTTTGGGGTTAATATTTAAATATTATAATTGATAATGGGAGTGGGCGCGAGTGCCGATGTTGGGTGATTGTTTAAATATTACACATTAAAAGGGAGAGGTCGCGAGTGCCGTTGGGTGGTGTGTCGCGTTGCTGAGGGGCCGAAAGGGGAATGAAAAAGTATATAACGTTAACACTAACTGAGTCTTATTGCATTATTAGCAGCATTGATTGAATATGACTCCAAATTCTCTGTTTCTTTAAAATCTTTCGTTTGTCAAGTAAAATCTAAACTATTCATAATTAAAATTGATATATATGTATGTAGTTTTTTTGAAAAAATATATCTTACGCTCACTTAAATGTATATTCAATGATAGTAAAAATTTCGTTAAGTAAATCGCAGCCACTATCATATGTTGAAGTATGCTAGATTTGGCCAAAGGAGTAGTTCGTGCAATTTCACTCATCCTCCACTCTTCTTTCCATCAAACAGTTTGGTTCTCCTTTCCTAATTCAATGTGTGAAAATCACTCATATTCGTCCATCCTTTTTCACCTGTCCTTCCTCTGTGCCCTCAGTCTAAGCATCATAGCTTCAGTTCCTTGTTACCTTCCGTATCAATTTCTTCTTCATTTGGATAGTCATATCGATGAATATTTTTCATATGCCCACCTCTCAGAACCTCTGAATTCTAAAATATTTCCATCATATTTTATTCATCTTCAGAACAAAATAATCAAATACTTTACATTGTTTTGCTCATTTTCCTCCTTCATGTTCGTCTCATTGCTGTTTCTTGTTCACATCACTCAAAGTATTTCATCAGCCTCTTCCTAAGTTTGACATTATTTTTCGACTTAGAACATTTATCCATTTTCTGCATGCATGTCTTTTCCATACGTATTATTAACGTAACTCCTCTCTCACCTCTGAAGTCCAATTCCCCCCCACTCGAGTATATTGAAATATTTCTTCTGGTTCCGTTCCATGCTTTTTGTGGATATTACGTAGTGCTTTTTTACCATTTCTAAATGTCTTTCCACGAAGAACGGCCAGAGAGCTTCGGTTCTAATCGATAAATTGGATAAAAGTAAAACTTATCGGTAATTATCTTCATTAATTTTTGCATTTGAAAAAAAAACACTATTTGGGGTCGTATTGACCAAACGCTGCTTTCAAAGGGTTAATTGATAGCTTGGGGAGAATATTAAACTATTTACATTGATAAAGGGAGTGGGCGCGAGTGTCGATGGTGGGTGATTGTTTAAATATTATACATAACAAGGGAGAGGTCGCGAGTGCCGTTGGGTGGTTTGACGCGTTGCTGAGGGGCCGAAACGGGAATGATATTGTTAATAACGTCAACACTTATTGAGTCTTGTTGCATAAGTAGCGTTGTTTTAATATGACCCCAAATTCTCTGTATCTTTACGATTTTTCGTTTTGCAAGTAAACTACAAATTATTCATAGTTAAAAATGATCTTTATAAACGAAGCTTTTTAACAAATATGTTATGCTCACTTATTGTTTTTTCAATGTTAGGAAAAATTTAGTTAAATGAATCGCTTCCAATATCATATGTTGAAGTATGCTTTATTAGGCCACAGGAGTAATTTGTGCAATTTAACACATCCTCCGCTCTTATTTTAATCAAACAGTTGGTTCTCCTTTCTCAAATCAATGCGTGAAGTTAATTCATTGTCGTCCTTGTTTTTACACCTGTCCCTCGTCCGTGCCCTCCAGCTAAACATCGCACCTTCGGTTCCTTATTAGTTTCGCTATCAATATCTTCTTCATTTGGATAGTCATATCGATGAATCTTTTTTCATAAGCCCACCTCTCATTATCTCTACATTTCAAAACGTTCCCATCGTATTTTATGCTTCTTCAGAACAAAATACTCAAATACTTTACATTGTTCTGCCCATGTTCCATCTTCGAGTCTGTCTCACTGCTATGTCTTGTTGCATCTATGTCAAAGCATTACATCAATCTCTTCCTGAGTTTGACCTTATTTCACAACTTAAAACCTCTATCTATTTTCTGCATGCATGTCTGTTCCCTTCGCATTACTCACATAGTTCCTCCTTTCCCTCTGACATCTATTTCCCCCCACTCGTAGATATTGACACATTTGTTTTAGTTCCGTTCCATGTTCTATTGTGGAAAAATCTTAATGCTTTTTTATCATTTCTAAATGTTGTTCCACGATGAACGGCCGGAGAGCTTAGATTCTAATAGCTAAGATCGATAAAAAAAAGTTTTGGTAAATATCTTCATTAATTCATGCGTAATCATTTGAAAAAAGGAAATAACACTACCTGGGGTCATATTGACCAAATGCTGCTCTCATATGGTTAATTGTTATTTTGGGGTTAATATTTAAATATTATAATTGATAATGGGAGTGGGCGCGAGTGCCGATGTTGGGTGATTGTTTAAATATTACACATTAAAAGGGAGAGGTCGCGAGTGCCGTTGGGTGGTGTGTCGCGTTGCTGAGGGGCCGAAAGGGGAATGAAAAAGTATATAACGTTAACACTAACTGAGTCTTATTGCATTATTAGCAGCATTGATTGAATATGACTCCAAATTCTCTGTTTCTTTAAAATCTTTCGTTAGTCAAGTAAAATCTAAACTATTCATAATTAAAATTGATATATATGTATGTAGCTTTTTTGAAAAAATATATCTTACGCTCACTTAAATGTATATTCAATGATAGTAAAAATTTCGTTAAGTAAATCGCAGCCACTATCATATGTTGAAGTATGCTTGATTTGGCCAAAGGAGTAGTTCGTGCAATTTCCTCATCCTCCACTCTTCTTTCAATCAAACAGTTTGGTTTTCCTTTCTTAATTCAATGTGTGAAAATCACTCATATTCGTCCATCCTTTTTCACCTGTCCTTCCTCTGTGCCCTCAGTCTAAGCATCATAGCTTCAGTTCCTTGTTACCTTCCGTATCAATTTCTTCTTCATTTGGATAGTCATATCGATGAATATTTTTCATATGCCCACCTCTCAGAACCTCTGAATTACAAAATATTTCCATCATATTTTATTCATCTTCAGAACAAAATAATCAAATAATTTACATTGTTTTGCTCATTTTCCTCCTTCATGTTCGTCTCATTGCTGTTTCTTGTTCACATCACTCAAAGTATTTCATCAGCCTCTTCCTAAGTTTGACATTATTTCTCGACTTAGAACATTTATCCATTTTCTGCATGCATGTCTTTTCCATACGTATTATTAACGTAACTCCTCTCTCACCTCTGAAGTCCAATTCCCCCCACTCGAGTATATTGAAATATTTCTTCTGGTTCCGTTCCATGCTTTTTGTGGAAATTACGTAGTGCTTTTTTACCATTTCTAAATGTCTTTCCACGAAGAACGGCCAGAGAGCTTCGGTTCTAATCGATAAATTGGATAAAAGTAAAACTTATCGGTAATTATCTTCATTAATTTTTGAAATTTGAAAAAAAAACACTATTTGGGGTCGTATTGACCAAACGCTGCTTTCAAAGGGTTAATTGATAGCTTGGGGAGAATATTAAACTATTTACATTGATAAAGGGAGTGGGCGCGAGTGTCGATGGTGGGTGATTGTTTAAATATTATACATAACAAGGGAGAGGTCGCGAGTGCCGTTGGGTGGTTTGACGCGTTGCTGAGGGGCCGAAACGGGAATGATATTGTTAATAACGTCAACACTTATTGAGTCTTGTTGCATAAGTAGCGTTGTTTTAATATGACCCCAAATTCTCTGTATCTTTACGATTTTTCGTTTTGCAAATAACTACAAATTATTCATAGTTAAAAATGATCTTTATAAACGAAGCTTTTTAACAAATATGTTATGCTCACTTATTGTTTTTTCAATGTTAGGAAAAATTTAGTTAAATGAATCGCTTCCAATATCATATGTTGAAGTATGCTTTATTAGGCCACAGGAGTAATTTGTGCAATTTAACACATCCTCCGCTCTTATTTTAATCAAACAGTTGGTTCTCCTTTCTCAAATCAATGCGTGAAGTTAATTCATTGTCGTCCTTGTTTTTACACCTGTCCCTCGTCCGTGCCCTCCAGCTAAACATCGCACCTTCGGTTCCTTATTAGTTTCGCTATCAATATCTTCTTCATTTGGATAGTCATATCGATGAATCTTTTTTCATAAGCCCACCTCTCATTATCTCTACATTTCAAAACGTTCCCATCGTATTTTATGCTTCTTCAGAACAAAATACTCAAATACTTTACATTGTTCTGCCCATGTTCCATCTTCGAGTCTGTCTCACTGCTATGTCTTGTTGCATCTATGTCAAAGCATTACATCAATCTCTTCCTGAGTTTGACGTTATTTCACAACTTAAAACCTCTATCTATTTTCTGCATGCATGTCTGTTCCCTTCGCATTACTCACATAGTTCCTCCTTTCCCTCTGACATCTATTTCCCCCCACTCGTAGATATTGACACATTTGTTTTAGTTCCGTTCCATGTTCTATTGTGGAAAAAACTTAATGCTTTTTTATCATTTCTAAATGTTGTTCCACGATGAACGGCCGGAGAGCTTAGATTCTAATAGCTAAGATCGATAAAAAAAAGTTTTGGTAAATATTTCCATTAATTCATGCGTAATCATTTGAAAAAAGGAAATAACACTACCTGGGGTCATATTGACCAAATGCTGCTCTCATATGGTTAATTGTTATTTTGGGGTTAATATTTAAATATTATAATTGATAATGGGAGTGGGCGCGAGTGCCGATGTTGGGTGATTGTTTAAATATTACACATTAAAAGGGAGAGGTCGCGAGTGCCGTTGGGTGGTGTGTCGCGTTGCTGAGGGGCCGAAAGGGGAATGAAAAAGTATATAACGTTAACACTAACTGAGTCTTATTGCATTATTAGCAGCATTGATTGAATATGACTCCAAATTCTCTGTTTCTTTAAAATCTTTCGTTTGTCAAGTAAAATCTAAACTATTCATAATTAAAATTGATATATATGTATGTAGCTTTTTTGAAAAAATATATCTTACGCTCACTTAAATGTATATTCAATGATAGTAAAAATTTCGTTAAGTAAATCGCAGCCACTATCATATGTTGAAGTATGCTTGATTTGGCCAAAGGAGTAGTTCGTGCAATTTCCTCATCCTCCACTCTTCTTTCAATTAAACAGTTTGGTTTTCCTTTCTTAATTCAATGTGTGAAAATCACTTATATTCGTCCATCCTTTTTCACCTGTCCTTCCTCTGTGCCCTCAGTCTAAGCATCATAGCTTCAGTTCCTTGTTACCTTCCGTATCAATTTCTTCTTCATTTGGATAGTCATATCGATGAATATTTTTCATATGCCCACCTCTCAGAACCTCTGAATTACAAAATATTTCCATCATATTTTATTCATCTTCAGAACAAAATAATCAAATAATTTACATTGTTTTGCTCATTTTCCTCCTTCATGTTCGTCTCATTGCTGTTTCTTGTTCACATCACTCAAAGTATTTCATCAGCCTCTTCCTAAGTTTGACATTATTTCTCGACTTAGAACATTTATCCATTTTCTGCATGCATGTCTTTTCCATACGTATTATTAACGTAACTCCTCTCTCACCTCTGAAGTCCAATTCCCCCCACTCGAGTATATTGAAATATTTCTTCTGGTTCCGTTCCATGCTTTTTGTGGAAATTACGTAGTGCTTTTTTACCATTTCTAAATGTCTTTCCACGAAGAACGGCCAGAGAGCTTCGGTTCTAATCGATAAATTGGATAAAAGTAAAACTTATCGGTAATTATCTTCATTAATTTTTGCATTTGAAAAAAAAACACTATTTGGGGTCATATTGACCAAACGCTGCTTTCAAAGGGTTAATTGATAGCTTGGGGAGAATATTAAACTATTTACATTGATAAAGGGAGTGGGCGCGAGTGTCGATGGTGGGTGATTGTTTAAATATTATACGTAACAAGGGAGAGGTCGCGAGTGCCGTTGGGTGGTTTGACGCGTTGCTGAGGGGCCGAAACGGGAATGATATTGTTAATAACGTCAACACTTATTGAGTCTTGTTGCATAAGTTGCGTTGTTCTAATATGACCCAAAATTCTCTGTATCTTTACGATTTTTCGTTTTGCAAGTAAACTACAAATTATTCATAGTTAAAAATGATCTTTATAAACGAAGCTTTTTAACAAATATGTTATGCTCACTTATTGTTTCTTCAATGTTAGGAAAAATTTAGTTAAATGAATCGCTTCCAATATCATATGTTGAAGTATGCTTTATTAGGCCACAGGAGTAATTTGTGCAATTTAACACATCCTCCGCTCTTATTTTAATCAAACAGTTGGTTCTCCTTTCTCAAATCAATGCGTGAAGTTAATTCATTGTCGTCCTTGTTTTTACACCTGTCCCTCGTCCGTGCCCTCCAGCTAAACATCGCACCTTCGGTTCCTTATTAGTTTCGCTATCAATATCTTCTTCATTTGGATAGTCATATCGATGAATCTTTTTTCATAAGCCCACCTCTCATTATCTCTACATTTCAAAACGTTCCCATCGTATTTTATGCCTCTTCAGAACAAAATACTCAAATACTTTACATTGTTCTGCCCATGTTCCATCTTCGAGTCTGTCTCACTGCTATGTCTTGTTGCATCTATGTCAAAGCATTACATCAATCTCTTCCTGAGTTTGACGTTATTTCACAACTTAAAACCTCTATCTATTTTCTGCATGCATGTCTGTTCCCTTCGCATTACTCACATAGTTCCTCCTTTCCCTCTGACATCTATTTCCCCCCACTCGTAGATATTGACACATTTGTTTTAGTTCCGTTCCATGTTCTATTGTGGAAAAAACTTAATGCTTTTTTATCATTTCTAAATGTTGTTCCACGATGAACGGCCGGAGAGCTTAGATTCTTATAGCTAAGATCGATAAAAAAAAGTTTTGGTAAATATCTTCATTAATTCATGCGTAATCATTTGAAAAAAGGAAATAACACTACCTGGGGTCATATTGACCAAATGCTGCTCTCATATGGTTAATTGTTATTTTGGGGTTAATATTTAAATATTATAATTGATAATGGGAGTGGGCGCGAGTGCCGATGTTGGGTGATTGTTTAAATATATAACATTAAAAGGGAGAGGTCGCGAGTGCCGTTGGGTGGTGTGTCGCGTTGCTGAGGGGCCGAAAGGGGAATGAAAAAGTATATAACGTTAACACTAACTGAGTCTTATTGCATTATTAGCAGCATTGATTGAATATGACTCCAAATTCTCTGTTTCATTAAAATCTTTCGTTTGTCAAGTAAAATCTAAACTATTCATAATTAAAATTGATATATATGTATGTAGCTTTTTTGAAAAAATATATCTTACGCTCACTTAAATGTATATTCAATGATAGTAAAAATTTCGTTAAGTAAATCGCAGCCACTATCATATGTTGAAGTATGCTTGATTTGGCCAAAGGAGTAGTTCGTGCAATTTCCTCATCCTCCACTCTTCTTTCAATCAAACAGTTTGGTTTTCCTTTCTTAATTCAATGTGTGAAAATCACTCATATTCGTCCATCCTTTTTCACCTGTCCTTCCTCTGTGCCCTCAGTCTAAGCATCATAGCTTCAGTTCCTTGTTACCTTCCGTATCAATTTCTTCTTCATTTGGATAGTCATATCGATGAATATTTTTCATATGCCCACCTCTCAGAGCCTCTGAATTACAAAATATTTCCATCATATTTTATTCATCTTCAGAACAAAATAATCAAATAATTTACATTGTTTTGCTCATTTTCCTCCTTCATGTTCGTCTCATTGCTGTTTCTTGTTCACATCACTCAAAGTATTTCATCAGCCTCTTCCTAAGTTTGACATTATTTCTCGACTTAGAACATTTATCCATTTTCTGCATGCATGTCTTTTCCATACGTATTATTAACGTAACTCCTCTCTCACCTCTGAAGTCCAATTCCCCCCACTCGAGTATATTGAAATATTTCTTCTGGTTCCGTTCCATGCTTTTTGTGGAAATTACGTAGTGCTTTTTTACCATTTCTAAATGTCTTTCCACGAAGAACGGCCAGAGAGCTTCGGTTCTAATCGATAAATTGGATAAAAGTAAAACTTATCGGTAATTATCTTCATTAATTTTTGCATTTGAAAAAAAAAACACTATTTGGGGTCGTATTGACCAAACGCTGCTTTCAAAGGGTTAATTGATAGCTTGGGGAGAATATTAAACTATTTACATTGATAAAGGGAGTGGGCGCGAGTGTCGATGGTGGGTGATTGTTTAAATATTATACATAACAAGGGAGAGGTCGCGAGTGCCGTTGGGTGGTTTGACGCGTTGCTGTGGGGCCGAAACGGGAATGATATTGTTAATAACGTCAACACTTATTGAGTCTTGTTGCATAAGTAGCGTTGTTTTAATATGACCCCAAATTCTCTGTATCTTTACGATTTTTCGTTTTGCAAGTAAACTACAAATTATTCATAGTTAAAAATGATCTTTATAAACGAAGCTTTTTAACAAATATGTTATGCTCACTTATTGTTTCTTCAATGTTAGGAAACATTTAGTTAAATGAATCGCTTCCAATATCATATGTTGAAGTATGCTCTATTAGGCCACAGGAGTAATTTGTGCAATTTAACACATCCTCCGCTCTTATTTTAATCAAACAGTTGGTTCTCCTTTCTCAAATCAATGCGTGAAGTTAATTCATTGTCGTCCTTGTTTTTACACCTGTCCCTCGTCCGTGCCCTCCAGCTAAACATCGCACCTTCGGTTCCTTATTAGTTTCGCTATCAATATCTTCTTCATTTGGATAGTCATATCAATGAATCTTTTTTCATAAGCCCACCTCTCATTATCTCTACATTTCAAAACGTTCCCATCGTATTTTATGCTTCTTCAGAACAAAATACTCAAATACTTTACATTGTTCTGCCCATGTTCCATCTTCGAGTCTGTCTCACTGCTATGTCTTGTTGCATCTATGTCAAAGCATTACATCAATCTCTTCCTGAGTTTGACGTTATTTCACAACTTAAAACCTCTATCTATTTTCTGCATGCATGTCTGTTCCCTTCGCATTACTCACATAGTTCCTCCTTTCCCTCTGACATCTATTTCCCCCCACTCGTAGATATTGACACATTTGTTTTAGTTCCGTTCCATGTTCTATTGTGGAAAAAACTTAATGCTTTTTTATCATTTCTAAATGTTGTTCCACGATGAACGGCCGGAGAGCTTAGATTCTAATAGCTAAGATCGATAAAAAAAAGTTTTGGTAAATATCTTCATTAATTCATGCATAATCATTTGAAAAAAGGAGATAACACTACCTGGGGTCATATTGACCAAATGCTGCTCTCATATGGTTAATTGTTATTTTGGGGTTAATATTTAAATATTATAATTGATAATGGGAGTGGGCGCGAGTGCCGATGTTGGGTGATTGTTTAAATATTACACATTAAAAGGGAGAGGTCGCGAGTGCCGTTGGGTGGTGTGTCGCGTTGCTGAGGGGCCGAAAGGGGAATGAAAAAGTATATAACGTTAACACTAACTGAGTCTTATTGCATTATTAGCAGCATTGATTGAATATGACTCCAAATTCTCTGTTTCTTTAAAATCTTTCGTTTGTCAAGTAAAATCTAAACTATTCATAATTAAAATTGATATATATGTATGAAGCTTTTTTGAAAAAATATATCTTACGCTCACTTAAATGTATATTCAATGATAGTAAAAATTTCGTTAAGTAAATCGCAGCCACTATCATATGTTGAAGTATGCTTGATTTGGCCAAAGGAGTAGTTCGTGCAATTTCCTCATCCTCCACTCTTCTTTCAATCAAACAGTTTGGTTTTCCTTTCTTAATTCAATGTGTGAAAATCACTCATATTCGTCCATCCTTTTTCACCTGTCCTTCCTCTGTGCCCTCAGTCTAAGCATCATAGCTTCAGTTCCTTGTTACCTTCCGTATCAATTTCTTCTTCATTTGATAGTCATATCGATGAATATTTTTCATATGCCCACCTCTCAGAACCTCTGAATTACAAAATATTTCCATCATATTTTATTCATCTTCAGAACAAAATAATCAAATAATTTACATTGTTTTGCTCATTTTCCTCCTTCATGTTCGTCTCATTGCTGTTTCTTGTTCACATCACTCAAAGTATTTCATCAGCCTCTTCCTAAGTTTGACATTATTTCTCGACTTAGAACATTTATCCATTTTCTGCATGCATGTCTTTTCCATACGTATTATTAACGTAACTCCTCTCTCACCTCTGAAGTCCAATTCCCCCCCACTCGAGTATATTGAAATATTTCTTCTGGTTCCGTTCCATGCTTTTTGTGGAAATTACGTAGTGCTTTTTTACCATTTCTAAATGTCTTTCCACGAAGAACGGCCAGAGAGCTTCGGTTCTAATCGATAAATTGGATAAAAGTAAAACTTATCGGTAATTATCTTCATTAATTTTTGCATTTGAAAAAAAAACACTATTTGGGGTCGTATTGACCAAACGCTGCTTTCAAAGGGTTAATTGATAGCTTGGGGAGAATATTAAACTATTTACATTGATAAAGGGAGTGGGCGCGAGTGTCGATGGTGGGTGATTGTTTAAATATTATACATAACAAGGGAGAGGTCGCGAGTGCCGTTGGGTGGTTTGACGCGTTGCTGAGGGGCCGAAACGGGAATGATATTGTTAATAACGTCAACACTTATTGAGTCTTGTTGCATAAGTAGCGTTGTTTTAATATGACCCCAAATTCTCTGTATCTTTACGATTTTTCGTTTTGCAAGTAAACTACAAATTATTCACAGTTAAAAATGATCTTTATAAACGAAGCTTTTTAACAAATATGTTATGCTCACTTATTGTTTCTTCAATGTTAGGAAAAATTTAGTTAAATGAATCGCTTCCAATATCATATGTTGAAGTATGCTCTATTAGGCCACAGGAGTAATTTGTGCAATTTAACACATCCTCCGCTCTTATTTTAATCAAACAGTTGGTTCTCCTTTCTCAAATCAATGCGTGAAGTTAATTCATTGTCGTCCTTGTTTTTACACCTGTCCCTCGTCCGTGCCCTCCAGCTAAACATCGCACCTTCGGTTCCTTATTAGTTTCGCTATCAATATCTTCTTCATTTGGATAGTCATATCGATGAATCTTTTTTCATAAGCCCACCTCTCATTATTTCTACATTTCAAAACGTTCCCATCGTATTTTATGCTTCTTCAGAACAAAATACTCAAATACTTTACATTGTTCTGCCCATGTTCCATCTTCGAGTCTGTCTCACTGCTATGTCTTGTTGCATCTATGTCAAAGCATTACATCAATCTCTTCCTGAGTTTGACGTTATTTCACAACTTAAAACCTTTATCTATTTTCTGCATGCATGTCTGTTCCCTTCGCATTACTCAAATAACTCCTCCCTTTCCTCTGACATTTATTTCCCCCCACTCGTAGATATTGACACATTTATTTTAGTTCCGTTCCATGTTCTATTGTGGAAACAACTTAATGCTTTTTTATCATTTCTAAATGTTGTTCCACGATGAACGGCCGGAGAGCTTAGATTCTAATAGCTAAGATCGATAAAAAAAAGTTTTGGTAAATATCTTCATTAATTCATGCATAATCATTTGAAAAAAGGAGATAACACTACCTGGGGTCATATTGACCAAATGCTGCTCTCATATGGTTAATTGTTATTTTGGGGTTAATATTTAAATATTATAATTGATAATGGGAGTGGGCGCGAGTGCCGATGTTGGGTGATTGTTTAAATATTACACATTAAAAGGGAGAGGTCGCGAGTGCCGTTGGGTGGTGTGTCGCGTTGCTGAGGGGCCGAAAGGGGAATGAAAAAGTATATAACGTTAACACTAACTGAGTCTTATTGCATTATTAGCAGCATTGATTGAATATGACTCCAAATTCTCTGTTTCTTTAAAATCTTTCGTTTGTCAAGTAAAATCTAAACTATTCATAATTAAAATTGATATATATGTATGAAGCTTTTTTGAAAAAATATATCTTACGCTCACTTAAATGTATATTCAATGATAGTAAAAATTTCGTTAAGTAAATCGCAGCCACTATCATATGTTGAAGTATGCTTGATTTGGCCAAAGGAGTAGTTCGTGCAATTTCCTCATCCTCCACTCTTCTTTCAATCAAACAGTTTGGTTTTCCTTTCTTAATTCAATGTGTGAAAATCACTCATATTCGTCCATCCTTTTTCACCTGTCCTTCCTCTGTGCCCTCAGTCTAAGCATCATAGCTTCAGTTCCTTGTTACCTTCCGTATCAATTTCTTCTTCATTTGGATAGTCATATCGATGAATATTTTTCATATGCCCACCTCTCAGAACCTCTGAATTACAAAATATTTCCATCATATTTTATTCATCTTCAGAACAAAATAATCAAATAATTTACATTGTTTTGCTCATTTTCCTCCTTCATGTTCGTCTCATTGCTGTTTCTTGTTCACATCACTCAAAGTATTTCATCAGCCTCTTCCTAAGTTTGACATTATTTCTCGACTTAGAACATTTATCCATTTTCTGCATGCATGTCTTTTCCATACGTATTATTAACGTAACTCCTCTCTCACCTCTGAAGTCCAATTCCCCCCACTCGAGTATATTGAAATATTTCTTCTGGTTCCGTTCCATGCTTTTTGTGGAAATTACGTAGTGCTTTTTTACCATTTCTAAATGTCTTTCCACGAAGAACGGCCAGAGAGCTTCGGTTCTAATCGATAAATTGGATAAAAGTAAAACGTATCGGTAATTATCTTCATTAATTTTTGCATTTGAAAAAAAAACACTATTTGGGGTCGTATTGACCAAACGCTGTTTTCAAAGGGTTAATTGATAGCTTGGGGAGAATATTAAACTATTTACATTGATAAAGGGAGTGGGCGCGAGTGTCGATGGTGGGTGATTGTTTAAATATTATACATAACAAGGGAGAGGTCGCGAGTGCCGTTGGGTGGTTTGACGCGTTGCTGAGGGGCCGAAACGGGAATGATATTGTTAATAACGTTAACACTTATTGAGTCTAGTTGCTTAAGTAGCGTTGTTTTAATATGACCCCAAATTCTCTGTATCTTTACGATTTTTCGTTTTGCAAGTAAACTACAAATTATTCATAGTTAAAAATGATCTTTATAAACGAAGCTTTTTAACAAATATGTTATGCTCACTTATTGTTTTTTCAATGTTAGGAAAAATTTAGTTAAATGAATCGCTTCCAATATCATATGTTGAAGTATGCTTTATTAGGCCACAGGAGTAATTTGTGCAATTTAACACATCCTCCGCTCTTATTTTAATCAAACAGTTGGTTCTCATTTCTCAAATCAATGCGTGAAGTTAATTCATTGTCGTCCTTGTTTTTACACCTGTCCCTCGTCCGTGCCCTCCAGCTAAACATCGCACCTTCGGTTCCTTATTAGTTTCGCTATCAATATCTTCTTCATTTGGATAGTCATATCGATGAATCTTTTTATCATAAGCCCACATCTCTTATTATCTCTACATTTCAAAACGTTCCCATCGTATTTTATGCTTCTTCAGAACAAAATACTCAAATACTTTACATTGTTCTGCCCATGTTCCATCTTCGAGTCTGTCTCACTGCTATGTCTTGTTGCATCTATGTCAAAGCATTACATCAATCTCTTCCTGAGTTTGACGTTATTTCACAACTTAAAACCTCTATCTATTTTCTGCATGCATGTCTGTTCCCTTCGCATTACTCACATAGTTCCTCCTTTCCCTCTGACATTTATTTCCCCCCACTCGTAGATATTGACACATTTGTTTTAGTTCCGTTCCATGTTCTATTGTGGAAACAACTTAATGTTTTTTTATCATTTCTAAATGTTGTTCCACGATGAACGGCCGGAGAGCTTAGATTCTAATAGCTAAGATCGATAAAAAAAAGTTTTGGTAAATATCTTCATTAATTCATGCGTAATCATTTGAAAAAAGGAGATAACACTACCTGGGGTCATATTGACCAAATGCTGCTCTCATATGGTTAATTGTTATTTTGGGGTTAATATTTAAATATTATAATTGATAATGGGAGTGGGCGCGAGTGCCGATGTTGGGTGATTGTTTAAATATTACACATTAAAAGGGAGAGGTCGCGAGTGCCGTTGGGTGGTGTGTCGCGTTGCTGAGGGGCCGAAAGGGGAATGAAAAAGTATATAACGTTAACACTAACTGAGTCTTATTGCATTATTAGCAGCATTGATTGAATATGACTCCAAATTCTCTGTTTCTTTAAAATCTTTCGTTTGTCAAGTAAAATCTAAACTATTCATAATTAAAATTGATATATATGTATGTAGTTTTTTTGAAAAAATATATCTTACGCTCACTTAAATGTATATTCAATGATAGTAAAAATTTCGTTAAGTAAATCGCAGCCACTATCATATGTTGAAGTATGCTAGATTTGGCCAAAGGAGTAGTTCGTGCAATTTCACTCATCCTCCACTCTTCTTTCCATCAAACAGTTTGGTTCTCCTTTCCTAATTCAATGTGTGAAAATCACTCATATTCGTCCATCCTTTTTCACCTGTCCTTCCTCTGTGCCCTCAGTCTAAGCATCATAGCTTCAGTTCCTTGTTACCTTCCGTATCAATTTCTTCTTCATTTGGATAGTCATATCGATGAATATTTTTCATATGCCCACCTCTCAGAACCTCTGAATTCTAAAATATTTCCATCATATTTTATTCATCTTCAGAACAAAATAATCAAATACTTTACATTGTTTTGCTCATTTTCCTCCTTCATGTTCGTCTCATTGCTGTTTCTTGTTCACATCACTCAAAGTATTTCATCAGCCTCTTCCTAAGTTTGACATTATTTTTCGACTTAGAACATTTATCCATTTTCTGCATGCATGTCTTTTCCATACGTATTATTAACGTAACTCCTCTCTCACCTCTGAAGTCCAATTCCCCCCCACTCGAGTATATTGAAATATTTCTTCTGGTTCCGTTCCATGCTTTTTGTGGATATTACGTAGTGCTTTTTTACCATTTCTAAATGTCTTTCCACGAAGAACGGCCAGAGAGCTTCGGTTCTAATCGATAAATTGGATAAAAGTAAAACTTATCGGTAATTATCTTCATTAATTTTTGCATTTGAAAAAAAAACACTATTTGGGGTCGTATTGACCAAACGCTGCTTTCAAAGGGTTAATTGATAGCTTGGGGAGAATATTAAACTATTTACATTGATAAAGGGAGTGGGCGCGAGTGTCGATGGTGGGTGATTGTTTAAATATTATACATAACAAGGGAGAGGTCGCGAGTGCCGTTGGGTGGTTTGACGCGTTGCTGAGGGGCCGAAACGGGAATGATATTGTTAATAACGTCAACACTTATTGAGTCTTGTTGCATAAGTAGCGTTGTTTTAATATGACCCCAAATTCTCTGTATCTTTACGATTTTTCGTTTTGCAAGTAAACTACAAATTATTCATAGTTAAAAATGATCTTTATAAACGAAGCTTTTTAACAAATATGTTATGCTCACTTATTGTTTTTTCAATGTTAGGAAAAATTTAGTTAAATGAATCGCTTCCAATATCATATGTTGAAGTATGCTTTATTAGGCCACAGGAGTAATTTGTGCAATTTAACACATCCTCCGCTCTTATTTTAATCAAACAGTTGGTTCTCCTTTCTCAAATCAATGCGTGAAGTTAATTCATTGTCGTCCTTGTTTTTACACCTGTCCCTCGTCCGTGCCCTCCAGCTAAACATCGCACCTTCGGTTCCTTATTAGTTTCGCTATCAATATCTTCTTCATTTGGATAGTCATATCGATGAATCTTTTTTCATAAGCCCACCTCTCATTATCTCTACATTTCAAAACGTTCCCATCGTATTTTATGCTTCTTCAGAACAAAATACTCAAATACTTTACATTGTTCTGCCCATGTTCCATCTTCGAGTCTGTCTCACTGCTATGTCTTGTTGCATCTATGTCAAAGCATTACATCAATCTCTTCCTGAGTTTGACCTTATTTCACAACTTAAAACCTCTATCTATTTTCTGCATGCATGTCTGTTCCCTTCGCATTACTCACATAGTTCCTCCTTTCCCTCTGACATCTATTTCCCCCCACTCGTAGATATTGACACATTTGTTTTAGTTCCGTTCCATGTTCTATTGTGGAAAAATCTTAATGCTTTTTTATCATTTCTAAATGTTGTTCCACGATGAACGGCCGGAGAGCTTAGATTCTAATAGCTAAGATCGATAAAAAAAAGTTTTGGTAAATATCTTCATTAATTCATGCGTAATCATTTGAAAAAAGGAAATAACACTACCTGGGGTCATATTGACCAAATGCTGCTCTCATATGGTTAATTGTTATTTTGGGGTTAATATTTAAATATTATAATTGATAATGGGAGTGGGCGCGAGTGCCGATGTTGGGTGATTGTTTAAATATTACACATTAAAAGGGAGAGGTCGCGAGTGCCGTTGGGTGGTGTGTCGCGTTGCTGAGGGGCCGAAAGGGGAATGAAAAAGTATATAACGTTAACACTAACTGAGTCTTATTGCATTATTAGCAGCATTGATTGAATATGACTCCAAATTCTCTGTTTCTTTAAAATCTTTCGTTAGTCAAGTAAAATCTAAACTATTCATAATTAAAATTGATATATATGTATGTAGCTTTTTTGAAAAAATATATCTTACGCTCACTTAAATGTATATTCAATGATAGTAAAAATTTCGTTAAGTAAATCGCAGCCACTATCATATGTTGAAGTATGCTTGATTTGGCCAAAGGAGTAGTTCGTGCAATTTCCTCATCCTCCACTCTTCTTTCAATCAAACAGTTTGGTTTTCCTTTCTTAATTCAATGTGTGAAAATCACTCATATTCGTCCATCCTTTTTCACCTGTCCTTCCTCTGTGCCCTCAGTCTAAGCATCATAGCTTCAGTTCCTTGTTACCTTCCGTATCAATTTCTTCTTCATTTGGATAGTCATATCGATGAATATTTTTCATATGCCCACCTCTCAGAACCTCTGAATTACAAAATATTTCCATCATATTTTATTCATCTTCAGAACAAAATAATCAAATAATTTACATTGTTTTGCTCATTTTCCTCCTTCATGTTCGTCTCATTGCTGTTTCTTGTTCACATCACTCAAAGTATTTCATCAGCCTCTTCCTAAGTTTGACATTATTTCTCGACTTAGAACATTTATCCATTTTCTGCATGCATGTCTTTTCCATACGTATTATTAACGTAACTCCTCTCTCACCTCTGAAGTCCAATTCCCCCCACTCGAGTATATTGAAATATTTCTTCTGGTTCCGTTCCATGCTTTTTGTGGAAATTACGTAGTGCTTTTTTACCATTTCTAAATGTCTTTCCACGAAGAACGGCCAGAGAGCTTCGGTTCTAATCGATAAATTGGATAAAAGTAAAACTTATCGGTAATTATCTTCATTAATTTTTGCATTTGAAAAAAAAACACTATTTGGGGTCGTATTGACCAAACGCTGCTTTCAAAGGGTTAATTGATAGCTTGGGGAGAATATTAAACTATTTACATTGATAAAGGGAGTGGGCGCGAGTGTCGATGGTGGGTGATTGTTTAAATATTATACATAACAAGGGAGAGGTCGCGAGTGCCGTTGGGTGGTTTGACGCGTTGCTGAGGGGCCGAAACGGGAATGATATTGTTAATAACGTCAACACTTATTGAGTCTTGTTGCATAAGTAGCGTTGTTTTAATATGACCCCAAATTCTCTGTATCTTTACGATTTTTCGTTTTGCAAGTAAACTACAAATTATTCATAGTTAAAAATGATCTTTATAAACGAAGCTTTTTAACAAATATGTTATGCTCACTTATTGTTTTTTCAATGTTAGGAAAAATTTAGTTAAATGAATCGCTTCCAATATCATATGTTGAAGTATGCTTTATTAGGCCACAGGAGTAATTTGTGCAATTTAACACATCCTCCGCTCTTATTTTAATCAAACAGTTGGTTCTCCTTTCTCAAATCAATGCGTGAAGTTAATTCATTGTCGTCCTTGTTTTTACACCTGTCCCTCGTCCGTGCCCTCCAGCTAAACATCGCACCTTCGGTTCCTTATTAGTTTCGCTATCAATATCTTCTTCATTTGGATAGTCATATCGATGAATCTTTTTTCATAAGCCCACCTCTCATTATCTCTACATTTCAAAACGTTCCCATCGTATTTTATGCTTCTTCAGAACAAAATACTCAAATACTTTACATTGTTCTGCCCATGTTCCATCTTCGAGTCTGTCTCACTGCTATGTCTTGTTGCATCTATGTCAAAGCATTACATCAATCTCTTCCTGAGTTTGACCTTATTTCACAACTTAAAACCTCTATCTATTTTCTGCATGCATGTCTGTTCCCTTCGCATTACTCACATAGTTCCTCCTTTCCCTCTGACATCTATTTCCCCCCACTCGTAGATATTGACACATTTGTTTTAGTTCCGTTCCATGTTCTATTGTGGAAAAAACTTAATGCTTTTTTATCATTTCTAAATGTTGTTCCACGATGAACGGCCGGAGAGCTTAGATTCTAATAGCTAAGATCGATAAAAAAAAGTTTTGGTAAATATCTTCATTAATTCATGCGTAATCATTTGAAAAAAGGAAATAACACTACCTGGGGTCATATTGACCAAATGCTGCTCTCATATGGTTAATTGTTATTTTGGGGTTAATATTTAAATATTATAATTGATAATGGGAGTGGGCGCGAGTGCCGATGTTGGGTGATTGTTTAAATATTACACATTAAAAGGGAGAGGTCGCGAGTGCCGTTGGGTGGTGTGTCGCGTTGCTGAGGGGCCGAAAGGGGAATGAAAAAGTATATAACGTTAACACTAACTGAGTCTTATTGCATTATTAGCAGCATTGATTGAATATGACTCCAAATTCTCTGTTTCTTTAAAATCTTTCGTTAGTCAAGTAAAATCTAAACTATTCATAATTAAAATTGATATATATGTATGTAGCTTTTTTGAAAAAATATATCTTACGCTCACTTAAATGTATATTCAATGATAGTAAAAATTTCGTTAAGTAAATCGCAGCCACTATCATATGTTGAAGTATGCTTGATTTGGCCAAAGGAGTAGTTCGTGCAATTTCCTCATCCTCCACTCTTCTTTCAATCAAACAGTTTGGTTTTCCTTTCTTAATTCAATGTGTGAAAATCACTCATATTCGTCCATCCTTTTTCACCTGTCCTTCCTCTGTGCCCTCAGTCTAAGCATCATAGCTTCAGTTCCTTGTTACCTTCCGTATCAATTTCTTCTTCATTTGGATAGTCATATCGATGAATATTTTTCATATGCCCACCTCTCAGAACCTCTGAATTACAAAATATTTCCATCATATTTTATTCATCTTCAGAACAAAATAATCAAATAATTTACATTGTTTTGCTCATTTTCCTCCTTCATGTTCGTCTCATTGCTGTTTCTTGTTCACATCACTCAAAGTATTTCATCAGCCTCTTCCTAAGTTTGACATTATTTCTCGACTTAGAACATTTATCCATTTTCTGCATGCATGTCTTTTCCATACGTATTATTAACGTAACTCCTCTCTCACCTCTGAAGTCCAATTCCCCCCACTCGAGTATATTGAAATATTTCTTCTGGTTCCGTTCCATGCTTTTTGTGGAAATTACGTAGTGCTTTTTTACCATTTCTAAATGTCTTTCCACGAAGAACGGCCAGAGAGCTTCGGTTCTAATCGATAAATTGGATAAAAGTAAAACTTATCGGTAATTATCTTCATTAATTTTTGCATTTGAAAAAAAAACACTATTTGGGGTCGTATTGACCAAACGCTGCTTTCAAAGGGTTAATTGATAGCTTGGGGAGAATATTAAACTATTTACATTGATAAAGGGAGTGGGCGCGAGTGTCGATGGTGGGTGATTGTTTAAATATTATACATAACAAGGGAGAGGTCGCGAGTGCCGTTGGGTGGTTTGACGCGTTGCTGAGGGGCCGAAACGGGAATGATATTGTTAATAACGTCAACACTTATTGAGTCTTGTTGCATAAGTAGCGTTGTTTTAATATGACCCCAAATTCTCTGTATCTTTACGATTTTTCGTTTTGCAAATAACTACAAATTATTCATAGTTAAAAATGATCTTTATAAACGAAGCTTTTTAACAAATATGTTATGCTCACTTATTGTTTTTTCAATGTTAGGAAAAATTTAGTTAAATGAATCGCTTCCAATATCATATGTTGAAGTATGCTTTATTAGGCCACAGGAGTAATTTGTGCAATTTAACACATCCTCCGCTCTTATTTTAATCAAACAGTTGGTTCTCCTTTCTCAAATCAATGCGTGAAGTTAATTCATTGTCGTCCTTGTTTTTACACCTGTCCCTCGTCCGTGCCCTCCAGCTAAACATCGCACCTTCGGTTCCTTATTAGTTTCGCTATCAATATCTTCTTCATTTGGATAGTCATATCGATGAATCTTTTTTCATAAGCCCACCTCTCATTATCTCTACATTTCCAAACGTTCCCATCGTATTTTATGCTTCTTCAGAACAAAATACTCAAATACTTTACATTGTTCTGCCCATGTTCCATCTTCGAGTCTGTCTCACTGCTATGTCTTGTTGCATCTATGTCAAAGCATTACATCAATCTCTTCCTGAGTTTGACGTTATTTCACAACTTAAAACCTCTATCTATTTTCTGCATGCATGTCTGTTCCCTTCGCATTACTCACATAGTTCCTCCTTTCCCTCTGACATCTATTTCCCCCCACTCGTAGATATTGACACATTTGTTTTAGTTCCGTTCCATGTTCTATTGTGGAAAAAACTTAATGCTTTTTTATCATTTCTAAATGTTGTTCCACGATGAACGGCCGGAGAGCTTAGATTCTAATAGCTAAGATCGATAAAAAAAAGTTTTGGTAAATATCTTCATTAATTCATGCGTAATCATTTGAAAAAAGGAAATAACACTACCTGGGGTCATATTGACCAAATGCTGCTCTCATATGGTTAATTGTTATTTTGGGGTTAATATTTAAATATTATAATTGATAATGGGAGTGGGCGCGAGTGCCGATGTTGGGTGATTGTTTAAATATTACACATTAAAAGGGAGAGGTCGCGAGTGCCGTTGGGTGGTGTGTCGCGTTGCTGAGGGGCCGAAAGGGGAATGAAAAAGTATATAACGTTAACACTAACTGAGTCTTATTGCATTATTAGCAGCATTGATTGAATATGACTCCAAATTCTCTGTTTCTTTAAAATCTTTCGTTAGTCAAGTAAAATCTAAACTATTCATAATTAAAATTGATATATATGTATGTAGCTTTTTTGAAAAAATATATCTTACGCTCACTTAAATGTATATTCAATGATAGTAAAAATTTCGTTAAGTAAATCGCAGCCACTATCATATGTTGAAGTATGCTTGATTTGGCCAAAGGAGTAGTTCGTGCAATTTCCTCATCCTCCACTCTTCTTTCAATCAAACAGTTTGGTTTTCCTTTCTTAATTCAATGTGTGAAAATCACTCATATTCGTCCATCCTTTTTCACCTGTCCTTCCTCTGTGCCCTCAGTCTAAGCATCATAGCTTCAGTTCCTTGTTACCTTCCGTATCAATTTCTTCTTCATTTGGATAGTCATATCGATGAATATTTTTCATATGCCCACCTCTCAGAACCTCTGAATTACAAAATATTTCCATCATATTTTATTCATCTTCAGAACAAAATAATCAAATAATTTACATTGTTTTGCTCATTTTCCTCCTTCATGTTCGTCTCATTGCTGTTTCTTGTTCACATCACTCAAAGTATTTCATCAGCCTCTTCCTAAGTTTGACATTATTTCTCGACTTAGAACATTTATCCATTTTCTGCATGCATGTCTTTTCCATACGTATTATTAACGTAACTCCTCTCTCACCTCCGAAGTCCAATTCCCCCCACTCGAGTATATTGAAATATTTCTTCTGGTTCCGTTCCATGCTTTTTGTGGAAATTACGTAGTGCTTTTTTACCATTTCTAAATGTCTTTCCACGAAGAACGGCCAGAGAGTTTCGGTTCTAATCGATAAATTGGATAAAAGTAAAACTTATCGGTAATTATCTTCATTAATTTTTGCATTTGAAAAAAAACACTATTTGGGGTCGTATTGACCAAACGCTGCTTTCAAAGGGTTAATTGATAGCTTGGGGAGAATATTAAACTATTTACATTGATAAAGGGAGTGGGCGCGAGTGTCGATGGTGGGTGATTGTTTAAATATTATACATAACAAGGGAGAGGTCGCGAGTGCCGTTGGGTGGTTTGACGCGTTGCTGAGGGGCCGAAACGGGAATGATATTGTTAATAACGTCAACACTTATTGAGTCTTGTTGCATAAGTAGCGTTGTTTTAATATGACCCCAAATTCTCTGTATCTTTACGATTTTTCGTTTTGCAAGTAAACTACAAATTATTCATAGTTAAAAATGATCTTTATAAACGAAGCTTTTTAACAAATATGTTATGCTCACTTATTGTTTTTTCAATGTTAGGAAAAATTTAGTTAAATGAATCGCTTCCAATATCATATGTTGAAGTATGCTTTATTAGGCCACAGGAGTAATTTGTGCAATTTAACACATCCTCCGCTCTTATTTTAATCAAACAGTTGGTTCTCCTTTCTCAAATCAATGCGTGAAGTTAATTCATTGTCGTCCTTGTTTTTACACCTGTCCCTCGTCCGTGCCCTCCAGCTAAACATCGCACCTTCGGTTCCTTATTAGTTTCGCTATCAATATCTTCTTCATTTGGATAGTCATATCGATGAATCTTTTTTCATAAGCCCACCTCTCATTATCTCTACATTTCAAAACGTTCCCATCGTATTTTATGCTTCTTCAGAACAAAATACTCAAATACTTTACATTGTTCTGCCCATGTTCCATCTTCGAGTCTGTCTCACTGCTATGTCTTGTTGCATCTATGTCAAAGCATTACATCAATCTCTTCCTGAGTTTGACGTTATTTCACAACTTAAAACCTCTATCTATTTTCTGCATGCATGTCTGTTCCCTTCGCATTACTCACATAGTTCCTCCTTTCCCTCTGACATCTATTTCCCCCCACTCGTAGATATTGACACATTTGTTTTAGTTCCGTTCCATGTTCTATTGTGGAAAAAACTTAATGCTTTTTTATCATTTCTAAATGTTGTTCCACGATGAACGGCCGGAGAGCTTAGATTCTAATAGCTAAGATCGATAAAAAAAAGTTTTGGTAAATATCTTCATTAATTCATGCGTAATCATTTGAAAAAAGGAAATAACACTACCTGGGGTCATATTGACCAAATGCTGCTCTCATATGGTTAATTGTTATTTTGGGGTTAATATTTAAATATTATAATTGATAATGGGAGTGGGCGCGAGTGCCGATGTTGGGTGATTGTTTAAATATTACACATTAAAAGGGAGAGGTCGCGAGTGCCGTTGGGTGGTGTGTCGCGTTGCTGAGGGGCCGAAAGGGGAATGAAAAAGTATATAACGTTAACACTAACTGAGTCTTATTGCATTATTAGCAGCATTGATTGAATATGACTCCAAATTCTCTGTTTCTTTAAAATCTTTCGTTAGTCAAGTAAAATCTAAACTATTCATAATTAAAATTGATATATATGTATGTAGCTTTTTTGAAAAAATATATCTTACGCTCACTTAAATGTATATTCAATGATAGTAAAAATTTCGTTAAGTAAATCGCAGCCACTATCATATGTTGAAGTATGCTTGATTTGGCCAAAGGAGTAGTTCGTGCAATTTCCTCATCCTCCACTCTTCTTTCAATCAAACAGTTTGGTTTTCCTTTCTTAATTCAATGTGTGAAAATCACTCATATTCGTCCATCCTTTTTCACCTGTCCTTCCTCTGTGCCCTCAGTCTAAGCATCATAGCTTCAGTTCCTTGTTACCTTCCGTATCAATTTCTTCTTCATTTGGATAGTCATATCGATGAATATTTTTCATATGCCCACCTCTCAGAACCTCTGAATTACAAAATATTTCCATCATATTTTATACATCTTCAGAACAAAATAATCAAATAATTTACATTGTTTTGCTCATTTTCCTCCTTCATGTTCGTCTCATTGCTGTTTCTTGTTCACATCACTCAAAGTATTTCATCAGCCTCTTCCTAAGTTTGACATTATTTCTCGACTTAGAACATTTATCCATTTTCTGCATGCATGTCTTTTCCATACGTATTATTAACGTAACTCCTCTCTCACCTCTGAAGTCCAATTCCCCCCACTCGAGTATATTGAAATATTTCTTCTGGTTCCGTTCCATGCTTTTTGTGGAAATTACGTAGTGCTTTTTTACCATTTCTAAATGTCTTTCCACGAAGAACGGCCAGAGAGCTTCGGTTCTAATCGATAAATTGGATAAAAGTAAAACTTATCGGTAATTATCTTCATTAATTTTTGCATTTGAAAAAAAAACACTATTTGGGGTCGTATTGACCAAACGCTGCTTTCAAAGGGTTAATTGATAGCTTGGGGAGAATATTAAACTATTTACATTGATAAAGGGAGTGGGCGCGAGTGTCGATGGTGGGTGATTGTTTAAATATTATACCTAACAAGGGAGAGGTCGCGAGTGCCGTTGGGTGGTTTGACGCGTTGCTGAGGGGCCGAAACGGGAATGATATTGTTAATAACGTCAACACTTATTGAGTCTTGTTGCATAAGTAGCGTTGTTTTAATATGACCCCAAATTCTCTGTATCTTTACGATTTTTCGTTTTGCAAGTAAACTACAAATTATTCATAGTTAAAAATGATCTTTATAAACGAAGCTTTTTAACAAATATGTTATGCTCACTTATTGTTTCTTCAATGTTAGGAAAAATTTAGTTAAATGAATCGCTTCCAATATCATATGTTGAAGTATGCTCTATTAGGCCACAGGAGTAATTTGTGCAATTTAACACATCCTCCGCTCTTATTTTAATCAAACAGTTGGTTCTCCTTTCTCAAATCAATGCGTGAAGTTAATTCATTGTCGTCCTTGTTTTTACACCTGTCCCTCGTCCGTGCCCTCCAGCTAAACATCGCAACTTCGGTTCCTTATTAGTTTCGCTATCAATATCTTCTTCATTTGGATAGTCATATCGATGAATCTTTTTTCATAAGCCCACCTCTCATTATTTCTACATTTCAAAACGTTCCCATCGTATTTTATGCTTCTTCAGAACAAAATACTCAAATACTTTACATTGTTCTGCCCATGTTCCATCTTCGAGTCTGTCTCACTGCTATGTCTTGTTGCATCTATGTCAAAGCATTACATCAATCTCTTCCTGAGTTTGACGTTATTTCACAACTTAAAACCTTTATCTATTTTCTGCATGCATGTCTGTTCCCTTCGCATTACTCAAATAACTCCTCCCTTTCCTCTGACATTTATTTCCCCCCACTCGTAGATATTGACACATTTATTTTAGTTCCGTTCCATGTTCTATTGTGGAAACAACTTAATGCTTTTTTATCATTTCTAAATGTTGTTCCACGATGAACGGCCGGAGAGCTTAGATTCTAATAGCTAAGATCGATAAAAAAAAGTTTTGGTAAATATCTTCATTAATTCATGCATAATCATTTGAAAAAAGGAGATAACACTACCTGGGGTCATATTGACCAAATGCTGCTCTCATATGGTTAATTGTTATTTTGGGGTTAATATTTAATTATTATAATTGATAATGGGAGTGGGCGCGTGTGCCGATGTTGGGTGATTGTTTAAATATTACACATTAAAAGGGAGAGGTCGCGAGTGCCGTTGGGTGGTGTGTCGCGTTGCTGAGGGGCCGAAAGGGGAATGAAAAAGTATATAACGTTAACACTAACTGAGTCTTATTGCATTATTAGCAGCATTGATTGAATATGACTCCAAATTCTCTGTTTCTTTAAAATCTTTCGTTTGTCAAGTAAAATCTAAACTATTCATAATTAAAATTGATATATATGTATGAAGCTTTTTTGAAAAAATATATCTTACGCTCACTTAAATGTATATTCAATGATAGTAAAAATTTCGTTAAGTAAATCGCAGCCACTATCATATGTTGAAGTATGCTTGATTTGGCCAAAGGAGTAGTTCGTGCAATTTCACTCATCCTCCACTCTTCTTTCCATCAAACAGTTTGGTTCTCCTTTCCTAATTCAATGTGTGAAAATCACTCATATTCGTCCATCCTTTTTCACCTGTCCTTCCTCTGTGCCCTCAGTCTAAGCATCATAGCTTCAGTTCCTTGTTACCTTCCGTATCAATTTCTTCTTCATTTGGATAGTCATATCGATGAATATTTTTCATATGCCCACCTCTCAGAACCTCTGAATTCCAAAATATTTCCATCATATTTTATTCATCTTCAGATCAAAATAATCAAATACTTTACATTGTTTTGCTCATTTTCCTCCTTCATGTTCGTCTCATTGCTGTTTCTTGTTCACATCACTCAAAGTATTTCATCAGCCTCTTCCTAAGTTTGACATTATTTTTCGACTTAGAACATTTATCCATTTTCTGCATGCATGTCTTTTCCATACGTATTATTAACGTAACTCCTCTCTCACCTCTGAAGTCCAATTCCCCCCCACTCGAGTATATTGAAATATTTCTTCTGGTTCCGTTCCATGCTTTTTGTGGAAATTACGTAGTGCTTTTTTACCATTTCTAAATGTCTTTCCACGAAGAACGGCCAGAGAGCTTCGGTTCTAATCGATAAATTGGATAAAAGTAAAACTTATCGGTAATTATCTTCATTAATTTTTGCATTTGAAAAAAAAACACTATTTGGGGTCGTATTGACCAAACGCTGTTTTCAAAGGGTTAATTGATAGCTTGGGGAGAATATTAAACTATTTACATTGATAAAGGGAGTGGGCGCGAGTGTCGATGGTGGGTGATTCTTTAAATATTATACATAACAAGGGAGAGGTCGCGAGTGCCGTTGGGTGGTTTGACGCGTTGCTGAGGGGCCGAAACGGGAATGATATTGTTAATAACGTTAACACTTATTGAGTCTAGTTGCTTAAGTAGCGTTGTTTTAATATGACCCCAAATTCTCTGTATCTTTACGATTTTTCGTTTTGCAAGTAAACTACAAATTATTCATAGTTAAAAATGATCTTTATAAACGAAGCTTTTTAACAAATATGTTATGCTCACTTATTGTTTTTTCAATGTTAGGAAAAATTTAGTTAAATGAATCGCTTCCAATATCATATGTTGAAGTATGCTTTATTAGGCCACAGGAGTAATTTGTGCAATTTAACACATCCTCCGCTCTTATTTTAATCAAACAGTTGGTTCTCCTTTCTCTAATCAATGCGTGAAGTTAATTCATTGTCGTCCTTGTTTTTACACCTGTCCCTCGTCCGTGCCCTCCAGCTAAACATCGCACCTTCGGTTCCTTATTAGTTTCGCTATCAATATCTTCTTCATTTGGATAGTCATATCGATGAAACTTTTTTCATAAGCCCACCTCTCATTATCTCTACATTTCAAAACGTTCCCATCGTATTTTATGCTTCTTCAGAACAAAATACTCAAATACTTTACATTGTTCTGCCCATGTTCCATCTTCGAGTCTGTCTCACTGCTATGTCTTGTTGCATCTATGTCAAAGCATTACATCAATCTCTTCCTGAGTTTGACGTTATTTCACAACTTAAAACCTCTATCTATTTTCTGCATGCATGCCTGTTCCCTTCGCATTACTCACATAGTTCCTCCTTTCCCTCTGACATCTATTTCCCCCCACTCGTAGATATTGACACATTTGTTTTAGTTCCGTTCCATGTTCTATTGTGGAAACAACTTAATGCTTTTTTATCATTTCTAAATGTTGTTCCACGATGAACGGCCGGAGAGCTTAGATTCTAATAGCTAAGATCGATAAAAAAAAGTTTTGGTAAATATCTTCATTAATTCATGCGTAATCATTTGAAAAAAGGAGATAACACTACCTGGGGTCATATTGACCAAATGCTGCTCTCATATGGTTAATTGTTATTTTGGGGTTAATATTTAAATATTATAATTGATAATGGGAGTGGGCGCGAGTGCCGATGTTGGGTGATTGTTTAAATATATAACATTAAAAGGGAGAGGTCGCGAGTGCCGTTGGGTGGTGTGTCGCGTTGCTGAGGGGCCGAAAGGGGAATGAAAAAGTATATAACGTTAACACTAACTGAGTCTTATTGCATTATTAGCAGCATTGATTGAATATGACTCCAAATTCTCTGTTTCTTTAAAATCTTTCGTTTGTCAAGTAAAATCTAAACTATTCATAATTAAAATTGATATATATGTATGTAGCTTTTTTGAAAAAATATATCTTACGCTCACTTAAATGTATATTCAATGATAGTAAAAATTTCGTTAAGTAAATCGCAGCCACTATCATATGTTGAAGTATGCTTGATTTGGCCAAAGGAGTAGTTCGTGCAATTTCCTCATCCTCCACTCTTCTTTCAATCAAACAGTTTGGTTTTCCTTTCTTAATTCAATGTGTGAAAATCACTCATATTCGTCCATCCTTTTTCACCGGTCCTTCCTCTGTGCCCTCAGTCTAAGTATCATAGCTTCAGTTCCTTGTTACCTTCCGTATCAATTTCTTCTTCATTTGGATAGTCATATCGATGAATATTTTTCATATGCCCACCTCTCAGAACCTCTGAATTCTAAAATATTTCCATCATATTTTATTCATCTTCAGAACAAAATAATCAAATAATTTACATTGTTTTGCTCATTTTCCTCCTTCATGTTCGTCTCATTGCTGTTTCTTGTTCACATCACTCAAAGTATTTCATCAGCCTCTTCCTAAGTTTGACATTATTTCTCGACTTAGAACATTTATCCATTTTCTGCATGCATGTCTTTTCCATACGTATTATTAACGTAACTCCTCTCTCACCTCTGAAGTCCAATTCCCCCCACTCGAGTATATTGAAATATTTCTTCTGGTTCCGTTCCATGCTTTTTGTGGAAATTACGTAGTGCTTTTTTACCATTTCTAAATGTCTTTCCACGAAGAACGGCCAGAGAGCTTCGGTTCTAATCGATAAATTGGATAAAAGTAGAACTTATCGGTAATTATCTTCATTAATTTTTGCATTTGAAAAAAAAACACTATTTGGGGTCGTATTGACCAAACGCTGCTTTCAAAGGGTTAATTGATAGCTTGGGGAGAATATTAAACTATTTACATTGATAAAGGGAGTGGGCGCGAGTGTCGATGGTGGGTGATTGTTTAAATATTATACGTAACAAGGGAGAGGTCGCGAGTGCCGTTGGGTGGTTTGACGCGTTGCTGAGGGGCCGAAACGGGAATGATATTGTTAATAACGTCAACACTTATTGAGTCTTGTTGCATAAGTAGCGTTGTTCTAATATGACCCCAAATTCTCTGTATCTTTACGATTTTTCGTTTTGCAAGTAAACTACAAATTATTCATAGTTAAAAATGATCTTTATAAACGAAGCTTTTTAACAAATATGTTATGCTCACTTATTGTTTTTTCAATGTTAGGAAAAATTTAGTTAAATGAATCGCTTCCAATATCATATGTTGAAGTATGCTTTATTAGGCCACAGGAGTAATTTGTGCAATTTAACACATCCTCCGCTCTTATTTTAATCAAACAGTTGGTTCTCCTTTCTCAAATCAATGCGTGAAGTTAATTCATTGTCGTCCTTGTTTTTACACCTGTCCCTCGTCCGTGCCCTCCAGCTAAACATCGCACCTTCGGTTCCTTATTAGTTTCGCTATCAATATCTTCTTCATTTGGATAGTCATATCGATGAATCTTTTTTCATAAGCCCACCTCTCATTATCTCTACATTTCAAAACGTTCCCATCGTATTTTATGCTTCTTCAGAACAAAATACTCAAATACTTTACATTGTTCTGCCCATGTTCCATCTTCAAGTCTGTCTCACTGCTATGTCTTGTTGCATCTATGTCAAAGCATTACATCAATCTCATCCTGAGTTTGACGTTATTTCACAACTTAAAACCTCTATCTATTTTCTGCATGCATGTCTGTTCCCTTCGCATTACTCACATAGTTCCTCCTTTCCCTCTGACATCTATTTCCCCCCACTCGTAGATATTGACACATTTGTTTTAGTTCCGTTCCATGTTCTATTGTGGAAACAACTTAATGCTTTTTTATCATTTCTAAATGTTGTTCCACGATGAACGGCCGGAGAGCTTAGATTCTAATAGCTAAGATCGATAAAAAAAAGTTTTGGTAAATATCTTCATTAATTCATGCGTAATCATTTGAAAAAAGGAAATAACACTACCTGGGGTCATATTGACCAAATGCTGCTCTCATATGGTTAATTGTTATTTTGGGGTTAATATTTAAATATTATAATTGATAATGGGAGTGGGCGCGAGTGCCGATGTTGGGTGATTGTTTAAATATATAACATTAAAAGGGAGAGGTCGCGAGTGCCGTTGGGTGGTGTGTCGCGTTGCTGAGGGGCCGAAAGGGGAATGAAAAAGTATATAACGTTAACACTAACTGAGTCTTATTGCATTATTAGCAGCATTGATTGAATATGACTCCAAATTCTCTGTTTCTTTAAAATCTTTCGTTTGTCAAGTAAAATCTAAACTATTCATAATTAAAATTGATATATATGTATGTAGCTTTTTTGAAAAAATATATCTTACGCTCACTTAAATGTATATTCAATGATAGTAAAAATTTCGTTAAGTAAATCGCAGCCACTATCATATGTTGAAGTATGCTTGATTTGGCCAAAGGAGTAGTTCGTGCAATTTCCTCATCCTCCACTCTTCTTTCAATTAAACAGTTTGGTTTTCCTTTCTTAATTCAATGTGTGAAAATCACTTATATTCGTCCATCCTTTTTCACCTGTCCTTCCTCTGTGCCCTCAGTCTAAGCATCATAGCTTCAGTTCCTTGTTACCTTCCGTATCAATTTCTTCTTCATTTGGATAGTCATATCGATGAATATTTTTCATATGCCCACCTCTCAGAACCTCTGAATTCTAAAATATTTCCATCATATTTTATTCATCTTCAGAACAAAATAATCAAATAATTTACATTGTTTTGCTCATTTTCCTCCTTCATGTTCGTCTCATTGCTGTTTCTTGTTCACATCACTCAAAGTATTTCATCAGCCTCTTCCTAAGTTTGACATTATTTCTCGACTTAGAACATTTATCCATTTTCTGCATGCATGTCTTTTCCATACGTATTATTAACGTAACTCCTCTCTCACCTCTGAAGTCCAATTCCCCCCACTCGAGTATATTGAAATATTTCTTCTGGTTCCGTTCCATGCTTTTTGTGGAAATTACGTAGTGCTTTTTTACCATTTCTAAATGTCTTTCCACGAAGAACGGCCAGAGAGCTTCGGTTCTAATCGATAAATTGGATAAAAGTAAAACTTATCGGTAATTATCTTCATTAATTTTTGCATTTGAAAAAAAAACACTATTTGGGGTCGTATTGACCAAACGCTGCTTTCAAAGGGTTAATTGATAGCTTGGGGAGAATATTAAACTATTTACATTGATAAAGGGAGTGGGCGCGAGTGTCGATGGTGGGTGATTGTTTAAATATTATACGTAACAAGGGAGAGGTCGCGAGTGCCGTTGGGTGGTTTGACGCGTTGCTGAGGGGCCGAAACGGGAATGATATTGTTAATAACGTCAACACTTATTGAGTCTTGTTGCATAAGTAGCGTTGTTCTAATATGACCCCAAATTCTCTGTATCTTTACGATTTTTCGTTTTGCAAGTAAACTACAAATTATTCATAGTTAAAAATGATCTTTATAAACGAAGCTTTTTAACAAATATGTTATGCTCACTTATTGTTTTTTCAATGTTAGGAAAAATTTAGTTAAATGAATCGCTTCCAATATCATATGTTGAAGTATGCTTTATTAGGCCACAGGAGTAATTTGTGCAATTTAACACATCCTCCGCTCTTATTTTAATCAAACAGTTGGTTCTCCTTTCTCAAATCAATGCGTGAAGTTAATTCATTGTCGTCCTTGTTTTTACACCTGTCCCTCGTCCGTGCCCTCCAGCTAAACATCGCACCTTCGGTTCCTTATTAGTTTCGCTATCAATATCTTCTTCATTTGGATAGTCATATCGATGAATCTTTTTTCATAAGCCCACCTCTCATTATCTCTACATTTCAAAACGTTCCCATCGTATTTTATGCTTCTTCAGAACAAAATACTCAAATACTTTACATTGTTCTGCCCATGTTCCATCTTCAAGTCTGTCTCACTGCTATGTCTTGTTGCATCTATGTCAAAGCATTACATCAATCTCATCCTGAGTTTGACGTTATTTCACAACTTAAAACCTCTATCTATTTTCTGCATGCATGTCTGTTCCCTTCGCATTACTCACATAGTTCCTCCTTTCCCTCTGACATCTATTTCCCCCCACTCGTAGATATTGACACATTTGTTTTAGTTCCGTTCCATGTTCTATTGTGGAAACAACTTAATGCTTTTTTATCATTTCTAAATGTTGTTCCACGATGAACGGCCGGAGAGCTTAGATTCTAATAGCTAAGATCGATAAAAAAAAGTTTTGGTAAATATCTTCATTAATTCATGCGTAATCATTTGAAAAAAGGAAATAACACTACCTGGGGTCATATTGACCAAATGCTGCTCTCATATGGTTAATTGTTATTTTGGGGTTAATATTTAAATATTATAATTGATAATGGGAGTGGGCGCGAGTGCCGATGTTGGGTGATTGTTTAAATATATAACATTAAAAGGGAGAGGTCGCGAGTGCCGTTGGGTGGTGTGTCGCGTTGCTGAGGGGCCGAAAGGGGAATGAAAAAGTATATAACGTTAACACTAACTGAGTCTTATTGCATTATTAGCAGCATTGATTGAATATGACTCCAAATTCTCTGTTTCTTTAAAATCTTTCGTTTGTCAAGTAAAATCTAAACTATTCATAATTAAAATTGATATATATGTATGTAGCTTTTTTGAAAAAATATATCTTACGCTCACTTAAATGTATATTCAATGATAGTAAAAATTTCGTTAAGTAAATCGCAGCCACTATCATATGTTGAAGTATGCTTGATTTGGCCAAAGGAGTAGTTCGTGCAATTTCCTCATCCTCCACTCTTCTTTCAATTAAACAGTTTGGTTTTCCTTTCTTAATTCAATGTGTGAAAATCACTTATATTCGTCCATCCTTTTTCACCTGTCCTTCCTCTGTGCCCTCAGTCTAAGCATCATAGCTTCAGTTCCTTGTTACCTTCCGTATCAATTTCTTCTTCATTTGGATAGTCATATCGATGAATATTTTTCATATGCCCACCTCTCAGAACCTCTGAATTACAAAATATTTCCATCATATTTTATTCATCTTCAGAACAAAATAATCAAATAATTTACATTGTTTTGCTCATTTTCCTCCTTCATGTTCGTCTCATTGCTGTTTCTTGTTCACATCACTCAAAGTATTTCATCAGCCTCTTCCTAAGTTTGACATTATTTCTCGACTTAGAACATTTATCCATTTTCTGCATGCATGTCTTTTCCATACGTATTATTAACGTAACTCCTCTCTCACCTCTGAAGTCCAATTCCCCCCACTCGAGTATATTGAAATATTTCTTCTGGTTCCGTTCCATGCTTTTTGTGGAAATTACGTAGTGCTTTTTTACCATTTCTAAATGTCTTTCCACGAAGAACGGCCAGAGAGCTTCGGTTCTAATCGATAAATTGGATAAAAGTAAAACTTATCGGTAATTATCTTCATTAATTTTTGCATTTGAAAAAAAAACACTATTTGGGGTCGTATTGACCAAACGCTGCTTTCAAAGGGTTAATTGATAGCTTGGGGAGAATATTAAACTATTTACATTGATAAAGGGAGTGGGCGCGAGTGTCGATGGTGGGTGATTGTTTAAATATTATACATAACAAGGGAGAGGTCGCGAGTGCCGTTGGGTGGTTTGACGCGTTGCTGAGGGGCCGAAACGGGAATGATATTGTTAATAACGTCAACACTTATTGAGTCTTGTTGCATAAGTTGCGTTGTTCTAATATGACCCAAAATTCTCTGTATCTTTACGATTTTTCGTTTTGCAAGTAAACTACAAATTATTCATAGTTAAAAATGATCTTTATAAACGAAGCTTTTTAACAAATATGTTATGCTCACTTATTGTTTCTTCAATGTTAGGAAAAATTTAGTTAAATGAATCGCTTCCAATATCATATGTTGAAGTATGCTTTATTAGGCCACAGGAGTAATTTGTGCAATTTAACACATCCTCCGCTCTTATTTTAATCAAACAGTTGGTTCTCCTTTCTCAAATCAATGCGTGAAGTTAATTCATTGTCGTCCTTGTTTTTACACCTGTCCCTCGTCCGTGCCCTCCAGCTAAACATCGCACCTTCGGTTCCTTATTAGTTTCGCTATCAATATCTTCTTCATTTGGATAGTCATATCGATGAATCTTTTTTCATAAGCCCACCTCTCATTATCTCTACATTTCAAAACGTTCCCATCGTATTTTATGCCTCTTCAGAACAAAATACTCAAATACTTTACATTGTTCTGCCCATGTTCCATCTTCGAGTCTGTCTCACTGCTATGTCTTGTTGCATCTATGTCAAAGCATTACATCAATCTCTTCCTGAGTTTGACGTTATTTCACAACTTAAAACCTCTATCTATTTTCTGCATGCATGTCTGTTCCCTTCGCATTACTCACATAGTTCCTCCTTTCCCTCTGACATCTATTTCCCCCCACTCGTAGATATTGACACATTTGTTTTAGTTCCGTTCCATGTTCTATTGTGGAAAAAACTTAATGCTTTTTTATCATTTCTAAATGTTGTTCCACGATGAACGGCCGGAGAGCTTAGATTCTAATAGCTAAGATCGATAAAAAAAAGTTTTGGTAAATATCTTCATTAATTCATGCGTAATCATTTGAAAAAAGGAAATAACACTACCTGGGGTCATATTGACCAAATGCTGCTCTCATATGGTTAATTGTTATTTTGGGGTTAATATTTAAATATTATAATTGATAATGGGAGTGGGCGCGAGTGCCGATGTTGGGTGATTGTTTAAATATATAACATTAAAAGGGAGAGGTCGCGAGTGCCGTTGGGTGGTGTGTCGCGTTGCTGAGGGGCCGAAAGGGGAATGAAAAAGTATATAACGTTAACACTAACTGAGTCTTATTGCATTATTAGCAGCATTGATTGAATATGACTCCAAATTCTCTGTTTCTTTAAAATCTTTCGTTTGTCAAGTAAAATCTAAACTATTCATAATTAAAATTGATATATATGTATGTAGCTTTTTTGAAAAAATATATCTTACGCTCACTTAAATGTATATTCAATGATAGTAAAAATTTCGTTAAGTAAATCGCAGCCACTATCATATGTTGAAGTATGCTTGATTTGGCCAAAGGAGTAGTTCGTGCAATTTCCTCATCCTCCACTCTTCTTTCAATCAAACAGTTTGTTTTTCCTTTCTTAATTCAATGTGTGAAAATCACTCATATTCGTCCATCCTTTTTCACCGGTCCTTCCTCTGTGCCCTCAGTCTAAGCATCATAGCTTCAGTTCCTTGTTACCTTCCGTATCAATTTCTTCTTCATTTGGATAGTCATATCGATGAATATTTTTCATATGCCCACCTCTCAGAGCCTCTGAATTACAAAATATTTCCATCATATTTTATTCATCTTCAGAACAAAATAATCAAATAATTTACATTGTTTTGCTCATTTTCCTCCTTCATGTTCGTCTCATTGCTGTTTCTTGTTCACATCACTCAAAGTATTTCATCAGCCGCTTCCTAAGTTTGACATTATTTCTCGACTTAGAACATTTATCCATTTTCTGCATGCATGTCTTTTCCATACGTATTATTAACGTAACTCCTCTCTCACCTCTGAAGTCCAATTCCCCCCACTCGAGTATATTGAAATATTTCTTCTGGTTCCGTTCCATGCTTTTTGTGGAAATTACGTAGTTCTTTTTTACCATTTCTAAATGTCTTTCCACGAAGAACGGCCAGGGAGCTTCGCTTCTTATCGATAAATTGGATAAAAGTAAAACTTATCGGTAATTATCTTCATTAATTTTTTGCATTTGAAAAAAAAAAACACTATTTGGGGTCGTATTGACCAAACGCTTCTTTCAAAGGGTTAATTGATAGCTTGGGGAGAATATTAAACTATTTACATTGATAAAGGGAGTGGGCGCGAGTGTCGATGGTGGGTGATTGTTTAAATATTATACATAACAAGGGAGAGGTCGCGAGTGCCGTTGGGTGGTTTGACGCGTTGCTGAGGGGCCGAAACGGGAATGATATTGTTAATAACGTTAACACTTATTGAGTCTTGTTGCATAAGTAGCGTTGTTTTAATATGACCCCAAATTCTCTGTATCTTTACGATTTTTCGTTTTGCAAGAAAACTACAAATTATTCATAGTTAAAAATGATCTTTATATATGAAGCTTTTTAACAAATATGTTATGCTCACTTAATTGTTTTTTCCATGTTCGGAAAAATTTAGTTAAATGAATCGCTTCCAATATCATATGTTGAAGTATGCTTTATTAGGCCACAGGAGTAATTTGTGCAATTTAACACATCCTTCGGTCTTATTTTAATCAAACAGTTGGTTCTCCTTTCTCAAATCAATGCGTGAAGTTAATTCATTGTCGTCCTTGTTTTTACACCTGTCCCTCGTCCGTGCCCTCCAGCTAAACATCGCACCTTCGGTTCCTTATTAGTTTCGCTATCAATATCTTCTTCATTTGGATAGTCATATCGATGAATCTTTTTATCATAAGCCCACATCTCTTATTATCTCTACATTTCAAAACGTTCCCATCGTATTTTATGCTTCTTCAGAACAAAATACTCAAATACTTTACATTGTTCTGCCCATGTTCCATCTTCGAGTCTGTCTCACTGCTATGTCTTGTTGCATCTATGTCAAAGCATTACATCAATCTCTTCCTGAGTTTGACGTTATTTCACAACTTAAAACCTCTATCTATTTTCTGCATGCATGTCTGTTCCCTTCGCATTACTCACATAGTTCCTCCTTTCCCTCTGACATTTATTTCCCCCCACTCGTAGATATTGACACATTTGTTTTAGTTCCGTTCCATGTTCTATTGTGGAAACAACTTAATGCTTTTTTATCATTTCTAAATGTTGTTCCACGATGAACGGCCGGAGAGCTTAGATTCTAATAGCTAAGATCGATAAAAAAAAGTTATGGTAAATATCTTCATTAATTCATGCGTAATCATTTGAAAAAAGGAGATAACACTACCTGGGGTCATATTGACCAAATGCTGCTCTCATATGGTTAATTGTTATTTTGGGGTTAATATTTAAATATTATAATTGATAATGGGAGTGGGCGCGAGTGCCGACGTTGGGTGATTGGTTAAATATTACACATTAAAAGGGAGAGGTCAAGAGTGCCGTTGGGTGGTGTGTCGCGTTGCTGAGGGGCCGAAAGGGGAATGAAAAAGTATATAACGTTAACACTAACTGAGTCTTATTGCATTATTAGCAGCATTGATTGAATATGACTCCAAATTCTCTGTTTCTTTAAAATCTTTCGTTTGTCAAGTAAAATCTAAACTATTCATAATTAAAATTGATATATATGTATGTAGTTTTTTTGAAAAAATATATCTTACGTTCACTTAAATGTATATTCAATGATAGTAAAAATTTCGTTAAGTAAATCGCAGCCACTATCATATGTTGAAGTATGCTAGATTTGGCCAAAAGGAGTAGTTCGTGCAATTTCACTCATCCTCCACTCTTCTTTCCATCAAACAGTTTGGTTCTCCTTTCCTAATTCAATGTGTGAAAATCACTCATATTCGTCCATCCTTTTTCACCTGTCCTTCCTCTGTGCCCTCAGTCTAAGCATCATAGCTTCAGTTCCTTGTTACCTTCCGTATCAATTTTTTCTTCATTTGGATAGTCATATCGATGAATATTTTTCATATGCCCACCTCTCAGAACCTCTGAATTCCAAAATATTTCCATCATATTTTATTCATCTTCAGATCAAAATAATCAAATACTTTACATTGTTTTGCTCATTTTCCTCCTTCATGTTCGTCTCATTGCTGTTTCTTGTTCACATCACTCAAAGTATTTCATCAGCCTCTTCCTAAGTTTGACATTATTTTTCGACTTAGAACATTTATCCATTTTCTGCATGCATGTCTTTTCCATACGTATTATTAACGTAACTCCTCTCTCACCTCTGAAGTCCAATTCCCCCCCACTCGAGTATATTGAAATATTTCTTCTGGTTCCGTTCCATGCTTTTTGTGGAAATTACGTATTGCTTTTTTACCATTTCTAAATGTCTTTCCACGAAGAACGGCCAGAGAGCTTCGGTTCTAATCGATAAATTGGATAAAAGTAAAACTTATCGGTAATTATCTTCATTAATTTTTGCATTTGAAAAAAAAACACTATTTGGGGTCGTATTGACCAAACGCTGTTTTCAAAGGGTTAATTGATAGCTTGGGGAGAATATTAAACTATTTACATTGATAAAGGGAGTGGGCGCGAGTGTCGATGGTGGGTGATTCTTTAAATATTATACATAACAAGGGAGAGGTCGCGAGTGCCGTTGGGTGGTTTGACGCGTTGCTGAGGGGCCGAAACGGGAATGATATTGTTAATAACGTTAACACTTATTGAGTCTAGTTGCTTAAGTAGCGTTGTTTTAATATGACCCCAAATTCTCTGTATCTTTACGATTTTTCGTTTTGCAAGTAAACTACAAATTATTCATAGTTAAAAATGATCTTTATAAACGAAGCTTTTTAACAAATATGTTATGCTCACTTATTGTTTTTTCAATGTTAGGAAAAATTTAGTTAAATGAATCGCTTCCAATATCATATGTTGAAGTATGCTTTATTAGGCCACAGGAGTAATTTGTGCAATTTAACACATCCTCCGCTCTTATTTTAATCAAACAGTTGGTTCTCCTTTCTCAATGCAATGCGTGAAGTTAATTCATTGTCGTCCTTGTTTTTACACCTGTCCCTCGTCCGTGCCCTCCAGCTAAACATCGCACCTTCGGTTCCTTATTAGTTTCGCTATCAATATCTTCTTCATTTGGATAGTCATATCGATGAATCTTTTTTCATAAGCCCACCTCTCATTATCTCTACATTTCAAAACGTTCCCATCGTATTTTATGCTTCTTCAGAACAAAATACTCAAATACTTTACATTGTTCTGCCCATGTTCCATCTTCGAGTCTGTCTCACTGCTATGTCTTGTTGCATCTATGTCAAAGCATTACATCAATCTCTTCCTGAGTTTGACGTTATTTCACAACTTAAAACCTCTATCTATTTTCTGCATGCATGTCTGTTCCCTTCGCATTACTCACATAGTTCCTCCTTTCCCTCTGACATCTATTTCCCCCCACTCGTAGATATTGACACATTTGTTTTAGTTCCGTTCCATGTTCTATTGTGGAAAAAACTTAATGCTTTTTTATCATTTCTAAATGTTGTTCCACGATGAACGGCCGGAGAGCTTAGATTCTAATAGCTAAGATCGATAAAAAAAAGTTTTGGTAAATATCTTCATTAATTCATGCGTAATCATTTGAAAAAAGGAAATAACACTACCTGGGGTCATATTGACCAAATGCTGCTCTCATATGGTTAATTGTTATTTTGGGGTTAATATTTAAATATTATAATTGATAATGGGAGTGGGCGCGAGTGCCGATGTTGGGTGATTGTTTAAATATTACACATTAAAAGGGAGAGGTCGCGAGTGCCGTTGGGTGGTGTGTCGCGTTGCTGAGGGGCCGAAAGGGGAATGAAAAAGTATATAACGTTAACACTAACTGAGTCTTATTGCATTATTAGCAGCATTGATTGAATATGACTCCAAATTCTCTGTTTCTTTAAAATCTTTCGTTAGTCAAGTAAAATCTAAACTATTCATAATTAAAATTGATATATATGTATGTAGCTTTTTTGAAAAAATATATCTTACGCTCACTTAAATGTATATTCAATGATAGTAAAAATTTCGTTAAGTAAATCGCAGCCACTATCATATGTTGAAGTATGCTTGATTTGGCCAAAGGAGTAGTTCGTGCAATTTCCTCATCCTCCACTCTTCTTTCAATCAAACAGTTTGGTTTTCCTTTCTTAATTCAATGTGTGAAAATCACTCATATTCGTCCATCCTTTTTCACCTGTCCTTCCTCTGTGCCCTCAGTCTAAGCATCATAGCTTCAGTTCCTTGTTACCTTCCGTATCAATTTCTTCTTCATTTGGATAGTCATATCGATGAATATTTTTCATATGCCCACCTCTCAGAACCTCTGAATTACAAAATATTTCCATCATATTTTATACATCTTCAGAACAAAATAATCAAATAATTTACATTGTTTTGCTCATTTTCCTCCTTCATGTTCGTCTCATTGCTGTTTCTTGTTCACATCACTCAAAGTATTTCATCAGCCTCTTCCTAAGTTTGACATTATTTCTCGACTTAGAACATTTATCCATTTTCTGCATGCATGTCTTTTCCATACGTATTATTAACGTAACTCCTCTCTCACCTCTGAAGTCCAATTCCCCCCACTCGAGTATATTGAAATATTTCTTCTGGTTCCGTTCCATGCTTTTTGTGGAAATTACGTAGTGCTTTTTTACCATTTCTAAATGTCTTTCCACGAAGAACGGCCAGAGAGCTTCGGTTCTAATCGATAAATTGGATAAAAGTAAAACTTATCGGTAATTATCTTCATTAATTTTTGCATTTGAAAAAAAAAACACTATTTGGGGTCGTATTGACCAAACGCTGCTTTCAAAGGGTTAATTGATAGCTTGGGGAGAATATTAAACTATTTACATTGATAAAGGGAGTGGGCGCGAGTGTCGATGGTGGGTGATTGTTTAAATATTATACATAACAAGGGAGAGGTCGCGAGTGCCGTTGGGTGGTTTGACGCGTTGCTGAGGGGCCGAAACGGGAATGATATTGTTAATAACGTCAACACTTATTGAGTCTTGTTGCATAAGTAGCGTTGTTTTAATATGACCCCAAATTCTCTGTATCTTTACGATTTTTCGTTTTGCAAGTAAACTACAAATTATTCATAGTTAAAAATGATCTTTATAAACGAAGCTTTTTAACAAATATGTTATGCTCACTTATTGTTTTTTCAATGTTAGGAAAAATTTAGTTAAATGAATCGCTTCCAATATCATATGTTGAAGTATGCTTTATTAGGCCACAGGAGTAATTTGTGCAATTTAACACATCCTCCGCTCTTATTTTAATCAAACAGTTGGTTCTCCTTTCTCAAATCAATGCGTGAAGTTAATTCATTGTCGTCCTTGTTTTTACACCTGTCCCTCGTCCGTTCCCTCCAGCTAAACATCGCACCTTCGGTTCCTTATTAGTTTCGCTATCAATATCTTCTTCATTTGGATAGTCATATCGATGAATCTTTTTTCATAAGCCCACCTCTCATTATCTCTACATTTCAAAACGTTCCCATCGTATTTTATGCTTCTTCAGAACAAAATACTCAAATACTTTACATTGTTCTGCCCATGTTCCATCTTCGAGTCTGTCTCACTGCTATGTCTTGTTGCATCTATGTCAAAGCATTACATCAATCTCTTCCTGAGTTTGACGTTATTTCACAACTTAAAACCTCTATCTATTTTCTGCATGCATGTCTGTTCCCTTCGCATTACTCACATAGTTCCTCCTTTCCCTCTGACATCTATTTCCCCCCACTCGTAGATATTGACACATTTGTTTTAGTTCCGTTCCATGTTCTATTGTGGAAAAAACTTAATGCTTTTTTATCATTTCTAAATGTTGTTCCACGATGAACGGCCGGAGAGCTTAGATTCTAATAGCTAAGATCGATAAAAAAAAGTTTTGGAAAATATCTTCATTAATTCATGCGTAATCATTTGAAAAAAGGAAATAACACTACCTGGGGTCATATTGACCAAATGCTGCTCTCATATGGTTAATTGTTATTTTGGGGTTAATATTTAAATATTATAATTGATAATGGGAGTGGGCGCGAGTGCCGATGTTGGGTGATTGTTTAAATATATAACATTAAAAGGGAGAGGTCGCGAGTGCCGTTGGGTGGTGTGTCGCGTTGCTGAGGGGCCGAAAGGGGAATGAAAAAGTATATAACGTTAACACTAACTGAGTCTTATTGCATTATTAGCAGCATTGATTGAATATGACTCCAAATTCTCTGTTTCTTTAAAATCTTTCGTTAGTCAAGTAAAATCTAAACTATTCATAATTAAAATTGATATATATGTATGTAGCTTTTTTGAAAAAATATATCTTACGCTCACTTAAATGTATATTCAATGATAGTAAAAATTTCGTTAAGTAAATCGCAGCCACTATCATATGTTGAAGTATGCTTGATTTGGCCAAAGGAGTAGTTCGTGCAATTTCCTCATCCTCCACTCTTCTTTCAATCAAACAGTTTGGTTTTCCTTTCTTAATTCAATGTGTGAAAATCACTCATATTCGTCCATCCTTTTTCACCTGTCCTTCCTCTGTGCCCTCAGTCTAAGCATCATAGCTTCAGTTCCTTGTTACCTTCCGTATCAATTTCTTCTTCATTTGGATAGTCATATCGATGAATATTTTTCATATGCCCACCTCTCAGAACCTCTGAATTACAAAATATTTCCATCATATTTTATACATCTTCAGAACAAAATAATCAAATAATTTACATTGTTTTGCTCATTTTCCTCCTTCATGTTCGTCTCATTGCTGTTTCTTGTTCACATCACTCAAAGTATTTCATCAGCCTCTTCCTAAGTTTGACATTATTTCTCGACTTAGAACATTTATCCATTTTCTGCATGCATGTCTTTTCCATACGTATTATTAACGTAACTCCTCTCTCACCTCTGAAGTCCAATTCCCCCCACTCGAGTATATTGAAATATTTCTTCTGGTTCCGTTCCATGCTTTTTGTGGAAATTACGTAGTGCTTTTTTACCATTTCTAAATGTCTTTCCACGAAGAACGGCCAGAGAGCTTCGGTTCTAATCGATAAATTGGATAAAAGTAAAACTTATCGGTAATTATCTTCATTAATTTTTGCATTTGAAAAAAAAACACTATTTGGGGTCGTATTGACCAAACGCTGCTTTCAAAGGGTTAATTGATAGCTTGGGGAGAATATTAAACTATTTACATTGATAAAGGGAGTGGGCGCGAGTGTCGATGGTGGGTGATTGTTTAAATATTATACCTAACAAGGGAGAGGTCGCGAGTGCCGTTGGGTGGTTTGACGCGTTGCTGAGGGGCCGAAACGGGAATGATATTGTTAATAACGTCAACACTTATTGAGTCTTGTTGCATAAGTAGCGTTGTTTTAATATGACCCCAAATTCTCTGTATCTTTACGATTTTTCGTTTTGCAAGTAAACTACAAATTATTCATAGTTAAAAATGATCTTTATAAACGAAGCTTTTTAACAAATATGTTATGCTCACTTATTGTTTCTTCAATGTTAGGAAAAATTTAGTTAAATGAATCGCTTCCAATATCATATGTTGAAGTATGCTCTATTAGGCCACAGGAGTAATTTGTGCAATTTAACACATCCTCCGCTCTTATTTTAATCAAACAGTTGGTTCTCCTTTCTCAAATCAATGCGTGAAGTTAATTCATTGTCGTCCTTGTTTTTACACCTGTCCCTCGTCCGTGCCCTCCAGCTAAACATCGCAACTTCGGTTCCTTATTAGTTTCGCTATCAATATCTTCTTCATTTGGATAGTCATATCGATGAATCTTTTTTCATAAGCCCACCTCTCATTATTTCTACATTTCAAAACGTTCCCATCGTATTTTATGCTTCTTCAGAACAAAATACTCAAATACTTTACATTGTTCTGCCCATGTTCCATCTTCGAGTCTGTCTCACTGCTATGTCTTGTTGCATCTATGTCAAAGCATTACATCAATCTCTTCCTGAGTTTGACGTTATTTCACAACTTAAAACCTTTATCTATTTTCTGCATGCATGTCTGTTCCCTTCGCATTACTCAAATAACTCCTCCCTTTCCTCTGACATTTATTTCCCCCCACTCGTAGATATTGACACATTTATTTTAGTTCCGTTCCATGTTCTATTGTGGAAACAACTTAATGCTTTTTTATCATTTCTAAATGTTGTTCCACGATGAACGGCCGGAGAGCTTAGATTCTAATAGCTAAGATCGATAAAAAAAAGTTTTGGTAAATATCTTCATTAATTCATGCATAATCATTTGAAAAAAGGAGATAACACTACCTGGGGTCATATTGACCAAATGCTGCTCTCATATGGTTAATTGTTATTTTGGGGTTAATATTTAATTATTATAATTGATAATGGGAGTGGGCGCGTGTGCCGATGTTGGGTGATTGTTTAAATATTACACATTAAAAGGGAGAGGTCGCGAGTGCCGTTGGGTGGTGTGTCGCGTTGCTGAGGGGCCGAAAGGGGAATGAAAAAGTATATAACGTTAACACTAACTGAGTCTTATTGCATTATTAGCAGCATTGATTGAATATGACTCCAAATTCTCTGTTTCTTTAAAATCTTTCGTTTGTCAAGTAAAATCTAAACTATTCATAATTAAAATTGATATATATGTATGAAGCTTTTTTGAAAAAATATATCTTACGCTCACTTAAATGTATATTCAATGATAGTAAAAATTTCGTTAAGTAAATCGCAGCCACTATCATATGTTGAAGTATGCTTGATTTGGCCAAAGGAGTAGTTCGTGCAATTTCACTCATCCTCCACTCTTCTTTCCATCAAACAGTTTGGTTCTCCTTTCCTAATTCAATGTGTGAAAATCACTCATATTCGTCCATCCTTTTTCACCTGTCCTTCCTCTGTGCCCTCAGTCTAAGCATCATAGCTTCAGTTCCTTGTTACCTTCCGTATCAATTTCTTCTTCATTTGGATAGTCATATCGATGAATATTTTTCATATGCCCACCTCTCAGAACCTCTGAATTCCAAAATATTTCCATCATATTTTATTCATCTTCAGATCAAAATAATCAAATACTTTACATTGTTTTGCTCATTTTCCTCCTTCATGTTCGTCTCATTGCTGTTTCTTGTTCACATCACTCAAAGTATTTCATCAGCCTCTTCCTAAGTTTGACATTATTTTTCGACTTAGAACATTTATCCATTTTCTGCATGCATGTCTTTTCCATACGTATTATTAACGTAACTCCTCTCTCACCTCTGAAGTCCAATTCCCCCCCACTCGAGTATATTGAAATATTTCTTCTGGTTCCGTTCCATGCTTTTTGTGGAAATTACGTAGTGCTTTTTTACCATTTCTAAATGTCTTTCCACGAAGAACGGCCAGAGAGCTTCGGTTCTAATCGATAAATTGGATAAAAGTAAAACTTATCGGTAATTATCTTCATTAATTTTTGCATTTGAAAAAAAAACACTATTTGGGGTCGTATTGACCAAACGCTGTTTTCAAAGGGTTAATTGATAGCTTGGGGAGAATATTAAACTATTTACATTGATAAAGGGAGTGGGCGCGAGTGTCGATGGTGGGTGATTCTTTAAATATTATACATAACAAGGGAGAGGTCGCGAGTGCCGTTGGGTGGTTTGACGCGTTGCTGAGGGGCCGAAACGGGAATGATATTGTTAATAACGTTAACACTTATTGAGTCTAGTTGCTTAAGTAGCGTTGTTTTAATATGACCCCAAATTCTCTGTATCTTTACGATTTTTCGTTTTGCAAGTAAACTACAAATTATTCATAGTTAAAAATGATCTTTATAAACGAAGCTTTTTAACAAATATGTTATGCTCACTTATTGTTTTTTCAATGTTAGGAAAAATTTAGTTAAATGAATCGCTTCCAATATCATATGTTGAAGTATGCTTTATTAGGCCACAGGAGTAATTTGTGCAATTTAACACATCCTCCGCTCTTATTTTAATCAAACAGTTGGTTCTCCTTTCTCTAATCAATGCGTGAAGTTAATTCATTGTCGTCCTTGTTTTTACACCTGTCCCTCGTCCGTGCCCTCCAGCTAAACATCGCACCTTCGGTTCCTTATTAGTTTCGCTATCAATATCTTCTTCATTTGGATAGTCATATCGATGAATCTTTTTTCATAAGCCCACCTCTCATTATCTCTACATTTCAAAACGTTCCCATCGTATTTTATGCTTCTTCAGAACAAAATACTCAAATACTTTACATTGTTCTGCCCATGTTCCATCTTCGAGTCTGTCTCACTGCTATGTCTTGTTGCATCTATGTCAAAGCATTACATCAATCTCTTCCTGAGTTTTACGTTATTTCACAACTTAAAACCTCTATCTATTTTCTGCATGCATGCCTGTTCCCTTCGCATTACTCACATAGTTCCTCCTTTCCCTCTGACATCTATTTCCCCCCACTCGTAGATATTGACACATTTGTTTTAGTTCCGTTCCATGTTCTATTGTGGAAACAACTTAATGCTTTTTTATCATTTCTAAATGTTGTTCCACGATGAACGGCCGGAGAGCTTAGATTCTAATAGCTAAGATCGATAAAAAAAAGTTTTGGTAAATATCTTCATTAATTCATGCGTAATCATTTGAAAAAAGGAGATAACACTACCTGGGGTCATATTGACCAAATGCTGCTCTCATATGGTTAATTGTTATTTTGGGGTTAATATTTAAATATTATAATTGATAATGGGAGTGGGCGCGAGTGCCGATGTTGGGTGATTGTTTAAATATTACACATTAAAAGGGAGAGGTCGCGAGTGCCGTTGGGTGGTGTGTCGCGTTGCTGAGGGGCCGAAAGGGGAATGAAAAAGTATATAACGTTAACACTAACTGAGTCTTATTGCATTGTTAGCAGCATTGATTGAATATGACTCCAAATTCTCTGTTTCTTTAAAATCTTTCGTTTGTCAAGTAAAATCTAAACTATTCATAATTAAAATTGATATATATGTATGAAGCTTTTTTGAAAAAATATATCTTACGCTCACTTAAATGTATATTCAATGATAGTAAAAATTTCGTTAAGTAAATCGCAGCCACTATCATATGTTGAAGTATGCTTGAATTGGCCAAAGGAGTAGTTCGTGCAATTTCACTCATCCTCCACTCTTCTTTCCATCAAACAGTTTGGTTCTCCTTTCCTAATTCAATGTGTGAAAATCACACATATTCGTCCATCATTTTTCACCTGTCCTTCCTCTGTGCCCTCAGTCTAAGCATCATAGCTTCAGTTCCTTGTTACCTTCCGTATCAATTTCTTCTTCATTTGGATAGTCATATCGATGAATATTTTTCATATGCCCACCTCTCAGAACCTCTGAATTACAAAATATTTCCATCATATTTTATTCATCTTCAGAACAAAATAATCAAATAATTTACATTGTTTTGCTCATTTTCCTCCTTCATGTTCGTCTCATTGCTGTTTCTTGTTCACATCACTCAAAGTATTTCATCAGCCGCTTCCTAAGTTTGACATTATTTCTCGACTTAGAACATTTATCCATTTTCTGCATGCATGTCTTTTCCATACGTATTATTAACGTAACTCCTCTCTCACCTTTGAAGTCCAATTCCCCCCACTCGAGTATATTGAAATATTTCTTCTGGTTCCGTTCCATGCTTTTTGTGGAAATTACGTAGTTCTTTTTTACCATTTCTAAATGTCTTTCCACGAAGAACGGCCAGGGAGCTTCGCTTCTAATCGATAAATTGGATAAAAGTAAAACTTATCGGTAATTATCTTCATTAATTTTTTGCATTTGAAAAAAAAAAAACACTATTTGGGGTCGTATTGACCAAACGCTTCTTTCAAAGGGTTAATTGATAGCTTGGGGAGAATATTAAACTATTTACATTGATAAAGGGAGTGGGCGCGAGTGTCGATGGTGGGTGATTGTTTAAATATTATACATAACAAGGGAGAGGTCGCGAGTGCCGTTGGGTGGTTTGACGCGTTGCTGAGGGGCCGAAACGGGAATGATATTGTTAATAACGTTAACACTTATTGAGTCTTGTTGCATAAGTAGCGTTGTTTTAATATGACCCCAAATTCTCTGTATCTTTACGATTTTTCGTTTTGCAAGTAAACTACAAATTATTCATAGTTAAAAATGATCTTTATATATGAAGCTTTTTAACAAATATGTTATGCTCACTTAATTGTTTTTTCAATGTTCGGAAAAATTTAGTTAAATGAATCGCTTCCAATATCATATGTTGAAGTATGCTTTATTAGGCCACAGGAGTAATTTGTGCAATTTAACACATCCTTCGGTCTTATTTTAATCAAACAGTTGGTTCTCCTTTCTCAAATCAATGCGTGAAGTTAATTCATTGTCGTCCTTGTTTTTACACCTGTCCCTCGTCCGTGCCCTCCAGCTAAACATCGCACCTTCGGTTCCTTATTAGTTTCGCTATCAATATCTTCTTCATTTGGATAGTCATATCGATGAATCTTTTTATCATAAGCCCACATCTCTTATTATCTCTACATTTCAAAACGTTCCCATCGTATTTTATGCTTCTTCAGAACAAAATACTCAAATACTTTACATTGTTCTGCCCATGTTCCATCTTCGAGTCTGTCTCACTGCTATGTCTTGTTGCATCTATGTCAAAGCATTACATCAATCTCTTCCTGAGTTTGACGTTATTTCACAACTTAAAACCTCTATCTATTTTCTGCATGCATGTCTGTTCCCTTCGCATTACTCACATAGTTCCTCCTTTCCCTCTGACATCTATTTCCCCCCACTCGTAGATATTGACACATTTGTTTTAGTTCCGTTCCATGTTCTATTGTGGAAAAAACTTAATGCTTTTTTATCATTTCTAAATGTTGTTCCACGATGAACGGCCGTAGAGCTTAGATTCTAATAGCTAAGATCGATAAAAAAAAGTTTTGGTAAATATCTTCATTAATTCATGCGTAATCATTTGAAAAAAGGAAATAACACTACCTGGGGTCATATTGACCAAATGCTGCTCTCATATGGTTAATTGTTATTTTGGGGTTAATATTTAAATATTATAATTGATAATGGGAGTGGGCGCGAGTGCCGATGTTGGGTGATTGTTTAAATATATAACATTAAAAGGGAGAGGTCGCGAGTGCCGTTGGGTGGTGTGTCGCGTTGCTGAGGGGCCGAAAGGGGAATGAAAAAGTATATAACGTTAACACTAACTGAGTCTTATTGCATTATTAGCAGCATTGATTGAATATGACTCCAAATTCTCTGTTTCTTTAAAATCTTTCGTTTGTCAAGTAAAATCTAAACTATTCATAATTAAAATTGATATATATGTATGTAGCTTTTTTGAAAAAATATATCTTACGCTCACTTAAATGTATATTCAATGATAGTAAAAATTTCGTTAAGTAAATCGCAGCCACTATCATATGTTGAAGTATGCTTGATTTGGCCAAAGGAGTAGTTCGTGCAATTTCCTCATCCTCCACTCTTCTTTCAATCAAACAGTTTGGTTTTCCTTTCTTAATTCAATGTGTGAAAATCACTCATATTCGTCCATCCTTTTTCACCGGTCCTTCCTCTGTGCCCTCAGTCTAAGTATCATAGCTTCAGTTCCTTGTTACCTTCCGTATCAATTTCTTCTTCATTTGGATAGTCATATCGATGAATATTTTTCATATGCCCACCTCTCAGAACCTCTGAATTCTAAAATATTTCCATCATATTTTATTCATCTTCAGAACAAAATAATCAAATAATTTACATTGTTTTGCTCATTTTCCTCCTTCATGTTCGTCTCATTGCTGTTTCTTGTTCACATCACTCAAAGTATTTCATCAGCCTCTTCCTAAGTTTGACATTATTTCTCGACTTAGAACATTTATCCATTTTCTGCATGCATGTCTTTTCCATACGTATTATTAACGTAACTCCTCTCTCACCTCTGAAGTCCAATTCCCCCCACTCGAGTATATTGAAATATTTCTTCTGGTTCCGTTCCATGCTTTTTGTGGAAATTACGTAGTGCTTTTTTACCATTTCTAAATGTCTTTCCACGAAGAACGGCCAGAGAGCTTCGGTTCTAATCGATAAATTGGATAAAAGTAGAACTTATCGGTAATTATCTTCATTAATTTTTGCATTTGAAAAAAAAAACACTATTTGGGGTCGTATTGACCAAACGCATCTTTCAAAGGGTTAATTGATAGCTTGGGGAGAATATTAAACTATTTACATTGATAAAGGGAGTGGGCGCGAGTGTCGATGGTGGGTGATTGTTTAAATATTATACGTAACAAGGGAGAGGTCGCGAGTGCCGTTGGGTGGTTTGACGCGTTGCTGAGGGGCCGAAACGGGAATGATATTGTTAATAACGTCAACACTTATTGAGTCTTGTTGCATAAGTAGCGTTGTTCTAATATGACCCCAAATTCTCTGTATCTTTACGATTTTTCGTTTTGCAAGTAAACTACAAATTATTCATAGTTAAAAATGATCTTTATAAACGAAGCTTTTTAACAAATATGTTATGCTCACTTATTGTTTTTTCAATGTTAGGAAAAATTTAGTTAAATGAATCGCTTCCAATATCATATGTTGAAGTATGCTTTATTAGGCCACAGGAGTAATTTGTGCAATTTAACACATCCTCCGCTCTTATTTTAATCAAACAGTTGGTTCTCCTTTCTCAAATCAATGCGTGAAGTTAATTCATTGTCGTCCTTGTTTTTACACCTGTCCCTCGTCCGTGCCCTCCAGCTAAACATCGCACCTTCGGTTCCTTATTAGTTTCGCTATCAATATCTTCTTCATTTGGATAGTCATATCGATGAATCTTTTTTCATAAGCCCACCTCTCATTATCTCTACATTTCAAAACGTTCCCATCGTATTTTATGCTTCTTCAGAACAAAATACTCAAATACTTTACATTGTTCTGCCCATGTTCCATCTTCAAGTCTGTCTCACTGCTATGTCTTGTTGCATCTATGTCAAAGCATTACATCAATCTCATCCTGAGTTTGACGTTATTTCACAACTTAAAACCTCTATCTATTTTCTGCATGCATGTCTGTTCCCTTCGCATTACTCACATAGTTCCTCCTTTCCCTCTGACATCTATTTCCCCCCACTCGTAGATATTGACACATTTGTTTTAGTTCCGTTCCATGTTCTATTGTGGAAACAACTTAATGCTTTTTTATCATTTCTAAATGTTGTTCCACGATGAACGGCCGGAGAGCTTAGATTCTAATAGCTAAGATCGATAAAAAAAAGTTTTGGTAAATATCTTCATTAATTCATGCGTAATCATTTGAAAAAAGGAAATAACACTACCTGGGGTCATATTGACCAAATGCTGCTCTCATATGGTTAATTGTTATTTTGGGGTTAATATTTAAATATTATAATTGATAATGGGAGTGGGCGCGAGTGCCGATGTTGGGTGATTGTTTAAATATATAACATTAAAAGGGAGAGGTCGCGAGTGCCGTTGGGTGGTGTGTCGCGTTGCTGAGGGGCCGAAAGGGGAATGAAAAAGTATATAACGTTAACACTAACTGAGTCTTATTGCATTATTAGCAGCATTGATTGAATATGACTCCAAATTCTCTGTTTCTTTAAAATCTTTCGTTTGTCAAGTAAAATCTAAACTATTCATAATTAAAATTGATATATATGTATGTAGCTTTTTTGAAAAAATATATCTTACGCTCACTTAAATGTATATTCAATGATAGTAAAAATTTCGTTAAGTAAATCGCAGCCACTATCATATGTTGAAGTATGCTTGATTTGGCCAAAGGAGTAGTTCGTGCAATTTCCTCATCCTCCACTCTTCTTTCAATTAAACAGTTTGGTTTTCCTTTCTTAATTCAATGTGTGAAAATCACTTATATTCGTCCATCCTTTTTCACCTGTCCTTCCTCTGTGCCCTCAGTCTAAGCATCATAGCTTCAGTTCCTTGTTACCTTCCGTATCAATTTCTTCTTCATTTGGATAGTCATATCGATGAATATTTTTCATATGCCCACCTCTCAGAACCTCTGAATTACAAAATATTTCCATCATATTTTATTCATCTTCAGAACAAAATAATCAAATAATTTACATTGTTTTGCTCATTTTCCTCCTTCATGTTCGTCTCATTGCTGTTTCTTGTTCACATCACTCAAAGTATTTCATCAGCCTCTTCCTAAGTTTGACATTATTTCTCGACTTAGAACATTTATCCATTTTCTGCATGCATGTCTTTTCCATACGTATTATTAACGTAACTCCTCTCTCACCTCTGAAGTCCAATTCCCCCCACTCGAGTATATTGAAATATTTCTTCTGGTTCCGTTCCATGCTTTTTGTGGAAATTACGTAGTGCTTTTTTACCATTTCTAAATGTCTTTCCACGAAGAACGGCCAGAGAGCTTCGGTTCTAATCGATAAATTGGATAAAAGTAAAACTTATCGGTAATTATCTTCATTAATTTTTGCATTTGAAAAAAAAACACTATTTGGGGTCGTATTGACCAAACGCTGCTTTCAAAGGGTTAATTGATAGCTTGGGGAGAATATTAAACTATTTACATTGATAAAGGGAGTGGGCGCGAGTGTCGATGGTGGGTGATTGTTTAAATATTATACGTAACAAGGGAGAGGTCGCGAGTGCCGTTGGGTGGTTTGACGCGTTGCTGAGGGGCCGAAACGGGAATGATATTGTTAATAACGTCAACACTTATTGAGTCTTGTTGCATAAGTTGCGTTGTTCTAATATGACCCAAAATTCTCTGTATCTTTACGATTTTTCGTTTTGCAAGTAAACTACAAATTATTCATAGTTAAAAATGATCTTTATAAACGAAGCTTTTTAACAAATATGTTATGCTCACTTATTGTTTCTTCAATGTTAGGAAAAATTTAGTTAAATGAATCGCTTCCAATATCATATGTTGAAGTATGCTTTATTAGGCCACAGGAGTAATTTGTGCAATTTAACACATCCTCCGCTCTTATTTTAATCAAACAGTTGGTTCTCCTTTCTCAAATCAATGCGTGAAGTTAATTCATTGTCGTCCTTGTTTTTACACCTGTCCCTCGTCCGTGCCCTCCAGCTAAACATCGCACCTTCGGTTCCTTATTAGTTTCGCTATCAATATCTTCTTCATTTGGATAGTCATATCGATGAATCTTTTTTCATAAGCCCACCTCTCATTATCTCTACATTTCAAAACGTTCCCATCGTATTTTATGCCTCTTCAGAACAAAATACTCAAATACTTTACATTGTTCTGCCCATGTTCCATCTTCGAGTCTGTCTCACTGCTATGTCTTGTTGCATCTATGTCAAAGCATTACATCAATCTCTTCCTGAGTTTGACGTTATTTCACAACTTAAAACCTCTATCTATTTTCTGCATGCATGTCTGTTCCCTTCGCATTACTCACATAGTTCCTCCTTTCCCTCTGACATCTATTTCCCCCCACTCGTAGATATTGACACATTTGTTTTAGTTCCGTTCCATGTTCTATTGTGGAAAAAACTTAATGCTTTTTTATCATTTCTAAATGTTGTTCCACGATGAACGGCCGGAGAGCTTAGATTCTTATAGCTAAGATCGATAAAAAAAAGTTTTGGTAAATATCTTCATTAATTCATGCGTAATCATTTGAAAAAAGGAAATAACACTACCTGGGGTCATATTGACCAAATGCTGCTCTCATATGGTTAATTGTTATTTTGGGGTTAATATTTAAATATTATAATTGATAATGGGAGTGGGCGCGAGTGCCGATGTTGGGTGATTGTTTAAATATATAACATTAAAAGGGAGAGGTCGCGAGTGCCGTTGGGTGGTGTGTCGCGTTGCTGAGGGGCCGAAAGGGGAATGAAAAAGTATATAACGTTAACACTAACTGAGTCTTATTGCATTATTAGCAGCATTGATTGAATATGACTCCAAATTCTCTGTTTCTTTAAAATCTTTCGTTTGTCAAGTAAAATCTAAACTATTCATAATTAAAATTGATATATATGTATGTAGTTTTTTTGAAAAAATATATCTTACGCTCACTTAAATGTATATTCAATGATAGTAAAAATTTCGTTAAGTAAATCGCAGCCACTATCATATGTTGAAGTATGCTTGATTTGGCCAAAGGAGTAGTTCGTGCAATTTCCTCATCCTCCACTCTTCTTTCAATCAAACAGTTTGGTTTTCCTTTCTTAATTCAATGTGTGAAAATCACTCATATTCGTCCATCCTTTTTCACCTGTCCTTCCTCTGTGCCCTCAGTCTAAGCATCATAGCTTCAGTTCCTTGTTACCTTCCGTATCAATTTCTTCTTCATTTGGATAGTCATATCGATGAATATTTTTCATATGCCCACCTCTCAGAGCCTCTGAATTACAAAATATTTCCATCATATTTTATTCATCTTCAGAACAAAATAATCAAATAATTTACATTGTTTTGCTCATTTTCCTCCTTCATGTTCGTCTCATTGCTGTTTCTTGTTCACATCACTCAAAGTATTTCATCAGCCTCTTCCTAAGTTTGACATTATTTCTCGACTTAGAACATTTATCCATTTTCTGCATGCATGTCTTTTCCATACGTATTATTAACGTAACTCCTCTCTCACCTCTGAAGTCCAATTCCCCCCACTCGAGTATATTGAAATATTTCTTCTGGTTCCGTTCCATGCTTTTTGTGGAAATTACGTAGTGCTTTTTTACCATTTCTAAATGTCTTTCCACGAAGAACGGCCAGAGAGCTTCGGTTCTAATCGATAAATGGGATAAAAGTAAAACTTATCGGTAATTATCTTCATTAATTTTTGCATTTGAAAAAAAAACACTATTTGGGGTCGTATTGACCAAACGCTGCTTTCAAAGGGTTAATTGATAGCTTGGGGAGAATATTAAACTATTTACATTGATAAAGGGAGTGGGCGCGAGTGTCGATGGTGGGTGATTGTTTAAATATTATACATAACAAGGGAGAGGTCGCGAGTGCCGTTGGGTGGTTTGACGCGTTGCTGTGGGGCCGAAACGGGAATGATATTGTTAATAACGTCAACACTTATTGAGTCTTGTTGCATAAGTAGCGTTGTTTTAATATGACCCCAAATTCTCTGTATCTTTACGATTTTTCGTTTTGCAAGTAAACTACAAATTATTCATAGTTAAAAATGATCTTTATAAACGAAGCTTTTTAACAAATATGTTATGCTCACTTATTGTTTCTTCAATGTTAGGAAAAATTTAGTTAAATGAATCGCTTCCAATATCATATGTTGAAGTATGCTCTATTAGGCCACAGGAGTAATTTGTGCAATTTAACACATCCTCCGCTCTTATTTTAATCAAACAGTTGGTTCTCCTTTCTCAAATCAATGCGTGAAGTTAATTCATTGTCGTCCTTGTTTTTACACCTGTCCCTCGTCCGTGCCCTCCAGCTAAACATCGCACCTTCGGTTCCTTATTAGTTTCGCTATCAATATCTTCTTCATTTGGATAGTCATATCGATGAATCTTTTTTCATAAGCCCACATCTGTTATTATCTCTACATTTCAAAACGTTCCCATCGTATTTTATGCTTCTTCAGAACAAAATACTCAAATACTTTACATTGTTCTGCCCATGTTCCATCTTCGAGTCTGTCTCACTGCTATGTCTTGTTGCATCTATGTCAAAGCATTACATCAATCTCTTCCTGAGTTTGACGTTATTTCACAACTTAAAACCTTTATCTATTTTCTGCATGCATGTCTGTTCCCTTCGCATTACTCAAATAAGTCCTCCCTTTCCTCTGACATTTATTTCCCCCCACTCGTAGATATTGACACATTTATTTTAGTTCCGTTCCATGTTCTATTGTGGAAACAACTTAATGCTTTTTTATCATTTCTAAATGTTGTTCCACGATGAACGGCCGGAGAGCTTAGATTCTAATAGCTAAGATCGATAAAAAAAAGTTTTGGTAAATATCTTCATTAATTCATGCATAATCATTTGAAAAAAGGAGATAACACTACCTGGGGTCATATTGACCAAATGCTGCTCTCATATGGTTAATTGTTATTTTGGGGTTAATATTTAAATATTATAATTGATAATGGGAGTGGGCGCGAGTGCCGATGTTGGGTGATTGTTTAAATATTACACATTAAAAGGGAGAGGTCGCGAGTGCCGTTGGGTGGTGTGTCGCGTTGCTGAGGGGCCGAAAGGGGAATGAAAAAGTATATAACGTTAACACTAACTGAGTCTTATTGCATTATTAGCAGCATTGATTGAATATGACTCCAAATTCTCTGTTTCTTTAAAATCTTTCGTTTGTCAAGTAAAATCTAAACTATTCATAATTAAAATTGATATATATGTATGTAGTTTTTTTGAAAAAATATATCTTACGCTCACTTAAATGTATATTCAATGATAGTACAAATTTCGTTAAGTAAATCGCAGCCACTATCATATGTTGAAGTATGCTAGATTTGGCCAAAGGAGTAGTTCGTGCAATTTCACTCATCCTCCACTCTTCTTTCCATCAAACAGTTTGGTTCTCCTTTCCTAATTCAATGTGTGAAAATCACTCATATTCGTCCATCCTTTTTCACCTGTCCTTCCTCTGTGCCCTCAGTCTAAGCATCATAGATTCAGTTCCTTGTTACCTTCCGTATCAATTTCTTCTTCATTTGGATAGTCATATCGATGAATATTTTTCATATGCCCACCTCTCAGAACCTCTGAATTCCAAAATATTTCCATCATATTTTATTCATCTTCAGATCAAAATAATCAAATACTTTACATTGTTTTGCTCATTTTCCTCCTTCATGTTCGTCTCATTGCTGTTTCTTGTTCACATCACTCAAAGTATTTCATCAGCCTCTTCCTAAGTTTGACATTATTTTTCGACTTAGAACATTTATCCATTTTCTGCATGCATGTCTTTTCCATACGTATTATTAACGTAACTCCTCTCTCACCTCTGAAGTCCAATTCCCCCCCACTCGAGTATATTGAAATATTTCTTCTGGTTCCGTTCCATGCTTTTTGTGGAAATTACGTATTGCTTTTTTACCATTTCTAAATGTCTTTCTACGAAGAACGGCCAGAGAGCTTCGGTTCTAATCGATAAATTGGATAAAAGTAAAACTTATCGGTAATTATCTTCATTAATTTTTGCATTTAGAAAAAAAACACTATTTGGGGTCGTATTGACCAAACGCTGTTTTCAAAGGGTTAATTGATAGCTTGGGGAGAATATTAAACTATTTACATTGATAAAGGGAGTGGGCGCGAGTGTCGATGGTGGGTAATTCTTTAAATATTATACATAACAAGGGAGAGGTCGCGAGTGCCGTTGGGTGGTTTGACGCGTTGCTGAGGGACCGAAACGGGAATGTTATTGTTAATAACGTTAACACTTATTGAGTCTTGTTGCTTAAGTAGCGTTGTTTTAATATGACCCCAAATTCTCTGTATCTTTACGATTTTTCGTTTTGCAAGTAAACTACAAATTATTCATAGTTAAAAATGATCTTTATAAACGAAGCTTTTTAACAAATATGTTATGCTCACTTATTGTTTTTTCAATGTTAGGAAAAATTTAGTTAAATGAATCGCTTCCAATATCATATGTTGAAGTATGCTTTATTAGGCCACAGGAGTAATTTGTGCAATTTAACACATCCTCCGCTCTTATTTTAATCAAACAGTTGGTTCTCCTTTCTCGAATCAATGCGTGAAGTTATTCATTGTCGTCCTTGTTTTTACACCTGTCCCTCGTCCGTTCCCTCCAGCTAAACATCGCACCTTCGGTTCCTTATTAGTTTCGCTATCAATATCTTCTTCATTTGGATAGTCATATCGATGAATCTTTTTTCATAAGCCCACCTCTCATTATCTCTACATTTCAAAACGTTCCCATCGTATTTTATGCTTCTTCAGAACAAAATACTCAAATACTTTACATTGTTCTGCCCATGTTCCATCTTCGAGTCTGTCTCACTGCTATGTCTTGTTGCATCTATGTCAAAGCATTACATCAATCTCTTCCTGAGTTTGACGTTATTTCACAACTTAAAACCTCTATCTATTTTCCGCATGCATGTCTGTTCCCTTCGCATTACTCACATAGTTCCTCCTTTCCCTCTGACATCTATTTCCCCCCACTCGTAGATATTGACACATTTGTTTTAGTTCCGTTCCATGTTCTATTGTGGAAACAACTTAATGCTTTTTTATCATTTCTAAATGTTGTTCCACGATGAACGGCCGGAGAGCTTAGATTCTAATAGCTAAGATCGATAAAAAAAAGTTTTGGTAAATATCTTCATTAATTCATGCGTAATCATTTGAAAAAAGGAGATAACACTACCTGGGGTCATATTGACCAAATGCTGCTCTCATATGGTTAATTGTTATTTTGGGGTTAATATTTAAATATTATAATTGATAATGGGAGTGGGCGCGAGTGCCGATGTTGGGTGATTGTTTAAATATTACACATTAAAAGGGAGAGGTCGCGAGTGCCGTTGGGTGGTGTGTCGCGTTGCTGAGGGGCCGAAAGGGGAATGAAAAAGTATATAACGTTAACACTAACTGAGTCTTATTGCATTATTAGCAGCATTGATTGAATATGACTCCAAATTCTCTGTTTCTTTAAAATCTTTCGTTTGTCAAGTAAAATCTAAACTATTCATAATTAAAATTGATGTATATGTATGTAGCTTTTTTGAAAAAATATATCTTACGCTCACTTAAATGTATATTCAATGATAATAAAAATTTCGTTAAGTAAATCGCAGCCACTATCATATGTTGAAGTATGCTTGATTTGGCCAAAGGAGTAGTTCGTGCAATTTCACTCATCCTCCACTCTTCTTTCCATCAAACAGTTTGGTTCTCCTTTCCTAATTCAATGTGTGAAAATCACTCATATTCGTCCATCCTTTTTCACCTGTCCTTCCTCTGTGCCCTCAGTCTAAGCATCATAGCTTCAGTTCCTTGTTACCTTCCGTATCAATTTCTTCTTCATTTGGATAGTCATATCGATGAATATTTTTCATATGCCCACCTCTCAGAACCTCTGAATTCCAAAATATTTCCATCATATTTTATTCATCTTCAGAACAAAATAATCAAATACTTTACATTGTTTTGCTCATTTTCCTCCTTCATGTTCGTCTCATTGCTGTTTCTTGTTCACATCACTCAAAGTATTTCATCAGCCTCTTCCTAAGTTTGACATTATTTTTCGACTTAGAACATTTATCCATTTTCTGCATGCATGTCTTTTCCATACGTATTATTCACGTAACTCCTCTCTCACCTCTGAAGTCCAATTCCCCCCACTCGAGTATATTGAAATATTTCTTCTGGTTCCGTTCCATGCTTTTTGTGGAAATTACGTAGTGCTTTTTTTACCATTTCTAAATGTCTTTCCACGAAGAACGGCCGGAGAGCTTCGCTTCTAATCGATAAATTGGATAAAAGGAAAACTTATCGGTGATTATCTTCATTAATTTTTGCATTTGAAAAAAAAAACAGTATTTGTGGTCGTATTGACCAAACGCTGCTTTCAAAGGGTTAATTGATAGCTTGGGGAGAATATTAAACTATTTACATTGATAAAGGGAGTGGGCGCGAGTGTCGATGGTGGGTGATTGTTTTAATATTATACATAACAAGGGAGAGGTCGCGAGTGCCGTTGGGTGGTTTGACGCGTTGCTGAGGGGCAAAAACGGGAATGATATTGTTAATAACGTTAACACTTATTGAGTCTTGTTGCTTAAGTAGCGTTGTTTTAATATGACCCGAAATTCTCTGTATCTTTACGATTTTTCGTTTTGCAAGTAAACTACAAATTATTCATAGTTAAAAATGATCTTTATATATGAAGCTTTTTAACAAATATGTTATGCTCACTTAATTGTTTTTTCATTGTTAGGAAAAATGTAGTTAAATGAATAATTCCAATATCATATGTTGAAGTATGCTTTATTAGGCCACAGGAGTAATTTGTGCAATTTAACACATCCTCCGCTCTTATTTTAATCAAACAGTTGGTTCTCCTTTCTCAAATCAATGCGTGAAGTTAATTCATTGTCGTCCTTGTTTTTACACCTGTCCCTCGTCCGTGCCCTCCAGCTAAACATCGCACCATCGGTTCCTTATTAGTTTCCCTATCAATATCTTCTTCATTTGGATAGTCATATCGATGAATCTTTTTTCATAAGCCCACCTCTCATTATCTCTACATTTCAAAACGTTCCCATCGTATTTTATGCTTCTTCAGAACAAAATACTCAAATACTTTACATTGTTCTGCCCATGTTCCATCTTCGAGTCTGTCTCACTGCTATGTCTTGTTGCATCTATGTCAAAGCATTACATCAATCTCTTCCTGAGTTTGACGTTATTTCACAACTTAAAACCTCTATCTATTTTCCGCATGCATGTCTGTTCCCTTCGCATTACTCACATAGTTCCTCCTTTCCCTCTGACATCTATTTCCCCCCACTCGTAGATATTGACACATTTGTTTTAGTTCCGTTCCATGTTCTATTGTGGAAACAACTTAATGCTTTTTTATCATTTCTAAATGTTGTTCCACGATGAACGGCCGGAGAGCTTAGATTCTAATAGCTAAGATCGATAAAGAAAAGTTTTGGTAAATATCTTCATTAATTCATGCGTAATCATTTGAAAAAAGGAGATAACACTACCTGGGGTCATATTGACCAAATGCTGCTCTCATATGGTTAATTGTTATTTTGGGGTTAATATTTAAATATTATAATTGATAATGGGAGTGGGCGCGAGTGCCGATGTTGGGTGATTGTTTAAATATTACACATTAAAAGGGAGAGGTCGCGAGTGCCGTTGGGTGGTGTGTCGCGTTGCTGAGGGGCCGAAAGGGGAATGAAAAAGTATATAACGTTAACACTAACTGAGTCTTATTGCATTATTAGCAGCATTGATTGAATATGACTCCAAATTCTCTGTTTCTTTAAAATCTTTCGTTTGTCAAGTAAAATCTAAACTATTCATAATTAAAATTGATATATATGTATGTAGCTTTTTTGAAAAAATATATCTTACGCTCACTTAAATGTATATTCAATGATAGTAAAAATTTCGTTAAGTAAATCGCAGCCACTATCATATGTTGAAGTATGCTTGATTTGGCCAAAGGAGTAGTTCGTGCAATTTCACTCATCCTCCACTCTTCTTTCCATCAAACAGTTTGGTTTTCCTTTCTCAATTCAATGTGTGAAAATCACTCATATTCGTCCATCCTTTTTCACCTGTCCTTCCTCTGTGCCCTCAGTCTAAGCATCATAGCTTCAGTTCCTTGTTACCTTCCGTATCAATTTCTTCTTCATTTGGATAGTCATATCGATGAATATTTTTCATATGCCCACCTCTCAGTACCTCTGAATTCCAAAATATTTCCATCATATTTTATTCATCTTCAGAACAAAATAATCAAATACTTTACATTGTTTTGCTCATTTTCCTCCTTCATGTTCGTCTCATTGCTGTTTCTTGTTCACATCACTCAAAGTATTTCATCAGCCTCTTCCTAAGTTTGACATTTCTTTTCGACTTAGAACATTTATCCATTTTCTGCATGCATGTCTTTTCCATACGTATTATTCACGTAACTCCTCTCTCACCTCTGAAGTCCAATTCCCCCCACTCGAGTATATTGAAATATTTCTTCTAGTTCCGTTCAATGCTTTTTGTGGAAATTACGTAGTGCTCTTTTACCATTTCTAAATGTCTTTCCACGAAGAACGGCCAGAGAGCTTCGGTTCTAATCGATAAATTGGATAAAAGTAAAACTTATCGGTAATTATCTTCATTAATTTTTGCATTTGAAAAAAAACACTATTTGGGGTCGTATTGACCAAACGCTGCTTTCAAAGGGTTAATTGATAGCTTGGGGAGAATATTAAACTATTTACATTGATAAAGGGAGTGGGCGCGAGTGTCGATGGTGGGTGATTGTTTAAATATTACACATAACAAGTGAGAGGTCGCGAGTGCCGTTGGGTGGTTTGACGCGTTGCTGAGGGGCCGAAACGGGAATGATATTGTTAATAACGTTAACACTTATTGAGTCTTGTTGCTTAAGTAGCGTTGTTTTAATATGACCCGAAATTCTCTGTATCTTTACGATTTTTCGTTTTGCAAGTAAACTACAAATTATTCATAGTTAAAAATGAACTTTATATATGAAGCTTTTTAACAAATATGTTATGCTCACTTAATTGTTTATTCATTGTTAGTAATTATTTTGTTAAATGAATTGCATCCAATATCTTTTGTTGAAGTATGCTTTATTAGGCCACAGGAGTAATTTGTGCAATTTAACACATCCTCCGCTCTTATTTTAATCAAACAGTAGGTTCTGCTTTCTTAAATCAATGAGTGAAGTTAATTCACTGTCGTCCTTGTTTCTACACCTGTCCCTCGTCCGTTCCCTCCAGCTAAACATCCCACCTTCGGTTCCTTATTTAGTTTCCCTATCAATATCTTCTTCATTTGGATAGTCATATCGATGAATATTTTTTCATAAGCCCATCTCTCATTATCTCTACATTTCAAAATGTTTCCATCGTATTTTATACTTCTCCAGAACAAAATAATGAAATACGTTATGTTATTTTGCCTATCTTCCTCCCTCGGGTATGTATTACTGCCATTCTTGTTACATATCACCAGTGACGTAGACAGGATTTACCAATTGGAGTTGTCCATGGAAACGAAAAGTGCCTACCTTTCAGGGGCTAGTATTTTCATGCCCTTTATTTACCATAAATATGCCTATTTTTTCGTAAACTAAGTACATTGAAAACTAGAGGTGTCTAACGCTTATATGGCCAGCTTGTTTATCTTTTTAACATAGTAGTTTAGATAACCAAACTTTTTTAAGTGTTGTTTGGACTTCTAGTTTGGATACTTCGAATATCTATTAAAAAGTCATTTATTCTATGCTAAAGTTTTTCAGTGTTGTAGATATAAACTTCTCGAATCTTTGAGAGTTCTTTTTTCCAATAGGTTGCCAAGCGTGAGAAGGAAATAAATTAGTAACGATTATTTGGCAAGCGACATAAAACGTAATATCCACTCATTCGATCCCCACATTGGCATGCCCATGCTTATTTGAATATCTTTCGTTATTAGACTATATCATCAGCAGGTTTCTTAGGAGTGACTTCATCCCTTGTTTTCAAAAAATAATTCCTCTTCTAAGAGACAAAATATAGTTTTTATCATATGGTTTTGCTTCGGTAAAATATCATTTATATCAGAATTTTCTGGTATGCTTACAATTAAGTCTGATTTCAATATTTATGTATTAGCGAAGTAATTAATTGAATGTGTCACAATCCGAGCATTAAAAATTGGGCTGCATTAAAAAATACAGTATACTCATGATTATCGTTGATATTATAATTGAATTTGCAAAATTAAAGTTACACACCAAGGTAAAAAAATGAAGTTGTCAACTTACAATTATTTAGACTAATAATAGTTAGGTTGCAGAACCAGCTGAGAGATGACGCAAACCTAGTATTACTCACCGTGTTCAAAGAAAAAAATTTTTCTATGATTTGAAATTTTGAAGGGGCATTGCATTTAAGTTGATTAACAACCTTCTGGATTTCTCCAATACGTTTTAAATCTCTACGGAAATTCGGTTAGCGAAAATTTTTCGTAAATATGCATCAAATTAACAGGCAATCATAAAATAAAGATCAGTTTATTTTCTATCATCCCAAGTAATGAAGAGTCTACTGTGCAGATTTTAAATCGTCCAGATTGCTTGATAAAGGAACCAGTAGCTTTGCAATTGTCGCTAAACTCGTCTTGAGATGTGCCCTCTGATAACAGCCCTAAGATAAGAAAATCCTTATTTATACATCTAATAATGATTATTTCACAAAAAACACAGCCATTAACTTTTTTCCGATAGTGGCCTCGAGCTGTTAGCAGACTCTGAAAACAATTTTCGGATGTCCATCTGCATGTAGTACCTTGTGAAATCCAAGCTAAACTCTCCTTCGAACTGTCCCCTGTTAATTTCTCAAAAGCACTACTCACGAGCCTAGCTTTGCATTCACACCCTTAAAAGAGTCGCATGCAAAAGATCTAACTGAGCGTTTTATCAATCTGTTTATCTCTCAAACGTAATTTTAATCTCTGTTTTCTGGGTGCAAGTTTCGAATTACTTCTCGGATGTTCCCTTGTAATTTTTCGAGGAGTAAACAAATCAGCACTTTCGAATTTTTCTCATGGGAATCTTATCTTATGGCGTGAGTTATCTAACTAAAGGATAGGCTTAAGAAGTGCACGCGTTGAAAATTGTGTGCAAAACCCTCATATCATAGTGCCCCATTGATATCGATTTTGGCTCTAAACCTTCTCTGCTACCTAAAACATAACCTTAACTGGGCCCCTATTATGTATCTCATCACTTTCCGCGTTATGCCGGTTTTCGCGTTAAAATGGCCATGTTTTTATCGCTATCGCCATAAAACGGCTTAGATTATGTAAGCCAGTGATAGACGACGTCACAGATTTTGCACAATGTATCGCTTTGCCCCCGAAGGAGGTGGTGTTAGCGAATTTTTTTCAGTGAAGAAAGATGGCCGCTCCCCTTCAGTGTGTTGCGCTCATCCAAGCTTGTAGGAGAAAAAGGGAGTTACGAGCAAGAAGAAGACAATTACATGACGCGAGCAATCCATTTGAGCTCTCCGATGGGGATTTTATTAAGTTATATTGAATTCCTAATGAGGGAATTCAATATCTAATTGAATGAATCGGACCAATGCTCCCGCAAACCCGAAGAAGCACCGGAATACCTTCATTCATAAGAGTAAGTATAGTCTTTACATTATTTTTATTGAAATAGTTTAAGACATAACTTAACGGAGTAAAACTAATTCTATATGTTCGACTACAAATAGGTGAAAGTTAGTTGGGGAAGTATTCTTTCTAACGCCTTCGTGAGTTGCATCTTAATGTTGTATGATTAACACAAGTCATTATAACTTCAATCTAGCTTGAAGTAATTGCCGAAACTTCCAAAGAAGTGCTTTATGTGTTAACTGTGCACAATATATTAAGTTACCGGTGGAATAGGTACTCTCGTTGGCAAAATTAAAGTTGATTTGTAGTGGTGTTGGTGTTGTCATGTACTCACTTGTATTCGTTTTTTATTCCGACATAAATAATGCGAACGGTTCTACCAGTTTTGCATGGAATAGTAGAATGTTACTTCCATGATGTTTTCCATACAGTAAAATAATTTCGAAGTATAAGAATATAGTTAATATGCTAATGATATCTATAGGTGTTGACAGCAGTCAATTTCTTGGCTTGTGGAGGGTTTGGGCAGGATTTTCATCATGCCCTGTCCCAAGCAGCCGTGAGCATTTGCATTACGCAAGTGTGTGATGCAATTAACACACGGCTGCTGAATAGATGGGTAAAATTCCCTAGAACACCCGAAGAAGTTGAGAGGGTAAAAGTTAGGTATGTATAAAGTTAAAGCTGATTAGATTGGTTTCCTTATTATATCAAGCATTAAACTTTTCGAATGTTACCAGCTGCCTTTTTTATGTTAGTCAAAGGAAATCTGTCCATTTCATAAATATTATTATTATTTTGTTTCAGATATTTGGAAAGAACTGTATGCCGGGCCTCGTAGGTGCAGTGGACCCAAGTAACCATTGTTTCTCTCGACAAAGATAGGGAGCATAGATATGTGAGTAGAAAACACTTTCACAGTATAAATGTCATGATAATGAGTAAACTGACAGTGTTAACATCTGCTTCCCAGTTGCTTCTTTCTTGTCTTTAAATAATTTCTCTTCCACTTTAGGTATGTGATTATGACCTTCGCATTACCACTATCAATGCAAAGCATGAAGGGAGGAAGCATGATGCAAATATTTGGCATCATACCTTATGCCGGGACTACCTCCAGATGGAGTGCAACGCTCATAGGTATGTATTTAATTTTAAAGACAAGGTTTCCTTCTGTACTGAATAAACAAAGCTATCCTCATTTTCAGGGGATTCTGGATACCCAAATGAGCCATGGTTGCTGACACCATTCCACAACCCTGAGCCTAAATTCGCCTGAAGCTAGGTTTAATAGCAGCAAGAAACTCAGTGGAGAGGTGCATTGGGGTCCTTAAAGGGTTGTTTCAGTGCCTGATGCGTGACTGAACTCTACATTACAACCCATGGAAAGCTGGTATGGTTCCCATACTTTAAATTATGGTTTATCTTACTATCATAACTAATGAAAATTCAATATCTGCAAGAAGTAGATGTGTTGCATGCCTTTGACCTACACCAATGAAGTATTATTTAAATGTTAATGACAGAAGTACTACTTGGAATCAACAGTTGCAACTATCATCAAACATCTTGTTCTTTCAGGAATCATGATGAAAGCCTGCGCCATCCTCCATAATATGGCACTGCACTATAAGGTTTATTTGCCAGAAAACATCGACTTAGAGGAAGAAGAGATCATCATCAACTTCCCCGCAGAGATGAATACGGCAAGGGAAAGGAGCACTGCACAAGGGACAGTGGTGCGGAACTATTTTACTTAATGTGTGCTGTGTGTATCATTGCATCTGCGTGTTTGTCTGTTTGTGTGAATGCGTGTATGAATGTTTGGGGTCAAGGGAGTGTGGAGAGGTCAGATTTGATAAGGGCCTCGCATACTTTTACCCTGGTGGTATGTTACATCATACATCAGTATTGCCATGGTGACTGGTATTGAATGTAGTACTTTGACTCAACAAGTCAGAGATTAATGAATGGAATGCAGCAAGAACTACCATTCAGCCTCTTCATTATGTTTAACTAAAAGGAGAACCTTAACTCCAATGATAAATTCTCATTGAAATTTGTGACGATAAGTTTGTCTCAATTTTTCTAAGTTTTATTCATATCATCATCTTCAAATTCTTTGTTTCAAGTTTTTATTTAACTTCTTGCAATTTGTATTCATGTTCTCATGTTTTTTTAAAATTATTTTATTTATATGTTCTTTGCATAACATTTTCTTTATCTCTCAGGTAGTCGAGTTAACTTTTGGCTGTATTCAGAAATTGGAGTTCTGATTTTTAAACACAGCCTTAAATTAAACCCTGCACTTGGAAACAACAGATGCAGTTGATGGATACAGAGGAGCAGTGAGCATCATCAAGAAATTTACTAACTATAATAGCAACTCTGGAGAGTTTCTGGCCAAGTGAATACTCTCATACCAAAAAGTGGCCAGGACTAGGCTGAAAGGATTTTCAATGTTAATTTGAACAGTTCAAGTTCGAAACTTTTTTATAAAATTCTGCAATAAAGTGTACTCTTTAAGAATTTCAATAAAACAGTTGAATCAGAGTGGTGTGAGTATTCTTTTCTCCTCTCCACTAGTCTGTCTGGAGCTGAAGAAAAATTGTAGTGGAGCAGCAAAGATTCCTCCTTGTAGAAAAATCTACTCATGTAAATTTGGTCTTGCACATTGTTAAATAGGAGTACTTCCCTGAAAAATAGCTTATTGTGAATCCACAGAAGTAAATATTGAGTGAAGAAACTGATAATTTCAACTCCCAATGAATGGATATTATTGTAATATTTTTGTCTAAAACCAGATGGTTCCCCACTGTTAATTTCACAATCCACTCTGAATAGTATTATGAAGATGCAACAGAAAGGAAAGGCAGGATTTCCAAAAGAAAAATGATACCATTTTCATCTTTTTATTTATCAAACTTGTTGAATAATCTAAGCAACAAACAAATATATAAAAAATTTAATGTAAGCATAAAAAACATTTTGATAAATGAAATGAGGTACTTAAACTGAGCAATTCAAATTAAAAGATAAATGTGATTGAATAATTTAAGCTAAAATTGAAATAAAATCAATCGAGAACTCAGGTAAGTAAGTCTCCAAAAGGGAAAGCACCCGGGACTTGATCTCATTTTCCAATGGCATGGACTGGCGTTGCAATTTCAGGCTCTGTTCCATCAAGCCATCCTCCTCTCTTCCTGTTGCAAACGCAAACTTTGAATGCTTTAGATGGAGATCGCAAGCATTTGTTTTTCCAGCTTGAGCCTCTTGATCTCCACAAGATCCGCAAATTCACTATGTTTTGCCAGAAAAGTGAATGTAGCACAATTAATGAGGAATTCCTTTACACTAAAACATGTACCATGTAATTACAAACATTTCAAGACCAATACCTTTATATATACAATATAAAAGGTATCTCTAACAACCCCATAACATCTCATTACACTATAACTTACAATATAACTTTAAAATATGCACTAGCGTAAATCTTACAATGAACACTACTTACTTCAACGTGCTTATCTTTCTAAATATACCGCTGAAATGAATTCGATTCGTGTTTCTTTGACGACTTCCGGCAAAAAATACAGTAGATTTGGCAACACGCTTCGCTTCGCGTTCACCAGAAAAGTCTCCGAACTCTTAAGTGATAAAAGCTTCCATAATCACTCTCATCGCAATCTCTCATGTGATCGAGTTAGCGTGACGTCAATATTGCCAACTATTTAATTTTCCGCATTAGTTACGTAATAGGAGCCCTGAATTGGGACGTGTTCTGGTCCAAATCAAAATGTCACTCAAATAAATGTAGCAATAGTCCTGGTATTGACCAATTAAATGAAACTTTACAGGATTATTTGGAGGAAAATATGGTTGAAAACATTTCACTCAAACAGTGGATTTCAGTGGACAGATGCAGTTTTGAAACCATCGCATAAAGCACTGACGAATTTGTTCAGACATTGTGTGAAAGACATTAAGTTCTGAAAAAACATGCCTTTGTGGCTACTCAAAAGGCATTGTACTTTTCCCATCTAAAAGAAAATATGGAAGTGAATGAGGCTGTCATCTTGTTAGACTTTTCAGAAAATTATTAATTTCTTGTTCAAGATGAAGCTCAGTCATTTCACTAGAGAAATGAACATGCAACTGTGCATCCGTTTGCTTTCTATTATAGGGATCAGGAAGCTGTCAAGTACAAAAGCTTTGTTATAATTTCAAAATGTTTAATACATAACACTGTGGCTGTTCATGTCTTTCAGAAGAAAGTTATCACTTTCCCGAAGAATAGCGTACTGCCATCCTTGAAAAAATGCTACTGCTTCTCGGATGGGTCAATTGCCCAACATAAGAACAGGAAAAACTTTTCTAACTTGTGGCACCATAAAGAAGATTAAATATGGAAGCAGAATTGCACTTCCATGCCGCGGCCCATGGAAAAGGTGTTTGTGATGGTTTAGGAAGAACATTTAAACGTCTTGCAGCTAGAACTCCAGGGACCATATTCCGACCAAATTTTGAGACCGCATCAATTCTTCAACTGGTGTGATACCATCTATTCCGTTCTTCTACTCAAGCATTATAGAGCATAATGAGAAAGAAGAGCTTCTGAAAACTAGGTTTTATGAAGCACTCCCCATTGAAGGAACACAACAATATCACACTTTCATTCCATCTGCCCAAAACAAAATTATTACAAAGATATTCTCCTTTGACTCTGAGTTTCAGGAGTATATTTTGTAAGGATGTTCAAGAACCTGTGAAACACTGAACAACTTGGGAGGCTACATCACTTGTGCATTGTGATCCCAAATTGAGACTTGGTGAAAATGGAGTCAAAACATGAAAAATTCTTACATATTTGTTTGAAAAAAAATTATTATACCTCTTCTAAGATATTCAAATTTGAAATTTGACCCCCATGACCTCGAAATAAAACTTTCTTTAAAAGTAGTCATGTTGAATATCATATTAAAGCTTAATAAAAAAACTACAAATTTATGTTTGTTTGAGCTTTCTATCTCTTATAGTTCAGGAGTTGTGTAAAAATTTATTTCCACGTGCATGCTTATTTTTACATTTTTTTGTAAACTTTGAATCCCCATAGCAACAAAACTACTTAACAGAAAAATCTAAAAATTTGGATTTTTATTTATCTTGGGGCAAGTTATTAATGAGCCAATTATGAAAGACATCTGAAATGGTGAGGTAAAATTTTATGTTTACTTTGGTTCAGTTGACGTGGATTTACCCATAAACATTTGAAAGAAAAACACTATTTGGGGTCATATAGACCAAATGCTGCTTTCAAAGGGTTAATTGTTTGCTTCTTGTGAATATTTAAATATTTTATATTTTAAAGGGAGTGGGCGCCAGTGCCGGTGGAGGGTGATTGTTTAAATATTATACATAACAAGGGAGAGGTGGCGAGTGCCGTTGGGTGGTGTGTCGCGTTGCTTAGGGGCCAAAAGGGGAATGAAGAAGTAGATAATGTCAACACATAATTAGACCTGTTGCATGATTAGTGGCCTTTGTTTAATATGACCCTGTGGCGAAGTTCCCCCGTTTGACCGGCGCATCGCCATCGATGCCAGTCGACGCACGCTGTCATTTTATGGGGATAATAAAATGATGCTGTACAACTCTGAAAGATTACACAAAAGTAATCTTTTTTGAATGTGTACTCTCTGACCTTCATTAACTACGCTCACAGTGTCTTTCTTCCTAGGACAAATGTGGCTGAACTCATCATTTTCATAAAACTTTATTACAGCTTGTTTGACATCCTCAGCTAGCTGCTTCCCTTTCTTGAGGTAATTTCTGGAAGTATGCCTTTTCTTTTCTTCAGCTCTCAAGCTTGCTTAACTTGGTATTCAATCATATTGAATTCTTCAGCACTTCCGGATGTTTTCCAACTTGATGGTACTAAATAAGAAGAGATAACTGCTTTTCTCGGCTTGATTCAGCACATTTCTTTTTAAGATCCTCTAATATTAAATCAAAATTTGAAAATTTACCACATTTTGTCTCACAATCGAAATCACGAAAAGCATTTCTGGGTACATCTAAGCACAAGCTCACTTTTTCCTCCAGTAGTGAATTGGCTTCTTCAATTTTTTTTCCTGGCATAACTAGTTCTACTTGATTAGCTCATTTTGGAAATTTTTATGGGGGAACACCCAAGACTTTCAAAACTTGAATTAACATTCTTCAAAGTATCTTTATGCTTTATACTCGGTGGTGGGTAATATCTTGATCATGCATATCCTCTAAATTTGATACTGAAGCTACACATCTAGGACATAGCTTTTGACCAGGTTTTACAGATTTCCCACAATGCATTTCTATTTTTCTTGCTGTCTGCACATTTATCTCCTTTAAACTTATTTTGTTTGGACTTGAGTGAGACCCAAATGGATTGCAGCATGACCGCTGCAAGAATGCATATTTTTCCACATAAAGACACTTGTGATGGAGGCAAACCTGAAATTCTGATGAAATTGTTGCTGAAGAGGAGATAGGGTGGAAGCCACTTCTCCATAGTAAAATGTCAATGGAATCCAATGGAAGATCCTTCAAATGGCACATTCCCTTTTCGCGAGTCTTTTGACATTCATCTTCCAAGAATTTCCCAATGAAGCACCTTTCAAGACCCTCCATTAGGTAAAATGGGGTCAAGTTAATAAACTTAACAAACACCACAAATTTTATAAGATCACTAGTCAGCACACCAGTACTCTATCATTCATCCTCAAAGACTGAGGCTCAAAGTGTTGTCTCCCTTTCTACTTGAAAACTAATGTGTATCAATATTGTAAGCATACTTTGTAAGCTAAGAACAGAAATGTTAGAAATTGACAACTGTGCAGTCTAGGATAGTTAAGAAGCCTAAGAAAATCAATCTTTGTATGACACAAACTCATACAATGTATGCTTACAAAGTTTCCCTAAAAAATCAAAAAAGAAATACAAAACAAAAAAACTATCACATGCTCACCATGCACATGAAACCCAGGTTAAAGAATCGTTTAAAAAAATTAAAGTAGATAATTGGCTGTATTGTTCAAAAACTTGAGGATAGAGAGGTATTAGTGAACTTCATGGCACCTGATGAAAAGGCAAAATCTTATATGTGGCCCAAACATCCTGATGAGTGCTGGATACCCTCATCAGACCTGTTGATGTTGGTACCTGTACCAAAGACCACCACAGGAAGACAGTATACTTTGCCGTAGGACATAATTGCAGCAGTGGAAAAGGCCTGGAATGGTTACCATCAGCCATAGTGGATAAAGGTATGTTTTGAACAAAAAAATTCCAATTTTTTACCTATTTGCAATAATATCATAAATTCATATAATTGCTATCAAAAGATATTTGATATCAAAATTAATTGGCTGGACAGTTAAAAGAATGATATGTGTTCAGAGGAATCTCAATACTTACACTCAAAGAACCTTGAAGTGGAAGCCCTGAGATATAGGTGTCGTGACCTACCGTTTTACATGCATCGTTAAAATAAATTATTGAGACACTATCAATCCTGGGAGCAACTTCAGGTTTGTATTTCCTGAAAGAGGATGGATAGTGTGTGTTAGTAAAAAAATTCATTCTCCTACTTGGTGTCCCTTTTTTGTTATTAGAAGTTAAAAAGCTGGCATTTAACAACAAAAAACATAAGCAGTGTAGCAGGTTTCAGTAAATTCTTCAATAAATTAGTCCAACATTAGCCCAAACCTCATGCCAATTGAAAGTTGATAATGTTTACAATGTTAGCACAAATTTTAATGGCTTTAACAAGTTATATGTGAATTTTACATGTTTTTGAAAATTTCATTTTTTGGTAGAAATATGTCAAAACTGCCATTTTTTAATATTTATAACAAAAAAGTTGACAAGTGAGAATCTTTGTGATAACAATATTGAAAACTAGAGTTACATGTTCATGACATCTTAAATTCGTACTAGCTTTGCTGCCTTATTTTTTTTTATATGGGTACAAAAATGGTTGATTTGCATAGTTCGACTTATTGGCAGATTTTTACTTTGTGCCATGGTGCATAGAAAAACTCATATCTTAGAAAGTAGAAGCATTTGGACTAAAATATGTACTTTGGATTTTTCTTAACTATGGTTGGAACTAACTACAGGGATAATAATGTGAAAATCTGAGATGGTTTTTCCCTCGATTGAGTTGACATGGAATGACCCTATTAGTTGCTGTTGTTTCTGTATAATTAGGCTGTGAAGATGATCCAGCTATGCATATTTGTGGGTTTCCCACTGTACAACTAGTTGCAATGTCATTGTCAATGACAGAAAAGCTTCTTCATTAATGTTAATAGCACAAAGTCTTTCTGCCTGTTGCAGTTTAATTTCTGGCAATAAACTGGGCTCAGGTTTTACCATTGAAGTCTGAACTGCTGCTAGAATATCACTTGAAAACTGAAATCCTGCAGATTTCCAGCAATTTTGTACTGTTGTGGGACTAACTAAATCCCATACTCCAACTAAAGCTTTCATGGCATGTAGCAAAGTCCATGATACAGTCCTACGCCCTTCCTTCTGCAGCTCTAAAATAAATAGAACATTAAAGGTTTTGTCTTTAAATTTATTATCTTTAAAATCTCTATTATCAAAGTCATGACTGCAAATAGTGGAATATAATTTTTCTTTTCTATATACTACTACATGCTTCTTTTAGTGAAATAATGTGTAATATTTTTACTGCAATATATATCCATGCTGAAATAATACATGTTGCAGAGCTTATTTCCTATAAAATATCTTGAAATTTTTAATAATACCGCTATCTAATGGCTGAGTCATTGATGTGGTGTTCCTTGGCAAGAAGAAAACTTCAACATTATTCAACTTCAGTCCTTCAATTATGTGAACTGGTGCATGATCAATTAAAAGACAAACCTTATTTTTTTCAGATGCATATGGTTCCAAACAAATAACTTGTTGACGAAAAATATCTACAGAAGTCCAGGCTTTTTTGGTGGCAGCATATTTGCACCCAATTTTTTTAATATTTATATTTTGAAAACATCTGGGAGTTTTAAAATTATCAAACCATTCCTTGGAGAATTTGAAGTCTTCAGAAATATTCAACTTAAGTGCAAAATATTTTGCCTTTTCTATCAAAAGAGGTCCAGAGATAGGCAGATTATCCCTACTCATCTCAACAGCATCAAGAATTTATTTTTTCTTTCCCAAAGAAAGATGTTTTCTATTCCTTTTTCCCGAATCCATTTTACTTATTACAGTCTCAATTTCCTCCTGATTATTAAGGATACTTTGGATTTGCTCAAGGAATGAAACATGCACAGATGAAAATGGTTTTCAAGTTATTCGCTGCGAGGCGTCAACTCTTCGTGATTTTATTTTAATATGCTGTAACTTTGGTAAGCCCATTTCAGATGGTCATATTTTTGGGAACACCCGAGGACATCACATTTTACCAAATGCTAGCGTTGCTAGCAGAACATGGACAAAGGGGATACACTCGCGCTGAATTTCTTTGTTTTGAATAGACAATCACGACGAACGGCATAAAATATCTAGGTCAAACCCTGCTTTTCTTCACATGATTGTACATTCGGTTTATAATGTAAGTACTTAGGTACACTTGATATATTAAAAGTATCCGTTTCTGATTACGTAAGTTAACAGAATGATTCGGCGAAATTCATAAGCATAGCGCTGGTCTATGAGCCCCTGCTCCCTTCGATTCTGTTGTGCTTCTTGTAAATAAAAACATCTTAAATTCCTAACAAGTTCGTAGTGAGTGGCAGCTCATGGTCCATCACACATGTTACTTATAAGAAAATTTGCGACTGGTTGTAGCAATAAATCAGGACATTTCGAAAATTTGACATCGTATCTTCTATGAAGAGGATAAAAATTACATTTCGTTATTGAAAAATTTTGTTATTGCCCATAAAATAACATTACGGAAAGCAGCGGGACCAAAATTTGTTTCGTTATTGAGTGAATTTCGTTATTTCAGATGAAGGTATTGCAAAGTTCTACTGTAATATGACTATTATGTAGTAAATCCACATAGTAGTTTTGTAGCTACCAGTCTATATTTTCAGTATCAAGGATGACATTTTCTAAACTTTGTTGCATGAAATACCATATTAGAAAAAAATACTATTGTTTTAGCAAACTGGTTATCTGTGTGATGAAAGTCTGTACATATGAAAAGCTACTTTTTTTGAAGCAATCATTAATGCTTTTATTATCCTTGATTGATATGCTGGTAGGTTATAAGAAGTAGAGAATTGCTATGTAAGTATTGAGGTACAGCTCCAAGGTGGATAGGAATTAAATATAGTATTTTATTGTTTAGCAATGCAAGTATTTGTAATATGCTTATCGAGGAAATTTATGTTTGTGTTGTAATTTGCATAAATTAACTTGTGCTTTATTTTCAGCTAAAACATTCCATTAAGCGGTATAAGAAAGCAAATGCAAATTTGAGGAATATTTGTTATCAAATCGGAAAATTTACTCTTCAATTTAAAAGTTGATTATCATTATTCTTATTATGAACTACTAGAGAAACAGAAAGAGTACAGGTAATGTTAGATCTTTTTTATTTTTCAAAGTGTATGTATGTTTTCTTTTCTAAATCTCAAGTTTTGCAACTATACCACTAATAATTTTCTAATTAGTGCTATTTATTTATTTTTATTTTATGCTTAGTTACATCTACATCTACATCTACATTAATAGCCTACAAGCCGCCTTTCGGCGTGTGGCAGGGGGTGCAAACACCAGTTGAATCTAAATTACTTCCTTATTCGATTATTGTCACGTATTGTTCGCGGAAAGAATGAATCTCTGAAACGATTCGTCCTAGCATCTATTTCTCTTAACTTACGGTCATTATCGGATCGACCGATGTAGCAGGGGGGTTGCATGATACCGATTGTATCTTTGGAAAATGTAGTTTCCCTGAATTTATTAAGCAATCGCAGCCTAGCTTCCAATCTCCTTTCTTTCAAGGATTCCCAACCTACGTCTGAAATTATTATTATTATTATTAATTATTTTACTGAATGTTATAATTTTGTTTTTATATCTTAAAGTGTAAACTTGTTTTATTTTTTTTTTTCAAGAAAGGGCCATTGTTTCCATAAGTGAACCATAAATCTTATTATTTATTTGTAATGAACTGCTGCTCACACTTAAGCTTTACTTTATAATGTGCCACCTTGTAGTTCAGAACTTTCAAAGAAACTGAAAAACATTCGGTAACTCAATAACTACTCTGACAGCAACCAGCTCGGGATATCGACAACGGGAAATCAATCAAAAAATACGTTTCAACGATAAATATAATAAGTAATAATATTAAAGTGTCAAAGAATATTATACAACAAAATATCACTTGAATTGAACTGTTCATTGACAATAAGTACAAAAAAATCACCCAATACGAACGTCAATTCGGGAAGACTCCGAATTTACAAGACCTCGCAAAATTCTCTCTTCGAAATAACCTACGTTTCCAAGTGCTATCTAAACAATGTGCCACTCTTTCAAACAACTGAAAGTCTCTCTCAAACCCTAGACTCGCCCTTGAGTTCACGGTCACACGCTGCCGCGGAATACAGGCCTTGAGAGCTGGCCGGCACGCCTCTCACCCGTGAGCGCGGAGTATGGTCATTTCGAACTTGAGACTGTTTGCAGAGATTTTGTATTCTTCCACCATTTGGTATAAAAAGCGATCGAGGGTCAAAGGCGCTACCCAAGCGGCACAAGTCAAATTCACTCTGGTCACTCCGGTCACGACGTCACGTCGGCACGAGATTATCGACAAAATTGCCACAATAATATTTCCTTGTTACGCATAAAAATACTAAATTAGGTGTACTTGTTGAATGCTCTCATATTTCATGACATATTTTGCTTAGCAGTTTATCCCAAGCTTTTAATAATCTTTACTTCAAATAATTTTGTATATTGTCTAAGTTATTACATATGTATGCACTCAGATAACTTATAAATGAAAGTAACCTCTCTTATAGGAATGAAACTTTGAATAAAGTACTTTTACTCTACAAACAAGCACCTATGCACATTGATGTTGTCAGTAAGATATTTGAAAGACATGTTTCCAAAGTTTGTTTAGAAAGATAATGTTCATCACTATGAGATTTTTTACTGTATTCTATTTATTGATTCTACAACATTTCATTATAACAGATGACCAAATATTGGACTGATGACTTGGATGAAATTGATAGAATGTTTGAGGAAAGTTTTAAAAATTTTACTTGTTCATCTATGAAATATTTTGTCAACAGCTTGACTGGACTTGAGAAAAGCCATCCTAAGCTTATTTTCAAAGCAAAACTGTTTTTGGATGATAAGAAGGTTTGAGAAAAAAACAAGTTTGAAAAATTATCTTACGAATAACTTTGACTTCATACAAGATGCAGTAGAATATTTATTTATTACAATTTTTGCCGCAGTTTGACAGCAGTCTGGTGGCAGCTAATCTCAATATATAAAATATACAATTAATAAATTAATACACAATCCATAAATAATACTATCAATTAATAATTCCAATAAAAGAAAACAATCACATTACTGTAATTACCAATACCTTATAATTTTTTATGTATAAATATGGTTACACAATCCACAATTATTTGAGCATATACTAGTAAGTTCACACTACAACAATACAGAGCATTTCTTCTTAAATGATTTTGGATTTTTAGGAAGGGACTCAAAGAGCTTCCCAGGTAACTGGTTCCACTCTGCTATGCCTCTATTCTAGAAAGAGTATTTAGCTATATTGGTTCTTTGCGGTCTAAGTTTTATTTTGTGATTATGACTTCTTCCTAAAAAGTTTGGTGTTTCTAATAAACTTTTGAAACTTTCCCATCCCTTACTACCTGCAACTATCTGGTAAATACAGCCTAGCCTGTTTATTTTCCTCCTCTTCTCCAGCGATTCCCATCCTAGAATCTTTAACATTTCTGACACGCTATCTGTTTTCTTAAATCTACCTATAACGTAACGAGCTGCTTTTCTTAGAACTTTTTCTAATTTCTTTATGCGACAATTCTCATGAGGATCCCACACCGTTGTAGCATATTCTAATATCGGCCTAACTAAGGTTAGGTACCCCAATTCCTTTGCTTTCTTACTGCTACCTTTTAAGTTTCTCATGACGTGATGTAATGTCCTATATGCCTTCGCTACCAAATAATCTATATGTTTTTCCCAATTCAAGTTTCTGGTAAATGTTATTCTTAAGTATTTACAATGATCAGATGTTGGTATAATTTCTCCTCTTAGATGATATCTATGGGATGAAATTGTTTTCTTGTTTGTAAATGTGATGTGCATACTTTGGCTCACATTAATACTCATTTTATGTTTTTTAATCCATTTTTCTACCGAGTTTAGATCCCTCTGTATCGCATCCCTATCCTCGTTATTTTTTATCTTTCTATAAATGATACAATCATCTGCAAATAAGCGGATATTTGAGTTGACGCAGTCAGGAAGGTCATTAATTTAAAGTAGGAAAAGTAAAGGCCCGATGACACTTCCCTGTGGTACTCCCGAGGTTACATCGTCATCATCGGAGTATTCCTCATTCACCCTTACTTTTTGAGTTCTATCATTGAGAAAATTCTTTATCCATATGAGTACTCTTTTATCAGTATTTAAATTTACTAATTTGTACAAAAGTATCTCATGTCGAATTTTATCGAATGCCTTATCAAAGTCTATGATAATGCCATCTACCGAATCTCTACCATCTACCGCGCTTATTATATCCTGACATATTCCTAACAATTGAGTTTCGCATGAATGATTTTTTCTAAAGCCCTGCTGGCACTCGCTAAGCCAATTACTCTCTTCCCAGTGATTTCTAAGGTATTCTGCTACAATTTTCTTCATAGTTTTACAAACAACAGACGTTGAGCTGACCGGCCTGTAATTTTTAACGTTTGTTTTATCTCCTCGCTTATAAAGAGGAATAACTGTGGCTTTTTTCCAGTCTGATGGAAGACAATAATTATTTAGAGTTGCGTTAAATATTAATTTTAGGTAAGGAATGATTTCCATTGATCCTAGCTTTAAGGCCTCTGTTGATATATCATCTGGCCCTCTCGACTTATTGTTTCCTAAATGCATTACTTTTTTGTGGATGTCTCCACTCCGAATATGCAAGATTTTAAATGATGAAGGCACTATGGCAGATTCAGTGCCGATATTTACCTCTTTTGTTTTGATGGGTATGTATTTTTGATAAATGCTACCAAACCATTTATTTAATATAATTGCCTGATTTTTACTATCGAAAATTTTAATCCCCTGTTCCATCACATAATGTGATAACTTTTTGCATATCATCTCTCCTATGCCTAAGGTATTTGTAAAAATTATTGCAACTCTTCCTTTCAAGTATTTTCTCTAGAAAATCATTTTTAGCTTTCCGTTTTTCTGAATTTAGCCTCTGAAGCAAGTTTTTATATGTTACTAAGTAATTCGATCCTTCCCCTTTTTTCTGGTGCGCTTTTCTAACATAACGTTTTAATCTACATACATTTTTGTTATAGTACTCGGGATCTGGGTTTTTCTTAAATTGCTTGGAGGGTACAAATTTTTTAATACCTTCGTGAAGAATTTTCTTAAATGAACACCACATTTCTTCTATATTTTGACTGTTTCCCACCCACTGAACAAAGTTCTCCTTTAGGTAGTTTTGGTACCCAGCCACATCTCCATTCCTATACTGCCATATTACATTATGGAATTCTAATTTTGGATTATAAGGTTTCCATTTGATATCTAAGCATACTCCATCATGGTCGCTGATTCAAGGGACTTTTTCTAGCTTGTCAAATGTATTGCTCGGTCTCAAAAGAAAGACATCGAGCACGTTCCCTCCCCTAGTTGGGAAATCCACTACCTGCACGAAGCCCCCTTCGTTAATTAGTTTCTCTACTGCGATCTGTGCCCTACTGCCCCCCACTGTCACGCCTTGCCAACTAACCATTGGTAGATTGAGGTCCCCTGTTATTAAGGTGGCTTGGTTTAGGTTATTTTCGTTGAGTGAGTCATTTAACCTGTCCAACAAGTGCATATCCTCATTTGGTTTTCTGTAAGCTGCTACCAGCTTTCCTCCCCCAAAGGAACTCACCCCATCCACTCCTCAAGGTTTCGCGCATCCAGGGGCCATAAGCTTTGAATTTACCTATACTAAGAGGTATGCAGGTGATGTTTGTGGACCATGTAAAAGTCATAGCAGTACACTTCTTTACATTCAGCTCGAGCTGCCAATCACTACACCAGCCCAAAATAATCTTCAGATTTTTCTGTAAACAACCAGTGTCATCTTGAGTTACGATCTCTCTATATACAACAGTGTCATGAGTGAATAGCCTAACCATGCATTTTAGATTATCCACAGCATCGTTAATATAAATTTATATGCACTCTTCTCCACGACATTGGCACTAGGCCTTCGTCCAAGGGTTTCTGCTAGAATACGAAAAGCAGGGGAGCAAGCCCATTCGCCAGTGTTTGAATGACGAGGGATGGTGTACTTTCTGGTCCTGGTGCTTTCTTCTTGTCTACTTGTCGCAACAACTTTCCTATTCCATCCACTGACAACTCGATTGGTCCCATCTTTGTTACAATGCACATTGAAAATTTGTTTTCTTGATAGCATTGATTTGCTTTTCCTACCAATTCATTTATTATTAATTCCACAAAATAAATAAGGTTATATACTTAAAACTGACCTCCTAAAATTTCTCAGACTTATAACCTGTATTCCTTTTGGTCGCCTCTTAAAGACTCTAAAAGTGTTCTATATCTATCTTCCTGAAACACATTCTGTGATTCATCCATAACTAATCCTCACATCTCTGCATATTTTTGCTACTCAAGCTCAATGTCTACTCCGATTTTCTCTAGCTTCTTCATCCGCTCGTGTAAAATCCTTTGCTTCCTATGTAATGCTCGCAACTAAGGTTTCATTCGATGTGGATCCTTATCTTCTCTAATGCTTTTAATTGAGACGAACGTAGCTAATCCTACCTTTAATATTGGGAGAAGTTCTAGTTTCTTCTAAGTTTCTTCCAGCTATAAAACTAGACAGAGAAGCTGCTTTAAGAATCAAACTTAAGGACAAACTCTTAGCTCTGTTCTGTGATGAAACTACAGACAAAAGGGGTAAATGCATTTTTGTCATCTTATTTAAAATTGTTGAAGGTGCTGGTAGAGTTGAAATAGTCATTGGAGATGTGCATACTCTGGAATCTGGTTGTGGAAAAACATGCTCAAGGTCTATGTTAGAAACATTGAAAGAATATGACATTAAGTTTGATAATGTTGCGGCCTTGGTGCCAGACTCTGCTAGATATATGGTTAAATGCTTCCATACTTTGAAAAGCATTCTTTCTGATGATGTTCTTATCATTCAATGTTGGGCGCACAAGCTAAATTTAGTGACAAATGTGCTTGGAAAGCAATTGCCACAGCTACAAAATGCTATTTCTAAAATAAAATCTGCATTTCTGAATACTCGCAAGAGGAAACATCTGTTCAGAAAATATCTTGATGATCGATATCCTGATAAAAGTGTTTCTCTTTTTCTACCACCAGTTTTAACTAGATGGTCATCATGGTTTGAGTCTGTGTTTTACACAGCTGATCATTTGCATGACATAGTGGAATTTATGAAAACAGAGGAAATGCGTAGTGTCAGCAATGCTGGTATTGACTACATCATAAATGCAAGTGAAGAACTCCTACTAACTGTTCAAGCAGAGGCAAAATTTGTTGTGGAAGTTGGTAGAGACATAGTGGATTTAATCAAAACTTAGGAGGGATCATATTACCCTTTGCAGCCACTCACTTCATGATTACCTTAGGAAAATTGAACATTCCTTACAACTAGCTGCAGGTGGTAATTTAGGTAAAAAAACAAAAGATGTCTGGAGTCCTGTGGAAATGTTCTCATTACAGCCAGAGTAAATGCAGTATTAGTGAATGCAGTATTAGTGAATGCAGTATTAGTGAATGCAACATCACATGCATACACACAGCTGGTTCCATTAATATCAAGTGACCCAGCTAAAGACTTTTATAAAAGAGTGAATGTTTTTTATCCTTGTGAAATTGTGTGTGTTGATGATACTAAGCAATTATGTTCAAAAGTGAAAAAACTGTTTTTGTTCTCAAAAATGGATGAGAATGTATTACTCCAAGGGTTCAAAGAATTACAGACTTTGGTTAAGAAACAGCTAACAAAAGAAGGACAAGTAGATATTGTTGTAATTTTGGAAGGTATTTCGGTGAAGCATTTCTGAATTTGCAAAGGCTGCTCTCAAAACAGTATGGATGCCATGTGCTAATGCAGACTGTGAAAGATTGTTTTCATCGTATAGTGATGTTTTGACAGATAGACGTCTTAATTTAAAACAAGAAAACTTGTAATTACTCTCTGAAATGTACTGTGAGAGGTAAAATGTCAGCTTTAACATAATAGTAATGATTTAAAATGTATATTTCTAGGTTTATAAATTTTTTAAATCATTTACGAATTTATTTTATGTGTCTTTGCAAGGTTACTGTAACCATTTATGATATCTCTTTCACTCCCATCACATGAAACTCAGGCAATACTAATATGAGTTCTGAGAGGACATGTACCAATGTAAATCTATGTTCCATAACCACTTTTGGTTATTTATTGTAGGTTATTCGTAATTATTTTAAAATTAAACTTGTGGATGACACATAATACAATCATTGTTGCATAATAACTATGTAATTTAAAGATATTTAGTATTTAAATTCACTGAAATGATAAAAGGAGATGTTAGGATACCAAAAAGCATGATTTTAAAGCACCGATTGGAAAGCACCACTTTTAGAGCACTGCTTTTTGGATTTTAATTCACCGCTTTCTACTTTTTCAAACACCAAAAAATTCCAGTCTGTAATTATACTATATAATTATCCTTATTATTATCAGTTTTAAATAATTATAGATAAATATTCAGATAAAATAATTATTATTCTCATATCAAAGATACATTATGGAATAAGAATTTTTTTCCATCTTCTTCATTTCATCTCCAGTCCAGTAATATGATAAAATATCAGGGACTGTTCCAAAACGTGCTTAATTTCCAGTGCTTTAGTCTTTGACACTTTTGATTTATTTTCTCAAAAATTTTATCCTGCTCTATAGTTACCCTCTCAATCAATCCTTTTCAGGATTTCTTTTGCTTTGTATAATGTTCCCTCCAATCTTTTCTCCATTACTCTGTGTATATTTTGATCCTTGTAGCTGGGCTTCTACTTAAATACGATAGAAGTCTGTTATAATGAGAGCTGACAAAAATTGGAAAAGTACTCATTATAGAGCATACTTGTTACAGCCGATTCCTAAACTAAATGTCGATCCTTTTGAATCCAAGGGCAGCAAGTGCGACAGAATAGAACTGAAGGTTTTTTTATTCTAATGTAAATGTTACAGAATGGATAAAAAAGTATGTTTGTGTAAAAATATTATTTCAACTATTCATAAACCATAAAAAAAGTGCTGCTTTCACTAAAACATGAATTTTCTGGTCAGTAAACAGTTACAGTTACTGGACCATTAAAACATGAAGAGAAAAATCTTGTCACTGGAAATTCTGTTTTTCAGTGACAATCAGCACCCTTGTTTACATATTTCTCTAATAATGCTAACCTGACATATTTAAGTGTGGAGGTTAAAATTTCATTAATAGCTGTGCCCCTAGCCTTGAGTCCACAAAACTGGAACCTTAGTGCACATAGTTCCTGAACTTATGGGAAGTTCAACAGCACGCATTGTCTCTGGCACTGCAGAAAATGGATTTTCTCAAACATAGTCAACAATAACCTTATCATCTTCTGAGCCTTCTAGACACCACCTTTCAATTGACGCAGCGAGATTCCTCCCATTTTTCCTATAAGTTTGGAATCAGGGAGCCTTTAAACTCCAGCACTATTTTGCAAATTCCTTTATTTGCAGCATTAAATTTTGCAAATTCCTTATTTGTCATCCTGACATTTGGTTTTGATGCCTGAGGCATTGCAAAGAACTACCTTGCACACGCACATGATTAACTAGAACACAGAGAAGTGATTCTGTAAGTAAGAATTTTCCTGGTATTATAAGGGGCGTAGGTGGTTCCTAGCCTCATTCCTATTCTTCCAATGGAAACTGTGGAAGTTTAAGGTCTTTCACATCCAAACATGCCAGTACCAATCTTTTCAACCCAAAATCCTGAGTGAGGGAGAGAGATTAACCTGGGAATCCAAATCAGTACTGTTTTTATTTCCTATATTCCCACTCATCCTGGATCAGATGATTTTGCACCAAGTTTCTTATGAAAACAAACCTTTTGGCTAGATGCTAATATGATGGTAACTCAATTTATAATTCAGGGGATGACTAGAGGGCCCATCTCTGAAAAGAGACAAGAGGTTAAGATGTATGAAGGGACTAAGGGGTTAGTGAAACTTGTGAGAAATCTCTAATCCAAGCTCCCTGAAGCAGTTTTGCCCAGGAAGAGTGAGACAATTTGTGGAAAATGAATGCATGAATTAGGAGACGATGATTTTTACTCTTTAAAGAAATAACGCACCTCAGATTACCATTTGCTTGTCGGACTTTGCTTCTCATGTCAATTGCCGATTCCAAGATATGCCTCCTGCAAGACAAATGTAGTATAGTGACACTCATTATACCAATACATTAGAAATAACTACCTGTTATAATGGATGTAATTCCTCATCATTTTTGCTTTGAGATGGACAACAGCCAAAAAATCACTCACTATAACGAAACTCTCATTATATGCTATACTCGTTATAGCAGACTTCTACTTTACTTCAATTTATGACCCTGTCTACGTAGGTTTACGGCTGTAATTCTCCATAAGCTCTCATTAGAGTTAATTTAAACTTACTGAGGTATTCACTAGCAAAAGGAAATTTTGTATTCCATGTAATTTGAATTGACCAAGATATGACAATCATAAATTATTGAAAAATGACAGAGCAAAGTTGAAAGACTTCCAAATTCATTAAAATTGTTAACAAGTTAATTTCCTGAATGTATAAGAGGTATCCAATAGCAAATTGATCATTGTTAGAGGCATGCCTTATGACTTACTTTATACATACTTGTTCATTATATTTATCTCTGTTCTGTCCTTCATTGTCATTCATTTTTTTATAGTTGCTGGTTTCTCTTAATTTGTCTTTATGTCAATAAGTTTTCTTCCGAATTTCATCATATTATATGTTCTATAATTGATAAATGATATGATAGCTTAATTTTTTTCAATCTTTACTCTCAGACTGATTTATTTATTTTCCCCAATAGCTGTACTCTGATAAGTATGATTGGTTAGAATAAATTCTTCTCTCTCTGTCTGTTTTATAAGAACCTTATATCTACTCCTATTTTAACAATTAATTGTTCCAAGTTTCTTATGTCAACTCTCTTATTTTAATGTGAGTTGTCTTTAGCCACGAGTTATATGTATTTATAATATTTACAATATGTATTTATATATATTTTTAGACATCGTTATAACTTTGCTTTGTGAAAATTAGCTTTCTGCCAGAATCTCCAAGGTAGTTATTCGAAAATATCAAAATTGCAGAAGCTGAGAGGATTGTGAGGAGAATGGCTAAATGGTTAATTGCAGACCATTGGTCTGCAATTAACTAAATTAATGATTGATAACCAGAATCTAAATCTACCCACAGACTTTCAGGTTAACCAAGGTCCCTCAGCTAAGGCTATGTAAGTTACACCTTTTTTCACTCCATTATGAACTGATGATCATTAGACTAAATTATAAGAATTAAGATATTATATTAATATTTTTGGAGTGATCAGGAAGAAAATAATTTTAATTATGAATAAATAACAGAATATTTGTTTTATTTGATTAATTATCATTTTTAATTAGGGCAGCTGAATATTTTCTCCTTATTATCAGAAAAATTCATGCACTGCAATAATAATTGAAAAATATTATTTATACAGTTTCTTTCTTAAATATAAATGTATTAATTTTTGCAAAATTTGATTATGTGGAATTATTTATCTTGTAATAAGATCACAGGTTTAGTTTTCTATCCTTATTGCTATCTAATTGTATGATTAAATAGATATGTTATCTACAAAAATCTTCTGTACATAAAATCTTATACATTATAATCACATGGAAATGACAATGTAATGGCAATGTTTCTAGACTATTCGCACAATTCAAATATATGTGTAAATTATTGTAATTCAACAAATTAAAATATTTAACTTGACTAAAATACAATGTAAAATTCAGACAAATGTTTATTATTACTGCCATTCACAGAAACAACAAGAATTCAGCAAACTGTAAGTCTTTGATGGAAATATTCTAAGGTCAAAACAAAAAGAAAATGATTCCTTTGTATCTACTATGGGTAACAACGATAGTTACCTTCTATGGTGCATTACTGAATGTTAAAAATCTTGGAAACAATTTATTTATCAATGTAGTTATTGCAGGTGAGTTCAATGTAATTATTAATAATCTAAATTCATTTTTCAGGGAACCGTTGATTTAATGGACGTGCAATCAATAACATGTATTGATATCAATCACATGCATTACAGTGGTTTTCATCAAGATGCAGAGAATTATGTTATTATTATAATGAGTATAGCATCTAATGAGAGTTGCATTATAGTGAGTGATATATACTGAGTGCCACTGAGGTCACTGAAGTATCGGTATAATGAGGCAAAAATTCAACAGGGAGCTTTGATTAGAGATTTCTCATAAGTTTAAATCTCCCCTTTGTCCCTCCATACATCCTATTCCCTCGTTTCTTGTTTCTTTTTGGGGACAACTCCTGTAATCAGTGCTGGAATTCTTCAGTTCCTATCATATTGGCCATGGGATTTGTTATCATATGAAACTTGTGGGAACATAGGAGATAAAACCAGAGCTGTTTCTTATTCCAAGGGTAACCTCCAGTGATGTAGTGGCAAATTTTCCAACTTGGGAACACTAAATATATTTGTCAAATTATAAGGAAAGTCATATTTACATGATTTCCTAGAATACCTACAAAATAGGCAAGAGCATAGAATTAGAATTTATCTGAGCTCGCTGAATAATGCTGAGTCTTTTATACCAAATCAATATTTAGCAACAAATTGGATATTTTTTTATTGTGGAAAACCAGTGTGGGAATAAAGTTCCCGCTACACTACACCACTGGTAACCTCTCCCCCTCCCTTGTGACACAGTCATTGCTTACAAAGTGTGTGAATGAAAAACATCTCAAGATAGCTATTTGATACTAACTGGGATTATCTAATGATATACCATTACTTTTTGACGATTATGGAGCAATCATTTTCCACATTTTATATTAGAGGATGCACTTTGGTTACGGGTTAATGAATTAATAAATAAATGTTTGTTGTGAAAATACTTTTATATGAATTCTGAAGCAAGGTTAAAAACCCTGCATTCCGCCACACTCGTTGCCGTTGGATTCAAGAGGTATTTAGTATTAGAGATCACCTATAATGAGTATACTTTATAAGAAGTACTTTTCCAATTTTTGTCAGCTCTTGTTATAACAGACTTCTACTGTATATGTATAATTCCAAAAAGAAGCTTTTGTGATGGAAATCTCTAAGAAACCATTGCAAGCATTTCATTTTATCGTTTGAACCTCTTTGCTCATTTTCACAAAATACTAACTATTAACAAGAGAACAAATACAATAGGTCCTTCATCATACAGGGCAACACTATGTATGTCACCCATAAGATAAGTTCATTGTGAGTCATCGAAATAGTTACTTTTTAACACTTATTACATAAAAATAAAAAAAAGGACATGGAAACATTTTTCTTGTAAATTAATGTTGAAAAGATAATAAATATTTCAATCTTGATTATACATGCAACTTAACCATAGCTTTATAAGATTAAATAAGTGAAATACATTATTGCAGGAATTACAGAAATAGTTGGTGTTACTTGTGGAGCCTTGATTATCTTATATAAAAGTAGCCAAAAATGGGAAATACTAGGGAGTATGATGATAATAGGGGGCTCAAGTTGTATATGCTCATGGTTTTTGTTGTATGGTAAGTAGAATTATATATTAGATAGTGATTTTTTTACCTAAATTACTCTTGCTCTAATAGAATGATAAGGAATTCAATATGAAATAATTGCTTCTACCGTACATACATACTGTAAAATCGTGATTTTGAATATATAGATTTATTGCAGGGCTAGATTTTAATGTATGAAAACAATACAGTAGATATAAATAAAAATAATATAGATATGGCAGATAAAAATAAATAAATAAATAGTAAGAAAGCTTTGAAAAATCTACATAATCTGCAATTTAAAATTTTACAGATGTGAGCCCTCTAAACTTACAGCCAATTAGTGCCAACTGGTGGCATCAGTGGGTGCTAGTTGCATTGGCAATGGCTGATCGTATTGCTCTTGCTTGTTCTCTCACTATACTGCAACTTACATCTCCAAAGGCGAGTCACCACATTTTAGCTCTATCATCCATGACATTCGCAAGAATTTGCTTATTATCAGCACCTTTCATTGGAGCATTGGTAAGTTGTACCAAATAATTTAGAAATATTTCATTATTAAATTATTTTTCCATTCTTCGCAGCCCACTTGCAGCTATTAAAAAATCACAAAAAAGTCTCAAACTACTATATCCTCAATTTCTATATAATGAATAAGTGATTCAAGAGGTTGTAATTTTTTATTATTAATGACTCCAGTAGCATTTTTTAGAAAATTGCATTCATATCTCAATTTAATCTGAACTTAATTTAACAGATCACAAATCCAAAAAGTATTGACTCAAAGAAAAATTCATAGAAAAGTTAAGTTCTGTTAATTTGATTTTTGAACTGATACCTTTGATTTCAAATTAGGTTGAATATGGTAAGTGTGTGCCACACTCTACTTTTGGAGGCATCACCGTCATGGGAGGGATTTCTTCAGTCTTTATTTCTCTTTCTGAAAAGAACCATTCCAATGATTTTAAGCAAAAGATCTCAGGAATTTTTACAAGAAGAAAAACTGTTTGGACAGTGCAAGTTTTCAGTTTAATTCACACAGACATCTTCAACATTTAAAATTGCTCTTATATGAATTAAATTAAGAAGAAATCTTTAAATGAGTCAATTTGGCTTTAAATAGTGATCTAATTACATTTTATTCTGTATTTTCAGTGAAAATTCCACTAAAAGGAGTGAAATTGAAGAAACTGCCTATTAAAATCATAATTTTATACCAGAATGAATATTTGAAAATGATATAATTCTCTTCATCATATTTAATTAATCCTTGATGGACTACGGATGTCATATGGCAACACCCGACACCAACTATTATTTCATTTTGTATCACAGAATAGGATAGCTAGATGACAATGCTGCAATTTTCTATTTGTTTGGCCGGTCTTACAAATATGTTTGGCATAATATTTTCGGAGTATTGTTTTCAGACAATCACAAAGCGACATACGTAAGAAATTTAAAATAATTACAAAAAAAATAATTCCAGCCTTGGAGGGTTAAATGATCTCACCCATATCTTTATATGTCCATAAAAAGTAATTTTCTTTTGCATTTCATTCTTCAGCTAAATAAATGCAGAATGTTATGGGAATGTTGATAAATGAATATCTAAAATATCAATTTCTAATAGTTGCAAAGTTGAAAATAAAATATAAATACAGTAGAACCTCAATTTTACGAAGTTGAAGGGACCCGAAAATTTGCGCTTTGTAGAATTTGGGCTTTGTAAATTTGAGGTTTTCTTTCAAGCAATCGAAATCTCTACAATACCAATCCAGTTTCAGTAACACAGAGCATAAAGTTAAATGGGATTGAAAGGAATGTAATATTTCAATAAAATGAATTATACATCCAGTTTAATGTGTAATACAATGGAAAAAAATTCTAAACTTTTTACTTTTTAAAATAATCATTATTTTTGTTTTTTGGAAGTTTCAATGAAAGATCAGGTGATTTTCTCAATACCCGAAAGGAAATAATTGAATAAATCAGGTACACCATTAGTAAACATTTGGAAATTGTGAAGCACTTTTATAGTCTTAATTCATCCCTTGTAGGGGGGGAATGTGCTTCTGGGTCATCTTAATAGCTTGTAGAAGAGCAATCTTAATTCACTTCATCCTCATCTTCTTCATCTTCACTAAATTCACTGCAGCTATGCGTCATCACATGTGAGTCACATTTGACATATGACTCAGCATGAGAGTATGCAACTGGGATGTACTGATTTAGTCGTACCATTTCTTTACTAAGGAGGTCCTGTAGTGTAGGAACCTCCACTAATTCCTCTGTCTCTATAATTGATGTGTCACCAAAACCAGCTGATCTCCAACAGTTAGAAGTAGTGTTTGCAGTGACACTGTCCCATGCTCTGGCAAATCCTCGCACAGCATGGAGCAATGTCCATGGAGGCATATCTTGCAGATCAGAGGCTTGATCTGCAACAAATGTATGCATACCAAAGCTCTGTTTACAGAAAGCTAAACTATGCAGGTCTAAACTTGTCAAATAATTATGAGGATGAAATCAAACTAATTTCTGTTACAAATAACAGTCACAAGCTCATTCAGGAAGAAAACAATAGATATCACATGCATTTTTCTGTGTACACTATAGTGGTAGTAGTTCGTTAACAGCGCTTTGACAGCTTAGGTCATTTTGCCCATGTGCTCCCACCCGGATTTGAAATCAGAACTGATTCCTCATGAGTCACGAGCGTTACCCTCATGGCTCTCCAGGAGCCAATGTGCAGAATATTTGCATAAAATTGAAAGGATTTAAAAAATAAGCCTACGATTATACTGATTCCCTTTATAGCATAGACCTTATTTCAAAACCTAGGAGACTCACTTCAGTCAAAGTGAATGATACTCACAGTCATGAATTCCAAGAAACTAGCTCGTAAATATTTTAAGTCATTTAAGAACTTTACTTTAGTTAATTTTAAACTCCCTCTTTTTATATGCGTTCTACTTGGTTCTACTACGCTGACGTTTAGCGGGGATTTTTGAGAACTACTTCGAGAACTACTCGCGGGTACTTTAAACGATCTTGTCGCGTCACAAATCACAAGTCACGATCGCAAATTCTTACCTAACGACGTAAAATACTTTTAACTAATAAATTACGTATTGAAAATGCATAAAATTTTAATTTTAATAAAACAAATATAAAAATAATATTCTCCGACGCCACCCCGTGTACCATTGCTTACGTGATCCCAGAATGGAACATTCGGAAGGCCTACCGTTTTAACGGTTATTATAACATCCACTTAATGGAAGGTATCGCTGCGCTTGTAGCGCTTAAGTTTGTCCTCGATACGTTTGAGGAATTGTCTCTTTCAAATTACATTTTAAATATGCGTACTGACTCTATGGTTGTTCTATTCTCATTTCGTAAAGGGAAAGGTGTGCTCTTTGTAAACTCCCTGATACGAAAGTTATTTTTATATTGTATCCTAAAGAATAAAGGCAATTTAGTGCTTTGGAGCCACGTCCCCTCGGAAGCCAATCCAGCGGACGGGCCCTCTCGGGAGGCACTATACCTTTAATTTACCCCCGCGTCAGCCATATTGGCCGGGGATCGTATAAAGGTGTGGGGTCTCCTCTAGAGAGTGGCTCAGTTCTCTGGAGGAAGCGACCGGGAAGGACGTGGCTCCAATAATAATAGAGGGCACAAATTCTTATTAACGACGTAAAACGCTTTCAATTAATAAATTACGTATTGAAAATGCATCGAAAGTTAAGTAATAGTGACATATTACTACAAATTTAGTATTCTTTAATTAAACTAATTTCCATGATAGCAGCAACGAAGAACTTCCACAGGAATGCTACTTTGAAGTAAAAGGTTTAACTAAGTTCTGCGATGGGGTTGCGGCGGTTATCATATTGCTAATATTAAATAATTCCAGAGAAAATATGGAGGTCGCAAAGGATATATATAATATATATCCTTTGCGACGACGAGTAGGTATTTTTTATACACAAAATGATAGAAAAGAAATACGGCTTACCAAGCGTCCGAAGATAGTGCTGGACGAGAAATTTTCGGTAGTGGACTATAATGCTGTTAATTATTCCCATGTCCAGCGGTTGCATCTTACTGATGCTATTTGGACTCAGAAAAAGTACTTTGACGTTTGGTAGCACTAGACCGCTTATTTTATGAACTGGGGCATTATCTACAAGAAGTAGTAATTTGCGATTCTCGCATGCGCTCTTCCTCTGCAAGAAGATAATTTGCTTCTGAAAAATGTCCGTTGTCATCCATGCTTTTTTATTACTTTCATACAACACAGGCAAATTTTAAACGTTCTTGAAACAACGCGGAGCTCTTGATTTCTTGACCTGGTTTCAACTTTTCAGATCCATCTTGGTTACACATCAGCATTACTATAACCTTATCCTTAGATTTATAACCTCCGCAACATTTTTCACCACGGGACCCGAGGGTGGAGTCAGGTAATGCCTTGAAAAACATACCTGTTTCATCCAGGTTGTATATATCTCGAGGGGAATATTTAGACACAATATCATCGTTTATTTCATGCCACTGCTCAACGTCTTTTGAGTTGACGCTACCTTCTTTTCCACAGTTTTTGATTGAAGTGATTCCGTATCTTTTCTTGAATCTATCAAGCCACCCATTTGAGGCTTTAAAGTTGTCACACTTCAGTTTAAGAGCAAAACCTGAGCCTTCTCCTTCAGAATTGGTCCACATACAGGCAATTTGCACTCAATACACTTAAAAAATAAATTATACTGCTGCCTATCAAGTTGATCAAATTGCAACGATGAGACGTACTTAGTTTTTAATTATGTTGTTGTGTGACTAAAATTTTTTTCACTTGAATTGACGATTGGTGCCAATGTAGAGAAAGAAATGCCATAATTCCGAGCAATTTCTGTTTTTGTCTGCCCGCGATCACGTACTTCCTTGATAATTGACCTTTTGGTGACCAAACTCAGGGACTTCCTCTTTTTCTTGGTCAGCGATGTTTTATCCATTATTTTATTAATAGGCTCACAGGATATGACAACACAGGCCACCTCGCGCAGAGAGTGCTTCTGACTGAACGCGTGCGACTTTTCCTCGCTTGGAGACCAACATTTTTCAGGGTGTTCATCATCCAACCATTATTTTTCAATCTTTTACCAACCAGTTAAAATCCGAAATCCTTGCAGCAACCTTAAGCATTTTAAGTTGTCGCACGCCAATTTAGCAGCCAAGACCTGAGCCCAAAACTCCCCAAGTCGAAAACAAATTCTTATAATAATAATAACAATTTCACCGAAATTTCAATTTTTTCCCCTTAATTTTCGTCATTTTATAGAGATATGATCTAAAAAAGAAACGAAAATAGATAATTTTAGCTAAATTTCTTCTTCGTCTTCCCGGAGAATACTTCTCGGAGTGTCCTTCCCGGAGTTGACCTCGGGTCATCGACCTCGGGTCATTGACCTCGCGTCATCGTACTCGGGTTTTACACATCCAGTAATCTACCTCGGGTCTTAAGCTTGGGTTAAAGATAGAGATATAATCGAAAAAAAGCTACGAAAACGGAAAATGTTAGCGAAATTTAAACTTTTTTCCTCTATTTTGCCTTCATTTTTAACTTTTTAACGTCAAATGATCGATAAAAGAAGATAACAGATAATTTTAGCGAAATTTCAATTTTTTCCTCTATGTTGCCTAAATTTTCGTCATTTTATTGAGATTTGATCGAAAAAAGCAACGAATATGGATAATTTAACCGAAATTTCAGTTTTTTTCTCCTAACTTTTTCTTAATTTCGTCATTTTATCGAGATTTGATCGAAAAAAGAAACGAAAACAGATAATTTTAGCGAAATTTAATTTTTTTCCTCTATTTTGCCCTAATTTTCTTCATTTTATGGAGATATGATCGAGAAAAGCAACGAAGACTGATGATATCTCAAAAATTTCAATTTTTTACCTCTATTTTGCCCTTAATTTCGTCATTTTATGGAGACATGCTCGAATAAAGCAACGAAAACGGATGATTTTAGCAAAATTTTAATTATTTTCCTCTCTTTTGCCTTTATTTACGCTATTTTATCGAGATATGATCGAAAAAAACAAAGAAAACGGATAATTTCACCGAAATTTCAAATATTTTCCTCTATTTTACCTTAATTTTTGTAATTTTATAGTGATATGATTGAGAAAAAAAGCAACGAAAACGGATTAATTAAGCGAAATTTTAATTTTATCCTCTTTTTATGTTTATATTTAGAAATTATTTTTCGTCGTTTTATCAAGAAAAGATCAAAAAAAGCAACGAAAACGGATACTTTTAGCGAAATTTAAATTTTTCTCCTTTATTTTGTCATTATTTTTTATATATTTTATCGAGATATGATCAAAAAAGCAACAAAAATGGATAATTTTAGCGAAATTTTAATTTTTTCCCTCTATTTAGAGATTATTTTTCGTCGTTTTATCAAGAAATTAAAAAAAAGCAACGAAAACAGATAAATTTAGCGAAATTTCAATTTATTTCGCCTATTTACAGATAATTTTTAATCGTTTTTTCAAGAATTGTTCCAAAAAAGAAAAGAAAACGGATTATTTCAGCGAAATTTCAATTTTTTTCCTCTATTTAGAGTTTATTTTTTTACATTTCATCAAGAAATGATCAAAAAAAGCAACGAAAATGTATAATTTTAGCGAAATTTTTATTTTTTTCCTCTATTTAGAAATTATTTATCGTCGTTTTATCAAGAAATGATCAAAAAAAGCAACGAAAACGGATACTTTTAGCGAAATTTAATTTTCTCCTCTACTTTGTCATTATTTTTTGATATTTTATCCAGGTATAATGAAAAAGAAACGAAAACGGATAATATTTGCGAAATTTTAATTTTTTCCTTAATTTTCATCATTTTATCGAGATTAGATCGAAAAAGGCAATGAAAAAGGATAATTTAAGTGAAATCTCAATTTTAATCCTCTATTTTGTGATTATTTTTCGTCCTATTATCAAGAAATGTTCAAAAAAAGCAACGAAATCGGATAATTTTAGCGAAATTTTAATTTTATTCCTCTATTTTGAGTTTATATTTCGTTGTTTTATCAAGAAATGTTCAAAAAAAGCAATGAAAACGGATAATTTTAGCGAAATTTCAATTTTTTTCCTCTATTTAGAGATAATTTCTACTCGTTCTATCAAGAAAGGAAGTCAACTCCGGGAGGACAACTCTGGGATTTCGATTCCGATAGGTCGACTCCTGGAGGACAGTTCTGAGACGTCGACTCCGGGAGGAGGTTGGTGAAATGCAAATTATTACGAATTTTTAGGTTTTTTGCTGAGAGTTTTACATAATTAGAAAATAATTCCAAACGGAGGTCGATGATCCGAGGTCTATAACCCTATAAGGAAGGCCAGAGGAAGTTTACTGGATGTGAGGAACCCGAGGTCAATGACCCGAGGTCAATGACCCAAGGTCGATTATCCCATGGTCGATGACCCAAGGTCGATGACCCGAGGTCAACTCCGGGAAGTCAACTCCGGGAGGACAACTCTGGGATTTCGATTCCGGGTGGTCGACTCCTGGAGGACAGTTCTGATACGTCGACTCCGGGAGGTTAACTTAGTGTGGTAAACTTAGGGAGGTTGATGATTAGGTTTCGACTCCGGGAGGTCGATTCCGGCAATCGACTTATGGAGACCAACTCCAGAATTTTGACTCAATGTGGTCCGGACTCCGGACATAATGAACAGAACTTGACTAAACAGAGGTCGACCTCCCGGAGTCGACCTCCCGGATTCGACCACCTGGAGTCGACGAACAGCAGTCGACATCCCGGAATCACCCTCCCAGAGTCGGCCTCCAGGAGTCGACATACCGGAGTCAACCTCCCGGAGTCGACATCCCGGAGTCAACATTCTGGATTCGGCCTCACGGAGTCGACCTCCCGGAGTCTCCCTCCCGGAGTCTCCCTCCCGGAGTCGATCCCCTGGAGTCTCCCTCCAGGAGTTGTCTTCCCCGAGAATATTACTCGGAGTGTCCTTCCCGGAGTTGACGTCGGGTCATCAATCTCGGGTGATTGACTTCGGTTCATCGACTTCGGGTCATCGACCTCGGGTCATTGACCTTGGGTTTTTCACATCCAGTAAACTTCCTCTGGTCTTCATCCTTGGGTCATCGACCTCAAGTCATCTAGTTCGGGTCATCGACATCAGGTCATTGACGTCGGGTAATCAACCTTGGGTCATGTACCCGGGGTCATTGATCTCTTTTTATCGACCTTGGGTCATCGGCATTGGGTCATCTATCTCGGGTCATCGTTATCGTCATTATATAGAGATATGATCTAGAAAATCAGAAAAAATTATAATTTTAAAGCGTACTTACTATTTTTTTCCTCTATTTTGCCTTAATGTTCGTTATTTTTTCGAGATATGATCAAAAAAAGCAAACAAAACGGATAATTTTAGCGAAATTTCCATTTTTTTTTCTTTTTTGACTTTTTTTTCGTCGTTTTATCAAGAAATGATCAAAAAAAGTTACTTAAACGGATATTTTTAGCGAACTTTAGATTTTTCTCCTCTATTTTGTCATTATTTTTTGATATTTTATCGAGATATAATCAAAAAAGCACAAAAACGGATATTATTTGCGAAATTTTAATTTTTTTATTTAATTTTCATCATTTTATTGAGATAAAATCGAAATAGGCAACGAAAACGGATAATTTTAGCGAAATCTCAATTTTTTTCCTCTATTTTGTGTTTATTTTTCGTCCTATTATCAAGATATGATCGAAAAAAGCAACAAAAACGGATACTTTTAGCAAAATTTCAATTTTTATCCTCTATTTTTCCTCAATTTTCTTCATTTTTTCAAGATATAATCGAAAACATCAAAGAAAACGGATAATTTCACCGAAAATTCAATTTCTTTCCCCTTTCTTATCCTTGATTTTCGTTTTTTTATCGAGATATTAACGAAAATAGAAACGAAAACAGATAATTTTAGCAAAATTTAATCATTTTCCTTTATTTTGCCTTAATTGACGTTATTTTATCGAGATATGATCGAAAAAGCAACGAAGCCTGATAGTTTTATCATAATTTCAGTTTATTCCTCTATTTTCTCCTATTATCGTCATTTATTGAGTTATGAACGAAAAAAAAATAAAATTGAGAAATTTATTGAAATTTCAATTTATTTCCTCTATTTAGAGATAATTATTACTCGTTTTATCAAGAAATGTTCAAAAAAAGCAATGAAAACGGATAATTTTAGTGAAATTTCAATTTTTTTCCTCTATTTAGAGATTATTTTTCGTCGTTTTATCAAAAAATGATCAAAAAAAGCAACAAAAACGGATAATTTTAGCGAAATTTCAAATTTTTTCCTCTATATAGATATAATTTTTACTCGTTATATCACGATATGTTCAAAAAAAGCAACGAAAACAGATACTTTTAGCGAAATTTAAATTTTTCTCCTCTATTTTGTCATTATTTTTAGATATTTTATCGAGATATATTCAAAAAAGCAACACAAACGGATAGTAGTTGCGAAATTTAATTTTTTTCCTTAATTATCATCATTTTATCGAGATAAGAACGAAAAAAGCAACGAAAACGGATAATTTTAGCGAAATTTTAAAATTATTCCTCTATTTTGTGTTTATTCTTCGTCCTATTATCATGATATGATCGAAAAAAGCAATAAAAACGGATTATTTTAGCGAAATTTCAATTTTTTTCCTATATTTAGAGATAATTTCTACTCGTTTTATCAAGAAGCGTTCAACAAATGCAATGAAAACGGATAATTTTAGAGAATTTCAATTTTTTTCCTCAATTTAGAGATAATTTTAATTCGTTTAATGAAGAAATGATCAAAAAAAGCAACGAAAATTGATACTTTTAGCGAAATTTGAATTTTTCTCCTCTATTTTGTCATTATTTTTTATATATTTTATCAAGATATGATCAAAAAAGCAAAGAAAACGGATAGTAGTTGCGAAATTTAATTTCGTTCCTTAATTACCATCATTTTATCGAGATAAGATCGAAAAGAGCAACGAAAACGGATAATTTTAGCGAAATTTCAAAATTATTCCTCTATTTTGTGTTTATTTTTCGTCCTATTATCATGATATGATCGAAAAAAGCAACAAAAACGGATAATTTTAGCGAAATTTCGATTTTTTTTCCTCTATTTAGAGATACTTTTTCGTCATTTTATTAAGAAATGATTAAAATAAGCAACGAATACGGATACTTTTATCGAAATTTAATTTTTTCTCCTCTACTTTCTCTATTTTGTCATTAGTTTTTGATATTTTATCGTGATATAATCAAGAAAGCAACGAAAACGGATAATATTTGCGAAATTTTTATTTTTTTCCTTAATTTTCATCATTTTATCGAATAGGATCGAAAAAGTCAACGAAAACGGATAATTTTCGCGAAATCTCATTATTTTTCCTCTATTTTGCGTTTATTTTTCGTCCTATTATCAGACATGATCGAGAAAAGCAACAAGAACAATAATTTTTGCGAAATTTCAATTGTTTTACTTTATTTAGAGACAATTTTTCGTCGTTTTATCAAGAAATGTTCAAAAGAAGCAACGAAAACGGATAATTCTTGTGAAATTTCAATTTTTTCCTCTATTTGGAGTTTATTTTTCGTCGTTTTTTCAAGAAATGATCAAAAAAAGTAACGAAAACGGATAATTTTCGCGAAATCTCATTATTTTTCCTCTATTTTGCGTTTATTTTTCGTCCTATTATCAGACATGATCGAGAAAAGCAACAAGAACAATAATTTTTGCGAAATTTCAATTGTTTTCCTCTATTTAGAAATTATTTTTCGTCGTTTTATCAAGAAAAGATCAAAAAAAGCAACGAAAACGGATACTTTTAGCGAAATTTAAGTTTTTCTCCTTTATTTTGTCATTATTTTTTATATATTTTATCGAGATATGATCAAAAAAGCAACAAAAATGGATAATTTTAGCGAAATTTTAATTTTTTCCCTCTATTTAGAGATTATTTTTCGTCGTTTTATCAAGAAATTAAAAAAAAGGAACGAAAACAGATAAATTTAGCGAAATTTCAATTTATTTCGCCTATTTACAGATAATTTTTAATCGTTTTTTCAAGGAATGATCAAAAAAGCAATGAAAACGTATAATTTTAGCGAAATATCAATTTTTTTCCTCTTTTTAAATTTTTTTTTCGTCGTTTTCTCAAGAGATGATCAATAAAAGCAACGAAAACAAATACTTTTAGTGAAATTTAATTTTCTCCTCTACTTTGTCATTAAATTTTGATATTTTATCCTGGTATAATAAAAAAAGAAACGAAAACGGATAATATTTGCGAAATTTTAATTTTTTCCTTAATTTTCATAATTTTAGCGAGATTAGATCGATAAAGGCAATGAAAAAGGATAATTTAAGTGAAATCTCAATTTAAATCCTCTATTTTGTGTTTATTTTTCGTCCTATTATCAAGATATGATCGAAAAAAGCAACAAAAACGGATTAATTAAGCGATATGTTAATTTTATCCTCTTTTTATGTTTATTATTCGTCGTTTTATCAAGAAATGTAAAAAAGCAACGAAACGGATAATTTTAGCGAATTTCAATTTTTTTCCTCTATTTAGAGATAATTACTACTCGTTTTATCAAGAAAGGAAGTCAACTCCGGGAGGACAACTCTGGGATTTCGATTCCGGGAGGTCGACTCCTGGAGGACAGTTCTCAGACGTCGACTCCGGGAGGAGGTTGGTGAAATGCAAATTATTACGAATTTTTAGGTTTTTTGCTGAGAGTTTTACATAATTAGAAAATAATACCAAACGGAGGTCGATGATCCGAGGTCTATAACCCTATTAGGAAGGCCAGAGGAAGTTTGCTGGATGTGAGTAACTCGAGGTTGATGACCCAAGGTCGATGATCCCATGGTCGATGACCCAAGGTCGATGACCCGAGGTTGATGACCCGAGGTCAACTCCGGGAAGTCAACTCCGGGAGGACAACTCTGGGATTTCGATTCCGGGTGGTCGACTCCTGGAGGACAGTTCTGAGACGTCGACTCCGGGAGGTTAACTTAGTGTGGTAAAATTAGGGAGGTTGATGATTAGGTTTCGACTCCGGGAGGTCGATTCCGGCAATCGACTTATGGAGACCAACTCCAGAATTTTGACTCAATGTGGTCGACTCCGGACCCAATAAACAGAACTTGACTAAACAGAGGTCGACCTCCCGGAGTCGACCTCCCGGAGTCGACCTCCCGGAGTCGACCTCCCGGAGTCGACCTCCCGGAGTCGACCTCCCGGAGTCGACCTCCCGGAGTCGACCTCCCGGAGTCTTGCTCCCGGATTCGACCACCCGGAGTCGACGAACAGCAGTCGACATCCCGGAATCAACCTCCCAGAGTCGGCCTCCAGGAGTCGACATACCGGAGTCAACCTCCCGGAGACGACATCCCGGAGTCAACATCCAGGATTCGGCCTCACGGAGTGGACCTCCCGGAGTCTCCCTCTCGGAGTCTCCCTCCCGGAGTCTCCTTCCCGGAGTCTCCCTCCCGGAATCTCCCTCCCGGAGTCTCCCTCCCAGAGTCGATCCCCAGGAGTCTCCCTACAGGAGTTGTCTTCCCCGAGAATATTACTCGGAGTGTCCTTCCCGGAGTTGACCTCGGGTCATCAATCTCGGGTGATTGACTTCGGGTCATCGACTTCGGGTCATCGACCTCGGGTCATTGACCTTGGGTTTTTCACATCCAGTAAACTTGCTCTGGTCTTCATCCTTGGGTCATCGACCTCAAGTCATCTAGTTCGGGTCATCGACCTCAGGTCATTGACGTCGGGTCATCAACCTCGGGTCATGTACCCGGGGTCATTGATCTTTTTTTATTGACCTTGGGTCATCGACATTGGGTCATCTGCCTCGGGTCATCGTTATCGTCATTACATAGAGATATGATCTAAAAAATCAGAAAAAATTATAATTTTAAAGCGTACTTACTATTTTTTTCCTCTATTTTGCCTTAATGTTCGTTATTTTTTCGAGATATGATAAAAAAATGCAAACATAACGGATAATTTTAGCGAAATTTCCATTTTTTTTCTTTTTTGACTTTTTTTTCGTCGTTTTATCAAGAAATGATCAAAAAAAGTTACTTAAACGGATATTTTTAGCGAACTTTAGATTTTTCTCCTCTATTTTGGCATTATTTTTTGATATTTTATCGAGATATAATCAAAAAAGCACGAAAACGGATATTATTTGCGAAATTTTAATTTTTTTATTTAATTTTCATCATTTTATTGAGATAAGATGGAAATAGGCAACGAAAACGGATAATTTTAGCGAAATCTCAATAATTTCTCCTCTATTTTGTGTTTATTTTTCGTCCTATTATCAAGATATGATCGAAAAAAGCAACAAAAACGGAAACTTTTAGCGAAATTACAATTTCTTCCCTCCGTTTTGAGTTTATTTTTTCGTCCTTTTATCAAGAAATGATCAAAAAGCAACGAAAACGGATAATTTTAGCGAAATTTCAATTTTTTTTTCTCTATTTATAGATTATTCTCGTTGTTTCATCAAGAAATTATAAAAAAAGTAACAAAAACGGATAATTTTAGTAAAATTTCATTTTTTGTCCTCTTTTTTGAGTTTATTTTTCGTCGTTTTATTAAGAAATGATCAAAAAAAATAACGAAAACGGATACTTTTAGCGAAATTTAATTTTTTCTCCTCTATTTTGTCATTATTTTTTGATATTTTATCGAGATATAATCAAGAAAGCAAAGAAAACGGATAATATTTGCGAAATTTTATTTTTTTTCATTAATTTTCATCATTTTATCGAAATAGGATTGAAAAAGGCAACGAAAACGAATAATTTTCGCAAACTCTCATTATTTTTTTATATTTAGAGTTTTTTTTTACGTTTCATCAAGAAATGATCAAAAAAAGCAACGAAAATGGATAATTTTTGCGAAATTTTAATTTTTTTCCTCTATTTCGAGATTATTTTTCGTCGTTTCATCAAGAAATGATCAAAAAAATCAACGATAACGGATAATTTTAGCGAAATTTCAATTTTTTTCCTCTATTTAGAGATAATAGCGAACTTTAGATTTTTCTCCTCTATTTTGTTATTATTTTTTGATATTTTATCGAGATATAATCAAAAAGCAACGAAAACGGATAATAGTTGCGAAATTTCAAAATTATTCCTCTACTTTGTGTTTTTTTGTCGTCCTATTATCATGATAGGATCGAAAAAAGCAACAAAAACGGATACTTTTAGCGAAATTTAAATTTTTCTCCACTATTTTGTACTTATTTTTTATATATTTTATCGAGATACGATCAATAAAGCAACAAAAATGGATAATTTTAACGAAATTTTAATTTTTTTCCTCTATTTAGAGATTATTTTTCGTCGTTTTATCAAGAAATATTCAAAAAAAGCAACGAAAACAGATAAATTTAGCGAAATTTCAATTTATTTCGCCTATTTACTGATAATTTTTAATTGTTTTATCAAAAAATGTTCCAAAAAAGCAAAGAAAACGGATAATTTTAGCGAAATTTCAATTTTTTTCCTCTTTTTTAATTTTTTTTTCGTCGTTTTATTAAGAAATGATCAATAAAAGCAACGAAAACAAATACTTTTAGTGAAATTTAAATTTTTCTCCTCTACTTTGTCATTATTTTATGTTATTTTATCGAGATATAATCAAAAAAACAACGAAAACGAATAATATTTGCGAAATTTAAATTTTTTCCTTAATTTTCATCATTATATCGAGATTAGATCGAAAAAGGCAACCAAAAAGGATAACTTAAGTAATATCTCAATTTTAATCCTCTTTTTTTTGTTTATTTTTCGTCCTATTATCAAGATATGATCGAAAAAAGCAACAAAAACTGATTATTTTAGCGAAATTTTAATTTTATCCTCTTTTTTATGTTTATTTTTCGTCGTTTTATCAAGAAATGATCAAAAAAAGCAACGAAACGGATAATTTTAGGGTGATTTTTATTTTTTTCCTCTATTTAGAAATAATTTTTACTCGTTTTATCCAGAAATGTTCAAAAAAAGCAACGAAAACGGATAATTTTAGTGATATTTCAATTTTATTTCCTCTTTTTTGAGTTTATTTTTCGTCGTTTTATCAAGAAATGATCAAAAAAAGCAACGAAATCGGATAATTTTTTGAAAATTTCAATTCTTTTCCTCTATTTAGAGATAATTTCTACTCGTTTTATCAAGAATTGTTCAACAAATGCAATGAAAACGGATAATGTACGCGAAATTTCAATTTTTATCCTCTATTTTGTTATAATTTTACTCGTTTTATCAGGATATGTTCAGAAAAAGCAACAAAAACGGATAATTTTAGCGAAATTTCAATTTTTTTCCTCTATTTAGAAATAATTTTTACTCGTTTTATCAAGAAATGTTCAAAAAAAGCAACAAAAACGGATAATTTTAGCGAAATTTCAATTTTTAATCATTTTCCTTTATTTTGCCTTAATTGACGTTATTTTATCGAGATATGATCGAAAAAGCAACGAAACCGGATAGTTTTATCATAATTTCAGTTTTTTTCCTCTATTTTGCTCCTATTATCGTCATTTAATGGAGTTATGAACAAAAAAAAACTAAAATTGAGAATTTTAGTGAAATTTTAATTTATTTCCTCTATTTAGAGATAATTTTACTCGTTTTATCAGGATATGTTCAAAAAAAGCAACGAAAACCGATAATTTTAGTGAAATTTCCATTTTTGTTACTCTATTTATAGATAATTCTCGTTGTTTCATCATGAAATGATAAAAAAAGGAACGAAAACGGATGATTTTAGCGAAATTTCAATTTTTGTCCTCTTTTTTGAGTTTATTTTTCGTCGTTTTATCATGAAATGATAAAATAAAGCAACGAAAACGGATAATTTTAGCGAAATTTCTATTTTTTTCCTCTATTTAGAAATATTTTTTACTAGTGTAATCAGAAATGTTTAACAAATGCAATGATAACGGATAATTTAAGAGAATTTCAAATTTTTTCACCAATGTAGAGATAATTTTAACTCATTTTATCAAGAAATGATCAAAAAAAGCAACGAAAACGGATACTTTTAGCGAAATTTAAATATTTCTCCTCTCTTTTGTCATTATTTTTTGATATTTTATCGAGATATAATCAAGAAAGCAAGGAAAACGGATAATATTTGAGAAATTTTAATTTTTTTCCTTAATTTTCATCATTTTATCGTAATAGGATCGAAAAAGGCAATGAAAACGAATAATTTTCGCGAACTCTCATTATTTTTCCTCTATTTTGCGTTAATTTTTCGTCCTATTATCAAGACATGATCAAAAAAAGGAACAAAAACAATAATTTTTGCGAAATTTCCATTGTTTTCCTTTACTTAGAGATAATTTTACGTCGTTTTGTCAAGAAATGTTCAAAAAAAGCAACGAAAACAGATAATTTTAACGAAATTTCAATTTTTTTCCTCTATTTGGAGTTTATATTTCGTCGTTTTATCAAGAAATGATCTAAAAAAGTAACGAAAATTGATAATTTAAGCGAAATTTCACCTTTTTTTCCTCTTTTTTCATTTTTTTCATCATTTTATCAAGAAATGCTTAAAAAAAGCAACGAAATCGGATAATATTTGCGTTATTTTAATTTTTTTCCTTAATTTTTTCATTTTATGTAGATAAGATCGAAAAAGGCAACGAAAACGGATAATATTAGCGAAATCTCAATTTTTTTTCACTTTTTTGGGTTTATTTTTCGTTGTTTTATCAAAAAATGATCAAAAAAGCAACGAAAACGGATAATTTTAGCGAAATTACAATGTCAATCCTCCCTTTTGAGTTTATTTTTCTTCGTTTTATCAAGAAATGAACAAAAAAAGCAACGAAAACGGAAAATTTTAGCGAAATTTCGTTTTTTTTTCTCTATTTATAGATTATTCTCGTTGTTTCATCAAGAAATGATAAAAAAGCCACAAAAACGGATAATTTTAGCGGAATTTCAATTTTTGTCCTCTTTTTTCATTTTTATTCGTCGTTTTATCAAGAAATGATCAAAAAAAGCAACGAAAACGGAAAATATTCTCGAAATTTTAATTTTTTTCCTTAATTTTAGTCATTTCTCGAGATAAGATCGAAAAAGGCAACGAAAACGGATAATTTTAGCGAAATTTTAATTTTTGTCCCCTTTTCTTGAGTTTATTTTTCGTCGTTTTATTAAGAAACTAGTAAATGGGTGCTTGCAAACTGCAAGCAAAGAAAATTATGAAGGGATATGTGTCTTTTTAATTATACTACTGTCTATCGTATACCTAATTTTCAAATATGAGATCGAGTTTCATCTAATAATATTATAATTATTTCGAAAGCCTTTCACGTTTAATTGAGACGGGAGTTTTGCAGTTGAGACCTTAAAGAATACGCATACGTAAAATTAAATTAAAGAAATGCGCCAAACAAATTTAAGTAATAATAAAAGTCTTCGTAAGATAAAAAGGCGAGAAATCGATAGATGATTCGTTACCTGTAGTACTCGGTTCAGTGCAAGGCATACTTCAATTGATTCCTATGCACATTAAATGGCGTCTAAAGCGGCACTATGAGCTCCGTTTCTAATTAAATAAACAAATAGAAATTAGGCAACGTAGTTGAATAATTTTGAAGAATGTAGAAAAAGAAGTTGAATTTTAAGCCCATATGGAGATGTTGGGAAAATATTTTGCATGCGATGATAAATGCAGAAATTGTTTTTACTTACAAAAATTATCCAGCGAACACGTAGAACTACATAATCCGAAGGTCGTTCAAGGTTTTAGGACGTCCCCCTTTGGATTTCAAAGGCCTTCTACGCTTATTTGATACGGGAGATTTGGAGTTGATTCCTAATGAATGTGCATTTGTAAAATTAATTTAAGAAAATACGCCAATCAAAGCAAAGTTAGAATAAAAATCTGCATAAGATAAAAATGCGGAAAATAAATAGACGACTGTGAAGTATTCAATTATATAAACAAACAAATATGCTACAGGTAACGTATCTATGTAAATAATTCTGAAAAACGTAGAAAAAGAACTTAATTCTAAAGCCCGTTTGCAGAATATGAAAAAATAATTTGAGGTGAATACAATAGAAAAGAGTAAACATAGTAAGCATACATTTTTAATCGCAGAAATTGTTTTACTTACGAAGAATCATCCAGCTGATACGTAGAAAAACGTAATCCAAAGTTCGTTCAAGGAAATCAGCGTATTTTATGAGTAGATTTTTGTTGTTTATTTTGATGAAAGTTAAATGTTCTTGATGTATATTAATATTACAAACAAAAGAATATTGAAAAATATTTCAAAAACTTCATACTTTCATCACGGCGTATGTTATTTGAACTGCAAACAAATTTGTATTCCACGTAAATAATGGTCGTAGCCAAAGTTTTTATCTTGGGAAGGGTGCAAATAAAAACAGTATTAATTTGTATTTAATTTAAGATGTTGCCGACATGGCGAAATTGGATGCAGGAAAAATGAAAATTCCTCTTTGAGGTATAATTTAGTTAAATACTCTCCACTGTACGTACATTTTTCATGCTTATGTGAATGAAAACATTTGGTTCTTCATGGACATTTATCGTTTCCCCAGCAGTATCCCATATCATTACGTAAGGTACTACGTATTAATTAAAAAAACGAAAATTTAACTTAATTTTAAATTCTGTATGGATAAGATGACAGAATAAATATATGTTATTAAAATAGAAAAGACGATACATAATAGGCATACAATTAAAAGCACAATTTTCACACACGAAAGGCAATCCAACATATACGTATAATCCTAACATCGTTCAAGGATATAATTTTATTTCCTGTGTAGATATTTGTTGTTCATTTAAATGAAAGTTACACTTTCTTGATATTCAATTATAATATGGTCCTTCAAGAAAGGCGGGCAGCAACGGGTTTGGCTGCCCGTATTAGCTTTTTGGTTACAATGTATCACAATGTATGTAGTATGAATTTGAGGCATACGTTACATATAGCTTCGCCTCCTAAAAGGAACATCATCTAAAGAAGCCACAATATGAGGTGGCACGCGAATCAGGACGCAGGAACTTATCTGTCGATCTTAAGAGAAACTAAGGGCAAAATACCAAACACCCCGGGTGCGGTGAGAAAGTGGTCACTGTGCTAGGACTCCAACACCAAGGTACGAATTCCGCCTGCAAGATTTTTCTGGCTATAGAATGGTTGAGTGTCTTTGTTAATAGTATTAGTTATTGAAATGGTGGTAATTGGGATCTCCCTGCTTTCATCAGAGATGTTATGAATATTGTTATTAATTATAACGCCATAAAGTAGGAATCGGAAATGGCCATTGCAAAGGAAGTTTTTAGACATAATTTAATATACGATAAATGCATTGAGTTAAGTGAGAATAAAGTGAAATACTACTATATTAAACTATACCGATTTTGATGCTAATGATTCGTATTGTTTGCAGTTATATTATTTCTAAATAATATCGTTGAAACTATTAATTTACATTAATATTCTGATAGTAATATTTTAGGATGATGTAAATTTTAGTTGTACTTACTTTTACTCAGGCATAGGTAGACTTGATCCGGTATAATACGTTCTTCATCAGTAATTAATGAGTATTTTTCATCGAAATTGCTTTCTTATCCCCCTTATATAGATTCAGTGTAGACTTTTCAATTTAATCCTCGAATAATCTCAATACTTACATGACTTTTCCGATTATCTTCGTTTATAAATGGTCTCGTATTTTCTACATAAACTTATGTTATCACAGTATGTATTCCCGAATAATTCATTGACCGTGCAGATATTCGCTGTCCATTTTGATGAAAGTTACATTTTTCAACCTTCAGTCATAACATATATGGAAAGAAATTTTTTTTAATTATACCACTGTCTATTGTATGCATAATTTTCAAATAAGTGAGATCGAGATTCGCCAAATAATATGATAGTAAAATAATCATTTCTAAAGCCTTTCGCGTTTATGAGATACGGGAGTCTGTAATGAATACGCATTCGTAAAATTATATTAAAGAAATACGCCAAACAAAGTAAAGTCAGAATAAAAATCTGCATAAGATAAAAATGCGGAATAAATAGACGATTACCTGTGTAGTATGTGGTTGAGTGCAAGACATTCTGCAAAATAATCCTATATTCATTAAATGTTGTCTACTACGACAATGAGCTCCGTTTCTAATTAAATAAACAAATAGACAATAGGCAACGTAATTATGTAAATAGTTTTAAAGTACGTAGAAAAAGAACTTTATTCTAAAGTCCATTTGGAGAAGATGGGAAAATAATATTCATACAATGATACATGCAAAGATTGTTTTTACTAACCAAGAATTATCCAGCGTAGAACAACGTAATCAGAAAGTCGTTGAAGGAAATCAGTGTATTTTATGAGTAGATTTCTGTTTTTTTTATTTTGATGAATGTTGAATTACGTAATATATTACGAACTAATTGTGTACTACGTATTAATTAAAGAAACGTAGAAAAAGAACTTAATTTTAAATTCTCTTTGGAAAGGATGACAGAATAATTATATGTAATTAAAATAGAAAAGAATAAACATAATAGGCATAAAATTAAAAGAACAGAAACTCAAACACACGAAAAGCAATCCACCATATGCGTAAACCAACGATATCCTAACATAGTTCAATAATACCATGTATTTCCTGATTAGATATTTGTTGTTCATTTAGATGAGAGTATTGTATATGATAAATGTATTTGGTTAAGTGAGCTATGAATTATAATCTATATATATAAAGCAGAAATTCTGTGGGTTTGTGTGTTTGTGGGTTTGTGTGTTTGTGGGTTTGTGTGTTTGTGGGTTTGTTTGTTTGTCTTGGATTGGAGTCCACACCGTTTGCCCGATTTGTCTCAAACTTTGCATACGTGTCCTCTGACATCAGGAAGGAAGTACTGTCACATTTTTATTCAAGAATTTTGCTGGGTTCGAACCAAGATCGCTCAGATAGATTTTCATAAGGAATACACGTAAGCTTCACTTTTATCGGTTGCAAGCTTTATTTCTTTTGAAGAATTAAATTAGAAGAAATAGTTGTATAGAGTCGAGACAAACACCGAAAGAAAGAAAATTGAATACAGATTCTTATTTTGGTCGTGGAATCTTACTATCGATTAGAATTTGCGAGAATATCGGTAAAATATACAAAAATTTTCTGAAAATGCGAGGCTATAAACAACTCATCCCCCTGACGACCGATCCCATTGTTGAATCCGAGCTCATGTTTTATCCCGTAAAAATACTCGTGGACTTAAGGCCCATAAAGCTGATGATTGAAGAGGACGATATATTACATGGATAACGATGAATTTGCTGTAAAAAGGTAACCAGCAATTGCAGGTACGTAACTAGTCAGGAGATTACCAGCTCATGGATGAGGGAAGTTAGATGTCTTTTATGATATAAAGCAAATATTCTGTGGGTTTGTTTTTATGTTGTGTGTCGTCGATTTTATTACAAACTGTGTTCCAGATTCGCGTCAAACTTTGCGTACGTGTTTTCTGGGACCAGGAAGGACGTAAGGTCTCAATTTTATTCGATAATTTTGCTGGGTTCGAATCAAGATCGCTCAGATGGGTTTGCATAAAGAATAAATCTAATCTTCACTTTAATCGGTAGCAGGCTATATTTCTTTTGAAGAATTAAAATAGAAAAATAGTTGTGCGGAGACGAAACAAGAAGCAAAAGAACGGAAATTAAATGAATATTCTAATTTTGATCGTGGAATATTGTTTCCGAATCGAAATTTCGAGAATTTTGATAAAATAATTGTGAATTTTCCAAAATTGTTGAGGTTGTAAACAGCCAATCCTCCTCGCGATCAATGAGATTGTTGATCCGAGCTCATGAATTTTCCTGTACAGTAAGAATAGTTATTTTAATTTTAGACTGTATTATAAAGGGAATTTACGCATTGCACGACCGGCAACTTGAATTTAATCTACTTCTATATTCCCCGTTGAGAATCAACGGGCGCTTCAGCTAGTATATTAATAAATTATAGTGTTCGCGAAACTAATGATTCGTAATGCTTACAGTTATGTTATTTCTAAAGATTGTAGTTAAACCTTTTAATTTACATTAATATCCCTATTTATTAATTTATATTCGTATCTATGTACTTCATTCTAGAATAATCTCACTACTTACATGACTTTTACGATTATCTTCGTTGTTAATGGTCTCGTATTCTCTACATAAATTTATGTTATCACAGCATGCATTCACGATCGATTCATTGACCGTGCAGATATCCACTGTCTATTTTAACGAAATTTACATTTTTCAGCATTCAGTAATAACATGTATCGAAAGAAAGATTTAAAATAATTAAAAATGCATCAAACCTTTATCATTGCATATGAAAATAGGATCGTAAACAAACTTGTTTTCGATTCAAACAATGGTTGTTGCCATAGATTTAATTTTCAAAATGAGGAGAAAAAAACGTAATAAATTGGCGTTCAAACTAAAATTTTGCAAATTTCCTGCCGGAATGTTAAAATCGGTCGCAAGAAAAGAAAACTTTGATCCTTTAGACGTAATATAGACCAAGTCCCACTGCTTTACGATTAGATTTTCCTATTTTTATGAACGAAAGAAATTTGCTCTGCATGGCCATTTTTCGTTTTTCCCGTTTAAATACATTGAAAAATATAATCCTTTCTGGTCTCAAACCTAGGACAAAATCTGTAGATTTTCGATTTTTTCCCAACTCGACTGTCAATTATGAATCTCCTCTGAAAATTTCAGCCCTCCAGCTCGATTAGAAATGCCCAGGATTTTGTGTCAATCAGTAGGATTTGCAGCTTTATATATAGTAACTAGTAAATGGGTGCTTGCAAACTGCAAGCAAAGAAAATTATGAAGGGATATGTGTCTTTTTAATTATACTACTGTCTATCGTATACCTAATTTTCAAATATGAGATCGAGTTTCATCTAATAATATAATAATTATTTCGAAAGCCTTTCACGTTTAATTGAGACGGGAGTTTTGCAGTTGAGACCTTAAAGAATACGCATACGTAAAATTAAATTAAAGAAATGCGCCAAACAAATTTAAGTAATAATAAAAGTCTTCGTAAGATAAAAAGGCGAGAAATCGATAGATGATTCGTTACCTGTAGTACTCGGTTCAGTGCAAGGCATACTTCAATTGAATCCTATGCACATTAAATGGCGTCTAAAGCGGCACTATGAGCTCCGTTTCTAATTAAATAAACAAATTGAAATTAGGCAACGTAGTTGAATAATTTTGAAGAATGTAGAAAAAGAAGTTGAATTTAAAGCCCATATGGAGATGTTGGGAAAATATTTTGCATGCGATGATAAACGCAGAAATTGTTTTTACTTACAAAAATTATCCAGCGAACACGTAGAACTACATAATCCGAAGGTCGTTCAAGGTTTTAGGACGTCCCCCTTTGGATTTCAAAGGCCTTCTACGCTTATTTGATACGGGAGATTTGGAGTTGATTCCTAATGAATGTGATTTTGTAAAATTAATTTAAGAAAATACGCCAATCAAAGCAAAGTTAGAATAAAAATCTGCATAAGATAAAAATGCGGAAAATAAATAGACGATTACCTGTGAAGTATTCGGTTCAGTGCCAGACATAATGAAATTGAATCCTATGTTCATTAAATGGCGTCTACCACGACAATGAGCTCCGTTTCTAATTATATAAACAAACAAATATGCTACAGGTAACGTATCTATGTAAATAATTTTGAAAAACGTAGAAAAAGAACTTAATTCTAAAGCCCGTTTGCAGAATATGAAAAAATAATTTGAGGTGAATACAATAGAAAAGAGTAAACATAGTAAGCATACATTTTTAATCGCAGAAATTGTTTTACTTACGAAGAATCATCCAGCTGATACGTAGAAAAACGTAATCCAAAGTTCGTTCAAGGAAATCAGCGTATTTTATGAGTAGATTTTTGTTGTTTATTTTGATGAAAGTTAAATGTTCTTGATGTATATTAATATTACAAACAAAAGAATATTGAAAAATATTTCAAAAACTTCATACTTTCATCACGGCGTATGTTATTTGAACTGCAAACAAATTTGTATTCCACGTAAATAATGGTCGTAGCCAAAGTTTTTATCTTGGGAAGGGTGCAAATAAAAACATTATTAATTTGTATTTAATTTAAGATGCTGCCGACATGGCGAAATTGGATGCAGGAAAAATGAAAATTCCACTTTGAGGTATAATTTAGTTAAATACTCTCCACTGTACGTACATTTTTCATGCTTATGTGAATGAAAACATTTGGTTCTTCATGGACATTTATCGTTTCCCCAGCAGTATCCCATATCATTACGTAAGGTACTACGTATTAATTAAAAAAACGAAAATTTAACTTAATTTTAAATTCTGTATGGCTAAGATGACAGAATAAATATATGTTATTAAAATAGAAAAGACGATACATAATAGGCATACAATTAAAAGCACAATTTTCACACACGAAAGGCAATCCAACATATACGTATAATCCTAACATCGTTCAAGGATATAATTTTATTTCCTGTGTAGATATTTGTTGTTCATTTAAATGAAAGTTACACTTTGTTGATATTCAATTATAATATGGTCCTTCAAGAAAGGCGGGCAGCAACGGGTTTGGCTGCCCGTATGAGCTTTTTGGTTACAATGTATCACAATGTATGTAGTATGAAATTGAGGCATACGTTACTTAAAGCTTCCCCTCCTAAAAGGAACATCATCTAAAGAAGCCACACTGTGAGGTGGCACGCGAGACAGGACGCTGGAGCTTATCTGTCGATCTTAAGAGAAACTAAGGGCAAAATACCAAACACACCGAGTGCGGTGAGAAAGTGGTCACTGTGCTCGGACTCCAACACCAAGGTACGAATTCCGGCTAGCAAGATTTTTCTGGCTATAGAATGGTTGAGTGTCTTTATTAATAGTATTAGTTATTGAAATGGTGGTAATTGGGATCTTCCTGCTTTCATCAGAGATGTTATGAATATTGTGATTAATTATAACGCCATAAAGTAGGAATCGGAAATGGCCATTGCAAAGGAAGTTTTTAGACATAATTTAATATACGATAAATGCATTGGGTTAAGTGAGAATAAAGTGAAATACTACTATACTAAACTATACCGATTTTGATGCTAATGATTCGTATTGTTTGCAGTTATATTATTTCTAAATAATATCGTTGAAACTATTAATTTACATTAATATTCTGATAGTAATATTTTAGGATGATGTAAATTTCAGTTGTACTTACTTTTACTCAGGCATAGGTAGACTTGATCCGGTATAATACGTTCTTCATCAGTAATTAATGAGTATTTTTCATCGAAATTGCTTTCTTATCCCCCTTATATAGATTCAGTGTAGACTTTTAAATTTAATCCTCGAATAATCTCACTACTTACATGACTTTTCCGATTATCTTCGTTTATAAATGGTCTCGTATTTTCTACATAAACTTATGTTATCACAGTATGTATTCCCGAATAATTCATTGACCGTGCAGATATTCGCTGTCCATTTTGATGAAAGTTACATTTTTCAACTTTCAGTCTTAACATATATGGAAAGAAAATTTTTTTAATTATACCACTGTCTATTGTATGCATAATTTTCAAATAAGTGAGATCGAGATTCGCAAAATAATATGATAGTAAAATAATCATTTCTAAAGCCTTTCGCGTTTATGAGATACGGGAGTCTGTAATGAATACGCATTCGTAAAATTATATTAAAGAAATACGCCAAACAAAGTAAAGTCAGAATAAAAATCTGCATAAGATAAAAATGCGGAATAAATAGACGATTACCTGTGTAGTATGTAATTGAGTGCAAGACATTCTGCAAAATAATCCTATATTCATTAAATGTTGTCTACTACGACAATGAGCTCCGTTTCTAATTAAATAAACAAATAGACAATAGGCAACGTAATTATGTAAATAGTTTCAAAGAACGTAGAAAAAGAACTTTATTCTAAAGTCCGTTTGGAGAAGATGGGAAAATAATATTCATACAATGATACATGCAAAGATTGCTTTTACTAACCAAGAATTATCCAGCGTAGAACAACGTAATCAGAAAGTCGTTGAAGGAAATCAGTGTATTTTATGAGTAGATTTCTGTTTTTTTTTATTTTGATGAATGTTGAATTACGTAATATATTACGAACTAATTGTGTACTACGTATTAATTAAAGAAACGTAGAAAAAGAACTTAATTTTAAATTCTCTTTGGAAAGGTGACAGAATAATTAAATGTAATTAAAATAGAAAAGAATAAACATAATAGGCATAAAATTAAAAGAACAGAAACTCACACACACGAAAAGCAATCCACCATATGCGTAAACCAACGATATCCTAACATAGTTCAATAATACCATGTATTTCCTGATTAGATATTTGTTGTTCATTTAGATGAGAGTTCAGTATATGATAAATGTATTTGGTTAAGTGAGCTATGAATTATAATATATTAATAAATTATGGTGTTCGCGAAACTAATGATTCGTAATGCTTACAGTTATGTTATTTCTAAAGATTGTCGTTAAACCTTTTAATTTACATTAATATCCCTATTTATTAATTTATATTCGTATCTATGCACTTCATTCTAGAAAAATCTCACTACTTACATGACTTTTACGATTATCTTCGTTGTTAATGGTCTCGTATTCTCTACATAAACTTATGTTATCACAGCATGCATGTTTTCACGATTGATTCATTGACCGTGCAGATATCCACTGTCTATTTTAACGAAATTTACATTTTTCAGCATTCAGTAATAACATGTATCGAAAGAAAGATTTAAAATAATTAAAAATGCATCAAACCTTTATCATTGCATATGAAAATAGGATCGTAAACAAACTTGTTTTCGATTCAAACAATGGTTGTTGCCATAGATTTAATTTTCAAAATGAGGAGAAAAAACGTAATAAATTGGCGTTCAAATTAAATTTTGCAAATTTCCTGCCGGAATGTTAAAATCGGTCGCAAGAAAAGAAAACTTTGATCCTTTAGACGTAATATAGACCAAGTCCCACTGCTTTACGATTACATTTTCATATTTTTATGAACGAAAGAAATTTTCTCTGCATGGCCATTTTTCGTTTTTCCCGTTTGAATACATTGAAAAATATAATCCTTTCTGGTCTCAAACCTAGGACAAAATCTGTAGATTTTCGATTTTTTCCCAACTCGACTGTCAATTATGAATCTCCTCTGAAAATTTCAGCCCTCCAGCTCGATTAGAAATGCCCAGGATTTTGTGTCAATCAGTAGGATTTGCAGCTTTATATATAGTAATGATCAAAAAAAGTATCGAAAACGGATAGTTTTAGCGAAATTTCAATTTTTTTTCCTCTATTTAAAGATTATTCTCGTCGTTTCATCAAGAAATGATCAAAAAAAACAACGAAAACGGATAACTTTAACGAAATTTCCATTTATTCCTCTTTTTTGATTTTTTTTGCGTCGTTTTATCATGATATCATCAAAAAAAGTAACGAAAACGGATAATTTTAGCGAAATTTTAATTTTTTTTCCTCTTTTTTCATTTTTTTGGTCGTTTTATCAAGAAATGATCAAAAAAAGCAACGAAATGGATACTTTTAGCAAAATTAAAATTTTTGTCATCTATATTGTGATTATTTTTTGATATTTTATCGCGATATAATCAAAAAAGAAACGAAAACGGAAAATATTTGCGAAATTTTAATTTTTTTCCTTAATTTTCATCACTTCATTGAGATAAGATCGAAAAAGGCAACGAAAACGGATAATTTTAGCGAAATTTCAATTTTTTCCTCTTTTTTGGGATTTTTTTTCGTCGTTTTATCAAGAAATGATCAAAAAAGCAACGAAAACGGATAATATTTGTGAAATTAATATTTCTTTCCTCTATATAGAAATTATTATTCTTCGTTTTACCTTGAAATGATCAAAAAAATTAATGAAAACGGATAATTTTAGCGAAATTTCGATTTTTTTTCCTCTATTTAGAGATACTTTTTCGTCATTTTATTAAGAAATGATTAAAATAAGCAACGAATACGGATACTTTTATCGAAATTTAATTTTTTCTCCTCTACTTTCTCTATTTTGTCATTAGTTTTTGATATTTTATCGTGATATAATCAAGAAAGCAACGAAAACGGACAATATTTGCGAAATTTTTATTTTTTTCCTTAATTTTCATCATTTTATCGAATAGGATCGAAAAAGTCAACGAAAACGGATAATTTTCGCGAAATCTCATTATTTTTCCTCTATTTTGCGTTTATTTTTCGTCCTATTATCAGACATGATCGAGAAAAGCAACAAGAACAATAATTTTTGCGAAATTTCAATTGTTTTACTTTATTTAGAGACAATTTTTCGTCGTTTTATCAAGAAATGTTCAAAAAAAGCAACGAAAACGGATAATTCTTGTGAAATTTCAATTTTTTCCTCTATTTGGAGTTTATTTTTCGTCGTTTTTTCAAGAAATGATCAAAAAAAGTAACGAAAACGGATAATTTTAGCGAAATTTCAATTTTTTTTCCTCTTTTTTCATTTTTTTTTCGTTGTTTTACCAAGAAATGATCAAAAAAAGCAACGAAATCGGATAATATTCGCGAAATTTTATTTTTTTTCCTTAATTTTCATCATTTTATCGAGATAGGATCGAAAAAGGTAAAGAAAACGGATAATTTTAGCTAAATCTCAATTTTTGTCACTTTTTTCCGTTTATTTTTCGTTGTTGTATCAAGAAATAATCAAAAAAGCAACGAAAACGGATAATTTTAGCAAAATTTCAATTATTTTCCTCTCTTTTGTGTTTATTTTTCGTCGTTTTATCTAGTGATGATCAAAAAAAGTAACGAAAACGGATAATTTTAGCGAAATTTCAATTTTTTTCCTCTATTTAAAGATTATTCTCGTCGTTTCATCAAGAAATGATCAAAAAAAGGAACGAAAACGGATAATTTTAGCTAAATTTCAATTTTTTCCTCTTTTTTGGGTTTATTTTTCGTCGTTTTAACTAGATATGATCAAAAAAATCAACGAAAACGGATAATTTTAGCGAAATTTTAATTTTTGTCCTCTTTTTTGAGTTTATTTTTCGTTTTTTATCAAGGAATGATCAAAAAAAGCAACGAAAACGGATATTTTTAGCGAAATTTCAATTTTTTTCCTCTTTTTTAATTTTTTTTCTTTGTTTTATCAAGAAATGTCAAGATAATTTTAGCGAAATCTCTATTTTTTTCACTTTTTTGGGTTTATTTTTCGTTGTTTTATCTAGTAATGATCGAAAACATCAAGGAAAACGGATAATTTCACCGAAATTTTAATTTATTTTCCCTTTCTTATCCTTGATTTTCGTCATTTTATCGAGATATTATCGAAAATAGAAACGAAAACAGATAATTTTAAAAAAATTTTAATCCTTTTCCTCTATTTTGCCTTAATTCACGTTATTTTATCGAAATATGATCGAAAAAAAATTAACAAACAATTGATGATTTTGGTGAAATTTCAATTTTTTTCCTCACTTTCGAGATTATTTTTCGTCGTTTCTTTAAGAAATGATCAACAAAAGCAACGAAAACGGATAATTTTCGCGAAATCTCATTATTTTCCCTCTATTTTGCGTTTATTTTTCGTCGTTTTATTAAGAAATGATCAAAAAAAAATAACGAAAACGGATACTTTTAGCGAAATTTAATTTTTTCTCCTCTATTTTGTCATTATTTTTTGATATTTTATCGAGATATAATCAAGAAAGCAAAGAAAACGGATAATATTTGCGAAATTTTATTTTTTTTCATTAATTTTCATCATTTTATCGAAATAGGATTGAAAAAGGCAACGAAAACGAATAATTTTCGCAAACTCTCATTATTTTTCCTATATTTAGAGTTTTTTTTTACGTTTCATCAAGAAATGATCAAAAAAAGCAACGAAAATGGATAATTTTTGCGAAATTTTAATTTTTTTCCTCTATTTCGAGATTATTTTTCGTCGTTTCATCAAGAAATGATCAAAAAAATCAACGATAACGGATAATTTTAGCGAAATTTCAATTTTTTTCCTCTATTTAGAGATAATAGCGAACTTTAGATTTTTCTCCTCTATTTTGTTATTATTTTTTGATATTTTATCGAGATATAATCAAAAAGCAACGAAAACGGATAATAGTTGCGAAATTTCAAAATTATTCCTCTACTTTGTGTTTTTTTGTCGTCCTATTATCATGATATGATCGAAAAAAGCAACAAAAACGGATACTTTTAGCGAAATTCAAATTTTTCTCCACTATTTTGTACTTATTTTTTATATATTTTATCGAGATACGATCAATAAAGCAACAAAAATGGATAATTTTAACGAAATTTTAATTTTTTTCCTCTATTTAGAGATTATTTTTCTTCGTTTTATCAAGAAATATTCAAAAAAAGCAACGAAAACAGATAAATTTAGCGAAATTTCAATTTATTTCGCCTATTTACTGATAATTTTTAATTGTTTTATCAAAAAATGTTCCAAAAAAGCAAAGAAAACGGATAATTTTAGCGAAATTTCAATTTTTTTCCTCTTTTTTAATTTTTTTTTCGTCGTTTTATTAAGAAATGATCAATAAAATCAACGAAAACAAATACTTTTAGTGAAATTTAAATTTTTCTCCTCTACTTTGTCATTATTTTATGTTATTTTATCGAGATATAATCAAAAAAACAACGAAAACGAATAATATTTGCGAAATTTAAATTTTTTCCTTAATTTTCATCATTATATCGAGATTAGATCGAAAAAGGCAACCAAAAAGGATAACTTAAGTAATATCTCAATTTTAATCCTCTTTTTTTTGTTTATTTTTCGTCCTATTATCAGGATATGATCGAAAAAAGCAACAAAAACTGATTATTTTAGCGAAATTTTAATTTTATCCTCTTTTTTATGTTTATTTTTCGTCGTTTTATCAAGAAATGATCAAAAAAAGCAACGAAACGGATAATTTTAGGGTGATTTTTATTTTTTTCCTCTATTTAGAAATAATTTTTACTCGTTTTATCCAGAAATGTTCAAAAAAAGCAACGAAAACGGATAATTTTAGTGATATTTCAATTTTATTTCCTCTTTTTTGAGTTTATTTTTCGTCGTTTTATCAAGAAATGATCAAAAAAAGTAACGAAATCGGATAATTTTTTGAAAATTTCAATTCTTTTCCTCTATTTAGAGATAATTTCTACTCGTTTTATCAAGAAATGTTCAACAAATGCAATGAAAACGGATAATGTACGCGAAATTTCAATTTTTATCCTCTATTTTGATATAATTTTACTCGTTTTATCAGGATATGTTCAGAAAAAGCAACAAAAACGGATAATTTTAGCGAAATTTCAATTTTTTTCCTCTATTTAGAAATAATTTTTACTCGTTTTATCAAGAAATGTTCAAAAAAAGCAACAAAAACGGATAATTTTAGCGAAATTTCAATTTTTAATCATTTTCCTTTATTTTGCCTTAATTGACGTTATTTTATCGAGATATGATCGAAAAAGCAACGAAACCGGATAGTTTTATCATAATTTCAGTTTTTTTCCTCTATTTTGCTCCTATTATCGTCATTTAATGGAGTTATGAACAAAAAAAAACTAAAATTGAGAATTTTAGTGAAATTTTAATTTATTTCCTCTATTTAGAGATAATTTTACTCGTTTTATCAGGATATGTTCAAAAAAAGCAACGAAAACCGATAATTTTAGTGAAATTTCCATTTTTGTTACTCTATTTATAGATAATTCTCGTTGTTTCATCATGAAATGATAAAAAAAGGAACGAAAACGGATGATTTTAGCGAAATTTCAATTTTTGTCCTCTTTTTTGAGTTTATTTTTCGTCGTTTTATCATGAAATGATAAAATAAAGCAACAAAAACGGATAATTTTAGCGAAATTTCTATTTTTTTCCTCTATTTAGAAATATTTTTTACTAGTGTAATCAGAAATGTTTAACAAATGCAATGATAACGGATAATTTAAGAGAATTTCAAATTTTTTCACCAATGTAGAGATAATTTTAACTCATTTTATCAAGAAATGATCAAAAAAAGCAACGAAAACGGATACTTTTAGCGAAATTTAAATATTTCTCCTCTCTTTTGTCATTATTTTTTGATATTTTATCGAGATATAATCAAGAAAGCAAGGAAAACGGATAATATTTGAGAAATTTTAATTTTTTTCCTTAATTTTCATCATTTTATCGTAATAGGATCGAAAAAGGCAATGAAAACGAATAATTTTCGCGAACTCTCATTATTTTTCCTCTATTTTGCGTTAATTTTTCGTCCTATTATCAAGACATGATCAAAAAAAGGAACAAAAACAATAATTTTTGCGAAATTTCCATTGTTTTCCTTTACTTAGAGATAATTTTACGTCGTTTTGTCAAGAAATGTTCAAAAAAAGCAACGAAAACAGATAATTTTAACGAAATTTCAATTTTTTTCCTCTATTTGGAGTTTATATTTCGTCGTTTTATCAAGAAATGATCTAAAAAAGTAACGAAAATTGATAATTTAAGCGAAATTTCACCTTTTTTTCCTCTTTTTTCATTTTTTTCATCATTTTATCAAGAAATGCTCAAAAAAAGCAACGAAATCGGATAATATTTGCGTTATTTTAATTTTTTTCCTTAATTTTCATCATTTTATGTAGATAAGATCGAAAAAGGCAACGAAAACGGATAATATTAGCGAAATCTCAATTTTTTTTCACTTTTTTGGGTTTATTTTTCGTTGTTTTATCAAAAAATGATCAAAAAAGCAACGAAAACGGATAATTTTAGCGAAATTACAATGTCAATCCTCCCTTTTGAGTTTATTTTTCGTCGTTTTATCAAGAAATGAACAAAAAAAGCAACGAAAACGGAAAATTTTAGCGAAATTTCGTTTTTTTTCTCTATTTATAGATTATTCTCGTTGTTTCATCAAGAAATGATAAAAAAGCCTCAAAAACGGATAATTTTAGCGGAATTTCAATTTTTGTCCTCTTTTTTCATTTTTTTTCGTCGTTTTATCAAGAAATGATCAAAAAAAGCAACGAAAACGGAAAATATTCTCGAAATTTTAATTTTTTTCCTTAATTTTAGTCATTTCTCGAGATAAGATCGAAAAAGGCAACGAAAACGGATAACTTTAGCGAAATTTTAATTTTTGTCCCCTTTTCTTGAGTTTATTTTTCGTCGTTTTATTAAGAAATGATCAAAAAAAGTATCGAAAACGGATAGTTTTAGCGAAATTTCAATTTTTTTTCCTCTATTTAAAGATTATTCTCGTCGTTTCATCAAGAAATGATCAAAAAAAACAACGAAAACGGATAATTTTAACGAAATTTCAATTTATTCCTCTTTTTTGATTTTTTTTGCGTCGTTTTATCATGATATCATCAGAAAAAGGAACGAAAACGGATAATTTTAGCGAAATTTTAATTTTTTTTCCTCTTTTTTCATTTTTTTTGGTCGTTTTATCAAGAAATGATCAAAAAAAGCAACGAAAACGGAAAATATTCTCGAAATTTTAATTTTTTTCCTTAATTTTAGTCATTTCTCGAGATAAGATCGAAAAAGGCAACGAAAACGGATGATTTTAGCGAAATTTCAATTTTTGTCCTCTTTTTTGAGTTTATTTTTCGTCGTTTTATCATGAAATGATAAAATAAAGCAACAAAAACGGATAATTTTAGCGAAATTTCTATTTTTTTCCTCTATTTAGAAATATTTTTTACTAGTGTAATCAGAAATGTTTAACAAATGCAATGATAACGGATAATTTAAGAGAATTTCAAATTTTTTCACCAATGTAGAGATAATTTTAACTCATTTTATCAAGAAATGATCAAAAAAAGCAACGAAAACGGATACTTTTAGCGAAATTTAAATATTTCTCCTCTCTTTTGTCATTATTTTTTGATATTTTATCGAGATATAATCAAGAAAGCAAGGAAAACGGATAATATTTGAGAAATTTTAATTTTTTTCCTTAATTTTCATCATTTTATCGTAATAGGATCGAAAAAGGCAATGAAAACGAATAATTTTCGCGAACTCTCATTATTTTTCCTCTATTTTGCGTTAATTTTTCGTCCTATTATCAAGACATGATCAAAAAAAGGAACAAAAACAATAATTTTTGCGAAATTTCCATTGTTTTCCTTTACTTAGAGATAATTTTACGTCGTTTTGTCAAGAAATGTTCAAAAAAAGCAACGAAAACAGATAATTTTAACGAAATTTCAATTTTTTTCCTCTATTTGGAGTTTATATTTCGTCGTTTTATCAAGAAATGATCTAAAAAAGTAACGAAAATTGATAATTTAAGCGAAATTTCACCTTTTTTTCCTCTTTTTTCATTTTTTTCATCATTTTATCAAGAAATGCTCAAAAAAAGCAACGAAATCGGATAATATTTGCGTTATTTTAATTTTTTTCCTTAATTTTCATCATTTTATGTAGATAAGATCGAAAAAGGCAACGAAAACGGATAATATTAGCGAAATCTCAATTTTTTTTCACTTTTTTGGGTTTATTTTTCGTTGTTTTATCAAAAAATGATCAAAAAAGCAACGAAAACGGATAATTTTAGCGAAATTACAATGTCAATCCTCCCTTTTGAGTTTATTTTTCGTCGTTTTATCAAGAAATGAACAAAAAAAGCAACGAAAACGGAAAATTTTAGCGAAATTTCGTTTTTTTTCTCTATTTATAGATTATTCTCGTTGTTTCATCAAGAAATGATAAAAAAGCCTCAAAAACGGATAATTTTAGCGGAATTTCAATTTTTGTCCTCTTTTTTCATTTTTTTTCGTCGTTTTATCAAGAAATGATCAAAAAAAGCAACGAAAACGGAAAATATTCTCGAAATTTTAATTTTTTTCCTTAATTTTAGTCATTTCTCGAGATAAGATCGAAAAAGGCAACGAAAACGGATAACTTTAGCGAAATTTTAATTTTTGTCCCCTTTTCTTGAGTTTATTTTTCGTCGTTTTATTAAGAAATGATCAAAAAAAGTATCGAAAACGGATAGTTTTAGCGAAATTTCAATTTTTTTTCCTCTATTTAAAGATTATTCTCGTCGTTTCATCAAGAAATGATCAAAAAAAACAACGAAAACGGATAATTTTAACGAAATTTCAATTTATTCCTCTTTTTTGATTTTTTTTGCGTCGTTTTATCATGATATCATCAGAAAAAGGAACGAAAACGGATAATTTTAGCGAAATTTTAATTTTTTTTCCTCTTTTTTCATTTTTTTTGGTCGTTTTATCAAGAAATGATCAAAAAAAGCAACGAAAACGGAAAATATTCTCGAAATTTTAATTTTTTTCCTTAATTTTAGTCATTTCTCGAGATAAGATCGAAAAAGGCAACGAAAACGGATAATTTTAGCGAAATTTTAATTTTTGTCCCCTTTTCTTGAGTTTATTTTTCGTCGTTTTATTAAGAAATGATCAAAAAAAGTATCGAAAACGGATAGTTTTAGCGAAATTTCAATTTTTTTTCCTCTATTTAAAGATTATTCTCGTCGTTTCATCAAGAAATGATCAAAAAAAACAACGAAAACGGATAATTTTAACGAAATTTCAATTTATTCCTCTTTTTTGATTTTTTTTGCGTCGTTTTATCATGATATCATCAAAAAAAGTAACGAAAACGGATAATTTTAGCGAAATTTTAATTTTTTTTCCTCTTTTTTCATTTTTTTTGGTCGTTTTATCAAGAAATGATCAAAAAAAGCAACGAAATGGATACTTTTAGCAAAATTAAAATTTTTGTCATCTATATTGTGATTATTTTTTGATATTTTATCGCGATATAATCAAAAAAGAAACGAAAACGGAAAATATTTGCGAAATTTTAATTTTTTTCCTTAATTCTCATCACTTCATTGAGATAAGATCGAAAAAGGCAACGAAAACGGATAATTTTAGCGAAATTTCAATTTTTTCCTCTTTTTTGGGATTTTTTTTCGTCGTTTTATCAAGAAATGATCAAAAAAGCAACGAAAACGGATAATATTTGTGAAATTAATATTTCTTTCCTCTATATAGAAATTATTTTTCTTCGTTTTACCTTGAAATGATCAAAAAAATTAATGAAAACGGATAATTTTTGCGAAATTTCGAATTATTTTCCTCTATTTAGAGATAATTTTTCGTCATTTTATTAAGAAATGATTAAAATAAGCAACGAATACGGATACTTTTATCGAAATTTAATTTTTTCTCCTCTCCTCTATTTTGTCATTAGTTTTTGATATTTTATCGTGATATAATCAAGAAAGCAACGAAAACGGATAATATTTGCGAAATTTTTATTTTTTTCCTTAATTTTCATCATTTTATCGAATAGGATCGAAAAAGTCAACGAAAACGGATAATTTTCGCGAAATCTCATTATTTTTCCTCTATTTTGCGTTTATTTTTCGTCCTATTATCAGACATGATCGAGAAAAGCAACAAGAACAATAATTTTTGCGAAATTTCAATTGTTTTACTTTATTTAGAGACAATTTTTCGTCGTTTTATCAAGAAATGTTCAAAAAAAGCAACGAAAACGGATATTCTTGTGAAATTTCGATTTTTTCCTCTATTTGGAGTTTATTTTTCGTCGTTTTTTCAAGAAATGATCAAAAAAAGTAACGAAAACGGATAATTTTAGCGAAATTTCAATTTTTTTTCCTCTTTTTTCATTTTTTTTTCGTTGTTTTACCAAGAAATGATCAAAAAAAGCAACGAAATCGGATAATATTCGCGAAATTTTATTTTTTTTCCTTAATTTTCATCATTTTATCGAGATAGGATCGAAAAAGGTAAAGAAAACGGATAATTTTTGCTAAATCTCAATTTTTGTCACTTTTTTCCGTTTATTTTTCGTTGTTGTATCAAGAAATAATAAAAAAAGCAACGAAAACGGATAATTTTAGCAAAATTTCAATTATTTTCCTCTCTTTTGTGTTTATTTTTCGTCGTTTTATCTAGTGATGATCAAAAAAAGCAACGAAAACGGATAATTTTAGCGAAATTTCAATTTTTTCCTCTTTTTTGGGTTTATTTTTCGTCGTTTTAACAAGATATGATAAAAAAAATCAACGAAAACGGATAATTTTAGCGAAATTTTAATTTTTGTCCTCTTTTTTGAGTTTATTTTTCGTTTTTTATCAAGGAATGATCAAAAAAAGCAACGAAAACGGATATTTTTAGCGAAATTTCAATTTCTTTCCCCTTTCTTATCCTTGATTTTCGTCATTTTATCGACATATTATCGAAAATAGAAACGAAAACAGATAATTAAAGAAAAATTTTAATCATTTTCCTCTATTTTGCCTTAATTCACAATATTTTATCGAGATATGATCGAAAAAAAAAACAAAAAATTGATAATTTAGGTGAAATTTCAATTTTTTTCCTCTCTTCATAGGTTTCTTTTTCGTCGTTTTATCAAGAAATGATCAAAAAAAGCAACAAAAACGGATAATTTTAGCGAAATTTCAATTTTTTCCTCTTTTTTGGGTTTATTTTTCGTCGTTTTATCAAGAAATGATCAGGAAAAGCAACGAAAACGGATAATATTTTCGAAATTCTAATATCTTTCCTCTATATAGAAATTATTTTTCTTCGTTTTATCTTGAAATGATCAAAATAATTAACGAAAACGGATAATTTTAGCGAAATTTCGATTTTTTCCTCTAATTAGAGAAAATTTTTCGTCGTTTTATTAAGAAATGAGCAAAAAAAGCAACGAAATCGGATAATTTTTTGAAAATTTCAATTTTTTTCCTCTATTTAGATTTAATTTTACTCCTTTTATCAGGAGATGTTCAAAAAAAAGCAACGAAAACGGATAATGTTGGCGAAATTTCAATTTTTAATTATTATCCTTTATTTTGCCTTAATTGACGTTATTTTATCGAGATATGATCGAAAAAGCAACGAAACCGGATAGTTTTATCATAATTTCAGTTTTTTTCCTCTATTTTGCTCCTATTATCGTCATTTTATGGAGTTATGAACGAAAAAAAAAACTAAAATTGAGAATTTTAGTGAAATTTCAATTTATTTCCTCTATTTAGAGATAATTTTTACTCGTTTTATCAGGATATGTTCGAAAAAAGCAGCGAAAACCGATAATTTTAGTGAAATTTCAATTTTTGTTACTCTATTTATAGATAATTCTCATTGTTTCATCATGAATTATAAAAAGGGAACAAAAACGGATAATTTTAGCGAAATTTCAATTTTTGTCCTCTTTTTTGAGTTTATTTTTCGTCGTTTTATCAAGAAATGATCAAATAAAGCAACGAAAACGGATAATTTTAGCGAAATTTCTATTTTTTTCCTCTATTTAGAAATATTTTATACTCGTTTAATCAGAAATGTTCAACAAATGCAATGAAAACGGATAATTTAAGAGAATTTCAAATTTTTTCCTCAATTTAGAGATAATTTAAACTCGTTTTATCAAGAAATGATCAAAAAAAGCAACGAAAACGGATACTTTTAGCGAAATTTAAATTTTTCTCCTCTCTATTGTCAGTATTCTTTGATATTTTATCGAGATATAATACGAAAGCAACGAAAACGGATAATATTTGAGAAATTTTAATTTTTTTCCTTAATTTTCATCAATTTATCGTAATAGGATCGAAAAAGGCAATGAAAACGGATAATTTTCGCGAACTCTCATTATTTTTCCTCTATTTTGCGTTAATTTTTCGTCCTATTATCAAGACATGATCGAAAAAAGCAACAAAAACAATAATTTTTGCGAAATTTCTATTGTTTTCCTTTATTTAGAGATAATTTTTCGTCGTTTTATCAAGAAATGTTCAAAAAAAGCAACGAAAACGGATAATTTTAGCGAAATTTCAATTTGTTTCCTCTATTTGGAGTTTATATTTCGTCGTTTTATCAAGAAATGATCAAAAAAAGTAACGAAAACGGATAATTTAAGCGAAATTTCACCTTTTTTTCCTCTTTTTTCATTTTTTCATCGTTTTATCAAGATATGCTCAAAAAAAGCAACGAAAACGGATAATATTCGCGTTATTTTAATTTTTTTCCTTAATTTTCATCATTTTATCGAGATAAGATCGAAAAAGGCAACGAAAACGGGTAATTTTAGCGAAATCTCAATTTTTTTTTCAATTTTTTGTGTTTATTTTTCGTTGTTTTATCAAGAAATGATCAAAAAAGCAACGAAAACGGATAATCTTAGGGAAATTTCAATTTTTGTCCTCTTTTTTGAGTTTATTTTTCGTCGTTTTACTAAGAAATGATCAAAAAAAGCAACGAAAACGGATACTTTTAGCGAAATTTAATTTTTTCTCCTCTATTTTGTCATTAGTTTTTGATACTTTTTTGAGATATAATCAAGAAAGCAACAAAAACGGATAATATTTGCGAAATTTTAATTTTTTTCATTAATTTTCATCATTTTATCGAAATAGGATCGATAACGGCAGCGAAAACGGATAATTTTCGCGAAATTTCCATTGTTTTCCTTTATTTAGAGATAATTTTTCGTCGTTTTATCAAGAAATGTTCAAAAAAAGCAACGAAAACGAATAATTTTAGCGAAATTTCAATTTTTTTCTTCTATTTGGAGTTTATTTTTCGTCGTTTTATCAAGAAATGATCAAAAAAATTAACGAAAACGGATAATTTTCGCGAAATTTCCATTGTTTTCCTTTATTTAGAGATAATTTTTCGTCGTTTTAACGTCGTCGTCGTTAACGGGTAATATTCGCGTTATTTTAATTTTTTTCCTTAATTTTCATCATTTAATCAAGATAAGATCGAAAAAGGCAACGAAAACGGATAATTTTAGCGAAATTTAATTTGTTTTTTCAATTTTTTGGGTTTATTTTTCGTTGTTTTATCAAGCAATGATCAAAAAAGCAACGAAAACGGATAATTTTAGGGAAATTTCCATTTTTGTCCTCTTTTTTGAGTTTATTTTTCGTCGTTTTACCAAGAAATGATCAAAAAAAGCAACGAAAATGGATACTTTTAGCGAAATTTAATTTTTTCTCCTCTATTTTATCATTAGTTTTTGATAGTTTATTGAGATATAATCAAGAAAGCAACGAAAACGGATAATATTTGCGAAATTTTAATTTTTTTCATTAATTTTCATCATTTTATCGAAATAGGATCGAAAACGGTAACGAAAACGGATAATTTTCGCGAAATTTCAATTTTTTTCCACTATTTGGAATTTATTTTTCGTCGTTTTATCAAGAAATAATAAAAAAAAGTAAAGAAAACGGTTAATTTTAGCAAAATTTTTATTTTTTTTCCTCTTTTTTCATTTTTTTTCGTCGACGTATCAAGAAATGATCAAAAAAGCAACAAAAACGGATAATTTTAGCGAAATTACAATGTCTTTCCTCCCCTTTGAGTTTATTTTTCGTCGTTTTATCAAGAAATGATCAAAAAAAGCAACGAAAACGGATAATTTTAGCGAAATTTCAATTTTTGTCCCCTTTTCTTGAGTTTATTTTTCGTCGTTTTATTAAGAAATGATCAAAAAAAAAACGAAAATGGATAACTTTAGTGAAAATTCTATTTTTTTCATCTTTTTTCATTATTGTTTCGTCGTTTTATCAAGAAATGATCAAAAAAGCAACGAAAACGTATAATATTTGCAAAATTTTAATTTTTTTCCTTAATATTCATCATTTTATCAAGAAATGATCAAAGAAGCAACGAGAACGGATAACTTTAAGGAAATTTCAATTATTTTCCTGCCTTTTGTGTTTATTTTTCGTCGTTTTATCAAGCAATGATCAAAAAAATCAACGAAAACGGATAATTTTAGAGAAACTTCAATTTTTTTCCTCTACTTAGAAATTATTTTTCTTCGTTTTATCTTGAAATGATCAAATAAAGCAACGAAAACGGATAATTTTAGCGAAATTTCAATTTTTTCCTCTTTTTTGGGTTAATTTTTCGTCGTTTCATCAAGAAATGTTCAAAAAATGCAACGAAATCGGATAATTTTAGCAAAATTTCAATTTTTGTCCTCTCTTTGGAGTTTATTTTTCTTCGTTTTATCATGAAATGATCAAAAAAAGCAACGAAAATGGATAATTTTAGGGAAATTTCCATTTTTGTCCTCTTTTTTGAGTTTATTTTTCGTCGTTTTACTAAGAAATGATCAAAAAAAGCAACGAAAACGGATACTTTTAGCGAAACTTAATTTTTTCTCCTCTATTTTGTCATTAGTTTTTGATAGTTTATTGAGATGTAATCAAGAAATCAACGAAAACGGATATTATTTGCGAAATTTTAATTTTTTTCATTAATTTTCATCATTTTATCGAAATAGGATCGAAAACGGCAACGAAAACGGATAATTTTCGCGAAATTTCCATTGTTTTCCTTTATTTAGAGATAATTTTTCGTCGTTTTATCAAGAAATGTTCAAAAAAAGCAACGAAAACGAATAATTTTAGCGAAATTACAATTTTTTTCCACTATTTGGAGTTTATTTTTCGTCGTTTTATCAAGCAATGATCAAAAAAATCAACGAAAACGGATAATTTTAGCGAAACTTCAATTTTTTCCCCTATTATAGATTAATCTCGTCGTTTCATCAAGAAATGATCAAAAAAAGCAAAGAAAACGAATAATTTTAGCGAAATTTCAATTTTTTTCCTCTATTTAGAAATTATTTTTCTTCGTTCTATCTTGAAATGATCAAATAAAGCAACGAAAACGGATAATTTTAGCGAAATTTCAATTTTTTTCCTCTATTTTGTGATTATTTTTCGTCGTGTTATCAAGAAATTATCAAAAAAAGCAACGAAACGGATACTTTTAGCGAAATTTAAATTATTCTCATCTATTTTGTGATTATTTTTTGATATCTTATCGATATATAATCAATAAAGCAACGAAAATGGATATTATTTGCGAAATTTTAATTTTTTTCCTTAATTTTCATCATTTCATTGAGATAAGATGGAAAAAAAATAACGAAAATGGATAATTTTAGCGAAATCTCATTTTTTTTCCTCTTTTTAGGGTTTATTTTTCGTCGTTTTATCAAGGAATGATCAAGAAAGCAACGAAAACAATTAATTTTAGCGAAATAGAAACTTTTACCCTCTATTTTGCCTCAATTTTCTTCATTTTTTCAAGATATGATCGAAAACATCAAAGAAAACGGATAATTTCACCGAAATTTCAATTTCTTTCCCCTTTCTTATCCTTGATTTTCGTCATTTTATCGACATATTATCGAAAATAGAAACGAAAACAGATAATTAAAGAAAAATTTTAATCATTTTCCTCTATTTTGCCTTAATTCACAATATTTTATCGAGATATGATCGAAAAAAAAAACAAAAAATTGATAATTTAGGTGAAATTTCAATTTTTTTCCTCTCTTTTTAGGTTTCTATTTCGTCGTTTTATCAAGAAATGATCAAAAAAGCAACAAAAACGGATAATTTTTGCGAAATTTCAATTTTTTCCTCTTTTTTGGGTTTATTTTTCGTCGTTTTATCAAGAAATGATCAAGAAAAGCAACGAAAACGGATAATATTTGCGAAATTCTAATATCTTTCCTCTATATAGAAATTATTTTTCTTCGTTTTATCTTGAAATGATCAAAATAATTAACGAAAACGGATAATTTTAGCGAAATTTCGATTTTTTCCTCTAATTAGAGAAAATTTTTCGTCGTTTTATTAAGAAATGAGCAAAAAAAGCAACGAAATCGGATAATTTTTTGAAAATTTCAATTCCTCTTCTCTACTTTGAGTTTATTTTTCGTTGTTTTATCAAGAAATGTTCAAAAAAAGCAATGAAAACGGATAAATTTAGTGAAATTTCAATTTTTTTCCTCTTTTTTGAGTTTATTTATCGTCGTTTTATCAAGAAATGATCAAAAAAAGAAACGAATATGAATAATTTTAGCAAAATTTCAATTCTTTTCCTCTATTTAGAGATAATTTCTACTCGTTTTATCAAGAAATGTTCAACAAATGCAATGAAAACGGATAATGTTCGCGAAATTTCAATTTTTTTCCTCTATTTAGATATAATTTTACTCCTTTTATCAGGAGATGTTCAAAAAAAAGCAACGAAAACGGATAATGTTGGCGAAATTTCAATTTTTAATTATTTTCCTTTATTTTGCCTTAATTGACGTTATTTTATCGAGATATGATCGAAAAAGCAACGAAACCGGATAGTTTTATCATAATTTCAGTTTCTTTCCTCTATTTTGCTCCTATTATCGTCATTTCATGGAGTTATGAACGAAAAAAAAACAGAGATAATTTTTACTCGTTTTATCAGGATATGTTCGAAAAAAGCAACGAAAACCGATAATTTTAGTGAAATTTCAATTTTTGTTACTCTATTTATAGATAATTCTCGTTGTTTCATCATGAAATGATAAAAAAGGAACAAAAACGGATAATTTTAGCGAAATTTCAATTTTTGTCCTCTTTTTTGAGTTTATTTTTCGTCGTTTTATCAAGAAATGATCAAATAAAGCAACGAAAACGGATACTTTTAGCGAAATTAAAATTTTTCTCCTCTCTATTGTCATTATTCTTTGATATTTTATCGAGATATAATCAAGAAAGCAACGAAAACGGATAATATTTGAGAAATTTTAATTTTTTTCCTTAATTTTCATCAATTTATCGTAATAGGATCGAAAAAGGCAATGAAAACGGATAATTTTCGCGAACTCTCATTATTTTTCCTCTATTTTGCGTTAATTTTTCGTCCTATTATCAAGACATGATCGAAAAAAGCAACAAAAACAATAATTTTTGCGAAATTTCCATTGTTTTCCTTTATTTAGAGATAATTTTTCGTCGGTTAATCAAGAAATGTTCAAAAAAAGCAACGAAAACGGATAATTTTAGCGAAATTTCAATTTTTTTCCTCTATTTGGATTTTATATTTCAACGTTTTATCAATGAATGATCAAAAAAAGTAACGAAAACGGATAATTTTCGCGAAATTTCCATTGTTTTCCTTTATTTAGAGATAATATTTCGTCGTTTTAACGTCGTCGTCGTTAACGGGTAATATTCGCGTTATTTTAATTTTTTTCCTTAATTTTCATCATTTTATCGAGATAAGATCGAAAAAGGCAACGAAAACGGATAATTTTAGCGAAATTCAATTTGTTTTTTCAATTTTTTGGGTTTATTTTTCGTTGTTTTATCAAGCAATGATCAAAAAAGCAACGAAAACGGATAATTTTAGGGAAATTTCCATTTTTGTCCTCTTTTTTGAGTTTATTTTTCGTCGTTTTACTAAGAAATGATCAAAAAAAGCAACGAAAACGGATACTTTTTTCGAAACTTAATTTTTTCTCCTCTATTTTGTCATTAGTTTTTGATAGTTTATTGAGATGTAATCAAGAAATCAACGAAAACGGATATTATTTGCGAAATTTTAATTTTTTTCATTAATTTTCATCATTTTATCGAAATAGGATCGAAAACGGCAACGAAAACGGATAATTTTCGCGAAATTTCCATTGTTTTCCTTTATTTAGAGATAATATTTCGTCGTTTTATCAAGAAATGTTCAAAAAAAGCAACGAAAACGAATAATTTTAGCGAAATTTCAATTTTTTTCCACTATTTGGAGTTTATTTTTCGTCGTTTTATCAAGAAATAATCAAAAAAAGTAAAGAAAACGGTTAATTTTAGCAAAATTTTAATTTTTTTCCCTCTTTTTTCATTTTTTTCGTCGTTTAATCAAGAAATTATCATAAAAAGCAACGAAAACGGATAATATTCGCGATATTTTAATTTTTTTCCTTAATTTTCATCATTTTATCGAGATAAGATCGAAAAAGGCAACGAAAACGGATAATATTACCGAAATCTCAATTTTTTTTTCACTTTTTTGGGTTTATTTTTCGTTGTTATATCAAGAAATGATCAAAAAAGCAACAAAAACGGATAATTTTAGCGATATTACAATGTCTTTCCTCCCTTTTGAGTTTATTTTTCGTCGTTTTATCAAGAAATGATCAAAAAAAGCAACGAAAACGGATAATATTACCGAAATCTCAATTTTTTTTTCACTTTTTTGGGTTTATTTTTCGTTGTTTTATCAAGAAATGATCAAAAAAGCAACAAAAACGGATAATTTTAGCGAAATTACAATGTCTTTCCTCCCTTTTGAGTTTATTTTTCGTCGTTTTATCAAGAAATGATCAAAGAAAGCAACGAAAACGGAAAATATTCTCGAAATTTTAATTTTTTGACTTAATTTTCGTCATTTCTAGAGATAAGATCGAAAAAGGCAACGAAAACGGATAATTTTAGCGAAATTTCAATTTTTGTCCCCTTTTCTTGAGTTTATTTTTCGTCGTTTTATTAATAAATGATCAAAAAAAGTATCGAAAACGGATAGTTTCAGCGAAATTTCAATTTTTTTCCTCTATTTAAAGATTATTCTCGTCGTTTCATCAAGAAATGATCAAAAAAACAACGAAAACGGATAATTTTAACGAAATTTCAATTTATTCCTCTTTTTTGATTTTTTGCGTCGTTTTATCATGAAATCATCAAAAAAAGTAACGAAAACGGATAATTTGAGCGAAATTTTAATTCGTTTTCCACTTTTTTCATTTTTTTTCGTCGTTTTATCAAGAAATGATCAAAAAAAGCAACGAAACGGATTCTTTTAGCAAAATTAAAATTTTTCTCATCTATATTGTGATTATTTTTTGATATTTTATCGCGATATAATCAAAAAAGAAACGAAATCGGAAAATATTTGCGAAATTTTAATTTTTGTTCTTAATTTTCATCACTTTATTGAGATAAGATCGAAAAAGGCAACGAAAACGGATAATTTTAGCGAAATTTCAATTTTTTCCTCTTTTTTGGGTTTATTTTTCGTCGTTTTATCAAGAAATGATCAAAAAAGCAACGAAAACGGATAATATTTGTGAAATTAATATTTCTTTCCTCTGTATAGACATTATTTTTCTTCGTTTTATCTTTAAATGATCAAAAAAATTAATGAAAACGGATAATTTTAGCGAAATTTCGATTTTTTTTCCTCTATTTAGAGATACTTTTTCGTCATTTTATTAAGAAATGATTAAAATAAGCAACGAATACGGATACTTTTATCGAAATTTAATTTTTTCTCCTCTCCTTTCTCTATTTTGTCATTAGTTTTTGATATTTTGTCGTGATATAATCAAGAAAGCAACGAAAACGGATAATATTTGCGAAATTTTTATTTTTTTCCTTAATTTTCATCATTTTATCGAATAGGATCGAAAAAGTCAACGAAAACGGATAATTTTCGCGAAATCTCAATATTTTTCCTCTATTTTGCGTTTATTTTTCGTCCTATTATCAAGACATGATCGAGAAAAGCAACAAGAACAATAATTTTTGCGAAATTTCAATTGTTTTACTTTATTTAGAGAGAATTTTTCGTCGTTTTATCAACAAATGTTCAAAAAAAGCAACGAAAACGGATAATTTTAGTGAATTTTCAATTTGTTTTTTCAATTTTTTGGGTTTAATTTTCGTTGTTTTATCAAGCAATGATCAAAAAAGCAACGAAAACGGATAATTTTAGGGAAATTTCCATTTTTGTCCTCTTTTTTGAGTTTATTTTTCGTCGTTTTACTAAGAAATGATCAAAAAAGCAACGAAAACGGATAATATTCGCGAAATATTATTTTTTTTCCTTAATTTTCATCATTTTATCGAGATAAGATCGAAAAAGGCAACGAAAACGGATAATTTTAGCTAAATCTCAATTTTTGTCACTTTTTTCAGTTTATTTTTCGTTGTTGTATCAAGAAATGATCAAAAAAGTAACGAAAACGGTTAATTTTAGCAAAATTTCAATTATTTTCCTCTCTTTTGAGTTTATTTTTCACGTTTTATCTAGTGATGATCAAAAAAGCAACGAAAACGGATAATTTTAGCGAAATTTCAATTTTTTTCCTCTATTTAAAGATTATTCTCGTCGTTTCATCAAGAAATGATCAAAAAAAGGAACCAAAACGGATAATTTTAGCTAAATTTCAATTTTTTCCTCTTTTTTGGGTTTATTTTTCGTCGTTTTAACAAGTTATGATCAAAAAAATCAACGAAAACGGATAATTTTAGCGGAATTTTAATTTTTGTCCTCTTTTTTAAGTTTATTTTTCGTTGTTTTATCAAGGAATGATCAAAAAAAGCATCAAAAACGGATATTTTTAGCGAAATTTCAATTTTTTTCCTCGTTTTTAATTATTTTTTTCTTCGTTTTATCAAGAAAGGATCAATAAAAGCAACGAAAACAAATACTTTTAGTGAAATTTTAATTTTTTTCCTTAATTTTCATCCTTTTATCGAATTGAATCGAATAAGGCTACGAAAACGGATGATTTTTGCGAAATCTCCTTATTATTCCTCTATTTTGCGTTTATATTTCGTCCTATTATCAAGACATGATCGAAAAAAGCAACGAAAACAATTAATTTTAGCGGAATAGAAACTTTTATCCTCTATTTTGCATCAATTTTCTTCATTTTTTCAAGATATGATCGAAAACATCAAAGAAAACGGATAATTTCACCGAAATTTCAATTTCTCTCCGCTTTCTTATCCTTGATTTTCGTCATTTTATTTAGATATTATAGAAAATAGAAATGAAAACCGATAATGTTTGAAAAAATTTAATCATTTTCCTTTATTTTGCCTTAATTCACGATATACAGTAGAACCTCAATTTTACGAAGTTGAAGGGACCCAAAAATTTGCACTTTGTAAAATTCGGGCTTTGTAAATTTGAGGTTTTCTTTCAAGCAATTGAAATCTCTACAATACCAATTCAGGTTCAATAGCACAGTGCATAAAATTAAATGGGATTGAAAGGAACATAATATTTCAATAAAATGAATTATACATCCAGTTTAATGTTTAATACAACAGAAAAAATTCTAAACTTATTACTTTTTAAAATAATCATAAATTATTTTTTGTTTTTTGGAAGTTTCAATGAAAGATGAGGTGATTTTCTCAATACCGGGAAGGTAATAATTGAATAAATCAGGTACACCATCAGTAAACGTTTGAAAATTGCGAAGCACTTTTATGGAGTGTCTTAATTCATCCCTTGTAGGGTGGGAAGGTGCTTCTGGGTCATCTTCGTAGCTTGTAGAAGAGATATCTAAGTTGAATTCATCCTAATCTTCCTTATCTTCACTAAATTCACTGCAGTTATACATCATCACATGAGAGTCACACTTGACATATGATTCAGCATGAGAGGATGCATCTTGGATGTACTGATTTAGTTGTGCTATTTCTTTACTAAGGAGGTCCTGTAGTGTGGGAACCTCCACTAACCCCTCTGTCTCTATAATTGAAGTGTCATCAAAACCAGCTGATCTCCAACAGTTGGAAATAGTGTTTGCAGTGACACTGTCCCATGCTCTGGCAATTCCTCGCACAGCATGGAGCAATGTCCATGGAAGCACATCTTGCACATCAGAGGCTTGATATGCAACTAATGTATGCGTACTAAAGCTCTGCTTATAGAAAGCAAAACTGTGCAGGTCTAAACTTGTCAAATAATTATGAGGATGAAGTCAAACTAATTTCTGTCACAAGCTCATTCTCAGGAAGAAAACAATAGATATCACATGCAATTCTCTGTGTGCATTATAGTAGAAGCAGTAGTAGTAGTAAGCGCTTTGACAGCTTAGGTCATTTTGCCCATGTGCTCCCATCAGGATTTGAAATCAGAACTAATTCCTCATGAGTCACGAGCATTACCCAAATGGCTCTCCAGGAGCCAATCTGCAGTATAATTGCTTCAAATTGAAAGGATTTTAAAATTAGACTACGATTATACTGGTTCTCTTTATAGCATAGATCTTATTTCAAAGCCTAGGAGACTCACTTATGTCAAAGTGAATGAAACTCACAGCCATGAATTCCAGGAAACTAGTTCGTAAATATTTTAAGTCATTTAAGAACTTTGCTTAAGTTAATTTGAAACTCCCTCTTTTTTTATATGCGTTCTAATACGCTGACGTTTAGCGGTTATTTTCGAGAATTACTTACTCGCGGTACTTTAAACGATCTTGTCGCGTGACAAATCTCAAGTCGCGATCGCAAATTCTTACCTAACGACGTAAAACGCTTTTAATTAATAAATTACGTATTGAAAATGCATCAAAATTTAAGTAATAGTAACGTACTACTACAAATTTAGTATTCTATAATTAAACTAATTTCCATGACAGCTGCAACGAAGAACTCCCACAGGAATGCTACTTTCAAGTAAAAGGTTTACCAAAGTTCTGCGATGGGGTTGCGGCGGCTATCATATTGCTAATATTAAATAATTCCAGAGAAAATATGGAGGTCGCAAAGGATATAAATATAATATATATCCTTTGCGACGACGAGTAGGTATTTTTATACCCAAAATGATAGAAAAGAAATAGAACTTACCAAGCGTCCGAAGATAGTGCTGGACGAGAAATCTTCGGTAGTGGTCTTTAAAGGTGTAAATTATTTCCATATCTAGCGGTTGAACCTTGGTGCTATTTGGACTCAGAAAAAGTACTTTGACGTTTGGTAGCACTAGTCCGCCTATTTTATGTACTGGGGTATTATCTACAAGAATTAGAATATGTATTGCGATTCTTTCATGCGCTCTTCCTCTGCAAGAAGATAATTTGCTTCTGAAAAATGTTCGTCGTCATCCATGCTTTTTTATTACTTTCATACAACACAGGCAAATTTTTCACGTTCTTGAAGCAACGCGGAGCTCTTGATTTTGCAATCACAACTGGTTTCAACTTTTCGCATCCATCTTGGTTACATATCAGCATTACTGTAACCCTATCCTTACATTTTTTACCTCCGCGACATTTCTCACCACGGGTCCCTAGGGTGGAGTCAGGTAATGCCTTGAAAAACAAACCTGTTTCATCCAGGTTGTACATATCTCGAGGGAAATATTTAGACACAATGTCATCGTTTATTTCACGCCACTGCTCAACGTCTTTTGTGTTGACGTTACCTTCTTCTCCACAGATTTTCATTGAAGTGATTCCGTATGTTTTCTTGAAAATATCAAGCCACCCATTTGAGGCTTTACAGTTGTCGCACTTCAGTTTAAGAGCCAAAACCTGAGCCTTCTCCTTCAGAATTGGTCCACTTATCGGCAATTTACACGCACGACACTTAAAACAAATTTTTACAGCTGCCTATCAGTTGATCAAATTGTGACGATGAGACGTACTTTGTTTTTAATGATGTTGTTGTGTGACTCAAAATTTTTTCACTTGAATTGACGATTGCTGCCAATGTAGGTAAAGAAATGCCATACTTCCGAGCAATTTCTGTTTTTGTCTGCCCGCGATCACGTACTTCCTTGATAATTGACATTTTGGTGACCAAAATCAGGGACTTCCTCTTTTTCTTGGTCAGCGATGTTTTATCCATTATTTTACTATTAGGCTCACAGGATATCACAACACAGGCCACCTCGCGCAGAGAGTGATTCTGACTGAACGCGCGCGAATTTTCCTCGCTTATGTTAGAGACAAACATTTTTCAGGGTGTCCACCATCCAACCATTATTTTTCAATCTTTTACTAACCAATTAAAAATCCGAAATCCCTGCAGCAGCCGTGAGATTTTAAATAGTCGCTCTCCAATTTAGCAGCCAAGACCTGAGCCCAAAACTCCCCAAGTGGAAAACAAATTTTTATCATGCTTTATTTTCTCAATCTCTCGTCCAAATAGAAACTTTACTGAGAGTTTACACAGATTTAACTCCTGGAAACTGTTGATCTATACGATCCCACGTCGCGGATTCGCGATATTACCAGAAAGCTTCATGAAGAAAGAAAGAGCACGGTTACGTCTTATAAGCTATATTTTTTCGCGAAAACTGTAATAAAAATGTTTGTATTCCACGAAATTTTCACATTTTCCCATCTAAAGTACATGGGGTGAGGGTCTTCCCAACATAGACGATCTGGATTCAGCTGCTCCTGTTTACGGCGATCGTCCTCCCATTGTATTGAGCTCAGTGCGACAAAACCATTTGAAATACTTCGTAAAACCGGGGTTCAGTCACTCCTAGGGACCGGCTTCTCACTTCGTAAAACATGAAATCGAGGTTTTACGTAAAACCGAGGTAATTTTACATGTACAAAGATCGGGACCGGCGGAATGTTTCGTAAAACTGTGTCACTTCGTAAAATCGAGGTTCGTAAAAACGGGGTTCTACTGTATTATCGAGATATGATCGAAAAAAAACAAAAAATTGATAATTTTGTTGAAATTTCACTTTTTTTCCTCTTTTTTGAGTTTCTTTTTCGTCGTCTTATCAAGAAATGATCAAAAAAAGCAACGAAAACGGATAATTTTAGCGAAATTTCAATTTTTTCCTCCTTTTTGGGTTTATTTTTAGTCGTTTTATCAAGAAATGATCAAAAAAAGCAACGAAAACGGATAATATTTGCGAAATTTTAATTTCTTTCCTCTAAATAGAAATTATTTTTCTTCGTTTTATCCTTAAATGATCAAAAAAATTACTGAAAACTGATAATTTTAGCGAAATTTAAATTTATTTCCTGTATTTAGAGATATTTTTTCGTCGTTTTATCAAAAAATGTTCAAAAAAAGCAACGAACACGTGTAATTATAGCGAAATTTGAAGTTTTTTTCCTCTATTTGAGATTATTTTTCGTCTTTTTATCAAGAAATGTTCAAAAAAAACGAAAATTGAATATCTTTGTGAAATTTTAATTTTTTTTCCTCTATTAAGAGTAAATTTTTCGACGTTTTATCAAGAAATGATCAAAAAAAGCAACGAAAACGGATAATATTTGCGAAATTTTGATTTTTCCCTTAATTTTCATCATTTATCGAAACAGGATCGAAAAAGGCAACGAAAACGGATAGTTTTCGCGAAATATCATTATTTTCCCTCTATTTTGCGCTTATTTTTCGTCCTATTATAAAAAATGATCGAAAAAAGCAACAAAAATAGATTATTTTAGCAAAGTTTCAATTGTTTTCCTTTATTTAGAGATAATTTTTCGTCGTTTCATCAAGAAATGTTCAAAAAAGGCAACGAAATCGGATAATTTTAGCGAAATTTAATTTTTGTCCTCTCTTTGGAGTTTATTTTTCTTCGTTTTATCAAGAAATGATCAAAAAAAGCAACGAAAATGGATAATTTTAGAGAAAATTCTATTTTTTTTCCTCTTTTTTCATTATTTTTTCGTCGTTTTATCAAGAAATGATCAAAAAAAGCAACGAAAACGGATAATATTTGCGAAATTTTAATTTTTTTCCTTACATTTCATCATTTTATCAAGAAATGATCAAAGAAGCAACGATCACGGATAATTTTAAAAAAATTTCAAATATTTTCCTCCCTTATGTGTTTATTTTTCGTTGTTTTATCAAGCAATGATCAAAAAAATCAACGAAAACGGAAAATTTCAGCGAAACTTCAATTTTTTTTCCCCTATTTAAAGATTATTCTCGTCGTTTCATCAAGAAATGATAAAAAAAGCAAGGTAATCGAATAATTTTAGCGAAATTTCAATTTTTTTCCTCTATTTAGAAATTATTTTTCTTCGTTTTATCTTGAAATGATCAAAAAAAGCAACGAAAACGGATAATTTTAGCAAAATTTCAATTTTTTTCCTCTACTTTGTGATTATTTTTCGTCGTTGTATCAAGAAATGATCAAAAAAAGCATCGAAAACGGATAAGTTTAGCGAAATTTCAATTTTTTCCTCTTTTTTGATTTTTATAGCGTCGTTTTATCATGAAATATTCAGAAAAAGCAACGAAACGGATACTTTTAGCGAAATTTAAATTATTCTCATCTATTTTGTGATTATTTTTTTATGTTTTATCGAGATATAATCAAAAAAGCAACGAAAACGGATAATTTTAGCGAAATCTCAATTTTTTTTCCTCTTTTTTGGGTTTATTTTTCGTCGTTTTATCAAGGAATGATCGAAAAAGCAATGAAAACAATTAATTTTAGCGAAACAGAAACTTTTAACCTCTATTTTGCCTCAATTTTCTTTATTTTTTCAAGATATGATCGAAAACATCAATGAAAACGGATAATTTTAGCGAAATTTAAATTTATTTCCTCTATTTAGAGATATTTTTTCGTCGTTTTATCAAAAAATGTTCAAAAAAAGCAACGAACACGGATATTATTTGCGAAATTTTAATTTTTTTCCTTAATTTTCATCATTTTATCAAGAAATGATCAAGGAAGCAACGAGAACGGATAATTTTAAGGAAATTTCAATTATTTTCCTCCCTTTTGTGTTTATTTTTCGTTGTTTTATCAAGCAATGATAAAAAAATCAACGAAAACGGATAATTTTAACGAAATTTCAATTTTTTCCTCTATTTACAAATTATTTTTCTTCGTTTTATCTTGAAATGATCAAAAAAAGCAACGAAAACGGATAATTTTAGCAAAATTTCAATTTTTTTCCTCTATTTTGTGATTATTTTTCGTCGCTTTATCAAGAAATGATCAAATAAGGCAACTAAAACGGATAATTTTAGCGAAATTTCAATTTTTTCCTCTTTTTTGATTTTTATAGCGTCGTTTTATCATGAAATGTTCAGAAAAAGCAACGAAACGGATACTTTTAGCGAAATTTAAATTATTCTCATCTATTTTGTGATTATTTTTTTATGTTTTATCGAGATATAATCAAAGAAGCAACGAAAATGGATAATATTTGCGAAATTTTAATTTTTTCCTTAATTTTCATCATTTCATTGAGATAAGATCGAAAAAAATAACGAAAACGGATAATTTTAGCGAAATCTCAATTTTTTTTTCCTCTTTTTTGGGTTTATTTTTCGTCGTTTTATCAAGGAATGATCGAAAAAGCAATGAAAACAATTAATTTTAGCGAAACAGAAACTTTTAACCTCTATTTTGCCTCAATTTTCTTTATTTTTTCAAGATATGATCGAAAACATCAATGAAAACGGATAATTTTAGCGAAATTTAAATTTATTTCCTCTATTTAGAGATATTTTTTCGTCGTTTTATCAAAAAATGTTCAAAAAAAGCAACGAACACGGATATTATTTGCGAAATTTTAATTTTTTTCCTTAATTTTCATCATTTTATCAAGAAATGATCAAGGAAGCAACGAGAACGGATAATTTTAAGGAAATTTCAATTATTTTCCTCCCTTTTGTGTTTATTTTTCGTTGTTTTATCAAGCAATGATCAAAAAATCAACGAAAACGGATAATTTTAACGAAATTTCAATTTTTTTCCTCTATTTACAAATTATTTTTCTTCGTTTTATCTTGAAATGATCAAAAAAAGCAACGAAAACGGATAATTTTAGCAAAATTTCAATTTTTTTCCTCTATTTTGTGATTATTTTTCGTCGCTTTATCAAGAAATGATCAAATAAGGCAACTAAAACGGATAATTTTAGCGAAATTTCAATTTTTTCCTCTTTTTTGATTTTTATAGCGTCGTTTTATCATGAAATGTTCAGAAAAAGCAACGAAACGGATACTTTTAGCGAAATTTAAATTATTCTCATCTATTTTGTGATTATTTTTTTATGTTTTATCGAGATATAATCAAAGAAGCAACGAAAATGGATAATATTTGCGAAATTTTAATTTTTTCCTTAATTTTCATCATTTCATTGAGATAAGATCGAAAAAAAATAACGAAAACGGATAATTTTAGCGAAATCTCAATTTTTTTTCCTCTTTTTTGGGTTTATTTTTCGTCGTTTTATCAAGGAATGATCGAAAAAGCAACGAAAACAATTAATTTTAGCGAAACAGAAACTTTTAACCTCTATTTTGCCTCAATTTTCTTTATTTTTTCAAGATATGATCGAAAACATCAAAGAAAACGGATAATTTTATCGAAATTTAAATTTACTTCCTCTATTTAGAGATATTTTTTAATCGTTTTATCAAAAAATGTTCAAAAAAAAGCAACGAACAAGGATAACATTTGCGAAATTTTAATTTTTTTCTTTAATTTTCATCATTTTATCAAGAAATGATCAAAGAAGCAACGAGAACGGATAATTTTAAGGAAATTTCAATTATTTTCCTCCCTTTTGTGTTTATTTTTCGTTGTTTTATCAAGCAATGATCAAAAAATCAACGAAAACGGATAATTTTAACGAAATTTCAATTTTTTCCTCTATTTTGAAATTATTTTTCTTCGTTTTATCTTGAAATGATCAAAAAAAGCAAAGAAAACGGATAATTTTAGCAAAATTTCAATTTTTTTCCTCAATTTTGTGATTATTTTTCGTCGTTTTATCAAGAAATGATCAAATAAGGCAACGAAAACGGATAATTTTAGCGAAATTTCAATTTTTTTCCTCTTTTTTGATTTTTATAGCGTCGTTTTATCATGAAATGTTCAGAAAAAGCAACGAAACGGATACTTTTAGCGAAATTGAAATTATTCCACTCTATTTTGTGATTATTTTTTTATGTTTTATCGAGATATAATCAAAGAAGCAACGAAAATGGATAATATTTGCGAAATTTTAATTTTTTCCTTAATTTTCATCATTTCATTGAGATAAGATCGAAAAAAAATAACAAAAACGGATAATTTTAGCGAAATCTCAATTTTTTTTCCTCTTTTTTGGGTTTGTTTTTCGTCGTTTTATCAAGGAATGATCGAAAAAGCAACGAAAACAATTAATTTTAGCGAAACAGAAACTTTTAACCTCTATTTTGCCTCAATTTTCTTTATTTTTTCAAGATATGATCGAAAACATCAAAGAAAACGGATAATTTTAGCGAAATTTAAATTTATTTCCTCTATTTAGAGATATTTTTTCGTCGTTTTATCAAAAAATGTTCAAAAAAAGCAACGAACACGGATAATATTTGCGAAATTTTAATTTTTTTCCTTAATTTTCATCATTTTATCAAGAAATGATCAAAGAAGCAACGAGAACGGATAATTTTAAGGAAATTTCAATTATTTTCCTCCCTTTTGTGTTTATTTTTCGTTGTTTTATCAAGCTTTGATCAAAAAAATCAACGAAAACGGAAAATTTTAGCGAAATTTCAATTTTTTCCTCTATTTAGAAATTATTTTTCTTCGTTTTATCTTGAAATGATCAAAAAAAGCAACGAAAACGGATAATTTTAGCAAAATTTCAATTTTTTTCCTCTATTTTGTGATTATATTTCGTCGTTTTATTAAGAAATGATCAAAAAAGGCAACGAAAACGGATAATTTTAGCGAAATTTCAATTTTTTCCCTCTTTTTTTGATTTTTATAGCGTCGTTTTATCATGAAATGTTCAGAAAAAGCAACGAAACGGATACTTTTACCGAAATTTACATTATTCTCATCTATTTTGTGATTATTTTTTATGTTTTATCGAGATATAATCAAAGAAGCAACGAAAATGGATAATATTTGCGAAATTTTAATTTTTTCCTCAATTTTCATCATTTCATTGAGATAAGATCGAAAAAAAATAACGAAAACGGATAATTTTTTGCGAAATCTCAATTTTTTTTTCCTCTTTTTTGGGTTTATTTTTCGTCGTTTTATCAAGGAATGATCGGAAAAGCAACGAAAACAATTAATTTTAGCGAAACAGAAACTTTTAACCACTATGGTCGAAAACATCAAAGAAAACGGATAATTTCACCGAAATTTCAATTTCTTTCCCCTTTCTTATCCTTGATTTTCGTCATTTTATCGACATATTATCGAAAATAGAAACGAAAACAGATAATTTAAGAAAAATTTTAATCATTTTCCTCTATTTTGCCTTAATTCACAATATTTTATCGAGATATGATCGAAAAAAAAAAAAACAAAAAATTGATAATTTAGGTGAAATTTCAATTTTTTTCCTCTCTTTTTAGGTTTCTATTTCGTCGTTTTATCAAGAAATGATCAAAAAAGCAACAAAAACGGATAATTTTAGCGAAATTTCAATTTTTCCTCTTTTTTGGGTTTATTTTTCGTCGTTTTATCAAGAAATGTACATAAAAAGCAAAGAAAACGGATAATATTAGCGAAATTTCAATTTATTTCCTCTATTTAGAGATAAGTTTACTAGTTTTATCAAGAAAGGTTCAAAAAGAGCAACGAAAACGGATAATTTTAGCTAAATTTCAATTTTTTTCCTCTATTTAGAGATAATCTTTCTTCGTTTTATCAACAAATGTTCAAGGAAAGCAACGAACACTTATAATTATAGCAAAATTTGAATTTTTTTCCTGTATTTGAGATTATTTTTCGTCGTTTTATCAAGAAATGTTCAAAAAAGCAACGAAAACGGATAATTATTGTGAAATTTTAATTTTTTTTCTCTATTTAGAGTTTATTTTTCGACGTTTTATCAATAAATGATCAAAAAAAGCAACCAAAACGGATTTTAGCAAAATTTCAATTTTTTCCTATCTTTAGAGATTGTTTTTCGTCGTTTTATAAAGAAATGATTAAAAAAAGCAACAAAACGGATAAATTAAGCAAAATTTCGATTTTTTCCTCTATTTCGAGATTATTTTTCGTCGTTATATCAAGAAATGATAAAAAAAGCAACGAAAACGGATAATTTTAGCGAAATTTATATTTTTTCTCCCCTATTTAGAGATTATTTTTCTTTCTTTAATCAAGAAATGATCGAAAAAGCAACGAAAACGTATAATATTAGCGAAATTTCAATTTATTTCCTCTATTTAGAGATAAGTTAACTCGTTTTATCAAGAAATGATCAAAAAAGCAACGAAAACGGATTATCTTAGCGAAATTTCATTTTTTTTCCTCTATTTAAGGATAATTTTTCGTCGTTTTATGTATAATTGGTGAAATGCAAATTATTACGAATTTTTTGGTTTATTGCTGAGAGTTTTACATAATTAGAAAATAATTCCTAACGGAGGTCGATGATCCGAGGTCTATAACCCTATTAGGAAGGCCAGAGGAAGTTTACTGGATGTGAGGAACCCGAGGTCAATGACCCGAGGTTGATGACTCGAGGTCAAAGACCCAAGGTCGATGATCCCATGGTCAATGACCCAAGGTCGATGACCCGAGGTTTATGACCCGAGGTCAACTCCGGGAAGTCAACTCCGGGAGGACAACTCTGGGATTTCGATTCCGGGTGGTCGACTCCTGGAGGACAGTTCTGAGACGTCGACTCCGGGAGGTTAACTTAGTGTGGTAAAATAAGGGAGGTTGACGATTTGGTTTCGACTCCGGGAGGTCGATTCCGGCAATCGACTTATGGAGACCGACTCCAAATTTTGACTCAGTAAGGTCGACTTCGGACCCGATAAACAGAACTCGACTAAACGGAAGTCGACCTCCCGGAGTCGACCTCACGGAGTCGTGCTCCCGGATTCGACCACCCAGAGTTGACCAACAGGAGTCGACATCCCGGAATCAACCTCCCAGAGTCGGCCTCCAGGAGTCGACATACCGGAGTCAACCTCCCGGAGTCGACATCCCGGAGTCAACATCCTGGATTCGGCCTCACGGAGTCGACCTCCCGGATGCTACCTCCCGGAGTCTCCCTCCCGGAGTCGAACTCCTGGAGTCTCCCTCCAGGAGTTGTCTTCCCGGAGAAAATTACTCGGAGTGTCCTTCCCGGAGTCGACATCCCGGAGTCAACATCCTGGATTCGGCCTCACGGTTTCTACCTCCCGGAGTGTCCCTCCCGGAGTCTCCCTCCCGGAGTCTCCCTCCCGGAGTCTCCCTCCAGGAGTTGTCTTCCCCGAGAATATTACTCGGAGTGTCCTTCCCGGAGTTACCTCGGGTCATCAATCTCGGGTGATTGATTGACCTCGGGTCATCGACTTCGGGTCATCGACCTCGGGTCATTGACCTTGGGTTTTTCACATCCAGTAAACTTCCTCAGGTCTTCATCCTTGGGTCATCGACCTCAAGTCATCGAGTTTGGGTCATCGACCTCAGGTCATCGACGTCGGGTCATCGTAATCGTCATTATAAGGAGATATGATCTAAAAAAATCAGAAAAAAATTATAGTTTTAGCGTACTTACTAATTTATTACTCTATTTTGCCTTAATGTTCGTTATTTTTTCGATATATGATCGAGAAAAGCAAACAAAACGGATAATTTTAGCGAAAGTTCAATTTTTTTCCTTTTTTTGATTTTTTTTCGTCGTTTTATCAAGAAATGATCAAAAAAAGTTACGAAAACGGATACTTTTAGCGAACTTTAAATTTTTCTCCTCTATTTTGTCATTATTTTTTGATATTTTATCGAGATATAAACAAAAAAGCAAAGAAAATGGATTATATTTGCGAAATTTTAATTTTTTTCCTTAATTTTCATCATTTTATTCAGATAAGATCGAAAAAAAATAACGAAAACGGATAATTTTAGCGAAATCTAAATTTTTTTCTTCTTTTTTGGCATTATTTTTCGTCGTTTTATCAAGAAATGATAAAAAAAGCAACGAAAACGAATAATTTTAGCGAAATTTCAATAGTTTTCCTTTATTTAATAATATCCTTTGATAATATTTGCGAAATTTTAATTTTTTAATTTAATTTTCATCATTTTTTTGAGATAGGATCGCAAAAGGCAACGAAAACGGATAATTTTCGCAAAATTTCATTATTTTTCCTCTATTTTGCGTTTATTTTTCGTCCTATTATGAGACATGATCGAAAAAAGCAACAAAAACAAATAATTTTAGCGAAATTTCAATTGTTTTCCTTTATTTAGAGATAATTTTTCGTCGTTTTATCAAGAAATGTTCAAAAAAAGATCGAAAACGGATAATTTTAGCGAAATTTCAATTCTTTGTCCTCCTTTTTCATATTTTTTGGATGATTTATCAAGAAATGATCAAAAAAAACAACGAAAACGGATAATTTCAGCGAAATTTCAATTTTTTTTCCTATATTTAAAGATTATTCTCGTCGTTTCATCAAGAAATGATCAAAGAAAGCAACGAAAACAGTTAATTTTAGCGAAATTTTAATTTTTTCCTCTTTTTTGATTTTTTTTGCGTCGTTTTATCATGAAATCATCAAAAAAAGCAACGAATCGGATACTTTTAGCAAAATTTAAATATTTCTCATCTATTTTGTGATTATATTTTGATATTTTATCGAGATATAAACAAAAAAGCAACGAAAACGGATTACATTTGCGAAATTTTAATTTTTTTCCTTAATTTTCATCATTTTATTGAGATAAGATCGAAAAAAAATAATGAAAACGGATAATTTTAGCGAAATCTCAATTTTTTTCACCTTTTTTGGGTTTATTTTTCGTCGTTTTATGAAGAAATGATCAAAAAAAGCAACGAAAACGAATAATTTTAGCAAAATTTCAATTTTTTCCTCTTTTTTGGGTTTATTTTTCGTCGTTTTATCAAGAAATGATCAAAAAAAGCAACGAAAACGGATAATATTTGCGAAATTTTAATATCTTTCATCTATATAGAAATTATTTTTCTTCGTTTTATCTTGAAAGGATCAAAATAATTAACGAAAACGGATAATTTTTGCGAAATTTCGATTTTTTCTTCTATTTAGAGAAAATTTTTCATCGTTATATCAAGAAATGTTCAAAAAAGCAACGAAAACGGATAATTATTGTGAAATTTTAATTTTTTTCCTCTATTTAGAGTTTATTTTTCGACGTTTTATCTATAAATGATCAAGAAAAGCAACCAGAACGGATAATTTAGCGAAATTTCAATTTTTTTCCTATCTTTAGAGATTGTTTTTCGTCGATTTATCAAGAAATGATTAAAAAAAGCAACAAAACGGATATATTAAGGAAAATTTCGATTTTTTCCTCTATTTCGAGATTAGTTTTCTTCGTTTTATCAAGAAATCATCAAAAAAGCAACGAAAATGGATATTTTTAGCGAAATTTTAATTTTTTTCCTCTATTTAGAAATTATTTTTCGTCGTTTTATCAAGAAATGATCAAAAAAAGCAACGAAAACGGATACTTTTAGCGAAATTTAAATTTTTCTCCTCTATTTTGTCATTAATTTTTATATATTTTATCGAGATATGATCAAAAAAGCAACAAAAATGGATAATTTTAGCGAAATTTTAATTTTTTTCCTCTATTTAGAGATTATTTTTCGTCGTTTTATCAAGGAATGATCGGAAAAGCAACGAAAACAATTAATTTTAGCGAAACAGAAACTTTTAACCACTATGGTCGAAAACATCAAAGAAAACGGATAATTTCACCGAAATTTCAATTTCTTTCCCCTTTCTTATCCTTGATTTTCGTCATTTTATCGACATATTATCGAAAATAGAAACGAAAACAGATAATTAAAGAAAAATTTTAATCATTTTCCTCTATTTTGCCTTAATTCACAATATTTTATCGAGATATGATCGAAAAAAAAAAAAAACAAAAAATTGATAATTTAGGTGAAATTTCAATTTTTTTCCTCTCTTTTTAGGTTTCTATTTCGTCGTTTTATCAAGAAATGATCAAAAAAGCAACAAAAACGGATAATTTTAGCGAAATTTCAATTTTTTCCTCTTTTTTGGGTTTATTTTTCGTCGTTTTATCAAGAAATGTACATAAAAAGCAAAGAAAACGGATAATATTAGCGAAATTTCAATTTATTTCCTCTATTTAGAGATAAGTTTACTAGTTTTATCAAGAAAGGTTCAAAAAGAGCAACGAAAACGGATAATTTTAGCTAAATTTCAATTTTTTTCCTCTATTTAGAGATAATCTTTCTTCGTTTTATCAACAAATGTTCAAGGAAAGCAACGAACACTTATAATTATAGCAAAATTTGAATTTTTTTCCTGTATTTGAGATTATTTTTCGTCGTTTTATCAAGAAATGTTCAAAAAAGCAACGAAAACGGATAATTATTGTGAAATTTTAATTTTTTTTCTCTATTTAGAGTTTATTTTTCGACGTTTTATCAATAAATGATCAAAAAAAGCAACCAAAACGGATTTTAGCAAAATTTCAATTTTTTCCTATCTTTAGAGATTGTTTTTCGTCGTTTTATAAAGAAATGATTAAAAAAAGCAACAAAACGGATAAATTAAGCAAAATTTCGATTTTTTCCTCTATTTCGAGATTATTTTTCGTCGTTATATCAAGAAATGATAAAAAAAGCAACGAAAACGGATAATTTTAGCGAAATTTATATTTTTTCTCCCCTATTTAGAGATTATTTTTCTTTCTTTAATCAAGAAATGATCGAAAAAGCAACGAAAACGTATAATATTAGCGAAATTTCAATTTATTTCCTCTATTTAGAGATAAGTTAACTCGTTTTATCAAGAAATGATCAAAAAAGCAACGAAAACGGATTATCTTAGCGAAATTTCATTTTTTTTCCTCTATTTAAGGATAATTTTTCGTCGTTTTATGTATAATTGGTGAAATGCAAATTATTACGAATTTTTTGGTTTATTGCTGAGAGTTTTACATAATTAGAAAATAATTCCTAACGGAGGTCGATGATCCGAGGTCTATAACCCTATTAGGAAGGCCAGAGGAAGTTTACTGGATGTGAGGAACCCGAGGTCAATGACCCGAGGTTGATGACTCGAGGTCAAAGACCCAAGGTCGATGATCCCATGGTCAATGACCCAAGGTCGATGACCCGAGGTTTATGACCCGAGGTCAACTCCGGGAAGTCAACTCCGGGAGGACAACTCTGGGATTTCGATTCCGGGTGGTCGACTCCTGGAGGACAGTTCTGAGACGTCGACTCCGGGAGGTTAACTTAGTGTGGTAAAATAAGGGAGGTTGACGATTTGGTTTCGACTCCGGGAGGTCGATTCCGGCAATCGACTTATGGAGACCGACTCCAAATTTTGACTCAGTAAGGTCGACTTCGGACCCGATAAACAGAACTCGACTAAACGGAAGTCGACCTCCCGGAGTCGACCTCACGGAGTCGTGCTCCCGGATTCGACCACCCAGAGTTGACCAACAGGAGTCGACATCCCGGAATCAACCTCCCAGAGTCGGCCTCCAGGAGTCGACATACCGGAGTCAACCTCCCGGAGTCGACATCCCGGAGTCAACATCCTGGATTCGGCCTCACGGAGTCGACCTCCCGGATGCTACCTCCCGGAGTCTCCCTCCCGGAGTCGAACTCCTGGAGTCTCCCTCCAGGAGTTGTCTTCCCGGAGAAAATTACTCGGAGTGTCCTTCCCGGAGTCGACATCCCGGAGTCAACATCCTGGATTCGGCCTCACGGTTTCTACCTCCCGGAGTGTCCCTCCCGGAGTCTCCCTCCCGGAGTCTCCCTCCCGGAGTCTCCCTCCAGGAGTTGTCTTCCCCGAGAATATTACTCGGAGTGTCCTTCCCGGAGTTACCTCGGGTCATCAATCTCGGGTGATTGATTGACCTCGGGTCATCGACTTCGGGTCATCGACCTCGGGTCATTGACCTTGGGTTTTTCACATCCAGTAAACTTCCTCAGGTCTTCATCCTTGGGTCATCGACCTCAAGTCATCGAGTTTGGGTCATCGACCTCAGGTCATCGACGTCGGGTCATCGTAATCGTCATTATAAGGAGATATGATCTAAAAAAATCAGAAAAAAATTATAGTTTTAGCGTACTTACTAATTTATTACTCTATTTTGCCTTAATGTTCGTTATTTTTTCGATATATGATCGAGAAAAGCAAACAAAACGGATAATTTTAGCGAAAGTTCAATTTTTTTCCTTTTTTTGATTTTTTTTCGTCGTTTTATCAAGAAATGATCAAAAAAAGTTACGAAAACGGATACTTTTAGCGAACTTTAAATTTTTCTCCTCTATTTTGTCATTATTTTTTGATATTTTATCGAGATATAAACAAAAAAGCAAAGAAAATGGATTATATTTGCGAAATTTTAATTTTTTTCCTTAATTTTCATCATTTTATTCAGATAAGATCGAAAAAAAATAACGAAAACGGATAATTTTAGCGAAATCTAAATTTTTTTCTTCTTTTTTGGCATTATTTTTCGTCGTTTTATCAAGAAATGATAAAAAAAGCAACGAAAACGAATAATTTTAGCGAAATTTCAATAGTTTTCCTTTATTTAATAATATCCTTTGATAATATTTGCGAAATTTTAATTTTTTAATTTAATTTTCATCATTTTTTTGAGATAGGATCGCAAAAGGCAACGAAAACGGATAATTTTCGCAAAATTTCATTATTTTTCCTCTATTTTGCGTTTATTTTTCGTCCTATTATGAGACATGATCGAAAAAAGCAACAAAAACAAATAATTTTAGCGAAATTTCAATTGTTTTCCTTTATTTAGAGATAATTTTTCGTCGTTTTATCAAGAAATGTTCAAAAAAAGATCGAAAACGGATAATTTTAGCGAAATTTCAATTCTTTGTCCTCCTTTTTCATATTTTTTGGATGATTTATCAAGAAATGATCAAAAAAAAACAACGAAAACGGATAATTTCAGCGAAATTTCAATTTTTTTTCCTATATTTAAAGATTATTCTCGTCGTTTCATCAAGAAATGATCAAAGAAAGCAACGAAAACAGTTAATTTTAGCGAAATTTTAATTTTTTCCTCTTTTTTGATTTTTTTTGCGTCGTTTTATCATGAAATCATCAAAAAAAGCAACGAATCGGATACTTTTAGCAAAATTTAAATATTTCTCATCTATTTTGTGATTATATTTTGATATTTTATCGAGATATAAACAAAAAAGCAACGAAAACGGATTATATTTGCGAAATTTTAATTTTTTTCCTTAATTTTCATCATTTTATTGAGATAAGATCGAAAAAAAAATAATGAAAACGGATAATTTTAGCGAAATCTCAATTTTTTTCACCTTTTTTGGGTTTATTTTTCGTCGTTTTATGAAGAAATGATCAAAAAAAGCAACGAAAACGAATAATTTTAGCAAAATTTCAATTTTTTCCTCTTTTTTGGGTTTATTTTTCGTCGTTTTATCAAGAAATGATCAAAAAAAGCAACGAAAACGGATAATATTTGCGAAATTTTAATATCTTTCATCTATATAGAAATTATTTTTCTTCGTTTTATCTTGAAAGGATCAAAATAATTAACGAAAACGGATAATTTTTGCGAAATTTCGATTTTTTCTTCTATTTAGAGAAAATTTTTCATCGTTATATCAAGAAATGTTCAAAAAAGCAACGAAAACGGATAATTATTGTGAAATTTTAATTTTTTTCCTCTATTTAGAGTTTATTTTTCGACGTTTTATCTATAAATGATCAAGAAAAGCAACCAGAACGGATAATTTAGCGAAATTTCAATTTTTTTCCTATCTTTAGAGATTGTTTTTCGTCGATTTATCAATAAATGATTAAAAAAAGCAACAAAACGGATATATTAAGGAAAATTTCGATTTTTTCCTCTATTTCGAGATTAGTTTTCTTCGTTTTATCAAGAAATCATCAAAAAAGCAACGAAAATGGATATTTTTAGCGAAATTTTAATTTTTTTCCTCTATTTAGAAATTATTTTTCGTCGTTTTATCAAGAAATGATCAAAAAAAGCAACGAAAACGGATACTTTTAGCGAAATTTAAATTTTTCTCCTCTATTTTGTCATTAATTTTTATATATTTTATCGAGATATGATCAAAAAAGCAACAAAAATGGATAATTTTAGCGAAATTTTAATTTTTTTCCTCTATTTAGAGATTATTTTTCGTCGTTTTATAAAGAATTTATCAAAAAAAGCAACGAAAACAGATAAATTTAGCGAAATTTCAATTTATTTCGCCTATTTACAGATAATTTTTAATCATTTTATCAAGAAATGTTCCAAGAAGGAAAGAAAACGCATAATTTATCGAAATTTCAATTTTTTCCCCTATATTGAGTTTATTTTTCGTTGTTTCATCAAGGAATGATCAAAAAAAGCAACGAAAACGTATAATTTTAGCGAAATTTCAATTTTTTTCCTCTTTTTAAATTTTTTTTTCGTCGTTTTATCAAGAGATGATCAATAAAAGCAACGAAAACAAATACTTTTAGTGAAATTTAAATTTTTCTCCTCTACTTTGTCATTATTTTTTGATATTTCATCGAAATATAATCAAAAAAGCAAAGAAAACGGATAATATTTGCGAAAGTTTAATTTTTTCCTTAATTTTCATCAATTTATCGAGATTAGATCGAAAAAGGCAACGAAAAAGGATAATTTAAGTGAAATCTCAATTTTAATCCTCTATTTTGTGTTTATTTTTTGTTCTATTATCAAGATATGATCGAAAAAAGCAACAAAAACGGATTATTTTATCGAAATTTTAATTTTATCCTCTTTATATGTTTATTTTTCGTCGTTTTATCAAGAAATGATCAAAAAAAGCAACGAAACGGATAATTTTAGCGTAATTTCTATTTTTTTTCTCTATTTAGAAATAATTTTTACTCATTTTATCCAGAAATGTTCAAAAAAAGAAACGAAATCGGATAATTTTAGCGAAATTTCAATTTGTTCCTCTACTTCGAGTTTATTTTTCGTTGTTTTATCAAAAAATGTTCAAAAAAAACCATTGCCGGGATGTCGACTCCCGGAGGTTGACTCCGGTATGTCGACTCCTGGAGGCCGACTCCGGGAGGTTGATTCCGGGATGTCGACTGCTGCTCGTCCACTCCGGGTGGTCGAATCCGGGAGCACTACTCCGGGAGGTCGACCTCTGTTTAGTCAAGTTCTGTTTATTGGGTCCGGAGTCGACCACATTGAGTTAAAATTCTGGAGTTGGTCTCCATAAGTCGATTGCCGGAATCGAACTTCCGGAGTCGAAACCTAATCATCAACCTCCCTAATTTTACCACACTAAGTTAACCTCCCGGAGTCGACGTCTCAGAACTGTCCTCCAGGAGTCGACCTCCCGGAATCGAAATCCCAGAGTTGTCCTCTCGGAGTTGACTTCCCGGAGTTGATCTCGGGTCATCAACCTCGGGTCATCGACCTTGGGTCATCGACCATGATATCATCGACCTTGGGAAAACGGATTATTTTAACGAAATTTCAATTTTTTTCCTCTATTTAGAGATAATTTTTCGTCGTTTTATGTATAATTTTGTGAAATGCAAATTATTACGAATTTATATGTTTATTGCTGAGATTTTTACATAATAAGAAAATAATTCCAAACGGAGGTCGATGATCCGAGGTCTATAACCCTAGGATGAAGGCCAGAGGAAGTTTACTGGATGTGAAGAACCCGAGGTCAATGACCCGAGGTTGATGACCCGAGGTCAATGACCCAAGGTCGATGATATCATGGTCGATGACCCAAGGTCGATGACCCGAGGTTGATGACCCGAGGTCAACTCCGGGAAGTCAACTCCGGGAGGACAACTCTGGGATTTCGATTCCGGGTGGTCGACTCCTGGAGGACAGTTCTGAGACGTCGACTCCGGGAGGTTAACTTAGTGTGGTAAAATTAGGGAGGTTGATGATTAGGTTTCGACTCCGGGAGTTCGATTCCGGCAATCGACTTATGGAGACCAACTCCAGAATTTTAACTCAATGTGGTCGACTCCGGACCCAATAAACAGAACTTGACTAAACAGAGGTCGACCTCCCGGAGTAGTGCTCCCGGATTCGACCACCCGGAGTGGACGAGCAGCAGTCGACCTCCCGGAGTCGACCTCCCGGAGTCGACCTCCCGGAGTCGACCTCCCGGAGTCGACCTCCCGGAGTCGTGCTCCCGGATTCTGCCTCACGGTTTCGACCTCCCGGAGTGTCCCTCCCGGAGTCTCCCTCCCGGAGTCTCCCTCCCGGAGTCTCCCTCCAGGAGTTGTCTTCCCCGAGAATATTACTCGGAGTGTCCTTCCCGGAGTTACCTCGGGTCATCAATCTCGGGTGATTGATTGACTTCGGGTCATCGACTTCGGGTCATCGACCTCGGGTCATTGACCTTGGGTTTTTCACATCCAGTAAACTTCCTCTGGTCTTCATCCTTGGGTCATCGACCTCAAGTCATCGAGTTCGGGTCATCGACCTCAGGTTATTGACGTCGGGTCATCAACCTCGGGTCATGTACCCGGGGTCATTGATCTCTTTTTATCGACATTGGGTCATCGACATTGGGTCATCTACCTCGGGTCATCGTTATCGTCATTATATAGAGATATGATCTAAAAAATCTCGAAAATATGACCAAAATGAAAGCAAAACAGAGAAAAAATTAAAATTTCGAAAAAAATATCCGTTTTCGTAGATTTTTTTTGATCATATCTCAAAAAAATTAGAAAAATATGGCAATATAGAGGGAAAATATTGAAATTTCGCTAAAAATATCCATTATCATTGCATTTTTCGATCATATCTCGATAAAGTGAAGAAAATTAAGGCAATAGATAGGAAAAAAAATAAACATTTCGCAGAATTGTCCGTTTTCATTGATATTTCGAACATAATTTAAAGAAATGACGATAATTAAGGCAAAATAGAGAAAACAAATTGAAATTTAGGTGAAATTAGCCGTTTTTGTTTCTTTTTTCCATCATATCTGGATAAAATGACGAAAATTAAGGCAAAAAAGAGGAAAACTATTGAAATTTCGCTAAAATTATCCTTTTTTGGTATTATTTCGATCGTATCTCGAAATAATGACCAAAATTAAGGCAAAATAGAGAAAATAATTGAAATTTTTCAAAAAATATCCGTTTTCGTTGCTTTTTTCGATCAAATCTCAATAAAATTAACAAAATTAAAGCATAATAGAGAAAACAATTTGAAATATCGGTAAAATTACCTGATTTCGTTTCTTTTTTCTATCATAGCTCATTAAAATTGCTAAAATTAAGGCAAAATACGGGGAAAAAAATAAAATTTCGTTAAAATTATCCGTTTTGGTTGATTTTTTCGATCATATCTCGATAAAAAGACGTGAATTTAGGCGAAATAGAGGGGAAAAATTGAAATTTCGATAAAATTATCCATTTTCGTTGTATTTTTCGAACTAACTATAATAAATGATGAAAATTAAAGCAAAATAAAAGAAAAAAAATATATATTCAAATTGTCCGTTTTCGTTGATATTTCGAACATAATTTTAAAAAATGACGAAAATTAAGGCAAAATAGAGAAAATATTTTAAATTTCGGTGAGATTAAAGGTTTTCGTTCCTTTTTTCGATCATAATTCGATAAAATGACAATGATTGAGGAAAATAGAGGAAAGATAAATTTCGCTAATATTATCCGTTTTTGTAGCTTTTTTCGATCATATCTCGATGAATTGAGGAAAAAAGCCAAAATAGATGAAAAACATTGAAATTTCGGTAAAATTATTCGTTTTCGTTATATTTTTCCATCATAACTTGAAAACATGATGAAAATTAAGGCAAAAGTAAAGAAAAAATTAAATTTCGGTGAAATTATCCGTTTTCGGAGCTTTATTCGATTATAATTCGTTAAAATTACGAAAATTAAGCCAAAATAGAGGAAAATATAATAAATTTTGCAATAATTATCCGTTTATGTTGCTTTTTTCGATCATATCCGATAAAATGACGAAATTTAAGGAATAAAAGTGGATAAAAATTGAAATTTCACTTATATTTTCCCTTTTCGTTGCTTTTTTCGATCATATCTCGATAAAAAGACGTAAATTAGGCAAAATTGAGGAAAAAAATTAAAATTTCGCTAAAAATATAGATTTATATTGTTTTTTTCGATCATATCCCGGTAAAATGACGAAAATTATTTAACAATAGAGAAACAAATAAATATTTTGCTAAAATTATCAGTTTTCATAGCTTTTTTCGATCATAACTCGAAAAAATGACGAAAATAAAGGCAAAATAGAGGAATAAAATTGAAATTTCGCTATGATTATCCCTTTTCGTTTCTTTTTTCCATCATATTTCAATTAAATTACAAAAATTAAGGCAAAATAAAGAAAAAAAATATTGAAGTTTGGCTAAAATTAGCCGTGTTCGTTTCTTTTTTCCATCATATCTCAATAAAATGAAGAAAATTAAGGCAAAAAAGAGGAAAACTATTGAAATTTCGCTAAAATTATCTGTTTTCGATGCTTTTTTCGATCATATCTCGAAAAAATGACGTAAATAAAGGCATAATAGAGATGTCAAATTGAAATTTCGCTAAAATTATCTGTTTTCGTTGCTTTTTTCGATCACATCTCGATAAAATGACGAAATTTAATGCATGAAAGAGGATAAAAATTGAAATTTCACTAAAATAATCCGTTTTTGTTGCTTTTTTCGATCATATCCCGGTAAAATGAAGTAAATTAAGGCAAAATAGAGAAAAAAAATTAATATTTTGCTAATATTATCAGATTCCACAGCTTTTTTCGATCATAACTCGATGAAATGGCCAAAATTACGGCAAAAAAGAGGAAAAATATTGAAATTTCGCTAAAAATATCCATTTTCATTGTATTTTCGATCATATATCAATAAAAAGACGAAAATTAAGGCAAAACAGTGAAAACAAATTGAAATTTCGCAAAAAATATCCTTTTTCGTTTCTTTTTTTGATCATATCCCAAAAAAATGAGGAAAATAAGGCAAAATAGAGGGGAAATTTAGCTAGGAAATTTCGCTAAAATTATCCGTTTTCAAAGCTTTTTTTGATCATAGCTCGATGAAATGAAGAAAATAAAGGCAATAGATAGGATAAAAAATAAAATTTCGCTAAAATAAAACGTTTTCGTTGCTTTTCTCAAACATATTTCAATAAAATAAAAAGAGGAAAAATATTGAAATTTCGCTAAAAATATCCATTTTCATTGTATTTTCGATCATATCTCGATAAAATTAAGAAAATTAAGGCAATGGATAGGATAAAAAATAAAATTTCGCTAAAATTAAATGTTTTCGAACATTACTTAATGCCTGATACGCTAAAAAATACTTAATGTTATGCATTTATACCGGTGATTTGGCTTGCTTATTATACGACGGAGTTATAACGTATACCATCGGCGCATAAGACGCAGACAGATTTTAGAGCATATTTTGGAGTATCTTAGTGCATCTTATAGGCTGGGAAATATGATAAATTAGTTATCTATGGCCCCAAGTTAATTAGAATCATTCTCAAATGATTTGGCCCACAGGAAACATAGTCTTGGGGGCCTCTGTAGTGGAGAATGAATTCAACCATTGAGAGAAATGTCTGTTTGGTATATAATTATAGCCAGCTTTAAATATTTAATGAAATGAAGTATAAATTTTGAAGGTGCGATGCAGTGGGGAAGTTCACCTTCGCCAAATGCCAATGCTTTGCTCAGCAACGCAGCTGCTTCAGTTCAGCCCTCTCGGAAAAAGAAACTGGATGTGAAGGAAGTTTTCAACATGGATGATGATGACGACAGTAATTTAGGCTCTGCCAAGAAAAGGAAAATTGTTCCCTTAGGTGATGGAAATTTATAATTATTATTTCATTTTATGATTGCTTTCATCTATTAAAGCAAATGGCTAGTCCTATTATATCAATTGCATTATTGAAACGTTATATTCTTTGAAGACTTAATTGAATCTTTCTGTAATGATGAAATATCCCGCAGAGGATTTTCTGAAAATGTAAACTCATGCAACGAGGCAAAATCAACCAAGTAACTTCTTCCATATTTTAAAATGAATTACTTGGAAGGGCAATTGCTTTTTTATACCCATAGTCCTTATGCATACAAATTTAATTCATTTAGTTTTTGCTTTTAAATATATTAAAAACATTCTTGGTTGTAAGACCCGAATATTAAAAATCATATCCATTAATTTAGAACTTGATTTATATTTAATATTCGATATAGTCTATCTCATTGAATTAATGTTAACATTTTCAAGGTCTGTAATGTTGAAAGTTAAGCTGTTTTTGTTTGTCGTTGTTCCCTTTGTGGAAGTGTTAATGCGACTTTGCTTTCCAGATTATGGCGAAGAAAAGAAAAAGAAAGAAGAGAAGAAGGAAGATGTGGCAAAATCCCAGGAAGACAAGAGGAAGCACATAAAAACATTGATAGACAAAATTCCAACAGAAAAAGAAGCCTTATTTGCCTTCCAGTTGGACTGGGCTGCTGTTGATAATGTGAGTCTTACACCTTTTTCTGGTTGAGCAGTAGAAATATTGTTGCTCATCTAAAGCGTTTTTGAAGGGCAATTCCATAGTCTAATTTATTAGAAAAATATCAAATGCGAAAATTATCATCACCTAATTCATTCGTTTTCCACAAGTCCCCTCACCCTTCCTCGGCAAAGGGGCTTCAGGGAGCTTTGATTTGAAACTTCTCCCCTTTATCCCTCCGTACATCTTATCACCTCGTTCCTTTTTGGTGACGACCCCTCTGGTCAGTGCTGGAATATTTAATTGAGTTCCCATCATATTGGAATCCACCCGTGGGTTTTGTTTTTATACGAAACTTGGTACCAAATCGTCTGATCCAAGATCTGTGGGAATATAAGAGATAAAAGCAGTGCTGATTCGGATTCCCAGGGTAACCTCTTCCCCTCCCTCGCGACTCAGTCATTGCTTATGAAGGGTGTGAATGAAAAATATTTCGAGAAAGCAATTTGATGTGAATTAAGATTATCTAAAGACACACCATTATTTTTGATGATTATTGAGTAATAATTTTCCACAATTTATATTAATGGATGCAGTTTCGTTATGATGTATTAATCAATAAAATTATGTGTTAACTCGAAAATAACATGCTGTCTTAAGTAATGAGCACCTTGAAATTTGAGCGTTGGACATTTAAAAATCATATGCCCACGAATGTAATGTACCCCTTAAAATACGTGCTCTGCCAGTCACTGCACCTTATAGGTCTGTACTATACAGGCATATGCTAATATATGTGTATATTACTGCCAAGTATACACTGTGTGCAAAATTTCCGTAAACATCTATGCCGTAAGTCCTATGCATGTGCCAATTGAAAATCATTAATTTAAAAAGTTTGATGGGCTAGACAATTCCCTTTCAATTAAAAACTATCGGCCTACAGTTTCGTATATAGTGCAAACATCGATACAGTGTAAACACATGTATAGAATCCCAACATCGATAGCGGATTGGTGGAATGTTTGATGAGTTTTATTGAATCAGAGTTAGACTAGGATACAGCCGGCCCTAAAACATGCCAACAAGTACTATTCTACCGTGAGTGTGCCGTCAATTCTAACGAGCACCCCGATTTTTTTTAATCGAAAAAAAAAAAAGACCCTAAAGGGTGTGCGTTATTTTTGACTAAATATGGTATTTTTGATTCGGACGTACTCTTTTTACGCATTATGAAGCATTGGCTTAAGGATTAAAAACCATACAGTTCCATTCTGCCGCACTTGCTGCTCTTGGATTCGAGAGGACGGACCTTAAGTGTTAGGAATCAGTTATAACGGACTTCTACTGTGTAAGGTTTTAAGAAACAAAATCATAGTCAAATAGTAAATGTTCTTAAATCTCTTGGCACGTAGTTATGTCTTGGAATAAATATCCTAATGAGAATGTTTATGCCTTTATTCTAATGTCATTATTTATGGAGTAAGTACAGTAAAATAACGAATTTCAGCAAAATATTTTCTTTTATTTGGAAATCTATACTGTAGTCCAAAATATTGTATCAATAATCGATTGTATTGCAGCAATTAATGGAAAGGAGAATAAGACCCTGGATAAATAAGAAAATAATAGAATACATAGGTGAACCAGAACCTACTCTTGTGGACTTCATCTGTTCCAAGGTATTAGCTGGAAGTGCACCTCAGGGAATTCTCGATGATGTACAAATGGTGAGTATTTTATCACATTGCTTTGTTTTACAGGTCTGCCATTACGCGATTTCAACGAGGAGATGTTTTAGTAAATGATAATAAAATAATCTAAAAGCGAGCAGAAATAATTTTAGAATCTTTTATGTATAATTTGTGTACTCATTTATGGATTAACCTTCGAATAAAAACTTTAAATGAAACATTCGTAATTGATCCGCGTACGAGAGATTAAAAAAACAATCCTGATGCTATATTTCATTTACAACAGATGCTCAGGAAAAATGATGGATGAGCTTAAGCTCTCGAATTCAATTTGTTCCTGAATACTGTTGTTCAAAATGTTTAGAAACCAAGAACTGTTTTCATTATAGGAATCAATGTTATATAGATTAATCCATTCATGGACCCCAAATAATAATATTTTAAAACTTTTGCGCAGTTAAATTTTGCTTATTTCGTTCCAAGTAGCTCATTCATACTCTTTCTTGCAAATGCACCAATGATATATAAAGCCTTAACTTGTTCATTCTACTTCATAACATACTGCTAATTAAAGCATTTGATTATCATAAAGAGGATTTACTAAATCTGGGATTGGCCAAGATGGTTTTTGCTAAGTAATTTAGGATCAGTTGCAGTCATCAATGGAGATTCTACTGTATACTGTTAGTCTTAAGGCGAGAAGTTCTTTGTATCCTAAGATTTCATTATATTCTCATAATGGGATAATTTTTAACTTATTCGCTTGTGTTGAACTCTTCTATTAAATGAGAAGGAGCATTTAAACAGGCAGATTTGACGCCATAATCAGGATCAGGCTCCAAAAACTGCTATTGTGTTGTGTTGTATGTATTTTGAAGTGTCTGCTTGCACGTTTTAATTTTTCCTATATCTTTCAGGTTCTAGATGATGAGGCTGAAGTTTTTGTTGTGAAAATGTGGAGATTGCTCATCTATGAAATAGAAGCGAAGAAAATGGGTTTAGCTAAGTGATGCAAGTGATATTCAGGAACAAAAAGTGTGCTCAGTTGTGAATAGAGCTTTGTGCCAATATGTTGGATCGATAGCGGGAGTTGCAGTGTGATTGTTTAATTATATATAATTATTATAAAAGATTCTAAAATTATTTCTGCTCGCTTTTAGATTATTTTATTATCATTTACTAAAACATCTCCTCGTTGAAATCGCGTAATGGCAGACCTGTAAAACAAAGCAATGTGATAAAATACTCACCATTTGTACATCATCGAGAATTCCCTGAGGTGCACTTCCAGCTAATACCTTGGAACAGATGAAGTCCACAAGAGTAGGTTCTGGTTCACCTATGTATTCTATTATTTTCTTATTTATCCAGGGTCTTATTCTCCTTTCCATTAATTGCTGCAATACAATCGATTATTGATACAATATTTTGGACTACAGTATAGATTTCCAAATAAAAGAAAATATTTTGCTGAAATTCGTTATTTTACTGTACTTACTCCATAAATAATGACATAAATGACCAATGCTTATTTAGTATCAACAATAATTATACCTACCACCAGAATTAATGGGGATCGATTTTGAGCAATTTTAAATTTGCGATTTTTCAAATTTTCAAACGCTTATATCTCGCTTATTTGCAATGATAGCGCAAAACGAATGCTTATTTAGTATCAACAATAATTATACCTACCACCAGAATTAATGGGGATCGATTTTGAGCAATTTTAAATTTGCGATTTTTCAAATTTTCAAACGCTTATATCTCGCTTATTTGCAATGATAGCGCAAAACGAATGCTTATTTAGTATCAACAATAATTATACCTACCACCAGAATTAATGGGGATCGATTTTGAGCAATTTTAAATTTGCGATTTTTCAAATTTTCAAACGCTTATATCTCGCTTATTTGCAATGATAGCGCAAAACGAATGCTTATTTAGTATCAACAATAATTATACCTACCACCAGAATTAATGGGGATCGATTTTGAGCAATTTTAAATTTGCGATTTTTCAAATTTTCAAACGCTTATATCTCGCTTATTTGCAATGATAGCGCAAAACGAATGCTTATTTAGTATCAACAATAATTATACCTACCACCAGAATTAATGGGGATCGATTTTGAGCAATTTTAAATTTGCGATTTTTCAAATTTTCAAACGCTTATATCTCGCTTGTTTGCAATGATAGCGCAAAACGAATGCTTATTTAGTATCAACAATAATTATACCTACCACCAGAATTAATGGGGATCGATTTTGAGCAATTTTAAATTTGCGATTTTTCAAATTTTCAAACGCTTATATCTCGCTTGTTTACAATGATAGCGCAAAACGAATGCTTATTTAGTATCAACAATAATTATACCTACCACCAGAATTAATGGGGATCGATTTTGAGCAATTTTAAATTTGCGATTTTTCAAATTTTCAAACGCTTATATCTCGCTTGTTTGCAATGATAGCGCAAAACGAATGCTTATTTAGTATCAACAATAATTATACCTACCACCAGAATTAATGGGGATCGATTTTGAGCAATTTTAAATTTGCGATTTTTCAAATTTTCAAACGCTTATATCTCGCTTGTTTGCAATGATAGCGCAAAACGAATGCTTATTTAGTATCAACAATAATTATACCTACCACCAGAATTAATAAGGATCGATTTTGAGCAATTTTAAATTTGCGATTTTTCAAATTTTCAAACGCTTATATCTCGCTTGTTTGCAATGATAGCGCAAAACGAATGCTTATTTAGTATCAACAATAATTATACCTACCACCAGAATTAATGGGGATCGATTTTGAGCAATTTTAAATTTGCGATTTTTCAAATTTTCAAACGCTTATATCTCGCTTATTTGCAATGATAGCGCAAAATAAATGCTTATTTAGTATCAACAATAATTATACCTACCACCAGAATTAATGGGGATCGATTTTGAGCAATTTTAAATTTGCGATTTTTCAAATTTTCAAACGCTTATATCTCGCTTATTTGCAATGATAGCGCAAAACGAATGCTTATTTAGTATCAACAATAATTATACCTACCACCAGAATTAATGGGGATCGATTTTGAGCAATTTTAAATTTGCGATTTTTCAAATTTTCAAACGCTTATATCTCGCTTATTTGCAATGATAGCGCAAAACGAATGCTTATTTAGTATCAACAATAATTATACCTACCACCAGAATTAATGGGGATCGATTTTGAGCAATTTTAAATTTGCGATTTTTCAAATTTTCAAACGCTTATATCTCGCTTATTTGCAATGATAGCGCAAAACGAATGCTTATTTAGTATCAACAATAATTATACCTACCACCAGAATTAATGGGGATCGATTTTGAGCAATTTTAAATTTGCGATTTTTCAAATTTTCAAACGCTTATATCTCGCTTGTTTGCAATGATAGCGCAAAACGAATGCTTATTTAGTATCAACAATAATTATACCTACCACCAGAATTAATGGGGATCGATTTTGAGCAATTTTAAATTTGCGATTTTTCAAATTTTCAAACGCTTATATCTCGCTTATTTGCAATGATAGCGCAAAACGAATGCTTATTTAGTATCAACAATAATTATACCTACCACCAGAATTAATGGGGATCGATTTTGAGCAATTTTAAATTTGCGATTTTTCAAATTTTCAAACGCTTATATCTCGCTTATTTGCAATGATAGCGCAAAACGAATGCTTATTTAGTATCAACAATAATTATACCTACCACCAGAATTAATGGGGATCGATTTTGAGCAATTTTAAATTTGCGATTTTTCAAATTTTCAAACGCTTATATCTCGCTTATTTGCAATGATAGCGCAAAACGAATGCTTATTTAGTATCAACAATAATTATACCTACCACCAGAATTAATATGAATCGATTTTGAGCAATTTTAAATTTGCGATTTTTCAAATTTTCAAACGCTTATATCTCGCTTATTTGCAATGATAGCGCAAAACGAATGCTTATTTAGTATCAACAATAATTATGCCTACCACCAGAATTAATGGGGATCGATTTTGAGCAATTTTAAATTTGCGATTTTTCAAATTTTCAAACGCTTATATCTCGCTTATTTGCAATGATAGCGCAAAACGAATGCTTATTTAGTATCAACAATAATTATACCTACCACCAGAATTAATGGGGATCGATTTTGAGCAATTTTAAATTTGCGATTTTTCAAATTTTCAAACGCTTATATCTCGCTTGTTTGCAATGATAGCGCAAAACGAATGCTTATTTAGTATCAACAATAATTATACCTACCACCAGAATTAATGGGGATCGATTTTGAGCAATTTTAAATTTGCGATTTTTCAAATTTTCAAACGCTTATATCTCGCTTGTTTGCAATGATAGCGCAAAACGAATGCTTATTTAGTATCAACAATAATTATACCTACCACCAGAATTAATGGGGATCGATTTTGAGCAATTTTAAATTTGCGATTTTTCAAATTTTCAAACGCTTATATCTCGCTTGTTTGCAATGATAGCGCAATACGAATGCTTATTTAGTATCAACAATAATTATACCTACCACCAGAATTAATGGGGATCGATTTTGAGCAATTTTAAATTTGCGATTTTTCAAATTTTCAAACGCTTATATCTCGCTTGTTTGCAATGATAGCGCAAAACGAATGCTTATTTAGTATCAACAATAATTATACCTACCACCAGAATTAATGGGGATCGATTTTGAGCAATTTTAAATTTGCGATTTTTCAAATTTTCAAACGCTTATATCTCGCTTATTTGCAATGATAGCGCAAAACGAATGCTTATTTAGTATCAACAATAATTATACCTACCACCAGAATTAATGGGGATCGATTTTGAGCAATTTTAAATTTGCGATTTTTCAAATTTTCAAACGCTTATATCTCGCTTATTTGCAATGATAGCGCAAAACGAATGCTTATTTAGTATCAACAATAATTATACCTACCACCAGAATTAATGGGGATCGATTTTGAGCAATTTTAAATTTGCGATTTTTCAAATTTTCAAACGCTTATATCTCGCTTATTTGCAATGATAGCGCAAAACGAATGCTTATTTAGTATCAACAATAATTATACCTACCACCAGAATTAATGGGGATCGATTTTGAGCAATTTTAAATTTGCGATTTTTCAAATTTTCAAACGCTTATATCTCGCTTATTTGCAATGATAGCGCAAAACGAATGCTTATTTAGTATCAACAATAATTATACCTACCACCAGAATTAATGGGGATCGATTTTGAGCAATTTTAAATTTGCGATTTTTCAAATTTTCAAACGCTTATATCTCGCTTATTTGCAATGATAGCGCAAAACGAATGCTTATTTAGTATCAACAATAATTATACCTACCACCAGAATTAATGGGGATCGATTTTGAGCAATTTTAAATTTGCGATTTTTCAAATTTTCAAACGCTTATATCTCGCTTGTTTGCAATGATAGCGCAAAACGAATGCTTATTTAGTATCAACAATAATTATACCTACCACCAGAATTAATGGGGATCGATTTTGAGCAATTTTAAATTTGCGATTTTTCAAATTTTCAAACGCTTATATCTCGCTTATTTGCAATGATAGCGCAAAACGAATGCTTATTTAGTATCAACAATAATTATACCTACCACCAGAATTAATGGGGATCGATTTTGAGCAATTTTAAATTTGCGATTTTTCAAATTTTCAAACGCTTATATCTCGCTTATTTGCAATGATAGCGCAAAACGAATGCTTATTTAGTATCAACAATAATTATACCTACCACCAGAATTAATGGGGATCGATTTTGAGCAATTTTAAATTTGCGATTTTTCAAATTTTCAAACGCTTATATCTCGCTTATTTGCAATGATAGCGCAAAACGAATGCTTATTTAGTATCAACAATAATTATACCTACCACCAGAATTAATGGGGATCGATTTTGAGCAATTTTAAATTTGCGATTTTTCAAATTTTCAAACGCTTATATCTCGCTTATTTGCAATGATAGCGCAAAACGAATGCTTATTTAGTATCAACAATAATTATACCTACCACCAGAATTAATGGGGATCGATTTTGAGCAATTTTAAATTTGCGATTTTTCAAATTTTCAAACGCTTATATCTCGCTTGTTTGCAATGATAGCGCAAAACGAATGCTTATTTAGTATCAACAATAATTATACCTACCACCAGAATTAATGGGGATCGATTTTGAGCAATTTTAAATTTGCGATTTTTCAAATTTTCAAACGCTTATATCTCGCTTATTTGCAATGATAGCGCAAAACGAATGCTTATTTAGTATCAACAATAATTATACCTACCACCAGAATTAATGGGGATCGATTTTGAGCAATTTTAAATTTGCGATTTTTCAAATTTTCAAACGCTTATATCTCGCTTGTTTGCAATGATAGCGCAAAACGAATGCTTATTTAGTATCAACAATAATTATACCTACCACCAGAATTAATGGGGATCGATTTTGAGCAATTTTAAATTTGCGATTTTTCAAATTTTCAAACGCTTATATCTCGCTTATTTGCAATGATAGCGCAAAACGAATGCTTATTTAGTATCAACAATAATTATACCTACCACCAGAATTAATGGGGATCGATTTTGAGCAATTTTAAATTTGCGATTTTTCAAATTTTCAAACGCTTATATCTCGCTTATTTGCAATGATAGCGCAAAACGAATGCTTATTTAGTATCAACAATAATTATACCTACCACCAGAATTAATGGGGATCGATTTTGAGCAATTTTAAATTTGCGATTTTTCAAATTTTCAAACGCTTATATCTCGCTTATTTGCAATGATAGCGCAAAACGAATGCTTATTTAGTATCAACAATAATTATACCTACCACCAGAATTAATATGAATCGATTTTGAGCAATTTTAAATTTGCGATTTTTCAAATTTTCAAACGCTTATATCTCGCTTATTTGCAATGATAGCGCAAAACGAATGCTTATTTAGTATCAACAATAATTATGCCTACCACCAGAATTAATGGGGATCGATTTTGAGCAATTTTAAATTTGCGATTTTTCAAATTTTCAAACGCTTATATCTCGCTTATTTGCAATGATAGCGCAAAACGAATGCTTATTTAGTATCAACAATAATTATACCTACCACCAGAATTAATGGGGATCGATTTTGAGCAATTTTAAATTTGCGATTTTTCAAATTTTCAAACGCTTATATCTCGCTTGTTTGCAATGATAGCGCAAAACGAATGCTTATTTAGTATCAACAATAATTATACCTACCACCAGAATTAATGGGGATCGATTTTGAGCAATTTTAAATTTGCGATTTTTCAAATTTTCAAACGCTTATATCTCGCTTGTTTGCAATGATAGCGCAAAACGAATGCTTATTTAGTATCAACAATAATTATACCTACCACCAGAATTAATGGGGATCGATTTTGAGCAATTTTAAATTTGCGATTTTTCAAATTTTCAAACGCTTATATCTCGCTTGTTTGCAATGATAGCGCAATACGAATGCTTATTTAGTATCAACAATAATTATACCTACCACCAGAATTAATGGGGATCGATTTTGAGCAATTTTAAATTTGCGATTTTTCAAATTTTCAAACGCTTATATCTCGCTTGTTTGCAATGATAGCGCAAAACGAATGCTTATTTAGTATCAACAATAATTATACCTACCACCAGAATTAATGGGGATCGATTTTGAGCAATTTTAAATTTGCGATTTTTCAAATTTTCAAACGCTTATATCTCGCTTATTTGCAATGATAGCGCAAAACGAATGCTTATTTAGTATCAACAATAATTATACCTACCACCAGAATTAATGGGGATCGATTTTGAGCAATTTTAAATTTGCGATTTTTCAAATTTTCAAACGCTTATATCTCGCTTATTTGCAATGATAGCGCAAAACGAATGCTTATTTAGTATCAACAATAATTATACCTACCACCAGAATTAATGGGGATCGATTTTGAGCAATTTTAAATTTGCGATTTTTCAAATTTTCAAACGCTTATATCTCGCTTATTTGCAATGATAGCGCAAAACGAATGCTTATTTAGTATCAACAATAATTATACCTACCACCAGAATTAATGGGGATCGATTTTGAGCAATTTTAAATTTGCGATTTTTCAAATTTTCAAACGCTTATATCTCGCTTATTTGCAATGATAGCGCAAAACGAATGCTTATTTAGTATCAACAATAATTATACCTACCACCAGAATTAATGGGGATCGATTTTGAGCAATTTTAAATTTGCGATTTTTCAAATTTTCAAACGCTTATATCTCGCTTATTTGCAATGATAGCGCAAAACGAATGCTTATTTAGTATCAACAATAATTATACCTACCACCAGAATTAATGGGGATCGATTTTGAGCAATTTTAAATTTGCGATTTTTCAAATTTTCAAACGCTTATATCTCGCTTGTTTGCAATGATAGCGCAAAACGAATGCTTATTTAGTATCAACAATAATTATACCTACCACCAGAATTAATGGGGATCGATTTTGAGCAATTTTAAATTTGCGATTTTTCAAATTTTCAAACGCTTATATCTCGCTTGTTTACAATGATAGCGCAAAACGAATGCTTATTTAGTATCAACAATAATTATACCTACCACCAGAATTAATGGGGATCGATTTTGAGCAATTTTAAATTTGCGATTTTTCAAATTTTCAAACGCTTATATCTCGCTTGTTTGCAATGATAGCGCAAAACGAATGCTTATTTAGTATCAACAATAATTATACCTACCACCAGAATTAATGGGGATCGATTTTGAGCAATTTTAAATTTGCGATTTTTCAAATTTTCAAACGCTTATATCTCGCTTGTTTGCAATGATAGCGCAAAACGAATGCTTATTTAGTATCAACAATAATTATAACTACCACCAGAATTAATGGGGATCGATTTTGAGCAATTTTAAATTTGCGATTTTTCAAATTTTCAAACGCTTATATCTCGCTTATTTGCAATGATAGCGCAAAACGAATGCTTATTTACTATCAACAATAATTATACCTACCACCAGAATTAATGGGGATCGATTTTGAGCAATTTTAAATTTGCGATTTTTCAAATTTTCAAACGCTTATATCTCGCTTATTTGCAATGATAGCGCAAAACGAATGCTTATTTAGTATCAACAATAATTATACCTACCACCAGAATTAATGGGGATCGATTTTGAGCAATTTTAAATTTGCGATTTTTCAAATTTTCAAACGCTTATATCTCGCTTATTTGCAATGATAGCGCAAAACGAATGCTTATTTAGTATCAACAATAATTATACCTACCACCAGAATTAATGGGGATCGATTTTGAGCAATTTTAAATTTGCGATTTTTCAAATTTTCAAACGCTTATATCTCGCTTATTTGCAATGATAGCGCAAAACGAATGCTTATTTAGTATCAACAATAATTATACCTACCACCAGAATTAATGGGGATCGATTTTGAGCAATTTTAAATTTGCGATTTTTCAAATTTTCAAACGCTTATATCTCGCTTATTTGCAATGATAGCGCAAAACGAATGCTTATTTAGTATCAACAATAATTATACCTACCACCAGAATTAATGGGGATCGATTTTGAGCAATTTTAAATTTGCGATTTTTCAAATTTTCAAACGCTTATATCTCGCTTATTTGCAATGATAGCGCAAAACGAATGCTTATTTAGTATCAACAATAATTATACCTACCACCAGAATTAATGGGGATCGATTTTGAGCAATTTTAAATTTGCGATTTTTCAAATTTTCAAACGCTTATATCTCGCTTATTTGCAATGATAGCGCAAAACGAATGCTTATTTAGTATCAACAATAATTATACCTACCACCAGAATTAATGGGGATCGATTTTGAGCAATTTTAAATTTGCGATTTTTCAAATTTTCAAACGCTTATATCTCGCTTATTTGCAATGATAGCGCAAAACGAATGCTTATTTAGTATCAACAATAATTATACCTACCACCAGAATTAATGGGGATCGATTTTGAGCAATTTTAAATTTGCGATTTTTCAAATTTTCAAACGCTTATATCTCGCTTATTTGCAATGATAGCGCAAAACGAATGCTTATTTAGTATCAACAATAATTATACCTACCACCAGAATTAATGGGGATCGATTTTGAGCAATTTTAAATTTGCGATTTTTCAAATTTTCAAACGCTTATATCTCGCTTATTTGCAATGATAGCGCAAAACGAATGCTTATTTAGTATCAACAATAATTATACCTACCACCAGAATTAATGGGGATCGATTTTGAGCAATTTTAAATTTGCGATTTTTCAAATTTTCAAACGCTTATATCTCGCTTGTTTGCAATGATAGCGCAAAACGAATGCTTATTTAGTATCAACAATAATTATACCTACCACCAGAATTAATGGTGATCGATTTTGAGCAATTTTAAATTTGCGATTTTTCAAATTTTCAAACGCTTATATCTCGCTTATTTGCAATGATAGCGCAAAACGAATGCTTATTTAGTATCAAAAATAATTATACCTACCACCAGAATTAATGGGGATCGATTTTGAGCAATTTTAAATTTGCGATTTTTCAAATTTTCAAACGCTTATATCTCGCTTATTTGCAATGATAGCGCAAAACGAATGCTTATTTAGTATCAACAATAATTATACCTACCACCAGAATTAATGGGGATCGATTTTGAGCAATTTTAAATTTGCGATTTTTCAAATTTTCAAACGCTTATATCTCGCTTATTTGCAATGATAGCGCAAAACGAATGCTTATTTAGTATCAACAATAATTATACCTACCACCAGAATTAATGGGGATCGATTTTGAGCAATTTTAAATTTGCGATTTTTCAAATTTTCAAACGCTTATATCTCGCTTATTTGCAATGATAGCGCAAAACGAATGCTTATTTAGTATCAACAATAATTATACCTACCACCAGAATTAATGGGGATCGATTTTGAGCAATTTTAAATTTGCGATTTTTCAAATTTTCAAACGCTTATATCTCGCTTATTTTCAATGATAGCGCAAAACGAATGCTTATTTAGTATCAACAATAATTATACCTACCACCAGAATTAATGGGGATCGATTTTGAGCAATTTTAAATTTGCGATTTTTCAAATTTTCAAACGCTTATATCTCGCTTATTTGCAATGATAGCGCAAAACGAATGCTTATTTAGTATCAACAATAATTATACATACCACCAGAATTAATGGGGATCGATTTTGAGCAATTTTAAATTTGCGATTTTACAAATTTTCAAACGCTTATATCTCGCTTATTTGCAATGATAGCGCAAAACGAATGCTTATTTAGTATCAACAATAATTATACCTACCACCAGAATTAATGGGGATCGATTTTGAGCAATTTTAAATTTGCGATTTTTCAAATTTTCAAACGCTTATATCTCGCTTATTTGCAATGATAGCGCAAAACGAATGCTTATTTAGTATCAACAATAATTATACCTACCACCAGAATTAATGGGGATCGATTTTGAGCAATTTTAAATTTGCGATTTTTCAAATTTTCAAACGCTTATATCTCGCTTATTTGCAATGATAGCGCAAAACGAATGCTTATTTAGTATCAACAATAATTATACCTACCACCAGAATTAATGGGGATCGATTTTGAGCAATTTTAAATTTGCGATTTTTCAAATTTTCAAACGCTTATATCTCGCTTGTTTGCAATGATAGCGCAAAACGAATGCTTATTTAGTATCAACAATAATTATACCTACCACCAGAATTAATGGGGATCGATTTTGAGCAATTTTAAATTTGCGATTTTTCAAATTTTCAAACGCTTATATCTCGCTTGTTTGCAATGATAGCGCAAAACGAATGCTTATTTAGTATCAACAATAATTATACCTACCACCAGAATTAATGGGGATCGATTTTGAGCAATTTTAAATTTGCGATTTTTCAAATTTTCAAACGCTTATATCTCGCTTGTTTGCAATGATAGCGCAAAACGAATGCTTATTTAGTATCAACAATAATTATACCTACAACCAGAATTAATGGGGATCGATTTTGAGCAATTTTAAATTTGCGATTTTTCAAATTTTCAAACGCTTATATCTCGCTTATTTGCAATGATAGCGCAAAACGAATGCTTATTTAGTATCAACAATAATTATACCTACCACCAGAATTAATGCGGAACGATTTTGAGCAATTTTAAATTTGCGATTTTTCAAATTTTCAAACGCTTATATCTCGCTTATTTGCAATGATATCGCAAAACGAATGCTTATTTAGTATCAACAATAATTATACCTACCACCAGAATTAATGGGGATCGATTTTGAGCAATTTTAAATTTGCGATTTTTCAAATTTTCAAACGCTTATATCTCGCTTATTTGCAATGATAGCGCTAAACGAATGCTTATTTAGTATCAACAATAATTATACCTACCACCAGAATTAATGGGGATCGATTTTGAGCAATTTTAAATTTGCGATTTTTCAAATTTTCAAACGCTTATATCTCGCTTATTTGCAATGATAGCGCAAAACGAATGCTTATTTAGTATCAACAATAATTATACTTACCACCAGAATTAATGGGGATCGATTTTGAGCAATTTTAAATTTGCGATTTTTCAAATTTTCAAACGCTTATATCTCGCTTATTTGCAATGATAGCGCAAAACGAATGCTTATTTAGTATCAACAATAATTATACCTACCACCAGAATTAATGGGGATCGATTTTGAGCAATTTTAAATTTGCGATTTTTCAAATTTTCAAACGCTTATATCTCGCTTATTTGCAATGATAGCGCAAAACGAATGCTTATTTAGTATCAACAATAATTATACCTACCACCAGAATTAATGGGGATCGATTTTGAGCAATTTTAAATTTGCGATTTTTCAAATTTTCAAACGCTTATATCTCGCTTATTTGCAATGATAGCGCAAAACGAATGCTTATTTAGTATCAACAATAATTATACCTACCACCAGAATTAATGGGGATCGATTTTGAGCAATTTTAAATTTGCGATTTTTCAAATTTTCAAACGCTTATATCTCGCTTGTTTGCAATGATAGCGCAAAACGAATGCTTATTTAGTATCAACAATAATTATACCTACCACCAGAATTAATGGGGATCGATTTTGAGCAATTTTAAATTTGCGATTTTTCAAATTTTCAAACGCTTATATCTCGCTTGTTTACAATGATAGCGCAAAACGAATGCTTATTTAGTATCAACAATAATTATACCTACCACCAGAATTAATGGGGATCGATTTTGAGCAATTTTAAATTTGCGATTTTTCAAATTTTCAAACGCTTATATCTCGCTTGTTTGCAATGATAGCGCAAAACGAATGCTTATTTAGTATCAACAATAATTATACCTACCACCAGAATTAATGGGGATCGATTTTGAGCAATTTTAAATTTGCGATTTTTCAAATTTTCAAACGCTTATATCTCGCTTGTTTGCAATGATAGCGCAAAACGAATGCTTATTTAGTATCAACAATAATTATAACTACCACCAGAATTAATGGGGATCGATTTTGAGCAATTTTAAATTTGCGATTTTTCAAATTTTCAAACGCTTATATCTCGCTTATTTGCAATGATAGCGCCAAACGAATGCTTATTTAGTATCAACAATAATTATACCTACCACCAGAATTAATATGGATCGATTTTGAGCAATTTTAAATTTGCGATTTTTCAAATTTTCAAACGCTTATATCTCGCTTATTTGCAATGATAGCGCAAAACGAATGCTTATTTAGTATCAACAATAATTATACCTACCACCAGAATTAATGGGGATCGATTTTGAGCAATTTTAAATTTGCGATTTTTCAAATTTTCAAACGCTTATATCTCGCTTATTTGCAATGATAGCGCAAAACGAATGCTTATTTAGTATCAACAATAATTATACCTACCACCAGAATTAATAGAGATCGATTTTGAGCAATTTTAAATTTGCGATTTTTCAAATTTTCAAACGCTTATATCTCGCTTATTTGCAATGATAGCGCAAAACGAATGCTTATTTAGTATCAACAATAATTATACCTACCACCAGAATTAATGGGGATCGATTTTGAGCAATTTTAAATTTGCGATTTTTCAAATTTTCAAACGCTTATATCTCGCTTATTTGCAATGATAGCGCAAAACGAATGCTTATTTAGTATCAACAATAATTATACCTACCACCAGAATTAATGGGGATCGATTTTGAGCAATTTTAAATTTGCGATTTTTCAAATTTTCAAACGCTTATATCTCGCTTATTTGCAATGATAGCGCAAAACGAATGCTTATTTAGTATCAACAATAATTATACCTACCACCAGAATTAATGGGGATCGATTTTGAGCAATTTTAAATTTGCGATTTTTCAAATTTTCAAACGCTTATATCTCGCTTATTTGCAATGATAGCGCAAAACGAATGCTTATTTAGTATCAACAATAATTATACCTACCACCAGAATTAATGGGGATCGATTTTGAGCAATTTTAAATTTGCGATTTTTCAAATTTTCAAACGCTTATATCTCGCTTATTTGCAATGATAGCGCAAAACGAATGCTTATTTAGTATCAACAATAATTATACCTACCACCAGAATTAATGGGGATCGATTTTGAGCAATTTTAAATTTGCGATTTTTCAAATTTTCAAACGCTTATATCTCGCTTATTTGCAATGATAGCGCAAAACGAATGCTTATTTAGTATCAACAATAATTATACCTACCACCAGAATTAATGGGGATCGATTTTGAGCAATTTTAAATTTGCGATTTTTCAAATTTTCAAACGCTTATATCTCGCTTATTTGCAATGATAGCGCAAAACGAATGCTTATTTAGTATCAACAATAATTATACCTACCACCAGAATTAATGGGGATCGATTTTGAGCAATTTTAAATTTGCGATTTTTCAAATTTTCAAACGCTTATATCTCGCTTGTTTGCAATGATAGCGCAAAACGAATGCTTATTTAGTATCAACAATAATTATACCTACCACCAGAATTAATGGTGATCGATTTTGAGCAATTTTAAATTTGCGATTTTTCAAATTTTCAAACGCTTATATCTCGCTTATTTGCAATGATAGCGCAAAACGAATGCTTATTTAGTATCAAAAATAATTATACCTACCACCAGAATTAATGGGGATCGATTTTGAGCAATTTTAAATTTGCGATTTTTCAAATTTTCAAACGCTTATATCTCGCTTATTTGCAATGATAGCGCAAAACGAATGCTTATTTAGTATCAACAATAATTATACCTACCACCAGAATTAATGGGGATCGATTTTGAGCAATTTTAAATTTGCGATTTTTCAAATTTTCAAACGCTTATATCTCGCTTATTTGCAATGATAGCGCAAAACGAATGCTTATTTAGTATCAACAATAATTATACCTACCACCAGAATTAATGGGGATCGATTTTGAGCAATTTTAAATTTGCGATTTTTCAAATTTTCAAACGCTTATATCTCGCTTATTTGCAATGATAGCGCAAAACGAATGCTTATTTAGTATCAACAATAATTATACCTACCACCAGAATTAATGGGGATCGATTTTGAGCAATTTTAAATTTGCGATTTTTCAAATTTTCAAACGCTTATATCTCGCTTATTTGCAATGATAGCGCAAAACGAATGCTTATTTAGTATCAACAATAATTATACCTACCACCAGAATTAATGGGGATCGATTTTGAGCAATTTTAAATTTGCGATTTTTCAAATTTTCAAACGCTTATATCTCGCTTATTTTCAATGATAGCGCAAAACGAATGCTTATTTAGTATCAACAATAATTATACCTACCACCAGAATTAATGGGGATCGATTTTGAGCAATTTTAAATTTGCGATTTTTTCAAATTTTCAAACGCTTATATCTCGCTTATTTGCAATGATAGCGCAAAACGAATGCTTATTTAGTATCAACAATAATTATACATACCACCAGAATTAATGGGGATCGATTTTGAGCAATTTTAAATTTGCGATTTTACAAATTTTCAAACGCTTATATCTCGCTTATTTGCAATGATAGCGCAAAACGAATGCTTATTTAGTATCAACAATAATTATACCTACCACCAGAATTAATGGGGATCGATTTTGAGCAATTTTAAATTTGCGATTTTTCAAATTTTCAAACGCTTATATCTCGCTTATTTGCAATGATAGCGCAAAACGAATGCTTATTTAGTATCAACAATAATTATACCTACCACCAGAATTAATGGGGATCGATTTTGAGCAATTTTAAATTTGCGATTTTTCAAATTTTCAAACGCTTATATCTCGCTTATTTGCAATGATAGCGCAAAACGAATGCTTATTTAGTATCAACAATAATTATACCTACCACCAGAATTAATGGGGATCGATTTTGAGCAATTTTAAATTTGCGATTTTTCAAATTTTCAAACGCTTATATCTCGCTTGTTTGCAATGATAGCGCAAAACGAATGCTTATTTAGTATCAACAATAATTATACCTACCACCAGAATTAATGGGGATCGATTTTGAGCAATTTTAAATTTGCGATTTTTCAAATTTTCAAACGCTTATATCTCGCTTGTTTGCAATGATAGCGCAAAACGAATGCTTATTTAGTATCAACAATAATTATACCTACAACCAGAATTAATATGGATCGATTTTGAGCAATTTTAAATTTGCGATTTTTCAAATTTTCAAACGCTTATATCTCGCTTATTTGCAATGATAGCGCAAAACGAATGCTTATTTAGTATCAACAATAATTATACCTACCACCAGAATTAATGCGGAACGATTTTGAGCAATTTTAAATTTGCGATTTTTCAAATTTTCAAACGCTTATATCTCGCTTATTTGCAATGATATCGCAAAACGAATGCTTATTTAGTATCAACAATAATTATACCTACCACCAGAATTAATGGGGATCGATTTTGAGCAATTTTAAATTTGCGATTTTTCAAATTTTCAAACGCTTATATCTCGCTTATTTGCAATGATAGCGCAAAACGAATGCTTATTTAGTATCAACAATAATTATACCTACCACCAGAATTAATGGGGATCGATTTTGAGCAATTTTAAATTTGCGATTTTTCAAATTTTCAAACGCTTATATCTCGCTTATTTGCAATGATAGCGCAAAACGAATGCTTATTTAGTATCAACAATAATTATACTTACCACCAGAATTAATGGGGATCGATTTTGAGCAATTTTAAATTTGCGATTTTTCAAATTTTCAAACGCTTATATCTCGCTTATTTGCAATGATAGCGCAAAACGAATGCTTATTTAGTATCAACAATAATTATACCTACCACCAGAATTAATGGGGATCGATTTTGAGCAATTTTAAATTTGCGATTTTTCAAATTTTCAAACGCTTATATCTCGCTTATTTGCAATGATAGCGCAAAACGAATGCTTATTTAGTATCAACAATAATTATACCTACCACCAGAATTAATGGGGATCGATTTTGAGCAATTTTAAATTTGCGATTTTTCAAATTTTCAAACGCTTATATCTCGCTTATTTGCAATGATAGCGCAAAACGAATGCTTATTTAGTATCAACAATAATTATACCTACCACCAGAATTAATGGGGATCGATTTTGAGCAATTTTAAATTTGCGATTTTTCAAATTTTCAAACGCTTATATCTCGCTTGTTTGCAATGATAGCGCAAAACGAATGCTTATTTAGTATCAACAATAATTATACCTACCACCAGAATTAATGGGGATCGATTTTGAGCAATTTTAAATTTGCGATTTTTCAAATTTTCAAACGCTTATATCTCGCTTGTTTACAATGATAGCGCAAAACGAATGCTTATTTAGTATCAACAATAATTATACCTACCACCAGAATTAATGGGGATCGATTTTGAGCAATTTTAAATTTGCGATTTTTCAAATTTTCAAACGCTTATATCTCGCTTGTTTGCAATGATAGCGCAAAACGAATGCTTATTTAGTATCAACAATAATTATACCTACCACCAGAATTAATGGGGATCGATTTTGAGCAATTTTAAATTTGCGATTTTTCAAATTTTCAAACGCTTATATCTCGCTTGTTTGCAATGATAGCGCAAAACGAATGCTTATTTAGTATCAACAATAATTATAACTACCACCAGAATTAATGGGGATCGATTTTGAGCAATTTTAAATTTGCGATTTTTCAAATTTTCAAACGCTTATATCTCGCTTATTTGCAATGATAGCGCCAAACGAATGCTTATTTAGTATCAACAATAATTATACCTACCACCAGAATTAATATGGATCGATTTTGAGCAATTTTAAATTTGCGATTTTTCAAATTTTCAAACGCTTATATCTCGCTTATTTGCAATGATAGCGCAAAACGAATGCTTATTTAGTATCAACAATAATTATACCTACCACCAGAATTAATGGGGATCGATTTTGAGCAATTTTAAATTTGCGATTTTTCAAATTTTCAAACGCTTATATCTCGCTTATTTGCAATGATAGCGCAAAACGAATGCTTATTTAGTATCAACAATAATTATACCTACCACCAGAATTAATAGAGATCGATTTTGAGCAATTTTAAATTTGCGATTTTTCAAATTTTCAAACGCTTATATCTCGCTTATTTGCAATGATAGCGCAAAACGAATGCTTATTTAGTATCAACAATAATTATACCTACCACCAGAATTAATGGGGATCGATTTTGAGCAATTTTAAATTTGCGATTTTTCAAATTTTCAAACGCTTATATCTCGCTTATTTGCAATGATAGCGCAAAACGAATGCTTATTTAGTATCAACAATAATTATACCTACCACCAGAATTAATGGGGATCGATTTTGAGCAATTTTAAATTTGCGATTTTTCAAATTTTCAAACGCTTATATCTCGCTTATTTGCAATGATAGCGCAAAACGAATGCTTCTTTAGTATCAACAATAATTATACCTACCACCAGAATTAATGGGGATCGATTTTGAGCAATTTTAAATTTGCGATTTTTCAAATTTTCAAACGCTTATATCTCGCTTATTTGCAATGATAGCGCAAAACGAATGCTTATTTAGTATCAACAATAATTATACCTACCACCAGAATTAATGGGGATCGATTTTGAGCAATTTTAAATTTGCGATTTTTCAAATTTTCAAACGCTTATATCTCGCTTATTTGCAATGATAGCGCAAAACGAATGCTTATTTAGTATCAACAATAATTATACCTACCACCAGAATTAATGGGGATCGATTTTGAGCAATTTTAAATTTGCGATTTTTCAAATTTTCAAACGCTTATATCTCGCTTATTTGCAATGATAGCGCAAAACGAATGCTTATTTAGTATCAACAATAATTATACCTACCACCAGAATTAATGGGGATCGATTTTGAGCAATTTTAAATTTGCGATTTTTCAAATTTTCAAACGCTTATATCTCGCTTATTTGCAATGATAGCGCAAAACGAATGCTTATTTAGTATCAACAATAATTATACCTACCACCAGAATTAATGGGGATCGATTTTGAGCAATTTTAAATTTGCGATTTTTCAAATTTTCAAACGCTTATATCTCGCTTATTTGCAATGATAGCGCAAAACGAATGCTTATTTAGTATCAACAATAATTATACCTACCACCAGAATTAATGGGGATCGATTTTGAGCAATTTTAAATTTGCGATTTTTCAAATTTTCAAACGCTTATATCTCGCTTATTTGCAATGATAGCGCAAAACGAATGCTTATTTAGTATCAACAATAATTATACCTACCACCAGAATTAATGGGGATCGATTTTGAGCAATTTTAAATTTGCGATTTTTCAAATTTTCAAACGCTTATATCTCGCTTATTTGCAATGATAGCGCAAAACGAATGCTTATTTAGTATCAACAATAATTATACCTACCACCAGAATTAATGGGGATCGATTTTGAGCAATTTTAAATTTGCGATTTTTCAAATTTTCAAACGCTTATATCTCGCTTATTTGCAATGATAGCGCAAAACGAATGCTTATTTAGTATCAACAATAATTATACCTACCACCAGAATTAATGGGGATCGATTTTGAGCAATTTTAAATTTGCGATTTTTCAAATTTTCAAACGCTTATATCTCGCTTATTTGCAATGATAGCGCAAAACGAATGCTTATTTAGTATCAACAATAATTATACCTACCACCAGAATTAATGGGGATCGATTTTGAGCAATTTTAAATTTGCGATTTTTCAAATTTTCAAACGCTTATATCTCGCTTATTTGCAATGATAGCGCAAAACGAATGCTTATTTAGTATCAACAATAATTATACCTACCACCAGAATTAATGGGGATCGATTTTGAGCAATTTTAAATTTGCGATTTTTCAAATTTTCAAACGCTTATATCTCGCTTATTTGCAATGATAGCGCAAAACGAATGCTTATTTAGTATCAACAATAATTATACCTACCACCAGAATTAATGGGGATCGATTTTGAGCAATTTTAAATTTGCGATTTTTCAAATTTTCAAACGCTTATATCTCGCTTATTTGCAATGATAGCGCAAAACGAATGCTTATTTAGTATCAACAATAATTATACCTACCACCAGAATTAATGGGGATCGATTTTGAGCAATTTTAAATTTGCAATTTTTCAAATTTTCAAACGCTTATATCTCGCTTATTTGCAATGATAGCGCAAAACGAATGCTTATTTAGTATCAACAATAATTATACCTACCACCAGAATTAATGGGGATCGATTTTGAGCAATTTTAAATTTGCGATTTTTCAAATTTTCAAACGCTTATATCTCGCTTATTTGCAATGATAGCGCAAAACGAATGCTTATTTAGTATCAACAATAATTATACCTACCACCAGAATTAATGGGGATCGATTTTGAGCAATTTTAAATTTGCGATTTTTCAAATTTTCAAACGCTTATATCTCGCTTATTTGCAATGATAGCGCAAAACGAATGCTTATTTAGTATCAACAATAATTATACCTACCACCAGAATTAATGGGGATCGATTTTGAGCAATTTTAAATTTGCGATTTTTCAAATTTTCAAACGCTTATATCTCGCTTATTTGCAATGATAGCGCAAAACGAATGCTTATTTAGTATCAACAATAATTATACCTACCACCAGAATTAATGGGGATCGATTTTGAGCAATTTTAAATTTGCGATTTTTCAAATTTTCAAACGCTTATATCTCGCTTATTTGCAATGATAGCGCAAAACGAATGCTTATTTAGTATCAACAATAATTATACCTACCACCAGAATTAATGGGGATCGATTTTGAGCAATTTTAAATTTGCGATTTTTCAAATTTTCAAACGCTTATATCTCGCTTATTTGCAATGATAGCGCAAAACGAATGCTTATTTAGTATCAACAATAATTATACCTACCACCAGAATTAATGGGGATCGATTTTGAGCAATTTTAAATTTGCGATTTTTCAAATTTTCAAACGCTTATATCTCGCTTATTTGCAATGATAGCGCAAAACGAATGCTTATTTAGTATCAACAATAATTATACCTACCACCAGAATTAATGGGGATCGATTTTGAGCAATTTTAAATTTGCGATTTTTCAAATTTTCAAACGCTTATATCTCGCTTATTTGCAATGATAGCGCAAAACGAATGCTTATTTAGTATCAACAATAATTATACCTACCACCAGAATTAATGGGGATCGATTTTGAGCAATTTTAAATTTGCGATTTTTCAAATTTTCAAACGCTTATATCTCGCTTATTTGCAATGATAGCGCAAAACGAATGCTTATTTAGTATCAACAATAATTATACCTACCACCAGAATTAATGGGGATCGATTTTGAGCAATTTTAAATTTGCGATTTTTCAAATTTTCAAACGCTTATATCTCGCTTATTTGCAATGATAGCGCAAAACGAATGCTTATTTAGTATCAACAATAATTATACCTACCACCAGAATTAATGGGGATCGATTTTGAGCAATTTTAAATTTGCGATTTTTCAAATTTTCAAACGCTTATATCTCGCTTATTTGCAATGATAGCGCAAAACGAATGCTTATTTAGTATCAACAATAATTATACCTACCACCAGAATTAATGGGGATCGATTTTGAGCAATTTTAAATTTGCGATTTTTCAAATTTTCAAACGCTTATATCTCGCTTATTTGCAATGATAGCGCAAAACGAATGCTTATTTAGTATCAACAATAATTATACCTACCACCAGAATTAATGGGGATCGATTTTGAGCAATTTTAAATTTGCGATTTTTCAAATTTTCAAACGCTTATATCTCGCTTATTTGCAATGATAGCGCAAAACGAATGCTTATTTAGTATCAACAATAATTATACCTACCACCAGAATTAATGGGGATCGATTTTGAGCAATTTTAAATTTGCAATTTTTCAAATTTTCAAACGCTTATATCTCGCTTATTTGCAATGATAGCGCAAAACGAATGCTTATTTAGTATCAACAATAATTATACCTACCACCAGAATTAATGGGGATCGATTTTGAGCAATTTTAAATTTGCGATTTTTCAAATTTTCAAACGCTTATATCTCGCTTATTTGCAATGATAGCGCAAAACGAATGCTTATTTAGTATCAACAATAATTATACCTACCACCAGAATTAATGGGGATCGATTTTGAGCAATTTTAAATTTGCGATTTTTCAAATTTTCAAACGCTTATATCTCGCTTATTTGCAATGATAGCGCAAAACGAATGCTTATTTAGTATCAACAATAATTATACCTACCACCAGAATTAATGGGGATCGATTTTGAGCAATTTTAAATTTGCGATTTTTCAAATTTTCAAACGCTTATATCTCGCTTATTTGCAATGATAGCGCAAAACGAATGCTTATTTAGTATCAACAATAATTATACCTACCACCAGAATTAATGGGGATCGATTTTGAGCAATTTTAAATTTGCGATTTTTCAAATTTTCAAACGCTTATATCTCGCTTATTTGCAATGATAGCGCAAAACGAATGCTTATTTAGTATCAACAATAATTATACCTACCACCAGAATTAATGGGGATCGATTTTGAGCAATTTTAAATTTGCGATTTTTCAAATTTTCAAACGCTTATATCTCGCTTATTTGCAATGATAGCGCAAAACGAATGCTTATTTAGTATCAACAATAATTATACCTACCACCAGAATTAATGGGGATCGATTTTGAGCAATTTTAAATTTGCGATTTTTCAAATTTTCAAACGCTTATATCTCGCTTATTTGCAATGATAGCGCAAAACGAATGCTTATTTAGTATCAACAATAATTATACCTACCACCAGAATTAATGGGGATCGATTTTGAGCAATTTTAAATTTGCGATTTTTCAAATTTTCAAACGCTTATATCTCGCTTATTTGCAATGATAGCGCAAAACGAATGCTTATTTAGTATCAACAATAATTATACCTACCACCAGAATTAATGGGGATCGATTTTGAGCAATTTTAAATTTGCGATTTTTCAAATTTTCAAACGCTTATATCTCGCTTATTTGCAATGATAGCGCAAAACGAATGCTTATTTAGTATCAACAATAATTATACCTACCACCAGAATTAATGGGGATCGATTTTGAGCAATTTTAAATTTGCGATTTTTCAAATTTTCAAACGCTTATATCTCGCTTATTTGCAATGATAGCGCAAAACGAATGCTTATTTAGTATCAACAATAATTATACCTACCACCAGAATTAATGGGGATCGATTTTGAGCAATTTTAAATTTGCGATTTTTCAAATTTTCAAACGCTTATATCTCGCTTATTTGCAATGATAGCGCAAAACGAATGCTTATTTAGTATCAACAATAATTATACCTACCACCAGAATTAATGGGGATCGATTTTGAGCAATTTTAAATTTGCGATTTTTCAAATTTTCAAACGCTTATATCTCGCTTATTTGCAATGATAGCGCAAAACGAATGCTTATTTAGTATCAACAATAATTATACCTACCACCAGAATTAATGGGGATCGATTTTGAGCAATTTTAAATTTGCGATTTTTCAAATTTTCAAACGCTTATATCTCGCTTATTTGCAATGATAGCGCAAAACGAATGCTTATTTAGTATCAACAATAATTATACCTACCACCAGAATTAATGGGGATCGATTTTGAGCAATTTTAAATTTGCGATTTTTCAAATTTTCAAACGCTTATATCTCGCTTATTTGCAATGATAGCGCAAAACGAATGCTTATTTAGTATCAACAATAATTATACCTACCACCAGAATTAATGGGGATCGATTTTGAGCAATTTTAAATTTGCGATTTTTCAAATTTTCAAACGCTTATATCTCGCTTATTTGCAATGATAGCGCAAAACGAATGCTTATTTAGTATCAACAATAATTATACCTACCACCAGAATTAATGGGGATCGATTTTGAGCAATTTTAAATTTGCGATTTTTCAAATTTTCAAACGCTTATATCTCGCTTATTTGCAATGATAGCGCAAAACGAATGCTTATTTAGTATCAACAATAATTATACCTACCACCAGAATTAATGGGGATCGATTTTGAGCAATTTTAAATTTGCGATTTTTCAAATTTTCAAACGCTTATATCTCGCTTATTTGCAATGATAGCGCAAAACGAATGCTTATTTAGTATCAACAATAATTATACCTACCACCAGAATTAATGGGGATCGATTTTGAGCAATTTTAAATTTGCGATTTTTCAAATTTTCAAACGCTTATATCTCGCTTATTTGCAATGATAGCGCAAAACGAATGCTTATTTAGTATCAACAATAATTATACCTACCACCAGAATTAATAGGGATCGATTTTGAGCAATTTAAAATTTGCGATTTTTCAAATTTTCAAACGCTTATATCTCGCTTATTTGCAATGATAGCGCAAAACGAATGCTTATTTAGTATCAACAATAATTATACCTACCACCAGAATTAATGGGGATCGATTTTGAGCAATTTTAAATTTGCGATTTTTCAAATTTTCAAACGCTTATATCTCGCTTATTTGCAATGATAGCGCAAAACGAATGCTTATTTAGTATCAACAATAATTATACCTACCACCAGAATTAATGGGGATCGATTTTGAGCAATTTTAAATTTGCGATTTTTCAAATTTTCAAACGCTTATATCTCGCTTATTTGCAATGATAGCGCAAAACGAATGCTTATTTAGTATCAACAATAATTATACCTACCACCAGAATTAATGGGGATCGATTTTGAGCAATTTTAAATTTGCGATTTTTCAAATTTTCAAACGCTTATATCTCGCTTATTTGCAATGATAGCGCAAAACGAATGCTTATTTAGTATCAACAATAATTATACCTACCACCAGAATTAATGGGGATCGATTTTGAGCAATTTTAAATTTGCGATTTTTCAAATTTTCAAACGCTTATATCTCGCTTATTTGAAATGATAGCGCAAAACGAATGCTTATTTAGTATCAACAATAATTATACCTACCACCAGAATTAATGGGGATCGATTTTGAGCAATTTTAAATTTGCGATTTTTCAAATTTTCAAACGCTTATATCTCGCTTATTTGCAATGATAGCGCAAAACGAATGCTTATTTAGTATCAACAATAATTATACCTACCACCAGAATTAATGGGGATCGATTTTGAGCAATTTTAAATTTGCGATTTTTCAAATTTTCAAACGCTTATATCTCGCTTATTTGCAATGATAGCGCAAAACGAATGCTTATTTAGTATCAACAATAATTATACCTACCACCAGAATTAATGGGGATCGATTTTGAGCAATTTTAAATTTGCGATTTTTCAAATTTTCAAACGCTTATATCTCGCTTATTTGCAATGATAGCGCAAAACGAATGCTTATTTAGTATCAACAATAATTATACCTACCACCAGAATTAATGGGGATCGATTTTGAGCAATTTTAAATTTGCGATTTTTCAAATTTTCAAACGCTTATATCTCGCTTATTTGCAATGATAGCGCAAAACGAATGCTTATTTAGTATCAACAATAATTATACCTACCACCAGAATTAATGGGGATCGATTTTGAGCAATTTTAAATTTGCGATTTTTCAAATTTTCAAACGCTTATATCTCGCTTGTTTGCAATGATAGCGCAAAACGAATGCTTATTTAGTATCAACAATAATTATACCTACCACCAGAATTAATGGGGATCGATTTTGAGCAATTTTAAATTTGCGATTTTTCAAATTTTCAAACGCTTATATCTCGCTTGTTTGCAATGATAGCGCAAAACGAATGCTTATTTAGTATCAACAATAATTATACCTACCACCAGAATTAATGGGGATCGATTTTGAGCAATTTTAAATTTGCGATTTTTCAAATTTTCAAACGCTTATATCTCGCTTGTTTGCAATGATAGCGCAAAACGAATGCTTATTTAGTATCAACAATAATTATACCTACCACCAGAATTAATGGGGATCGATTTTGAGCAATTTTAAATTTGCGATTTTTCAAATTTTCAAACGCTTATATCTCGCTTGTTTGCAATGATAGCGCAAAACGAATGCTTATTTAGTATCAACAATAATTATACCTACCACCAGAATTAATGGGGATCGATTTTGAGCAATTTTAAATTTGCGATTTTTCAAATTTTCAAACGCTTATATCTCGCTTATTTGCAATGATAGCGCAAAACGAATGCTTATTTAGTATCAACAATAATTATACCTACCACCAGAATTAATGGGGATCGATTTTGAGCAATTTTAAATTTGCGATTTTTCAAATTTTCAAACGCTTATATCTCGCTTGTTTGCAATGATAGCGCAAAACGAATGCTTATTTAGTATCAACAATAATTATACCTACCACCAGAATTAATGGGGATCGATTTTGAGCAATTTTAAATTTGCGATTTTTCAAATTTTCAAACGCTTATATCTCGCTTGTTTGCAATGATAGCGCAAAACGAATGCTTATTTAGTATCAACAATAAATATACCTACCACCAGAATTAATGGGGATCGATTTTGAGCAATTTTAAATTTGCGATTTTTCAAATTTTCAAACGCTTATATCTCGCTTGTTTGCAATGATAGCGCAAAACGAATGCTTATTTAGTATCAACAATAAATATACCTACCACCAGAATTAATGGGGATCGATTTTGAGCAATTTTAAATTTGCGATTTTTCAAATTTTCAAACGCTTATATCTCGCTTGTTTGCAATGATAGCGCAAAACGAATGCTTATTTAGTATCAACAATAATTATACCTACCACCAGAATTAATGGGGATCGATTTTGAGCAATTTTAAATTTGCGATTTTTCAAATTTTCAAACGCTTATATCTCGCTTGTTTGCAATGATAGCGCAAAACGAATGCTTATTTAGTATCAACAATAAATATACCTACCACCAGAATTAATGGGGATCGATTTTGAGCAATTTTAAATTTGCGATTTTTCAAATTCTCAAACGCTTATATCTCGCTTATTTGCAATGATAGCGCAAAACGAATGCTTATTTAGTATCAACAATAATTATACCTACCACCAGAATTAATGGGGATCGATTTTGAGCAATTTTTAATTTGCGATTTTTCAAATTTTCAAACGCTTATATCTCGCTTGTTTGCAATGATAGCGCAAAACGAATGCTTATTTAGTATCAACAATAATTATACCTACCACCAGAATTAATGGGGATCGATTTTGAGCAATTTTAAATTTGCGATTTTTCAAATTTTCAAACGCTTATATCTCGCTTGTTTGCAATGATAGCGCAAAACGAATGCTTATTTAGTATCAACAATAATTATACCTACCACCAGAATTAATGGGGATCGATTTTGAGCAATTTTAAATTTGCGATTTTTCAAATTTTCAAACGCTTATATCTCGCTTATTTGCAATGATAGCGCAAAACGAATGCTTATTTAGTATCAACAATAATTATACCTACCACCAGAATTAATGGGGATCGATTTTGAGCAATTTTAAATTTGCGATTTTTCAAATTTTCAAACGCTTATATCTCGCTTATTTGCAATGATAGCGCAAAACGAATGCTTATTTAGTATCAACAATAATTATACCTACCACCAGAATTAATGGGGATCGATTTTGAGCAATTTTAAATTTGCGATTTTTCAAATTTTCAAACGCTTATATCTCGCTTGTTTGCAATGATAGCGCAAAACGAATGCTTATTTAGTATCAACAATAATTATACCTACCACCAGAATTAATGGGGATCGATTTTGAGCAATTTTAAATTTGCGATTTTTCAAATTTTCAAACGCTTATATCTCGCTTGTTTGCAATGATAGCGCAAAACGAATGCTTATTTAGTATCAACAATAATTATACCTACCACCAGAATTAATGGGGATCGATTTTGAGCAATTTTAAATTTGCGATTTTTCAAATTTTCAAACGCTTATATCTCGCTTGTTTGCAATGATAGCGCAAAACGAATGCTTATTTAGTATCAACAATAATTATACCTACCACCAGAATTAATGGGGATCGATTTTGAGCAATTTTAAATTTGCGATTTTTCAAATTTTCAAACGCTTATATCTCGCTTATTTGCAATGATAGCGCAAAACGAATGCTTATTTAGTATCAACAATAATTATACCTACCACCAGAATTGATGGGGATCGATTTTGAGCAATTTTAAATTTGCGATTTTTCAAATTTTCAAACGCTTATATCTCGCTTGTTTGCAATGATAGCGCAAAACGAATGCTTATTTAGTATCAACAATAATTATACCTACCACCAGAATTAATGTGGATCGATTTTGAGCAATTTTAAATTTGCGATTTTTCAAATTTTCAAACGCTTATATCTCGCTTGTTTGCAATGATAGCGCAAAACAAATGCTTATTTAGTATCAACAATAATTATACCTATTACCAGAATTAATGGGGATCGATTTTGAGCAATTTTAAATTTGCGATTTTTCAAATTTTCAAACGCTTATATCTTGCTTATTTGCAATGATAGCGCAAAACGAATGCTTATTTAGTATCAACAATAATTATACCTACCACCAGAATTAATGGGGATCGATTTTGAGCAATTTTAAATTTGCGATTTTTCAAATTTTCAAACGCTTATATCTCGCTTATTTGCAATGATAGCGCAAAACGAATGCTTATTTAGTATCAACAATAATTATACCTACCACCAGAATTAATGGGGATCGATTTTGAGCAATTTTAAATTTGCGATTTTTCAAATTTTCAAACGCTTATATCTCGCTTGTTTGCAATGATAGCGCAAAACGAATGCTTATTTAGTATCAACAATAATTATACCTACCACCAGAATTAATGGGGATCGATTTTGAGCAATTTTAAATTTGCGATTTTTCAAATTTTCAAACGCTTATATCTCGCTTGTTTGCAATGATAGCGCAAAACGAATGCTTATTTAGTATCAACAATAATTATACCTACCACCAGAATTAATAGGGATCGATTTTGAGCAATTTTAAATTTGCGATTTTTCAAATTTTCAAACGCTTATATCTCGCTTGTTTGCAATGATAGCGCAAAACGAATGCTTATTTAGTATCAACAATAATTATACCTACCACCAGAATTAATGGGGATCGATTTTGAGCAATTTTAAATTTGCGATTTTTCAAATTTTCAAACGCTTATATCTCGCTTGTTTGCAATGATAGCGCAAAACGAATGCTTATTTAGTATCAACAATAATTATACCTACCACCAGAATTAATGGGGATCGATTTTGAGCAATTTTAAATTTGCGATTTTTCAAATTTTCAAACGCTTATATCTCGCTTATTTGCAATGATAGCGCAAAACGAATGCTTATTTAGTATCAACAATAATTATACCTACCACCAGAATTAATGGGGATCGATTTTGAGCAATTTTAAATTTGCGATTTTTCAAATTTTCAAACGCTTATATCTCGCTTGTTTGCAATGATAGCGCAAAACGAATGCTTATTTAGTATCAACAATAATTATACCTACCACCAGAATTAATGGGGATCGATTTTGAGCAATTTTAAATTTGCGATTTTTCAAATTTTCAAACGCTTATATCTCGCTTGTTTGCAATGATAGCGCAAAACGAATGCTTATTTAGTATCAACAATAATTATACCTACCACCAGAATTAATGGGGATCGATTTTGAGCAATTTTAAATTTGCGATTTTTCAAATTTTCAAACGCTTATATCTCGCTTATTTGCAATGATAGCGCAAAACGAATGCTTATTTAGTATCAACAATAATTATACCTACCACAAGAATTAATGGGGATCGATTTTGAGCAATTTTAAATTTGCGATTTTTCAAATTTTCAAACGCTTATATCTCGCTTGTTTGCAATGATAGCGCAAAACGAATGCTTATTTAGTATCAACAATAATTATACCTACCACCAGAATTAATGGGGATCGATTTTGAGCAATTTTAAATTTGCGATTTTTCAAATTTTCAAACGCTTATATCTCGCTTGTTTGCAATGATAGCGCAAAACGAATGCTTATTTAGTATCAACAATAATTATACCTACCACCAGAATTAATGGGGATCGATTTTGAGCAATTTTAAATTTGCGATTTTTCAAATTTTCAAACGCTTATATCTCGCTTATTTGCAATGATAGCGCAAAACGAATGCTTATTTAGTATCAACAATAATTATACCTACCACCAGAATTAATGGGGATCGATTTTGAGCAATTTTAAATTTGCGATTTTTCAAATTTTCAAACGCTTATATCTCGCTTGTTTGCAATGATAGCGCAAAACGAATGCTTATTTAGTATCAACAATAATTATACCTACCACCAGAATTAATGGGGATCGATTTTGAGCAATTTTAAATTTGCGATTTTTCAAATTTTCAAACGCTTATATCTCGCTTGTTTGCAATGATAGCGCAAAACGAATGCTTATTTAGTATCAACAATAATTATACCTACCACCAGAATTAATAGGGATCGATTTTGAGCAATTTTAAATTTGCGATTTTTCAAATTTTCAAACGCTTATATCTCGCTTGTTTGCAATGATAGCGCAAAACGAATGCTTATTTAGTATCAACAATAATTATACCTACCACCAGAATTAATGGGGATCGATTTTGAGCAATTTTAAATTTGCGATTTTTCAAATTTTCAAACGCTTATATCTCGCTTGTTTGCAATGATAGCGCAAAACGAATGCTTATTTAGTATCAACAATAATTATACCTACCACCAGAATTAATGGGGATCGATTTTGAGCAATTTTAAATTTGCGATTTTTCAAATTTTCAAACGCTTATATCTCGCTTATTTGCAATGATAGCGCAAAACGAATGCTTATTTAGTATCAACAATAATTATACCTACCACCAGAATTAATGGGGATCGATTTTGAGCAATTTTAAATTTGCGATTTTTCAAATTTTCAAACGCTTATATCTCGCTTGTTTGCAATGATAGCGCAAAACGAATGCTTATTTAGTATCAACAATAATTATACCTACCACCAGAATTAATGGGGATCGATTTTGAGCAATTTTAAATTTGCGATTTTTCAAATTTTCAAACGCTTATATCTCGCTTGTTTGCAATGATAGCGCAAAACGAATGCTTATTTAGTATCAACAATAATTATACCTACCACCAGAATTAATGGGGATCGATTTTGAGCAATTTTAAATTTGCGATTTTTCAAATTTTCAAACGCTTATATCTCGCTTATTTGCAATGATAGCGCAAAACGAATGCTTATTTAGTATCAACAATAATTATACCTACCACAAGAATTAATGGGGATCGATTTTGAGCAATTTTAAATTTGCGATTTTTCAAATTTTCAAACGCTTATATCTCGCTTGTTTGCAATGATAGCGCAAAACGAATGCTTATTTAGTATCAACAATAATTATACCTACCACCAGAATTAATGGGGATCGATTTTGAGCAATTTTAAATTTGCGATTTTTCAAATTTTCAAACGCTTATATCTCGCTTGTTTGCAATGATAGCGCAAAACGAATGCTTATTTAGTATCAACAATAATTATACCTACCACCAGAATTAATGGGGATCGATTTTGAGCAATTTTAAATTTGCGATTTTTCAAATTTTCAAACGCTTATATCTCGCTTGTTTGCAATGATAGCGCAAAACGAATGCTTATTTAGTATCAACAATAATTATACCTACCACCAGAATTAATGGGGATCGATTTTGAGCAATTTTAAATTTGCGATTTTTCAAATTTTCAAACGCTTATATCTCGCTTGTTTGCAATGATAGCGCAAAACGAATGCTTATTTAGTATCAACAATAATTACACCTACCACCAGAATTAATGGGGATCGATTTTGAGCAATTTTAAATTTGCGATTTTTCAAATTTTCAAACGCTTATATCTCGCTTATTTGCAATGATAGCGCAAAACGAATGCTTATTTAGTATCAACAATAATTATACCTACCACCAGAATTAATGGGGATCGATTTTGAGCAATTTTAAATTTGCGATTTTTCAAATTTTCAAACGCTTATATCTCGCTTATTTGCAATGATAGCGCAAAACGAATGCTTATTTAGTATCAACAATAATTATACCTACCACCAGAATTAATGGGGATCGATTTTGAGCAATTTTAAATTTGCGATTTTTCAAATTTTCAAACGCTTATATCTCGCTTATTTGCAATGATAGCGCAAAACGAATGCTTATTTAGTATCAACAATAATTATACCTACCACCAGAATTAATGGGGATCGATTTTGAGCAATTTTAAATTTGCGATTTTTCAAATATTCAAACGCTTATATCTCGCTTATTTGCAATGATAGCGCAAAACGAATGCTTATTTAGTATCAACAATAATTATACCTACCACCAGAATTAATGGGGATCGATTTTGAGCAATTATAAATTTGCGATTTTTCAAATTTTCAAACGCTTATATCTCGCTTATTTGCAATGATAGCGCAAAACGAATGCTTATTTAGTATCAACAATAATTATACCTACCACCAGAATTAATGGGGATCGATTTTGAGCAATTTTAAATTTGCGATTTTTCAAATTTTCAAACACTTATATCTCGCTTATTTGCAATGATAGCGCAAAACGAATGCTTATTTAGTATCAACAATAATTATACCTACCACCAGAATTAATGGGGATCGATTTTGAGCAATTTTAAATTTGCGATTTTTCAAATTTTCAAACGCTTATATCTCGCTTATTTGCAATGATAGCGCAAAACGAATGCTTATTTAGTATCAACAATAATTATACCTACCACCAGAATTAATGGGGATCGATTTTGAGCAATTTTAAATTTGCGATTTTTCAAATTTTCAAACGCTTATATCTCGCTTATTTGCAATGATAGCGCAAAACGAATGCTTATTTAGTATCAACAATAATTATACCTACCACCAGAATTAATGGGGATCGATTTTGAGCAATTTTAAATTTGCGATTTTTCAAATTTTCAAACGCTTATATCTCGCTTATTTGCAATGATAGCGCAAAACGAATGCTTGTTTAGTATCAACAATAATTATACCTACCACCAGAATTAATGGGGATCGATTTTGAGCAATTTTAAATTTGCGATTTTTCAAATTTTCAAACGCTTATATCTCGCTTATTTGCAATGATAGCGCAAAACGAATGCTTATTTAGTATCAACAATAATTATACCTACCACCAGAATTAATGGGGATCGATTTTGAGCAATTTTAAATTTGCGATTTTTCAAATTTTCAAACGCTTATATCTCGCTTATTTGCAATGATAGCGCAAAACGAATGCTTATTTAGTATCAACAATAATTATACCTACCACCAGAATTAATGGGGATCGATTTTGAGCAATTTTAAATTTGCGATTTTTCAAATTTTCAAACGCTTATATCTCGCTTATTTGCAATGATAGCGCAAAACGAATGCCTATTTAGTATCAACAATAATTATACCTACCACCAGAATTAATGAAGATCGATTTTGAGCAATTTTAAATTTGCGATTTTTCAAATTTTCAAACGCTTATATCTCGCTTATTTGCAATGATAGCGCAAAACGAATGCTTATTTAGTATCAACAATAATTATACCTACCACCAGAATTAATGGGGATCGATTTTGAGCAATTTTAAATTTGCGATTTTTCAAATTTTCAAACGCTTATATCTCGCTTATTTGCAATGATAGCGCAACACGAATGCTTATTTAGTATCAACAATAATTATACCTACCACCAGAATTAATGGGGATCGATTTTGAGCAATTTTAAATTTGCGATTTTTCAAATTTTCAAACGCTTATATCTCGCTTATTTGCAATGATAGCGCAAAACGAATGCTTATTTAGTATCAACAATAATTATACCTACCACCAGAATTAATGGGGATCGATTTTGAGCAATTTTAAATTTGCGATTTTTCAAATTTTCAAACGCTTATATCTCGCTTATCTGCAATGATAGCGCAAAACGAATGCTTATTTAGTATCAACAATAATTATACCTACCACCAGAATTAATGGGGATCGATTTTGAGCAATTTTAAATTTGCGATTTTTCAAATTTTCAAACGCTTATATCTCGCTTATTTGCAATGATAGCGCAAAACGAATGCTTATTTAGTATCAACAATAATTATACCTACCACCAGAATTAATGGGGATCGATTTTGAGCAATTTTAAATTTGCGATTTTTCAAATTTTCAAACGCTTATATCTCGCTTATTTGCAATGATAGCGCAACACGAATGCTTATTTAGTATCAACAATAATTATACCTACCACCAGAATTAATGGGGATCGATTTTGAGCAATTTTAAATTTGCGATTTTTCAAATTTTCAAACGCTTATATCTCGCTTATTTGCAATGATAGCGCAAAACGAATGCTTATTTGGTATCAACAATAATTATACCTACCACCAGAATTAATGGGGATCGATTTTGAGCAATTTTAAATTTGCGATTTTTCAAATTTTCAAACGCTTATATCTCGCTTATTTGCAATGATAGCGCAAAACGAATGCTTATTTGGTATCAACAATAATTATACCTACCACCAGAATTAATGGGGATCGATTTTGAGCAATTTTAAATTTGCGATTTTTCAAATTTTCAAACGCTTATATCTCGCTTATTTGCAATGATAGCGCAAAACGAATGCTTATTTGGTATCAACAATAATTATACCTACCACCAGAATTAATGGGGATCGATTTTGAGCAATTTTAAATTTGCGATTTCTCAAATTTTCAAACGCTTATATCTCGCTTGTTTGCAATGATAGCGCAAAACGAATGCTTATTTAGTATCAACAATAATTATACCTACCACCAGAATTAATGGGGATCGATTTTGAGCAATTTTAAATTTGCGATTTTTCAAATTTTCAAACGCTTATATCTCGCTTGTTTGCAATGATAGCGCAAAACGAATGCTTATTTAGTATCAACAATAATTATACCTACCACCAGAATTAATGGGGATCGATTTTGAGCAATTTTAAATTTGCGATTTTTCAAATTTTCAAACGCTTATATCTCGCTTATTTGCAATGATAGCGCAAAACGAATGCTTATTTAGTATCAACAATAATTATACCTATTACCAGAATTAATGGGGATCGATTTTGAGCAATTTTAAATTTGCGATTTTTCAAATTTTCAAACGCTTATATCTCGCTTATTTGCAATGATAGCGCAAAACGAATGCTTATTTAGTATCAACAATAATTATACCTACCACCAGAATTAATGGGGATCGATTTTGAGCAATTTTAAATTTGCGATTTTTCAAATTTTCAAACGCTTATATCTCGCTTATTTGCAATGATAGCGCAAAACGAATGCTTATTTAGTATCAACAATAATTATACCTACCACCAGAATTAATGGGGATCGATTTTGAGCAATTTTAAATTTGCGATTTTTCAAATTTTCAAACGCTTATATCTCGCTTATTTGCAATGATAGCGCAAAACGAATTCTTATTTAGTATCAACAATAATTATACCTACCACCAGAATTAATGGGGATCGATTTTGAGCAATTTTAAATTTGCGATTTTTCAAATTTTCAAACGCTTATATCTCGCTTATTTGCAATGATAGCGCAAAACGAATGCTTATTTAGTATCAACAATAATTATACCTACCACCAGAATTAATGGGGATCGATTTTGAGCAATTTTAAATTTGCGATTTTTCAAATTTTCAAACGCTTATATCTCGCTTATTTGCAATGATAGCGCAAAACGAATGCTTATTTAGTATCAACAATAATTATACCTACCACCAGAATTAATGGGGATCGATTTTGAGCAATTTTAAATTTGCGATTTTTCAAATTTTCAAACGCAAATCAATCTCGCTTATTTGCAATGATAGCGCAAAACGAATGCTTATTTAGTATCAACAATAATTATACCTACCACCAGAATTAATGGGGATCGATTTTGAGCAATTTTAAATTTGCGATTTTTCAAATTTTCAAACGCTTATATCTCGCTTATTTGCAATGATAGCGCAAAACGAATGCTTATTTAGTATCAACAATAATTATACCTACCACCAGAATTAATGGAGATCGATTTTGAGCAATTTTTAATTTGCGATTTTTCAAATTTTCAAACGCTTATATCTCGCTTATTTGCAATGATAGCGCAAAACGAATGCTTATTTAGTATCAACAATAATTATACCTACCACCAGAATTAATGGGGATCGATTTTGAGCAATTTTAAATTTGCGATTTTTCAAATTTTCAAACGCTTATATCTCGCTTATTTGCAATGATAGCGCAAAACGAATGCTTATTTAGTATCAACAATAATTATACCTACCACCAGAATTAATGGGGATCGATTTTGAAAAATTTTAAATTTGCGATTTTTCAAATTTTCAAACGCTTATATCTCGCTTATTTGCAATGATAGCGCAAAACGAATGCTTATTTAGTATCAACAATAATTATACCTACCACCAGAATTAATGGGGATCGATTTTGAGCAATTTTAAATTTGCGATTTTTCAAATTTTCAAACGCTTATATCTCGCTTATTTGCAATGATAGCGCAAAACGAATGCTTATTTAGTATCAACAATAATTATACCTACCACCAGAATTAATGGGGATCGATTTTGAGCAATTTTAAATTTGCGATTTTTCAAATTTTCAAACGCTTATATCTCGCTTATTTGCAATGATAGCGCAAAACGAATGCTTATTTAGTATCAACAATAATTATACCTACCACCAGAATTAATGGGGATCGATTTTGAGCAATTTTAAATTTGCGATTTTTCAAATTTTCAAACGCTTATATCTCGCTTATTTGCAATGATAGCGCAAAACGAATGCTTATTTAGTATCAACAATAATTATACCTACCACCAGAATTAATGGGGATCGATTTTGAGCAATTTTAAATTTGCGATTTTTCATATTTTCAAACGCTTATATCTCGCTTATTTGCAATGATAGCGCAAAACGAATGCTTATTTAGTATCAACAATAATTATACCTACCACCAGAATTAATGGGGATCGATTTTGAGCAATTTTAAATTTGCGATTTTTCAAATTTTCAAACGCTTATATCTCGCTTATTTGCAATGATAGCGCAAAACGAATGCTTATTTAGTATCAACAATAATTATACCTACCACCAGAATTAATGGGGATCGATTTTGAGCAATTTTAAATTTGCGATTTTTCAAATTTTCAAACGCTTATATCTCGCTTATTTGCAATGATAGCGCAAAACGAATGCTTATTTAGTATCAACAATAATTATACCTACCACGAGAATTAATGGGGATCGATTTTGAGCAATTTTAAATTTGCGATTTTTCAAATTTTCAAACGCTTATATCTCGCTTATTTGCAATGATAGCGCAAAACGAATGCTTATTTAGTATCAACAATAATTATACCTACCACCAGAATTAATGGGGATCGATTTTGAGCAATTTTAAATTTGCGATTTTTCAAATTTTCAAACGCTTATATCTCGCTTATTTGCAATGATAGCGCAAAACGAATGCTTATTTAGTATCAACAATAATTATACCTACCACCAGAATTAATGGGGATCGATTTTGAGCAATTTTAAATTTACGATTTTTCAAATTTTCAAACGCTTATATCTCGCTTATTTGCAATGATAGCGCAACACGAATGCTTATTTAGTATCAACAATAATTATACCTACCACCAGAATTAATGGGGATCGATTTTGAGCAATTTTAAATTTGCGATTTTTCAAATTTTCAAACGCTTATATCTCGCTTATTTGCAATGATAGCGCAAAACGAATGCTTATTTAGTATCAACAATAATTATACCTACCACCAGAATTAATGGGGATCGATTTTGAGCAATTTTAAATTTGCGATTTTTCAAATTTTCAAACGCTTATATCTCGCTTATCTGCAATGATAGCGCAAAACGAATGCTTATTTAGTATCAACAATAATTATACCTACCACCAGAATTAATGGGGATCGATTTTGAGCAATTTTAAATTTGCGATTTTTCAAATTTTCAAACGCTTATATCTCGCTTATTTGCAATGATAGCGCAAAACGAATGCTTATTTAGTATCAACAATAATTATACCTACCACCAGAATTAATGGGGATCGATTTTGAGCAATTTTTAATTTGCGATTTTTCAAATTTTCAAACGCTTATATCTCGCTTATTTGCAATGATAGCGCAACACGAATGCTTATTTAGTATCAACAATAATTATACCTACCACCAGAATTAATGGGGATCGATTTTGAGCAATTTTAAATTTGCGATTTTTCAAATTTTCAAACGCTTATATCTCGCTTATTTGCAATGATAGCGCAAAACGAATGCTTATTTGGTATCAACAATAATTATACCTACCACCAGAATTAATGGGGATCGATTTTGAGCAATTTTAAATTTGCGATTTTTCAAATTTTCAAACGCTTATATCTCGCTTATTTGCAATGATAGCGCAAAACGAATGCTTATTTGGTATCAACAATAATTATACCTACCACCAGAATTAATGGGGATCGATTTTGAGCAATTTTAAATTTGCGATTTTTCAAATTTTCAAACGCTTATATCTCGCTTATTTGCAATGATAGCGCAAAACGAATGCTTATTTAGTATCAACAATAATTATACCTACCACCAGAATTAATGGGGATCGATTTTGAGCAATTTTAAATTTGCGATTTTTCAAATTTTCAAACGCTTATATCTCGCTTATTTGCAATGATAGCGCAAAACGAATGCTAATTTAGTATCAACAATAATTATACCTACCACCAGAATTAATGGGGATCGATTTTGAGCAATTTTAAATTTGCGATTTTTCAAATTTTCAAACGCTTATATCTCGCTTATTTGCAATGATAGCGCAAAACGAATGCTTATTTAGTATCAACAATAATTATACCTACCACCAGAATTAATGGGGATCGATTTTGAGCAATTTTAAATTTGCGATTTTTCAAATTTTCAAACGCTTATATCTCGCTTATTTGCAATGATAGCGCAAAACGAATGCTTATTTAGTATCAACAATAATTATACCTACCACCAGAATTAATGGGGATCGATTTTGAGCAATTTTAAATTTGCGATTTTTCAAATTTTCAAACGCTTATATCTCGCTTATTTGCAATGATAGCGCAAAACGAATGCTTGTTTAGTATCAACATTAATTATACCTACCACCAGAATTAATGGGGATCGATTTTGAGCAATTTTAAATTTGCGATTTTTCACATTTTCAAACGCTTATATCTCGCTTATTTGCAATGATAGCGCAAAACGAATGCTTATTTAGTATCAACAATAATTATACCTACCACCAGAATTAATGGGGATCGATTTTGAGCAATTTTAAATTTGCGATTTTTCAAATTTTCAAACGCTTATATCTCGCTTATTTGCAATGATAGCGCAAAACGAATGCTTATTTAGTATCAACAATAATTATACCTACCACCAGAATTAATGGGGATCGATTTTGAGCAATTTTAAATTTGCGATTTTTCAAATTTTCAAACGCTTATATCTCGCTTATTTGCAATGATAGCGCAAAACGAATGCTTATTTAGTATCAACAATAATTATACCTACCACCAGAATTAATGGGGATCGATTTTGAGCAATTTTAAATTTGCGATTTTTCAAATTTTCAAACGCTTATATCTCGCTTATTTGCAATGATAGCGCAAAACGAATGCTTATTTAGTATCAACAATAATTATACCTACCACCAGAATTAATGGGGATCGATTTTGAGCAATTTTAAATTTGCGATTTTTCAAATTTTCAAACGCTTATATCTCGCTTATTTGCAATGATAGCGCAAAACGAATGCTTATTTAGTATCAACAATAATTATACCTACCACCAGAATTAATGGGGATCGATTTTGAGCAATTTTAAATTTGCGATTTTTCAAATTTTCAAACGCTTATATCTCGCTTATTTGCAATGATAGCGCAAAACGAATGCTTATTTAGTATCAACAATAATTATACCTACCACCAGAATTAATGGGGATCGATTTTGAGCAATTTTAAATTTGCGATTTTTCAAATTTTCAAACGCTTATATCTCGCTTATTTGCAATGATAGCGCAAAACGAATGCTTATTTAGTATCAACAATAATTATACCTACCACCAGAATTAATGGGGATCGATTTTGAGCAATTTTAAATTTGCGATTTTTCAAATTTTCAAACGCTTATATCTCGCTTATTTGCAATGATAGCGCAAAACGAATGCTTATTTAGTATCAACAATAATTATACCTACCACCAGAATTAATGGGGATCGATTTTGAGCAATTTTAAATTTGCGATTTTTCAAATTTTCAAACGCTTATATCTCGCTTATTTGCAATGATAGCGCAAAACGAATGCTTATTTAGTATCAACAATAATTATACCTACCACCAGAATTAATGGGGATCGATTTTGAGCAATTTTAAATTTGCGATTTTTCAAATTTTCAAACGCTTATATCTCGCTTATTTGCAATGATAGCGCAAAACGAATGCTTATTTAGTATCAACAATAATTATACCTACCACCAGAATTAATGGGGATCGATTTTGAGCAATTTTAAATTTGCGATTTTTCAAATTTTCAAACGCTTATATCTCGCTTATTTGCAATGATAGCGCAAAACGAATGCTTATTTAGTATCAACAATAATTATACCTACCACCAGAATTAATGGGGATCGATTTTGAGCAATTTTAAATTTGCGATTTTTCAAATTTTCAAACGCTTATATCTCGCTTATTTGCAATGATAGCGCAAAACGAATGCTTATTTAGTATCAACAATAATTATACCTACCACCAGAATTAATGGGGAGCGATTTTGAGCAATTTTAAATTTGCGATTTTTCAAATTTTCAAACGCTTATATCTCGCTTATTTGCAATGATAGCGCAAAACGAATGCTTATTTAGTATCAACAATAATTATACCTACCACCAGAATTAATGGGGATCGATTTTGAGCAATTTTAAATTTGCGATTTTTCAAATTTTCAAACGCTTATATCTCGCTTATTTGCAATGATAGCGCAAAACGAATGCTTATTTAGTATCAACAATAATTATACCTACCACCAGAATTAATGGGGATCGATTTTGAGCAATTTTAAATTTGCGATTTTTCAAATTTTCAAACGCTTATATCTCGCTTATTTGCAATGATAGCGCAAAACGAATGCTTGTTTAGTATCAACATTAATTATACCTACCACCAGAATTAATAAGGATCGATTTTGAGCAATTTTAAATTTGCGATTTTTCACATTTTCAAACGCTTATATCTCGCTTATTTGCAATGATAGCGCAAAACGAATGCTTATTTAGTATCAACAATAATTATACCTACCACCAGAATTAATGGGGATCGATTTTGAGCAATTTTAAATTTGCGATTTTTCACATTTTCAAACGCTTATATCTCGCTTATTTGCAATGATAGCGCAAAACGAATGCTTATTTAGTATCAACAATAATTATACCTACCACCAGAATTAATGGGGATCGATTTTGAGCAATTTTAAATTTGCGATTTTTCAAATTTTCAAACGCTTATATCTCGCTTATTTGCAATGATAGCGCAAAACGAATGCTTATTTAGTATCAACAATAATTATACCTACCACCAGAATTAATGGGGATCGATTTTGAGCAATTTTAAATTTGCGATTTTTCAAATTTTCAAACGCTTATATCTCGCTTATTTGCAATGATAGCGCAAAACGAATGCTTATTTAGTATCAACAATAATTATACCTACCACCAGAATTAATGGGGATCGATTTTGAGCAATTTTAAATTTGCGATTTTTCAAATTTTCAAACGCTTATATCTCGCTTATTTGCAATGATAGCGCAAAACGAATGCTTATTTAGTATCAACAATAATTATACCTACCACCAGAATTAATGGGGATCGATTTTGAGCAATTTTAAATTTGCGATTTTTCAAATTTTCAAACGCTTATATCTCGCTTATTTGCAATGATAGCGCAAAACGAATGCTTATTTAGTATCAACAATAATTATACCTACCACCAGAATTAATGGGGATCGATTTTGAGCAATTTTAAATTTGCGATTTTTCAAATTTTCAAACGCTTATATCTCGCTTATTTGCAATGATAGCGCAAAACGAATGCTTATTTAGTATCAACAATAATTATACCTACCACCAGAATTAATGGGGATCGATTTTGAGCAATTTTAAATTTGCGATTTTTCAAATTTTCAAACGTTTATATCTCGCTTATTTGCAATGATAGCGCAAAACGAATGCTTATTTAGTATCAACAATAATTATACCTACCACCAGAATTAATGGGGATCGATTTTGAGCAATTTTAAATTTGCGATTTTTCAAATTTTCAAACGCTTATATCTCGCTTATTTGCAATGATAGCGCAAAACGAATGCTTATTTAGTATCAACAATAATTATACCTACCACCAGAATTAATGGGGATCGATTTTGAGCAATTTTAAATTTGCGATTTTTCAAATTTTCAAACGCTTATATCTCGCTTATTTGCAATGATAGCGCAAAACGAATGCTTATTTAGTATCAACAATAATTATACCTACCACCAGAATTAATGGGGATCGATTTTGAGCAATTTTAAATTTGCGATTTTTCAAATTTTCAAACGCTTATATCTCGCTTATTTGCAATGATAGCGCAAAACGAATGCTTATTTAGTATCAACAATAATTATACCTACAACCAGAATTAATGGGGATCGATTTTGAGCAATTTTAAATTTGCGATTTTTCAAATTTTCAAACGCTTATATCTCGCTTATTTGCAATGATAGCGCAAAACGAATGCTTATTTAGTATCAAAAATAATTATACCTACCACCAGAATTAATGGGGATCGATTTTGAGCAATTTTAAATTTGCGATTTTCAAATTTTCAAACGCTTATATCTCGCTTATTTGCAATGATAGCGCAAAACGAATGCTTATTTAGTATCAACAATTATTATACCTACCACCAGAATTAATGGGGATCGATTTTGAGCAATTTTAAATTTGCGATTTTTCAAATTTTCAAACGCTTATATCTCGCTTATTTGCAATGATAGCGCAAAACGAATGCTTATTTAGTATCAACAATAATTATACCTACCACCAGAATTAATGGGGATCGATTTTGAGCAATTTTAAATTTGCGATTTTTCAAATTTTCAAACGCTTATATCTCGCTTATTTGCAATGATAGCGCAAAACGAATGCTTATTTAGTATCAACAATAATTATACCTACCACCAGAATTAATGGGGATCGATTTTGAGCAATTTTAAATTTGCGATTTTTCAAATTTTCAAACGCTTATATCTCGCTTATTTGCAATGATAGCGCAAAACGAATGCTTATTTAGTATCAACAATAATTATACCTACCACCAGAATTAATGGGGAGCGATTTTGAGCAATTTTAAATTTGCGATTTTTCAAATTTTCAAACGCTTATATCTCGCTTATTTGCAATGATAGCGCAAAACGAATGCTTATTTAGTATCAACAATAATTATACCTACCACCAGAATTAATGGGGATCGATTTTGAGCAATTTTAAATTTGCGATTTTTCAAATTTTCAAACGCTTATATCTCGCTTATTTGCAATGATAGCGCAAAACGAATGCTTATTTAGTATCAACAATAATTATACCTACCACCAGAATTAATGGGGATCGATTTTGAGCAATTTTAAATTTGCGATTTTTCAAATTTTCAAACGCTTATATCTCGCTTATTTGCAATGATAGCGCAAAACGAATGCTTATTTAGTATCAACAATAATTATACCTACCACCAGAATTAATGGGGATCGATTTTGAGCAATTTTAAATTTGCGATTTTTCAAATTTTCAAACGCTTATATCTCGCTTATTTGCAATGATAGCGCAAAACGAATGCTTATTTAGTATCAACAATAATTATACCTACCACCAGAATTAATGGGGATCGATTTTGAGCAATTTTAAATTTGCGATTTTTCAAATTTTCAAACGCTTATATCTCGCTTATTTGCAATGATAGCGCAAAACGAATGCTTATTTAGTATCAACAATAATTATACCTACCACCAGAATTAATGGGGATCGATTTTGAGCAATTTTAAATTTGCGATTTTTCAAATTTTCAAACGCTTATATCTCGCTTATTTGCAATGATAGCGCAAAACGAATGCTTATTTAGTATCAACAATAATTATACCTACCACCAGAATTAATGGGGATCGATTTTGAGCAATTTTAAATTTGCGATTTTTCAAATTTTCAAACGTTTATATCTCGCTTATTTGCAATGATAGCGCAAAACGAATGCTTATTTAGTATCAACAATAATTATACCTACCACCAGAATTAATGGGGATCGATTTTGAGCAATTTTAAATTTGCGATTTTTCAAATTTTCAAACGCTTATATCTCGCTTATTTGCAATGATAGCGCAAAACGAATGCTTATTTAGTATCAACAATAATTATACCTACCACCAGAATTAATGGGGATCGATTTTGAGCAATTTTAAATTTGCGATTTTTCAAATTTTCAAACGCTTATATCTCGCTTATTTGCAATGATAGCGCAAAACGAATGCTTATTTAGTATCAACAATAATTATACCTACCACCAGAATTAATGGGGATCGATTTTGAGCAATTTTAAATTTGCGATTTTTCAAATTTTCAAACGCTTATATCTCGCTTATTTGCAATGATAGCGCAAAACGAATGCTTATTTAGTATCAACAATAATTATACCTACCACCAGAATTAATGGGGATCGATTTTGAGCAATTTTAAATTTGCGATTTTTCAAATTTTCAAACGCTTATATCTCGCTTATTTGCAATGATAGCGCAAAACGAATGCTTATTTAGTATCAAAAATAATTATACCTACCACCAGAATTAATGGGGATCGATTTTGAGCAATTTTAAATTTGCGATTTTTCAAATTTTCAAACGCTTATATCTCGCTTATTTGCAATGATAGCGCAAAACGAATGCTTATTTAGTATCAACAATAATTATACCTACCACCAGAATTAATGGGGATCGATTTTGAGCAATTTTAAATTTGCGATTTTTCAAATTTTCAAACGCTTATATCTCGCTTATTTGCAATGATAGCGCAAAACGAATGCTTATTTAGTATCAACAATAATTATACCTACCACCAGAATTAATGGGGATCGATTTTGAGCAATTTTAAATTTGCGATTTTTCAAATTTTCAAACGCTTATATCTCGCTTATTTGCAATGATAGCGCAAAACGAATGCTTATTTAGTATCAACAATAATTATACCTACCACCAGAATTAATGGGGATCGATTTTGAGCAATTTTAAATTTGCGATTTTTCAAATTTTCAAACGCTTATATCTCGCTTATTTGCAATGATAGCGCAAAACGAATGCTTATTTAGTATCAACAATAATTATACCTACCACCAGAATTAATGGGGAGCGATTTTGAGCAATTTTAAATTTGCGATTTTTCAAATTTTCAAACGCTTATATCTCGCTTATTTGCAATGATAGCGCAAAACGAATGCTTATTTAGTATCAACAATAATTATACCTACCACCAGAATTAATGGGGATCGATTTTGAGCAATTTTAAATTTGCGATTTTTCAAATTTTCAAACGCTTATATCTCGCTTATTTGCAATGATAGCGCAAAACGAATGCTTATTTAGTATAACAATAATTATACCTACCACCAGAATTAATAAGGATCGATTTTGAGCAATTTTAAATTTGCGATTTTTCAAATTTTCAAACGCTTATATCTCGCTTATTTGCAATGATAGCGCAAAACGAATGCTTATTTAGTATCAACAATAATTATACCTACCACCAGAATTAATGGGGATCGATTTTGAGCAATTTTAAATTTGCGATTTTTCAAATTTTCAAACGCTTATATCTCGCTTATTTGCAATGATAGCGCAAAACCAATGCTTATTTAGTATCAACAATAATTATACCTACCACCAGAATTAATGGGGATCGATTTTGAGCAATTTTAAATTTGCGATTTTTCAAATTTTCAAACGCTTATATCTCGCTTATTTGCAATGATAGCGCAAAACGAATGCTTATTTAGTATCAACAATAATTATACCTACCACCAGAATTAATGGGGATCGATTTTGAGCAATTTTAAATTTGCGATTTTTCAAATTTTCAAACGCTTATATCTCGCTTATTTGCAATGATAGCGCAAAACGAATGCTTATTTAGTATCAACAATAATTATACCTACCACCAGAATTAATGGGGAGCGATTTTGAGCAATTTTAAATTTGCGATTTTTCAAATTTTCAAACGCTTATATCTCGCTTATTTGCAATGATAGCGCAAAACGAATGCTTATTTAGTATCAACAATAATTATACCTACCACCAGAATTAATGGGGATCGATTTTGAGCAATTTTAAATTTGCGATTTTTCAAATTTTCAAACGCTTATATCTCGCTTATTTGCAATGATAGCGCAAAACGAATGCTTATTTAGTATCAACAATAATTATACCTACCACCAGAATTAATGGGGATCGATTTTGAGCAATTTTAAATTTGCGATTTTTCAAATTTTCAAACGCTTATATCTCGCTTATTTGCAATGATAGCGCAAAACGAATGCTTATTTAGTATCAACAATAATTATACCTACCACCAGAATTAATGGGGATCGATTTTGAGCAATTTTTAATTTGCGATTTTTCAAATTTTCAAACGCTTATATCTCGCTTATTTGCAATGATAGCGCAAAACGAATGCTTGTTTAGTATCAACAATAATTATACCTACCACCAGAATTAATGGGGATCGATTTTGAGCAATTTTAAATTTGCGATTTTTCAAATTTTCAAACGCTTATATCTCGCTTATTTGCAATGATAGCGCAAAACGAATGCTTGTTTAGTATCAACATTAATTATACCTACCACCAGAATTAATGGGGATCGATTTTGAGCAATTTTAAATTTGCGATTTTTCACATTTTCAAACGCTTATATCTCGCTTATTTGCAATGATAGCGCAAAACGAATGCTTATTTAGTATCAACAATAATTATACCTACCACCAGAATTAATGGGGATCGATTTTGAGCAATTTTAAATTTGCGATTTTTCAAATTTTCAAACGCTTATATCTCGCTTATTTGCAATGATAGCGCAAAACGAATGCTTATTTAGTATCAACAATAATTATACCTACCACCAGAATTAATGGGGATCGATTTTGAGCAATTTTAAATTTGCGATTTTTCAAATTTTCAAACGCTTATATCTCGCTTATTTGCAATGATAGCGCAAAACGAATGCTTATTTAGTATCAACAATAATTATACCTACCACCAGAATTAATGGGGATCGATTTTGAGCAATTTTAAATTTGCGATTTTTCAAATTTTCAAACGCTTATATCTCGCTTATTTGCAATGATAGCGCAAAACGAATGCTTATTTAGTATCAACAATAATTATACCTACCACCAGAATTAATGGGGATCGATTTTGAGCAATTTTAAATTTGCGATTTTTCAAATTTTCAAACGCTTATATCTCGCTTATTTGCAATGATAGCGCAAAACGAATGCTTATTTAGTATCAACAATAATTATACCTACCACCAGAATTAATAAAGATCGATTTTGAGAAATTTTAAATTTGCGATTTTTCAAATTTTCAAACGCTTATATCTCGCTTGTTTGCAATGATAGCGCAAAACGAATGCTTATTTAGTATCAACAATAATTATACCTACCACCAGAATTAATGGGGATCGATTTTGAGCAATTTTAAATTTGCGATTTTTCAAATTTTCAAACGCTTATATCTCGTTATTAGCAATGATAGCGCAAAACGAATGCTTATTTAGTATCAACAATAATTATACCTACCACCAGAATTAATGGGGATCGATTTTGAGCAATTTTAAATTTGCGATTTTTCAAATTTTCAAACGCTTATATCTCGCTTATTTGCAATGATAGCGCAAAACGAATGCTTATTTAGTATCAACAATAATTATACCTACCACCAGAATTAATGGGGATCGATTTTGAGCAATTTTAAATTTGCGATTTTTCAAATTTTCAAACGCTTATATCTCGCTTATTTGCAATGATAGCGCAAAACGAATGCTTATTTAGTATCAACAATAATTATACCTACCACCAGAATTAATGGGGATCGATTTTGAGCAATTTTAAATTTGCGATTTTTCAAATTTTCAAACGCTTATATCTCGCTTATTTGCAATGATAGCGCAAAACGAATGCTTATTTAGTATCAACAATAATTATACCTACCACCAGAATTAATGGGGATCGATTTTGAGCAATTTTAAATTTGCGATTTTTCAAATTTTCAAACGCTTATATCTCGCTTATTTGCAATGATAGCGCAAAACGAATGCTTATTTAGTATCAACAATAATTATACCTACCACCAGAATTAATGGGGATCGATTTTGAGCAATTTTAAATTTGCGATTTTTCAAATTTTCAAACGCTTATATCTCGCTTATTTGCAATGATAGCGCAAAACGAATGCTTATTTAGTATCAACAATAATTATACCTACCACCAGAATTAATGGGGATCGATTTTGAGCAATTTTAAATTTGCGATTTTTCAAATTTTCAAACGCTTATATCTCGCTTATTTGCAATGATAGCGCAAAACGAATGCTTATTTAGTATCAACAATAATTATACCTACCACCAGAATTAATGGGGATCGATTTTGAGCAATTTTAAATTTGCGATTTTTCAAATTTTCAAACGCTTATATCTCGCTTATTTGCAATGATAGCGCAAAACGAATGCTTATTTAGTATCAACAATAATTATACCTACCACCAGAATTAATGGGGATCGATTTTGAGCAATTTTAAATTTGCGATTTTTCAAATTTTCAAACGCTTATATCTCGCTTATTTGCAATGATAGCGCAAAACGAATGCTTATTTAGTATCAACAATAATTATACCTACCACCAGAATTAATGGGGATCGATTTTGAGCAATTTTAAATTTGCGATTTTTCAAATTTTCAAACGCTTATATCTCGCTTATTTGCAATGATAGCGCAAAACGAATGCTTATTTAGTATCAACAATAATTATACCTACCACCAGAATTAATGGGGATCGATTTTGAGCAATTTTAAATTTGCGATTTTTCAAATTTTCAAACGCTTATATCTCGCTTATTTGCAATGATAGCGCAAAACGAATGCTTATTTAGTATCAACAATAATTATACCTACCACCAGAATTAATGGGGATCGATTTTGAGCAATTTTAAATTTGCGATTTTTCAAATTTTCAAACGCTTATATCTCGCTTATTTGCAATGATAGCGCAAAACGAATGCTTATTTAGTATCAACAATAATTATACCTACCACCAGAATTAATGGGGATCGATTTTGAGCAATTTTAAATTTGCGATTTTTCAAATTTTCAAACGCTTATATCTCGCTTATTTGCAATGATAGCGCAAAACGAATGCTTATTTAGTATCAACAATAATTATACCTACCACCAGAATTAATGGGGATCGATTTTGAGCAATTTTAAATTTGCGATTTTTCAAATTTTCAAACGCTTATATCTCGCTTATTTGCAATGATAGCGCAAAACGAATGCTTATTTAGTATCAACAATAATTATACCTACCACCAGAATTAATGGGGATCGATTTTGAGCAATTTTAAATTTGCGATTTTTCAAATTTTCAAACGCTTATATCTCGCTTATTTGCAATGATAGCGCAAAACGAATGCTTATTTAGTATCAACAATAATTATACCTACCACCAGAATTAATGGGGATCGATTTTGAGCAATTTTAAATTTGCGATTTTTCAAATTTTCAAACGCTTATATCTCGCTTATTTGCAATGATAGCGCAAAACGAATGCTTATTTAGTATCAACAATAATTATACCTACCACCAGAATTAATGGGGATCGATTTTGAGCAATTTTAAATTTGCGATTTTTCAAATTTTCAAACGCTTATATCTCGCTTATTTGCAATGATAGCGCAAAACGAATGCTTATTTAGTATCAACAATAATTATACCTACCACCAGAATTAATGGGGATCGATTTTGAGCAATTTTAAATTTGCGATTTTTCAAATTTTCAAACGCTTATATCTCGCTTATTTGCAATGATAGCGCAAAACGAATGCTTATTTAGTATCAACAATAATTATACCTACCACCAGAATAAATAGGGGATCGATTTTGAGCAATTTTTAATTTGCGATTTTTCAAATTTTCAAACGCTTATATCTCGCTTATTTGCAATGATAGCGCAAAACGAATGCTTATTTAGTATCAACAATAATTATACCTACCACCAGAATTAATGGGATCGATTTTGAGCAATTTTTAATTTGCGATTTTTCAAATTTTCAAACGCTTATATCTCGCTTATTTGCAATGATAGCGCAAAACGAATGCTTATTTAGTATCAACAATAATTATACCTACCACCAGAATTAATGGGGATCGATTTTGAGCAATTTTTAATTTGCGATTTTTCAAATTTTCAAACGCTTATATCTCGCTTATTTGCAATGATAGCGCAAAACGAATGCTTATTTAGTATCAACAATAATTATACCTACCACCAGAATTAATGGGGATCGATTTTGAGCAATTTTAAATTTGCGATTTTTCAAATTTTCAAACGCTTATATCTCGCTTATTTGCAATGATAGCGCAAAACGAATGCTTATTTAGTATCAACAATAATTATACCTACCACCAGAATTAATGGGGATCGATTTTGAGCAATTTTAAATTTGCGATTTTTCAAATTTTCAAACGCTTATATCTCGCTTATTTGCAATGATAGCGCAAAACGAATGCTTATTTAGTATCAACAATAATTATACCTACCACCAGAATTAATGGGGATCGATTTTGAGCAATTTTTAATTTGCGATTTTTCAAATTTTCAAACGCTTATATCTCGCTTATTTGCAATGATAGCGCAAAACGAATGCTTATTTAGTATCAACAATAATTATACCTACCACCAGAATTAATGGGGATCGATTTTGAGCAATTTTAAATTTGCGATTTTTCAAATTTTCAAACGCTTATATCTCGCTTATTTGCAATGATAGCGCAAAACGAATGCTTATTTAGTATCAACAATAATTATACCTACCACCAGAATTAATGGGGATCGATTTTGAGCAATTTTTAATTTGCGATTTTTCAAATTTTCAAACGCTTATATCTCGCTTATTTGCAATGATAGCGCAAAACGAATGCTTATTTAGTATCAACAATAATTATACCTACCACCAGAATTAATGGGGATCGATTTTGAGCAATTTTAAATTTGCGATTTTTCAAATTTTCAAACGCTTATATCTCGCTTATTTGCAATGATAGCGCAAAACGAATGCTTATTTAGTATCAACAATAATTATACCTACCACCAGAATTAATGGGGATCGATTTTGAGCAATTTTTAATTTGCGATTTTTCAAATTTTCAAACGCTTATATCTCGCTTATTTGCAATGATAGCGCAAAACGAATGCTTATTTAGTATCAACAATAATTATACCTACCACCAGAATTAATGGGGATCGATTTTGAGCAATTTTTAATTTGCGATTTTTCAAATTTTCAAACGCTTATATCTCGCTTATTTGCAATGATAGCGCAAAACGAATGCTTATTTAGTATCAACAATAATTATACCTACCACCAGAATTAATGGGGATCGATTTTGAGCAATTTTAAATTTGCGATTTTTCAAATTTTCAAACGCTTATATCTCGCTTATTTGCAATGATAGCGCAAAACGAATGCTTATTTAGTATCAACAATAATTATACCTACCACCAGAATTAATGGGGATCGATTTTGAGCAATTTTAAATTTGCGATTTTTCAAATTTTCAAACGCTTATATCTCGCTTATTTGCAATGATAGCGCAAAACGAATGCTTATTTAGTATCAACAATAATTATACCTACCACCAGAATTAATGGGGATCGATTTTGAGCAATTTTAAATTTGCGATTTTTCAAATTTTCAAACGCTTATATCTCGCTTATTTGCAATGATAGCGCAAAACGAATGCTTATTTAGTATCAACAATAATTATACCTACCACCAGAATTAATGGGGATCGATTTTGAGCAATTTTAAATTTGCGATTTTTCAAATTTTCAAACGCTTATATCTCGCTTATTTGCAATGATAGCGCAAAACGAATGCTTATTTAGTATCAACAATAATTATACCTACCACCAGAATTAATGGGGATCGATTTTGAGCAATTTTAAATTTGCGATTTTTCAAATTTTCAAACGCTTATATCTCGCTTATTTGCAATGATAGCGCAAAACGAATGCTTATTTAGTATCAACAATAATTATACCTACCACCAGAATTAATGGGGATCGATTTTGAGCAATTTTTAATTTGCGATTTTTCAAATTTTCAAACGCTTATATCTCGCTTATTTGCAATGATAGCGCAAAACGAATGCTTATTTAGTATCAACAATAATTATACCTACCACCAGAATTAATGGGGATCGATTTTGAGCAATTTTAAATTTGCGATTTTTCAAATTTTCAAACGCTTATATCTCGCTTATTTGCAATGATAGCGCAAAACGAATGCTTATTTAGTATCAACAATAATTATACCTACCACCAGAATTAATGGGGATCGATTTTGAGCAATTTTTAATTTGCGATTTTTCAAATTTTCAAACGCTTATATCTCGCTTATTTGCAATGATAGCGCAAAACGAATGCTTATTTAGTATCAACAATAATTATACCTACCACCAGAATTAATGGGGATCGATTTTGAGCAATTTTAAATTTGCGATTTTTCAAATTTTCAAACGCTTATATCTCGCTTATTTGCAATGATAGCGCAAAACGAATGCTTATTTAGTATCAACAATAATTATACCTACCACCAGAATTAATGGGGATCGATTTTGAGCAATTTTAAATTTGCGATTTTTCAAATTTTCAAACGCTTATATCTCGCTTATTTGCAATGATAGCGCAAAACGAATGCTTATTTAGTATCAACAATAATTATACCTACCACCAGAATTAATGGGGATCGATTTTGAGCAATTTTAAATTTGCGATTTTTCAAATTTTCAAACGCTTATATCTCGCTTATTTGCAATGATAGCGCAAAACGAATGCTTATTTAGTATCAACAATAATTATACCTACCACCAGAATTAATGGGGATCGATTTTGAGCAATTTTAAATTTGCGATTTTTCAAATTTTCAAACGCTTATATCTCGCTTATTTGCAATGATAGCGCAAAACGAATGCTTATTTAGTATCAACAATAATTATACCTACCACCAGAATAAATAGGGATCGATTTTGAGCAATTTTAAATTTGCGATTTTTCAAATTTTCAAACGCTTATATCTCGCTTATTTGCAATGATAGCGCAAAACGAATGCTTATTTAGTATCAACAATAATTATACCTACCACCAGAATTAATGGGGATCGATTTTGAGCAATTTTAAATTTGCGATTTTTCAAATTTTCAAACGCTTATATCTCGCTTATTTGCAATGATAGCGCAAAACGAATGCTTATTTAGTATCAACAATAATTATACCTACCACCAGAATTAATAGGGATCGATTTTGAGCAATTTTAAATTTGCGATTTTTCAAATTTTCAAACGCTTATATCTCGCTTATTTGCAATGATAGCGCAAAACGAATGCTTATTTAGTATCAACAATAATTATACCTACCACCAGAATTAATGGGGATCGATTTTGAGCAATTTTAAATTTGCGATTTTTCAAATTTTCAAACGCTTATATCTCGCTTATTTGCAATGATAGCGCAAAACGAATGCTTATTTAGTATCAACAATAATTATACCTACCACCAGAATTAATGGGGATCGATTTTGAGCAATTTTAAATTTGCGATTTTTCAAATTTTCAAACGCTTATATCTCGCTTATTTGCAATGATAGCGCAAAACGAATGCTTATTTAGTATCAACAATAATTATACCTACCACCAGAATTAATGGGGATCGATTTTGAGCAATTTTAAATTTGCGATTTTTCAAATTTTCAAACGCTTATATCTCGCTTATTTGCAATGATAGCGCAAAACGAATGCTTATTTAGTATCAACAATAATTATACCTACCACCAGAATTAATTGGGATCGATTTTGAGCAATTTTAAATTTGCGATTTTTCAAATTTTCAAACGCTTATATCTCGCTTATTTGCAATGATAGCGCAAAACGAATGCTTATTTAGTATCAACAATAATTATACCTACCACCAGAATTAATGGGGATCGATTTTGAGCAATTTTAAATTTGCGATTTTTCAAATTTTCAAACGCTTATATCTCGCTTATTTGCAATGATAGCGCAAAACGAATGCTTATTTAGTATCAACAATAATTATACCTACCACCAGAATTAATTGGGATCGATTTTGAGCAATTTTAAATTTGCGATTTTTCAAATTTTCAAACGCTTATATCTCGCTTATTTGCAATGATAGCGCAAAACGAATGCTTATTTAGTATCAACAATAATTATACCTACCACCAGAATTAATGGGGATCGATTTTGAGCAATTTTAAATTTGCGATTTTTCAAATTTTCAAACGCTTATATCTCGCTTATTTGCAATGATAGCGCAAAACGAATGCTTATTTAGTATCAACAATAATTATACCTACCACCAGAATTAATGGGGATCGATTTTGAGCAATTTTAAATTTGCGATTTTTCAAATTTTCAAACGCTTATATCTCGCTTATTTGCAATGATAGCGCAAAACGAATGCTTATTTAGTATCAACAATAATTATACCTACCACCAGAATTAATGGGGATCGATTTTGAGCAATTTTAAATTTGCGATTTTTCAAATTTTCAAACGCTTATATCTCGCTTATTTGCAATGATAGCGCAAAACGAATGCTTATTTAGTATCAACAATAATTATACCTACCACCAGAATTAATGGGGATCGATTTTGAGCAATTTTAAATTTGCGATTTTTCAAATTTTCAAACGCTTATATCTCGCTTATTTGCAATGATAGCGCAAAACGAATGCTTATTTAGTATCAACAATAATTATACCTACCACCAGAATTAATGGGGATCGATTTTGAGCAATTTTAAATTTGCGATTTTTCAAATTTTCAAACGCTTATATCTCGCTTATTTGCAATGATAGCGCAAAACGAATGCTTATTTAGTATCAACAATAATTATACCTACCACCAGAATTAATGGGGATCGATTTTGAGCAATTTTAAATTTGCGATTTTTCAAATTTTCAAACGCCTATATCTCGCTTATTTGCAATGATAGCGCAAAACGAATGCTTATTTAGTATCAACAATAATTATACCTACCACCAGAATTAATGGGGATCGATTTTGAGCAATTTTAAATTTGCGATTTTTCAAATTTTCAAACGCGTATATCTCGCTTATTTGCAATGATAGCGCAAAACGAATGCTTATTTAGTATCAACAATAATTATACCTACCACCAGAATTAATGGGGATCGATTTTGAGCAATTTTAAATTTGCGATTTTTCAAATTTTCAAACGCTTATATCTCGCTTATTTGCAATGATAGCGCAAAACGAATGCTTATTTAGTATCAACAATAATTATACCTACCACCAGAATTAATGGGGATCGATTTTGAGCAATTTTAAATTTGCGATTTTTCAAATTTTCAAACGCTTATATCTCGCTTATTTGCAATGATAGCGCAAAACGAATGCTTATTTAGTATCAACAATAATTATACCTACCACCAGAATTAATGGGGATCGATTTTGAGCAATTTTAAATTTGCGATTTTTCAAATTTTCAAACGCTTATATCTCGCTTATTTGCAATGATAGCGCAAAACGAATGCTTATTTAGTATCAACAATAATTATACCTACCACCAGAATTAATGGGGATCGATTTTGAGCAATTTTAAATTTGCGATTTTTCAAATTTTCAAACGCTTATATCTCGCTTATTTGCAATGATAGCGCAAAACGAATGCTTATTTAGTATCAACAATAATTATACCTACCACCAGAATTAATGGGGATCGATTTTGAGCAATTTTAAATTTGCGATTTTTCAAATTTTCAAACGCTTATATCTCGCTTATTTGCAATGATAGCGCAAAACGAATGCTTATTTAGTATCAACAATAATTATACCTACCACCAGAATTAATAGGGATCGATTTTGAGCAATTTTAAATTTGCGATTTTTCAAATTTTCAAACGCTTATATCTCGCTTATTTGCAATGATAGCGCAAAACGAATGCTTATTTAGTATCAACAATAATTATACCTACCACCAGAATTAATGGGGATCGATTTTGAGCAATTTTAAATTTGCGATTTTTCAAATTTTCAAACGCTTATATCTCGCTTATTTGCAATGATAGCGCAAAACGAATGCTTATTTAGTATCAACAATAATTATACCTACCACCAGAATTAATGGGGATCGATTTTGAGCAATTTTAAATTTGCGATTTTTCAAATTTTCAAACGCTTATATCTCGCTTATTTGCAATGATAGCGCAAAACGAATGCTTATTTAGTATCAACAATAATTATACCTACCACCAGAATTAATGGGGATCGATTTTGAGCAATTTTAAATTTGCGATTTTTCAAATTTTCAAACGCTTATATCTCGCTTATTTGCAATGATAGCGCAAAACGAATGCTTATTTAGTATCAACAATAATTATACCTACCACCAGAATTAATTGGGATCGATTTTGAGCAATTTTAAATTTGCGATTTTTCAAATTTTCAAACGCTTATATCTCGCTTATTTGCAATGATAGCGCAAAACGAATGCTTATTTAGTATCAACAATAATTATACCTACCACCAGAATTAATGGGGATCGATTTTGAGCAATTTTAAATTTGCGATTTTTCAAATTTTCAAACGCTTATATCTCGCTTATTTGCAATGATAGCGCAAAACGAATGCTTGTTTAGTATCAACAATAATTATACCTACCACAAGAATTAATTGGGATCGATTTTGAGCAATTTTAAATTTGCGATTTTTCAAATTTTCAAACGCTTATATCTCGCTTATTTGCAATGATAGCGCAAAACGAATGCTTATTTAGTATCAACAATAATTATACCTACCACCAGAATTAATGGGGATCGATTTTGAGCAATTTTAAATTTGCGATTTTTCAAATTTTCAAACGCTTATATCTCGCTTATTTGCAATGATAGCGCAAAACGAATGCTTATTTAGTATCAACAATAATTATACCTACCACCAGAATTAATGGGGATCGATTTTGAGCAATTTTAAATTTGCGATTTTTCAAATTTTCAAACGCTTATATCTCGCTTATTTGCAATGATAGCGCAAAACGAATGCTTATTTAGTATCAACAATAATTATACCTACCACCAGAATTAATGGGGATCGATTTTGAGCAATTTTAAATTTGCGATTTTTCAAATTTTCAAACGCTTATATCTCGCTTATTTGCAATGATAGCGCAAAACGAATGCTTATTTAGTATCAACAATAATTATACCTACCACCAGAATAAATAGGGATCGATTTTGAGCAATTTTTAATTTGCGATTTTTCAAATTTTCAAACGCTTATATCTCGCTTATTTGCAATGATAGCGCAAAACGAATGCTTATTTAGTATCAACAATAATTATACCTACCACCAGAATTAATGGGGATCGATTTTGAGCAATTTTAAATTTGCGATTTTTCAAATTTTCAAACGCTTATATCTCGCTTATTTGCAATGATAGCGCAAAACGAATGCTTATTTAGTATCAACAATAATTATACCTACCACCAGAATTAATAGGGATCGATTTTGAGCAATTTTAAATTTGCGATTTTTCAAATTTTCAAACGCTTATATCTCGCTTATTTGCAATGATAGCGCAAAACGAATGCTTATTTAGTATCAACAATAATTATACCTACCACCAGAATTAATGGGGATCGATTTTGAGCAATTTTAAATTTGCGATTTTTCAAATTTTCAAACGCTTATATCTCGCTTATTTGCAATGATAGCGCAAAACGAATGCTTATTTAGTATCAACAATAATTATACCTACCACCAGAATTAATGGGGATCGATTTTGAGCAATTTTAAATTTGCGATTTTTCAAATTTTCAAACGCTTATATCTCGCTTATTTGCAATGATAGCGCAAAACGAATGCTTATTTAGTATCAACAATAATTATACCTACCACCAGAATTAATGGGGATCGATTTTGAGCAATTTTAAATTTGCGATTTTTCAAATTTTCAAACGCTTATATCTCGCTTATTTGCAATGATAGCGCAAAACGAATGCTTATTTAGTATCAACAATAATTATACCTACCACCAGAATTAATTGGGATCGATTTTGAGCAATTTTAAATTTGCGATTTTTCAAATTTTCAAACGCTTATATCTCGCTTATTTGCAATGATAGCGCAAAACGAATGCTTATTTAGTATCAACAATAATTATACCTACCACCAGAATTAATGGGGATCGATTTTGAGCAATTTTAAATTTGCGATTTTTCAAATTTTCAAACGCTTATATCTCGCTTATTTGCAATGATAGCGCAAAACGAATGCTTATTTAGTATCAACAATAATTATACCTACCACCAGAATTAATTGGGATCGATTTTGAGCAATTTTAAATTTGCGATTTTTCAAATTTTCAAACGCTTATATCTCGCTTATTTGCAATGATAGCGCAAAACGAATGCTTATTTAGTATCAACAATAATTATACCTACCACCAGAATTAATGGGGATCGATTTTGAGCAATTTTAAATTTGCGATTTTTCAAATTTTCAAACGCTTATATCTCGCTTATTTGCAATGATAGCGCAAAACGAATGCTTATTTAGTATCAACAATAATTATACCTACCACCAGAATTAATGGGGATCGATTTTGAGCAATTTTAAATTTGCGATTTTTCAAATTTTCAAACGCTTATATCTCGCTTATTTGCAATGATAGCGCAAAACGAATGCTTATTTAGTATCAACAATAATTATACCTACCACCAGAATTAATGGGGATCGATTTTGAGCAATTTTAAATTTGCGATTTTTCAAATTTTCAAACGCTTATATCTCGCTTATTTGCAATGATAGCGCAAAACGAATGCTTATTTAGTATCAACAATAATTATACCTACCACCAGAATTAATGGGGATCGATTTTGAGCAATTTTAAATTTGCGATTTTTCAAATTTTCAAACGCTTATATCTCGCTTATTTGCAATGATAGCGCAAAACGAATGCTTATTTAGTATCAACAATAATTATACCTACCACCAGAATTAATGGGGATCGATTTTGAGCAATTTTAAATTTGCGATTTTTCAAATTTTCAAACGCTTATATCTCGCTTATTTGCAATGATAGCGCAAAACGAATGCTTATTTAGTATCAACAATAATTATACCTACCACCAGAATTAATGGGGATCGATTTTGAGCAATTTTAAATTTGCGATTTTTCAAATTTTCAAACGCCTATATCTCGCTTATTTGCAATGATAGCGCAAAACGAATGCTTATTTAGTATCAACAATAATTATACCTACCACCAGAATTAATGGGGATCGATTTTGAGCAATTTTAAATTTGCGATTTTTCAAATTTTCAAACGCGTATATCTCGCTTATTTGCAATGATAGCGCAAAACGAATGCTTATTTAGTATCAACAATAATTATACCTACCACCAGAATTAATGGGGATCGATTTTGAGCAATTTTAAATTTGCGATTTTTCAAATTTTCAAACGCTTATATCTCGCTTATTTGCAATGATAGCGCAAAACGAATGCTTATTTAGTATCAACAATAATTATACCTACCACCAGAATTAATGGGGATCGATTTTGAGCAATTTTAAATTTGCGATTTTTCAAATTTTCAAACGCTTATATCTCGCTTATTTGCAATGATAGCGCAAAACGAATGCTTATTTAGTATCAACAATAATTATACCTACCACCAGAATTAATGGGGATCGATTTTGAGCAATTTTAAATTTGCGATTTTTCAAATTTTCAAACGCTTATATCTCGCTTATTTGCAATGATAGCGCAAAACGAATGCTTATTTAGTATCAACAATAATTATACCTACCACCAGAATTAATGGGGATCGATTTTGAGCAATTTTAAATTTGCGATTTTTCAAATTTTCAAACGCTTATATCTCGCTTATTTGCAATGATAGCGCAAAACGAATGCTTATTTAGTATCAACAATAATTATACCTACCACCAGAATTAATGGGGATCGATTTTGAGCAATTTTAAATTTGCGATTTTTCAAATTTTCAAACGCTTATATCTCGCTTATTTGCAATGATAGCGCAAAACGAATGCTTATTTAGTATCAACAATAATTATACCTACCACCAGAATTAATAGGGATCGATTTTGAGCAATTTTAAATTTGCGATTTTTCAAATTTTCAAACGCTTATATCTCGCTTATTTGCAATGATAGCGCAAAACGAATGCTTATTTAGTATCAACAATAATTATACCTACCACCAGAATTAATGGGGATCGATTTTGAGCAATTTTAAATTTGCGATTTTTCAAATTTTCAAACGCTTATATCTCGCTTATTTGCAATGATAGCGCAAAACGAATGCTTATTTAGTATCAACAATAATTATACCTACCACCAGAATTAATGGGGATCGATTTTGAGCAATTTTAAATTTGCGATTTTTCAAATTTTCAAACGCTTATATCTCGCTTATTTGCAATGATAGCGCAAAACGAATGCTTATTTAGTATCAACAATAATTATACCTACCACCAGAATTAATGGGGATCGATTTTGAGCAATTTTAAATTTGCGATTTTTCAAATTTTCAAACGCTTATATCTCGCTTATTTGCAATGATAGCGCAAAACGAATGCTTATTTAGTATCAACAATAATTATACCTACCACCAGAATTAATTGGGATCGATTTTGAGCAATTTTAAATTTGCGATTTTTCAAATTTTCAAACGCTTATATCTCGCTTATTTGCAATGATAGCGCAAAACGAATGCTTATTTAGTATCAACAATAATTATACCTACCACCAGAATTAATGGGGATCGATTTTGAGCAATTTTAAATTTGCGATTTTTCAAATTTTCAAACGCTTATATCTCGCTTATTTGCAATGATAGCGCAAAACGAATGCTTGTTTAGTATCAACAATAATTATACCTACCACAAGAATTAATTGGGATCGATTTTGAGCAATTTTAAATTTGCGATTTTTCAAATTTTCAAACGCTTATATCTCGCTTATTTGCAATGATAGCGCAAAACGAATGCTTATTTAGTATCAACAATAATTATACCTACCACCAGAATTAATGGGGATCGATTTTGAGCAATTTTAAATTTGCGATTTTTCAAATTTTCAAACGCTTATATCTCGCTTATTTGCAATGATAGCGCAAAACGAATGCTTATTTAGTATCAACAATAATTATACCTACCACCAGAATTAATGGGGATCGATTTTGAGCAATTTTAAATTTGCGATTTTTCAAATTTTCAAACGCTTATATCTCGCTTATTTGCAATGATAGCGCAAAACGAATGCTTATTTAGTATCAACAATAATTATACCTACCACCAGAATTAATGGGGATCGATTTTGAGCAATTTTAAATTTGCGATTTTTCAAATTTTCAAACGCTTATATCTCGCTTATTTGCAATGATAGCGCAAAACGAATGCTTATTTAGTATCAACAATAATTATACCTACCACCAGAATTAATGGGGATCGATTTTGAGCAATTTTAAATTTGCGATTTTTCAAATTTTCAAACGCTTATATCTCGCTTATTTGCAATGATAGCGCAAAACGAATGCTTATTTAGTATCAACAATAATTATACCTACCACCAGAATTAATGGGGATCGATTTTGAGCAATTTTAAATTTGCGATTTTTCAAATTTTCAAACGCTTATATCTCGCTTATTTGCAATGATAGCGCAAAACGAATGCTTATTTAGTATCAACAATAATTATACCTACCACCAGAATTAATGGGGATCGATTTTGAGCAATTTTAAATTTGCGATTTTTCAAATTTTCAAACGCTTATATCTCGCTTATTTGCAATGATAGCGCAAAACGAATGCTTATTTAGTATCAATAATAATTATACCTACCACCAGAATTAATGGGGATCGATTTTGAGCAATTTTAAATTTGCGATTTTTCAAATTTTCAAACGCTTATATCTCGCTTATTTGCAATGATAGCGCAAAACGAATGCTTATTTAGTATCAACAATAATTATACCTACCACCAGAATTAATGGGGATCGATTTTGAGCAATTTTAAATTTGCGATTTTTCAAATTTTCAAACGCGTATATCTCGCTTATTTGCAATGATAGCGCAAAACGAATGCTTATTTAGTATCAACAATAATTATACCTACCACCAGAATTAATGGGGATCGATTTTGAGCAATTTTAAATTTGCGATTTTTCAAATTTTCAAACGCTTATATCTCGCTTATTTGCAATGATAGCGCAAAACGAATGCTTATTTAGTATCAACAATAATTATACCTACCACCAGAATTAATGGGGATCGATTTTGAGCAATTTTAAATTTGCGATTTTTCAAATTTTCAAACGCTTATATCTCGCTTATTTGCAATGATAGCGCAAAACGAATGCTTATTTAGTATCAACAATAATTATACCTACCACCAGAATTAATGGGGATCGATTTTGAGCAATTTTAAATTTGCGATTTTTCAAATTTTCAAACGCTTATATCTCGCTTATTTGCAATGATAGCGCAAAACGAATGCTTATTTAGTATCAACAATAATTATACCTACCACCAGAATTAATGGGGATCGATTTTGAGCAATTTTAAATTTGCGATTTTTCAAATTTTCAAACGCTTATATCTCGCTTATTTGCAATGATAGCGCAAAACGAATGCTTATTTAGTATCAACAATAATTATACCTACCACCGGAATTAATAAGGATCGATTTTGAGCCATTTTAAATTTGCGATTTTTCAAATTTTCAAACGCTTATATCTCGCTTATTTGCAATGATAGCGCAAAACGAATGCTTATTTAGTATCAACAATAATTATACCTACCACCAGAATTAATATGGATCGATTTTGAGCAATTTTAAATTTGCGATATTTCAAATTTTCAAACACTTATATCTCGCTTATTTGCAATGATAGCGCAAAACGAATGCTTATTTAGTATCAACAATAATTATACCTACCACCAGAATTAATGGGGATCGATTTTGAGCAATTTTAAATTTGCGATTTTTCAAATTTTCAAACGCTTATATCTCGCTTATTTGCAATGATAGCGCAAAACGAATGCTTATTAAGTATCAACAATAATTATACCTACCACCAGAATTAATGGGGATCGATTTTGAGCAATTTTAAATTTGCGATTTTTCAAATTTTCAAACGCTTATATCTCGCTTATTTGCAATGATAGCGCAAAACGAATGCTTATTTAGTATCAACAATAATTATACCTACCACCAGAATTAATGGGGATCGATTTTGAGCAATTTTAAATTTGCGATTTTTCAAATTTTCAAACGCGTATATCTCGCTTATTTGCAATGATAGCGCAAAACGAATGCTTATTTAGTATCAACAATAATTATACCTACCACCAGAATTAATGGGGATCGATTTTGAGCAATTTTAAATTTGCGATTTTTCAAATTTTCAAACGCTTATATCTCGCTTATTTGCAATGATAGCGCAAAACGAATGCTTATTTAGTATCAACAATAATTATACCTACCACCAGAATTAATGGGGATCGATTTTGAGCAATTTTAAATTTGCGATTTTTCAAATTTTCAAACGCTTATATCTCGCTTATTTGCAATGATAGCGCAAAACGAATGCTTATTTAGTATCAACAATAATTATACCTACCACCAGAATTAATGGGGATCGATTTTGAGCAATTTTAAATTTGCGATTTTTCAAATTTTCAAACGCTTATATCTCGCTTATTTGCAATGATAGCGCAAAACGAATGCTTATTTAGTATCAACAATAATTATACCTACCACCAGAATTAATGGGGATCGATTTTGAGCAATTTTAAATTTGCGATTTTTCAAATTTTCAAACGCTTATATCTCGCTTATTTGCAATGATAGCGCAAAACGAATGCTTATTTAGTATCAACAATAATTATACCTACCACCGGAATTAATAAGGATCGATTTTGAGCAATTTTAAATTTGCGATTTTTCAAATTTTCAAACGCTTATATCTCGCTTATTTGCAATGATAGCGCAAAACGAATGCTTATTTAGTATCAACAATAATTATACCTACCACCGGAATTAATAAGGATCGATTTTGAGCAATTTTAAATTTGCGATTTTTCAAATTTTCAAACGCTTATATCTCGCTTATTTGCAATGATAGCGCAAAACGAATGCTTATTTAGTATCAACAATAATTATACCTACCACCAGAATTAATGGGGATCGATTTTGAGCAATTTTAAATTTGCGATTTTTCAAATTTTCAAACGCTTATATCTCGCTTATTTGCAATGATAGCGCAAAACGAATGCTTATTTAGTATCAACAATAATTATACCTACCACCAGAATAAATAGGGATCGATTTTGAGCAATTTTTAATTTGCGATTTTTCAAATTTTCAAACGCTTATATCTCGCTTATTTGCAATGATAGCGCAAAACGAATGCTTATTTAGTATCAACAATAATTATACCTACCACCAGAATTAATGGGGATCGATTTTGAGCAATTTTAAATTTGCGATTTTTCAAATTTTCAAACGCTTATATCTCGCTTATTTGCAATGATAGCGCAAAACGAATGCTTATTTAGTATCAACAATAATTATACCTACCACCAGAATTAATAGGGATCGATTTTGAGCAATTTTAAATTTGCGATTTTTCAAATTTTCAAACGCTTATATCTCGCTTATTTGCAATGATAGCGCAAAACGAATGCTTATTTAGTATCAACAATAATTATACCTACCACCAGAATTAATGGGGATCGATTTTGAGCAATTTTAAATTTGCGATTTTTCAAATTTTCAAACGCTTATATCTCGCTTATTTGCAATGATAGCGCAAAACGAATGCTTATTTAGTATCAACAATAATTATACCTACCACCAGAATTAATGGGGATCGATTTTGAGCAATTTTAAATTTGCGATTTTTCAAATTTTCAAACGCTTATATCTCGCTTATTTGCAATGATAGCGCAAAACGAATGCTTATTTAGTATCAACAATAATTATACCTACCACCAGAATTAATGGGGATCGATTTTGAGCAATTTTAAATTTGCGATTTTTCAAATTTTCAAACGCTTATATCTCGCTTATTTGCAATGATAGCGCAAAACGAATGCTTATTTAGTATCAACAATAATTATACCTACCACCAGAATTAATTGGGATCGATTTTGAGCAATTTTAAATTTGCGATTTTTCAAATTTTCAAACGCTTATATCTCGCTTATTTGCAATGATAGCGCAAAACGAATGCTTATTTAGTATCAACAATAATTATACCTACCACCAGAATTAATGGGGATCGATTTTGAGCAATTTTAAATTTGCGATTTTTCAAATTTTCAAACGCTTATATCTCGCTTATTTGCAATGATAGCGCAAAACGAATGCTTATTTAGTATCAACAATAATTATACCTACCACCAGAATTAATTGGGATCGATTTTGAGCAATTTTAAATTTGCGATTTTTCAAATTTTCAAACGCTTATATCTCGCTTATTTGCAATGATAGCGCAAAACGAATGCTTATTTAGTATCAACAATAATTATACCTACCACCAGAATTAATGGGGATCGATTTTGAGCAATTTTAAATTTGCGATTTTTCAAATTTTCAAACGCTTATATCTCGCTTATTTGCAATGATAGCGCAAAACGAATGCTTATTTAGTATCAACAATAATTATACCTACCACCAGAATTAATGGGGATCGATTTTGAGCAATTTTAAATTTGCGATTTTTCAAATTTTCAAACGCTTATATCTCGCTTATTTGCAATGATAGCGCAAAACGAATGCTTATTTAGTATCAACAATAATTATACCTACCACCAGAATTAATGGGGATCGATTTTGAGCAATTTTAAATTTGCGATTTTTCAAATTTTCAAACGCTTATATCTCGCTTATTTGCAATGATAGCGCAAAACGAATGCTTATTTAGTATCAACAATAATTATACCTACCACCAGAATTAATGGGGATCGATTTTGAGCAATTTTAAATTTGCGATTTTTCAAATTTTCAAACGCTTATATCTCGCTTATTTGCAATGATAGCGCAAAACGAATGCTTATTTAGTATCAACAATAATTATACCTACCACCAGAATTAATGGGGATCGATTTTGAGCAATTTTAAATTTGCGATTTTTCAAATTTTCAAACGCTTATATCTCGCTTATTTGCAATGATAGCGCAAAACGAATGCTTATTTAGTATCAACAATAATTATACCTACCACCAGAATTAATGGGGATCGATTTTGAGCAATTTTAAATTTGCGATTTTTCAAATTTTCAAACGCTTATATCTCGCTTATTTGCAATGATAGCGCAAAACGAATGCTTATTTAGTATCAACAATAATTATACCTACCACCAGAATTAATGGGGATCGATTTTGAGCAATTTTAAATTTGCGATTTTTCAAATTTTCAAACGCTTATATCTCGCTTATTTGCAATGATAGCGCAAAACGAATGCTTATTTAGTATCAACAATAATTATACCTACCACCAGAATTAATGGGGATCGATTTTGAGCAATTTTAAATTTGCGATTTTTCAAATTTTCAAACGCTTATATCTCGCTTATTTGCAATGATAGCGCAAAACGAATGCTTATTTAGTATCAACAATAATTATACCTACCACCAGAATTAATGGGGATCGATTTTGAGCAATTTTAAATTTGCGATTTTTCAAATTTTCAAACGCTTATATCTCGCTTATTTGCAATGATAGCGCAAAACGAATGCTTATTTAGTATCAACAATAATTATACCTACCACCAGAATTAATGGGGATCGATTTTGAGCAATTTTAAATTTGCGATTTTTCAAATTTTCAAACGCTTATATCTCGCTTATTTGCAATGATAGCGCAAAACGAATGCTTATTTAGTATCAACAATAATTATACCTACCACCAGAATTAATGGGGATCGATTTTGAGCAATTTTAAATTTGCGATTTTTCAAATTTTCAAACGCTTATATCTCGCTTATTTGCAATGATAGCGCAAAACGAATGCTTATTTAGTATCAACAATAATTATACCTACCACCAGAATTAATGGGGATCGATTTTGAGCAATTTTAAATTTGCGATTTTTCAAATTTTCAAACGCTTATATCTCGCTTATTTGCAATGATAGCGCAAAACGAATGCTTATTTAGTATCAACAATAATTATACCTACCACAAGAATTAATGGGGATCGATTTTGAGCAATTTTAAATTTGCGATTTTTCAAATTTTCAAACGCTTATATCTCGCTTATTTGCAATGATAGCGCAAAACGAATGCTTATTTAGTATCAACAATAATTATACCTACCACCAGAATTAATGGGGATCGATTTTGAGCAATTTTAAATTTGCGATTTTTCAAATTTTCAAACGCTTATATCTCGCTTATTTGCAATGATAGCGCAAAACGAATGCTTATTTAGTATCAACAATAATTATACCTACCACCAGAATTAATGGGGATCGATTTTGAGCAATTTTAAATTTGCGATTTTTCAAATTTTCAAACGCTTATATCTCGCTTATTTGCAATGATAGCGCAAAACGAATGCTTATTTAGTATCAACAATAATTATACCTACCACCAGAATTAATGGGGATCGATTTTGAGCAATTTTAAATTTGCGATTTTTCAAATTTTCAAACGCTTATATCTCGCTTATTTGCAATGATAGCGCAAAACGAATGCTTATTTAGTATCAACAATAATTATACCTACCACCAGAATTAATGGGGATCGATTTTGAGCAATTTTAAATTTGCGATTTTTCAAATTTTCAAACGCTTATATCTCGCTTATTTGCAATGATAGCGCAAAACGAATGCTTATTTAGTATCAACAATAATTATACCTACCACCAAAATTAATAAGGATCGATTTTGAGCAATTTTAAATTTGCGATTTTTCAAATTTTCAAACGCTTATATCTCGCTTATTTGCAATGATAGCGCAAAACGAATGCTTATTTAGTATCAACAATAATTATACCTACCACCAGAATTAATGGGGATCGATTTTGAGCAATTTTAAATTTGCGATTTTTCAAATTTTCAAACGCTTATATCTCGCTTATTTGCAATGATAGCGCAAAACGAATGCTTATTTAGTATCAACAATAATTATACCTACCACCAGAATTAATAAGGATCGATTTTGAGAAATTTTAAATTTGCGATTTTTCAAATTTTCAAACGCTTATATCTCGCTTATTTGCAATGATAGCGCAAAACGAATGCTTATTTAGTATCAACAATAATTATACCTACCACCAGAATTAATGGGGATCGATTTTGAGCAATCTTAAATTTGCGATTTTTCAAATTTTCAAACGCTTATATCTCGCTTATTTGCAATGATAGCGCAAAACGAATGCTTATTTAGTATCAACAATAATTATACCTACCTCCAGAATTAATAAGGATCGATTTTGAGCAATTTTAAATTTGCGATTTTTCAAATTTTCAAACGCTTATATCTCGCTTATTTGCAATGATAGCGCAAAACGAATGCTTATTTAGTATCAACAATAATTATACCTACCACCAGAATTAATGGGGATCGATTTTGAGCAATTTTAAATTTGCGATTTTTCAAATTTTCAAACGCTTATATCTCGCTTATTTGCAATGATAGCGCAAAACGAATGCTTATTTAGTATCAACAATAATTATACCTACCACCAGAATTAATGGGGATCGATTTTGAGCAATTTTAAATTTGCGATTTTTCAAATTTTCAAACGCTTATATCTCGCTTATTTGCAATGATAGCGCAAAACGAATGCTTATTTAGTATCAACAATAATTATACCTACCACCAGAATTAATGGGGATCGATTTTGAGCAATTTTAAATTTGCGATTTTTCAAATTTTCAAACGCTTATATCTCGCTTATTTGCAATGATAGCGCAAAACGAATGCTTATTTAGTATCAACAATAATTATACCTACCACCAGAATTAATATGGATCGATTTTGAGCAATTTTAAATTTGCGATTTTTCAAATTTTCAAACGCTTATATCTCGCTTATTTGCAATGATAGCGCAAAACGAATGCTTATTTAGTATCAACAATAATTATACCTACCACCAGAATTAATGGGGATCGATTTTGAGCAATTTTAAATTTGCGATTTTTCAAATTTTCAAACGCTTATATCTCGCTTATTTGCAATGATAGCGCAAAACGAATGCTTATTTAGTATCAACAATAATTATACCTACTACCAGAATTAATGGGGATCGATTTTGAGCAATTTTAAATTTGCGATTTTTCAAATTTTCAAACGCTTATATCTCGCTTATTTGCAATGATAGCGCAAAACGAATGCTTATTTAGTATCAACAATAATTATACCTACCACCAGAATTAATGGGGATCGATTTTGAGAAATTTTAAATTTGCGATTTTTCAAATTTTCAAACGCTTATATCTCGCTTATTTGCAATGATAGCGCAAAACGAATGCTTATTTAGTATCAACAATAATTATACCTACCACCAGAATTAATGGGGATCGATTTTGAGCAATCTTAAATTTGCGATTTTTCAAATTTTCAAACGCTTATATCTCGCTTATTTGCAATGATAGCGCAAAACGAATGCTTATTTAGTATCAACAATAATTATACCTACCTCCAGAATTAATAAGGATCGATTTTGAGCAATTTTAAATTTGCGATTTTTCAAATTTTCAAACGCTTATATCTCGCTTATTTGCAATGATAGCGCAAAACGAATGCTTATTTAGTATCAACAATAATTATACCTACCACCAGAATTAATGGGGATCGATTTTGAGCAATTTTAAATTTGCGATTTTTCAAATTTTCAAACGCTTATATCTCGCTTATTTGCAATGATAGCGCAAAACGAATGCTTATTTAGTATCAACAATAATTATACCTACCACCAGAATTAATGGGGATCGATTTTGAGCAATTTTAAATTTGCGATTTTTCAAATTTTCAAACGCTTATATCTCGCTTATTTGCAATGATAGCGCAAAACGAATGCTTATTTAGTATCAACAATAATTATACCTACCACCAGAATTAATGGGGATCGATTTTGAGCAATTTTAAATTTGCGATTTTTCAAATTTTCAAACGCTTATATCTCGCTTATTTGCAATGATAGCGCAAAACGAATGCTTATTTAGTATCAACAATAATTATACCTACCACCAGAATTAATGGGGATCGATTTTGAGCAATTTTAAATTTGCGATTTTTCAAATTTTCAAACGCTTATATCTCGCTTATTTGCAATGATAGCGCAAAACGAATGCTTATTTAGTATCAACAATAATTATACCTACCACCAGAATTAATGGGGATCGATTTTGAGCAATTTTAAATTTGCGATTTTTCAAATTTTCAAACGCTTATATCTCGCTTATTTGCAATGATAGCGCAAAACGAATGCTTATTTAGTATCAACAATAATTATACCTACCACCAGAATTAATGGGGATCGATTTTGAGCAATTTTAAATTTGCGATTTTTCAAATTTTCAAACGCTTATATCTCGCTTATTTGCAATGATAGCGCAAAACGAATGCTTATTTAGTATCAACAATAATTATACCTACCACCAGAATTAATGGGGATCGATTTTGAGCAATTTTAAATTTGCGATTTTTCAAATTTTCAAACGCTTATATCTCGCTTATTTGCAATGATAGCGCAAAACGAATGCTTATTTAGTATCAACAATAATTATACCTACCACCAGAATTAATGGGGATCGATTTTGAGCAATTTTAAATTTGCGATTTTTCAAATTTTCAAACGCTTATATCTCGCTTATTTGCAATGATAGCGCAAAACGAATGCTTATTTAGTATCAACAATAATTATACCTACCACCAGAATTAATGGGGATCGATTTTGAGCAATTTTAAATTTGCGATTTTTCAAATTTTCAAATGCTTATATCTCGCTTATTTGCAATGATAGCGCAAAACGAATGCTTATTTAGTATCAACAATAATTATACCTACCACCAGAATTAATGGGGATCGATTTTGAGCAATTTTAAATTTGCGATTTTTCAAATTTTCAAACGCTTATATCTCGCTTATTTGCAATGATAGCGCAAAACCAATGCTTATTTAGTATCAACAATAATTATACCTACCACCAGAATTAATGGGGATCGATTTTGAGCAATTTTAAATTTGCGATTTTTCAAATTTTCAAACGCTTATATCTCGCTTATTTGCAATGATAGCGCAAAACGAATGCTTATTTAGTATCAACAATAATTATACCTACCACCAGAATTAATGGGGATCGATTTTGAGCAATTTTAAAGTTGCGATTTTTCAAATTTTCAAACGCTTATATCTCGCTTATTTGCAATGATAGCGCAAAACGAATGCTTATTTAGTATCAACAATAATTATACCTACCACCAGAATTAATAAGGATCGATTTTGAGCAATTTTAAATTTGCGATTTTTCAAATTTTCAAACGCTTATATCTCGCTTATTTGCAATGATAGCGCAAAACGAATGCTTATTTAGTATCAACAATAATTATACCTACCACCAGAATTAATGGGGATCGATTTTGAGCAATTTTAAATTTGCGATTTTTCAAATTTTCAAACGCTTATATCTCGCTTATTTGCAATGATAGCGCAAAACGAATGCTTATTTAGTATCAACAATAATTATACCTACCACCAGAATTAATGGGGATCGATTTTGAGCAATTTTAAATTTGCGATTTTTCAAATTTTCAAACGCTTATATCTCGCTTATTTGCAATGATAGCGCAAAACGAATGCTTATATAGTATCAACAATAATTATACCTACCACCAGAATTAATGGGGATCGATTTTGAGCAATTTTAAATTTGCGATTTTTCAAATTTTCAAACGCTTATATCTCGCTTATTTGCAATGATAGCGCAAAACGAATGCTTATTTAGTATCAACAATAATTATACCTACCACCAGAATTAATGGGGATCGATTTTGAGCAATTTTAAATTTGCGATTTTTCAAATTTTCAAACGCTTATATCTCGCTTATTTGCAATGATAGCGCAAAACGAATGCTTATTTAGTATCAACAATAATTATACCTACCACCAGAATTAATGGGGATCGATTTTGAGCAATTTTACATTTGCGATTTTTCAAATTTTCAAACGCTTATATCTCGCTTATTTGCAATGATAGCGCAAAACGAATGCTTATTTAGTATCAACAATAATTATACCTACCACCAGAATTAATGGGGATCGATTTTGAGCAATTTTAAATTTGCGATTTTTCAAATTTTCAAACGCTTATATCTCGCTTATTTGCAATGATAGCGCAAAACGAATGCTTATTTAGTATCAACAATAATTATACCTACCACCAGAATTAATGGGGATCGATTTTGAGCAATTTTAAATTTGCGATTTTTCAAATTTTCAAACGCTTATATCTCGCTTATTTGCAATGATAGCGCAAAACGAATGCTTATTTAGTATCAACAATAATTATACCTACCACCAGAATTAATGGGGATCGATTTTGAGCAATTTTAAATTTGCGATTTTTCAAATTTTCAAACGCTTATTTCTCGCTTATTTGCAATGATAGCGCAAAACGAATGCTTATTTAGTATCAACAATAATTATACCTACCACCAGAATTAATGGGGATCGATTTTGAGCAATTTTAAATTTGCGATTTTTCAAATTTTCAAACGCTTATATCTCGCTTATTTGCAATGATAGCGCAAAACGAATGCTTATTTAGTATCAACAATAATTATACCTACCACCAGAATTAATGGGGATCGATTTTGAGCAATTTTAAATTTGCGATTTTTCAAATTTTCAAACGCTTATATCTCGCTTATTTGCAATGATAGCGCAAAACGAATGCTTATTTAGTATAAAAATAATTATACCTACCACCAGAATTAATGGGGATCGATTTTGAGCAATTTTAAATTTGCGATTTTTCAAATTTTCAAACGCTTATATCTCGCTTATTTGCAATGATAGCGCAAAACGAATGCTTATTTAGTATCAACAATAATTATACCTACCACCAGAATTAATGGGGATCGATTTTGAGCAATTTTACATTTGCGATTTTTCAAATTTTCAAACGCTTATATCTCGCTTATTTGCAATGATAGCGCAAAACGAATGCTTATTTAGTATCAACAATAATTATACCTACCACCAGAATTAATGGGGATCGATTTTGAGCAATTTTAAATTTGCGATTTTTCAAATTTTCAAACGCTTATATCTCGCTTATTTGCAATGATAGCGCAAAACGAATGCTTATTTAGTATCAACAATAATTATACCTACCACCAGAATTAATGGGGATCGATTTTGAGCAATTTTAAATTTGCGATTTTTCAAATTTTCAAACGCTTATATCTCGCTTATTTGCAATGATAGCGCAAAACGAATGCTTATTTAGTATCAACAATAATTATACCTACCACCAGAATTAATGGGGATCGATTTTGAGCAATTTTAAATTTGCGATTTTTCAAATTTTCAAACGCTTATATCTCGCTTATTTGCAATGATAGCGCAAAACGAATGCTTATTTAGTATCAACAATAATTATACCTACCACCAGAATTAATGGAGATCGATTTTGAGCAATTTTAAATTTGCGATTTTTCAAATTTTCAAACGCTTATATCTCGCTTATTTGCAATGATAGCGCAAAACGAATGCTTATTTAGTATCAACAATAATTATACCTACCACCAGAATTAATGGGGATCGATTTTGAGCAATTTTAAATTTGCGATTTTTCAAATTTTCAAACGCTTATATCTCGCTTATTTGCAATGATAGCGCAAAACGAATGCTTATTTAGTATCAACAATAATTATACCTACCACCAGAATTAATGGGGATCGATTTTGAGCAATTTTACATTTGCGATTTTTCAAATTTTCAAACGCTTATATCTCGCTTATTTGCAATGATAGCGCAAAACGAATGCTTATTTAGTATCAACAATAATTATACCTACCACCAGAATTAATGGGGATCGATTTTGAGCAATTTTAAATTTGCGATTTTTCAAATTTTCAAACGCTTATATCTCGCTTATTTGCAATGATAGCGCAAAACGAATGCTTATTTAGTATCAACAATAATTATACCTACCACCAGAATTAATGGGGATCGATTTTGAGCAATTTTAAATTTGCGATTTTTCAAATTTTCAAACGCTTATATCTCGCTTATTTGCAATGATAGCGCAAAACGAATGCTTATTTAGTATCAACAATAATTATACCTACCACCAGAATTAATGGGGATCGATTTTGAGCAATTTTAAATTTGCGATTTTTCAAATTTTCAAACGCTTATATCTCGCTTATTTGCAATGATAGCGCAAAACGAATGCTTATTTAGTATCAACGATAATTATACCTACCACCAGAATTAATGGGGATCGATTTTGAGCAATTTTAAATTTGCGATTTTTCAAATTTTCAAACGCTTATATCTCGCTTATTTGCAATGATAGCGCAAAACGAATGCTTATTTAGTATCAACAATAATTATACCTACCACCAGAATTAATGGGGATCGATTTTGAGCAATTTTAAATTTGCGATTTTTCAAATTTTCAAACGCTTATATCTCGCTTATTTGCAATGATAGCGCAAAACGAATGCTTATTTAGTATCAACAATAATTATACCTACCACCAGAATTAATGGGGATCGATTTTGAGCAATTTTAAATTTGCGATTTTTCAAATTTTCAAACGCTTATATCTCGCTTATTTGCAATGATAGCGCAAAACGAATGCTTATTTAGTATCAACAATAATTATACCTACCACCAGAATTAATGGGGATCGATTTTGAGCAATTTTTAATTTGCGATTTTTCAAATTTTCAAACGCTTATATCTCGCTTATTTGCAATGATAGCGCAAAACGAATGCTTATTTAGTATCAACAATAATTATACCTACCACCAGAATTAATGGGGATCGATTTTGAGCAATTTTAAATTTGCGATTTTTCAAATTTTCAAACGCTTATATCTCGCTTATTTGCAATGATAGCGCAAAACGAATGCTTATTTAGTATCAACAATAATTATACCTACCACCAGAATTAATGGGGATCGATTTTGAGCAATTTTAAATTTGCGATTTTTCAAATTTTCAAACGCTTATATCTCGCTTATTTGCAATGATAGCGCAAAACGAATGCTTATTTAGTATCAACAATAATTATACCTACCACCAGAATTAATGGGGATCGATTTTGAGCAATTTTAAAGTTGCGATTTTTCAAATTTTCAAACGCTTATATCTCGCTTATTTGCAATGATAGCGCAAAACGAATGCTTATTTAGTATCAACAATAATTATACCTACCACCAGAATTAATGGGGATCGATTTTGAGCAATTTTACATTTGCGATTTTTCAAATTTTCAAACGCTTATATCTCGCTTATTTGCAATGATAGCGCAAAACGAATGCTTATTTAGTATCAACAATAATTATACCTACCACCAGAATTAATGGGGATCGATTTTGAGCAATTTTAAATTTGCGATTTTTCAAATTTTCAAACGCTTATATCTCGCTTATTTGCAATGATAGCGCAAAACGAATGCTTATTTAGTATCAACAATAATTATACCTACCACCAGAATTAATGGGGATCGATTTTGAGCAATTTTAAATTTGCGATTTTTCAAATTTTCAAACTCTTATATCTCGCTTATTTGCAATGATAGCGCAAAACGAATGCTTATTTAGTATCAACAATAATTATACCTACCACCAGAATTAATGGGGATCGATTTTGAGCAATTTTAAATTTGCGATTTTTCAAATTTTCAAACGCTTATATCTCGCTTATTTGCAATGATAGCGCAAAACGAATGCTTATTTAGTATCAACAATAATTATACCTACCACCAGAATTAATGGGGATCGATTTTGAGCAATTTTAAATTTGCGATTTTTCAAATTTTCAAACGCTTATATCTCGCTTATTTGCAATGATAGCGCAAAACGAATGCTTATTTAGTATCAACAATAATTATACCTACCACCAGAATTAATATGGATCGATTTTGAGCAATTTTAAATTTGCGATTTTTCAAATTTTCAAACGCTTATATCTCGCTTATTTGCAATGATTGCGCAAAACGAATGCTTATTTAGTATCAACAATAATTATACCTACCACCAGAATTAATGGGGATCGATTTTGAGCAATTTTAAATTTGCGATTTTTCAAATTTTCAAACGCTTATATCTCGCTTATTTGCAATGATAGCGCAAAACGAATGCTTATTTAGTATCAACAATAATTATACCTACCACCAGAATTAATGGGGATCGATTTTGAGCAATTTTACATTTGCGATTTTTCAAATTTTCAAACGCTTATATCTCGCTTATTTGCAATGATAGCGCAAAACGAATGCTTATTTAGTATCAACAATAATTATACCTACCACCAGAATTAATGGGGATCGATTTTGAGCAATTTTAAATTTGCGATTTTTCAAATTTTCAAACGCTTATATCTCGCTTATTTGCAATGATAGCGCAAAACGAATGCTTATTTAGTATCAACAATAATTATACCTACCACCAGAATTAATGGGGATCGATTTTGAGCAATTTTAAATTTGCGATTTTTCAAATTTTCAAACGCTTATATCTCGCTTATTTGCAATGATAGCGCAAAACGAATGCTTCTTTAGTATCAACAATAATTATACCTACCACCAGAATTAATGTAGATCGATTTTGAGCAATTTTAAATTTGCGATTTTTCAAATTTTCAAACGCTTATATCTCGCTTATTTGCAATGATAGCGCAAAACGAATGCTTATTTAGTATCAACAATAATTATACCTACCACCAGAATTAATGGGGATCGATTTTGAGCAATTTTAAATTTGCGAGTTTTCAAATTTTCAAACGCTTATATCTCGCTTATTTGCAATGATTGCGCAAAACGAATGCTTATTTAGTATCAACAATAATTATACCTACCACCAGAATTAATGGGGATCGATTTTGAGCAATTTTAAATTTGCGATTTTTCAAATTTTGAAACGCTTATATCTCGCTTATTTGCAATGATAGCGCAAAACGAATGCTTATTTAGTATCAACAATAATTATACCTACCACCAGAATTAATGGGGATCGATTTTGAGCAATTTTAAATTTGCGATTTTTCAAATTTTCAAACGCTTATATCTCGCTTATTTGCAATGATAGCGCAAAACGAATGCTTATTTAGTATCAACAATAATTATACCTACCACCAGAATTAATATGGATCGATTTTGAGCAATTTTAAATTTGCGATTTTTCAAATTTTCAAACGCTTATATCTCGCTTATTTGCAATGATAGCGCAAAACAAATGCTTATTTAGTATCAACAATAATTATACCTACCACCAGAATTAATGGGGATCGATTTTGAGCAATTTTAAATTTGCGATTTTTCAAATTTTCAAACGCTTTTATCTCGCTTATTTGCAATGATAGCGCAAAACGAATGCTTATTTAGTATCAACAATAATTATACCTACCACCAGAATTAATGGGGATCGATTTTGAGCAATTTTACATTTGCGATTTTTCAAATTTTCAAACGCTTATATCTCGCTTATTTGCAATGATAGCGCAAAACGAATGCTTATTTAGTATCAACAATAATTATACCTACCACCAGAATTAATGGGGATCGATTTTGAGCAATTTTAAATTTGCGATTTTTCAAATTTTCAAACGCTTATATCTCGCTTATTTGCAATGATAGCGCAAAACGAATGCTTATTTAGTATCAACAATAATTATACCTACCACCAGAATTAATGGGGATCGATTTTGAGCAATTTTAAATTTGCGATTTTTCAAATTTTCAAACGCTTATATCTCGCTTATTTGCAATGATAGCGCAAAACGAATGCATATTTAGTATCAACAATAATTATACCTACCACCAGAATTAATTAGGATCGATTTTGAGCAATTTTAAATTTGCGATTTTTCAAATTTTCAAACGCTTATATCTCGCTTATTTGCAATGATAGCGCAAAACGAATGCTTATTTAGTATCAACAATAATTATACCTACCACCAGAATTAATGGGGATCGATTTTGAGCAATTTTAAATTTGCGATTTTTCAAATTTTCAAACGCTTATATCTCGCTTATTTGCAATGATAGCGCAAAACGAATGCTTATTTAGTATCAACAATAATTATACCTACCACCAGAATTAATGGGGATCGATTTTGAGCAATTTTAAATTTGCGATTTTTCAAATTTTCAAACGCTTATATCTCGCTTATTTGCAATGATTGCGCAAAACGAATGCTTATTTAGTATCAACAATAATTATACCTACCACCAGAATTAATGGGGATCGATTTTGAGCAATTTTAAATTTGCGATTTTTCAAATTTTCAAACGCTTATATCTCGCTTATTTGCAATGATAGCGCAAAACGAATGCTTATTTAGTATCAACAATAATTATACCTACCACCAGAATTAATGGGGATCGATTTTGAGCAATTTTAAATTTGCGATTTTTCAAATTTTCAAACGCTTATATCTCGCTTATTTGCAATGATAGCGCAAAACGAATGCTTCTTTAGTATCAACAATAATTATACCTACCACCAGAATTAATGTAGATCGATTTTGAGCAATTTTAAATTTGCGATTTTTCAAATTTTCAAACGCTTATATCTCGCTTATTTGCAATGATAGCGCAAAACGAATGCTTATTTAGTATCAACAATAATTATACCTACCACCAGAATTAATGGGGATCGATTTTGAGCAATTTTAAATTTGCGAGTTTTCAAATTTTCAAACGCTTATATCTCGCTTATTTGCAATGATTGCGCAAAACGAATGCTTATTTAGTATCAACAATAATTATACCTACCACCAGAATTAATGGGGATCGATTTTGAGCAATTTTAAATTTGCGATTTTTCAAATTTTCAAACGCTTATATCTCGCTTATTTGCAATGATAGCGCAAAACGAATGCTTATTTAGTATCAACAATAATTATACCTACCACCAGAATTAATGGGGATCGATTTTGAGCAATTTTAAATTTGCGATTTTTCAAATTTTCAAACGCTTATATCTCGCTTATTTGCAATGATAGCGCAAAACGAATGCTTCTTTAGTATCAACAATAATTATACCTACCACCAGAATTAATGTAGATCGATTTTGAGCAATTTTAAATTTGCGATTTATCAAATTTTCAAACGCTTATATCTCGCTTATTTGCAATGATAGCGCAAAACGAATGCTTATTTAGTATCAACAATAATTATACCTACCACCAGAATTAATGGGGATCGATTTTGAGCAATTTTAAATTTGCGAGTTTTCAAATTTTCAAACGCTTATATCTCGCTTATTTGCAATGATTGCGCAAAACGAATGCTTATTTAGTATCAACAATAATTATACCTACCACCAGAATTAATGGGGATCGATTTTGAGCAATTTTAAATTTGCGATTTTTCAAATTTTGAAACGCTTATATCTCGCTTATTTGCAATGATAGCGCAAAACGAATGCTTATTTAGTATCAACAATAATTATACCTACCACCAGAATTATTGGGGATCGATTTTGAGCAATTTTAAATTTGCGATTTTTCAAATTTTCAAACGCTTATATCTCGCTTATTTGCAATGATTGCGCAAAACGAATGCTTATTTAGTATCAACAATAATTATACCTACCACCAGAATTAATGGGGATCGATTTTGAGCAATTTTAAATTTGCGATTTATCAAATTTTCAAACGCTTATATCTCGCTTATTTGCAATGATAGCGCAAAACGAATGCTTATTTAGTATCAACAATAATTATACCTACCACCAGAATTAATGGGGATCGATTTTGAGCAATTTTAAATTTGCGATTTTTCAAATTTTCAAACGCTTATATCTCGCTTATTTGCAATGATAGCGCAAAACGAATGCTTATTTAGTATCAACAATAATTATACCTACCACCAGAATTAATGGGGATCGATTTTGAGCAATTTTAAATTTGCGATTTTTCAAATTTTCAAACGCTTATATCTCGCTTATTTGCAATGATAGCGCAAAACGAATGCTTATTTAGTATCAACAATAATTATACCTACCACCAGAATTAATGGGGATCGATTTTGAGCAATTTTAAATTTGCGATTTTTCAAATTTTCAAACGCTTATATCTCGCTTATTTGCAATGATAGCGCAAAACGAATGCTTATTTAGTATCAACGATAATTATACCTACCACCAGAATTAATGGGGATCGATTTTGTGCAATTTTAAATTTGCGATTTTTCAAATTTTCAAACGCTTATATCTCGCTTATTTGCAATGATAGCGCAAAACGAATGCTTATTTAGTATCAACAATAATTATACCTACCACCAGAATTAATGGGGATCGATTTTGAGCAATTTTAAATTTGCGATTTTTCAAATTTTCAAACGCTTATATCTCGCTTATTTGCAATGATAGCGCAAAACGAATGCTTATTTAGTATCAACAATAATTATACCTACCACCAGAATTAATGGGGATCGATTTTGAGCAATTTTAAATTTGCGATTTTTCAAATTTTCAAACGCTTATATCTCGCTTATTTGCAATGATAGCGCAAAACGAATGCTTATTTAGTATCAACAATAATTATACCTACCACCAGAATTAATGGGGATCGATTTTGAGCAATTTTAAATTTGCGATTTTTCAAATTTTCAAACGCTTATATCTCGCTTATTTGCAATGATAGCGCAAAACGAATGCTTATTTAGTATCAACAATAATTATACCTACCACCAGAATTAATGGGGATCGATTTTGAGCAATTTTAAATTTGCGATTTTTCAAATTTTCAAACGCTTATATCTCGCTTATTTGCAATGATAGCGCAAAACGAATGCTTATTTAGTATCAACAATAATTATACCTACCACCAGAATTAATGGGGATCGATTTTGAGCAATTTTAAATTTGCGATTTTTCAAATTTTCAAACGCTTATATCTCGCTTATTTGCAATGATAGCGCAAAACGAATGCTTATTTAGTATCAACGATAATTATACCTACCACCAGAATTAATGGGGATCGATTTTGAGCAATTTTAAATTTGCGATTTTTCAAATTTTCAAACGCTTATATCTCGCTTATTTGCAATGATAGCGCAAAACGAATGCTTATTTAGTATCAACGATAATTATACCTACCACCAGAATTAATGGGGATCGATTTTGAGCAATTTTAAATTTGCGATTTTTCAAATTTTCAAACGCTTATATCTCGCTTATTTGCAATGATAGCGCAAAACGAATGCTTATTTAGTATCAACAATAATTATACCTACCACCAGAATTAATGGGGATCGATTTTGAGCAATTTTAAATTTGCGATTTTTCAAATTTTCAAACGCTTATATCTCGCTTATTTGCAATGATAGCGCAAAACGAATGCTTATTTAGTATCAACAATAATTATACCTACCACCAGAATTAATGGGGATCGATTTTGAGCAATTTTAAATTTGCGATTTTTCAAATTTTCAAACGCTTATATCTCGCTTATTTGCAATGATTGCGCAGAACGAATGCTTATTTAGTATCAACAATAATTATACCTACCACCAGAATTAATGGGGATCGATTTTGAGCAATTTTAAATTTGCGATTTTTCAAATTTTCAAACGCTTATATCTCGCTTATTTGCAATGATAGCGCAAAACGAATGCTTATTTAGTATCAACAATAATTATACCTACCACCAGAATTAATGGGGATCGATTTTGAGCAATTTTAAATTTGCGATTTTTCAAATTTTCAAACGCTTATATCTCGCTTATTTGCAATGATAGCGCAAAACAAATGCTTACTTAGCATCAACAATAATTATACCTACCACCAGAATTAATGAGGATCGATTTTGAGCAATTTAAAATTTGCGATTTTTCAAATTTTCAAACGCTTATATCTCGCTTATTTGCAATGATAGCGCAAAACGAATGCTTATTTAGTATCAACAATAATTATACCTACCACCAGAATTAATGGGGATCGATTTTGAGCAATTTTAAATTTGCGATTTTTCAAATTTTCAAACGCTTATATCTCGCTTATTTGCAATGATAGCGCAAAACGAATGCTTATTTAGTATCAACAATAATTATACCTACCACCAGAATTAATGGGGATCGATTTTGAGCAATTTTAAATTCGCGATTTTTCAAATTTTCAAACGCTTATATCTCGCTTATTTGCAATGATAGCGCAAAACGAATGCTTATTTAGTATCAACAATAATTATACCTACCACCAGAATTAATGGGGATCGATTTTGAGCAATTTTAAATTTGCGATTTTTCAAATTTTCAAACGCTTATATCTCGCTTATTTGCAATGATAGCGCAAAACGAATGCTTATTTAGTATCAACAATAATTATACCTACCACCAGAATTAATAGGGATCGATTTTGAGCAATTTTAAATTTGCGATTTTTCAAATTTTCAAACGCTTATATCTCAATTATTTGCAATGATAGCGCAAAACGAATGCTTATTTAGTATCAACAATAATTATACCTACCACCAGAATTAATGGGGATCGATTTTGAGCAATTTTAAATTTGCGATTTTTCAAATTTTCAAACGCTTATATCTCGCTTATTTGCAATGATAGCGCAAAACGAATGCTTATTTAGTATCAACAATAATTATACCTACCACCAGAATTAATGGGGATCGATTTTGAGCAATTTTAAATTTGCGATTTTTCAAATTTTCAAACGCTTATATCTCGCTTATTTGCAATGATAGCGCAAAACGAATGCTTATTTAGTATCAACAATAATTATACCTACCACCAGAATTAATGGGGATCGATTTTGAGCAATTTTAAATTTGCGATTTTTCAAATTTTCAAACGCTTATATCTCGCTTATTTGCAATGATAGCGCAAAACGAATGCTTATTTAGTATCAACAATAATTATACCTACCACCAGAATTAATGGGGATCGATTTTGAGCAATTTTAAATTTGCGATTTTTCAAATTTTCAAACGCTTATATCTCGCTTATTTGCAATGATAGCGCAAAACGAATGCTTATTTAGTATCAACAATAATTATACCTACCACCAGAATTAATGGGGATCGATTTTGAGCAATTTTAAATTTGCGATTTTTCAAATTTTCAAACGCTTATATCTCGCTTATTTGCAATGATAGCGCAAAACGAATGCTTATTTAGTATCAACAATAATTATACCTACCACCAGAATTAATGGGGATCGATTTTGAGCAATTTTAAATTTGCGAATTTTCAAATTTTCAAACGCTTATATCTCGCTTATTTGCAATGATAGCGCAAAACGAATGCTTATTTAGTATCAACAATAATTATACCTACCACCAGAATTAATGGGGATCGATTTTGAGCAATTTTAAATTTGCGATTTTTCAAATTTTCAAACGCTTATATCTCGCTTATTTGCAATGATAGCGCAAAACGAATGCTTATTTAGTATCAACAATAATTATACCTACCACCAGAATTAATGGGGATCGATTTTGAGCAATTTTAAATTTGCGAGTTTTCAAATTTTCAAACGCTTATATCTCGCTTATTTGCAATGATTGCGCAAAACGAATGCTTATTTAGTATCAACAATAATTATACCTACCACCAGAATTAATGGGGATCGATTTTGAGCAATTTTAAATTTGCGATTTTTCAAATTTTGAAACGCTTATATCTCGCTTATTTGCAATGATAGCGCAAAACGAATGCTTATTTAGTATCAACAATAATTATACCTACCACCAGAATTATTGGGGATCGATTTTGAGCAATTTTAAATTTGCGATTTTTCAAATTTTCAAACGCTTATATCTCGCTTATTTGCAATGATTGCGCAAAACGAATGCTTATTTAGTATCAACAATAATTATACCTACCACCAGAATTAATGGGGATCGATTTTGAGCAATTTTAAATTTGCGATTTATCAAATTTTCAAACGCTTATATCTCGCTTATTTGCAATGATAGCGCAAAACGAATGCTTATTTAGTATCAACAATAATTATACCTACCACCAGAATTAATGGGGATCGATTTTGAGCAATTTTAAATTTGCGATTTTTCAAATTTTCAAACGCTTATATCTCGCTTATTTGCAATGATAGCGCAAAACGAATGCTTATTTAGTATCAACAATAATTATACCTACCACCAGAATTAATGGGGATCGATTTTGAGCAATTTTAAATTTGCGATTTTTCAAATTTTCAAACGCTTATATCTCGCTTATTTGCAATGATAGCGCAAAACGAATGCTTATTTAGTATCAACAATAATTATACCTACCACCAGAATTAATATGGATCGATTTTGAGCAATTTTAAATTTGCGATTTTTCAAATTTTCAAACGCTTATATCTCGCTTATTTGCAATGATAGCGCAAAACAAATGCTTATTTAGTATCAACAATAATTATACCTACCACCAGAATTAATGGGGATCGATTTTGAGCAATTTTAAATTTGCGATTTTTCAAATTTTCAAACGCTTATATCTCGCTTATTTGCAATGATAGCGCAAAACGAATGCTTATTTAGTATCAACAATAATTATACCTACCACCAGAATTAATGGGGATCGATTTTGAGCAATTTTTAATTTGCGATTTTTCAAATTTTCAAACGCTTATATCTCGCTTATTTGCAATGATAGCGCAAAACGAATGCTTATTTAGTATCAACAATAATTATACCTACCACCAGAATTAATGGGGATCGATTTTGAGCAATTTTAAATTTGCGATTTTTCAAATTTTCAAACGCTTATATCTCGCTTATTTGCAATGATAGCGCAAAACGAATGCTTATTTAGTATCAACAATAATTATACCTACCACCAGAATTAATAGGGATCGATTTTGAGCAATTTTAAATTTGCGATTTTTCAAATTTTCAAACGCTTATATCTCGCTTATTTGCAATGATAGCGCAAAATGAATGCTTATTTAGTATCAACAATAGTTATACCTACCACCAGAATTAATAGGGATCGATTTTGAGCAATTTTAAATTTGCGATTTTTCAAATTTTCAAACGCTTATCTCTCGCTTATGTGCAATGATAGCGCAAAACGAATGCTTATTTAGTATCAACAATAATTATACCTACCACCAGAATTAATAGGGATCGATTTTGAGCAATTTTAAATTTGCGATTTTTCAAATTTTCAAACGCTTATATCTCGCTTATTTGCAATGATAGCGCAAAACGAATGCTTATTTAGTATCAACAATAATTATACCTACCACCAGAATTAATTGGGATCGATTTTGAGCAATTTTAAATTTGCGATTTTTCAAATTTCCAAACGCTTATATCTCGCTTATTTGCAATGATAGCGCAAAACGAATGCTTATTTAGTATCAACAATAATTATACCTACCACCAGAATTAATGGGGATCGATTTTGAGCAATTTTAAATTTGCGATTTTTCAAATTTTCAAACGCTTATATCTCGCTTATTTGCAATGATAGCGCAAAACAAATGCTTATTTAGTATCAACAATAATTATACCTACCACCAGAATTAATGGGGATCGATTTTGAGCAATTTTAAATTTGCGATTTTTCAAATTTTCAAACGCTTATATCTCGCTTATTTGCAATGATAGCGCAAAACGAATGCTTATTTAGTATCAACAATAATTATACCTACCACCAGAATTAATGGGGATCGATTTTGAGCAATTTTAAATTTGCGATTTTTCAAATTTTCAAACGCTTATATCTCGCTTATTTGCAATGATAGCGCAAAACGAATGCTTATTTAGTATCAACAATAATTATACCTACCACCAGAATTAATGGGGATCGATTTTGAGCAATTTTAAATTTGCGATTTTTCAAATTTTCAAACGCTTATATCTCGCTTATTTGCAATGATAGCGCAAAACGAATGCTTATTTAGTATCAACAATAATTATACCTACCACCAGAATTAATGGGGATCGATTTTGAGCAATTTTAAATTTGCGATTTTTCAAATTTTCAAACGCTTATATCTCGCTTATTTGCAATGATAGCGCAAAACGAATGCTTATTTAGTATCAACAATTATTATACCTACCACCAGAATTAATGGGGATCGATTTTGAGCAATTTTAAATTTGCGATTTTTCAAATTTTCAAACGCTTATATCTCGCTTATTTGCAATGATAGCGCAAAACGAATGCTTATTTAGTATCAACAATAATTATACCTACCACCAGAATTAATGGGGATCAATTTTGAGTAATTTTAAATTTGCGATTTTTCAAATTTTCAAACACTTATATCTCGCTTATTTGCAATGATAGCGCAAAACGAATGCTTATTTAGTATCAACAATAATTATACCTACCACCAGAATTAATGGGGATCGATTTTGAGCAATTTTAAATTCGCGATTTTTCAAATTTTCAAACGCTTATATCTCGCTTATTTGCAATGATAGCGCAAAACGAATGCTTATTTAGTATCAACAATAATTATACCTACCACCAGAATTAATGGGGATCGATTTTGAGCAATTTTAAATTTGCGATTTTTCAAATTTTCAAACGCTTATATCTCGCTTATTTGCAATGATAGCGCAAAACGAATGCTTATTTAGTATCAACAATAATTATACCTACCACCAGAATTAATGAAAATCGATTTTGAGCAATTTTAAATTTGCGCTTTTTCAAATTTTCAAACGCTTATATCTCGCTTATTTGCAATGATAGCGCAAAACGAATGCTTATTTAGTATCAACAATAATTATACCTACCACCAGAATTAATGGGGATCGATTTTGATCAATTTTGAATTTGCGATTTTTCAAATTTTCAAACGCTTATATCTCGCTTATTTGCAATGATAGCGCAAAACGAATGCTTATTTAGTATCAACAATAATTATACCTACCACCAGAATTAATGGGGATCGATTTTGAGCAATTTTAAATTTGCGATTTTTCAAATTTTCAAACGCTTATATCTCGCTTATTTGTAATGATAGCGCAAAACGAATGCTTATTTGGTATCAACAATAATTATACCTACCACCAGAATTAAGGTGGATCGATTTTGAGCAATTTTAAATTTGCGATTTTTCAAATTTTCAAACGCTTATATCTCGCTTATTTGCAATGATAGCGCAAAACGAATGCTTATTTAGTATCAACAATAATTATACCTACCACCAGAATTAATAGGGATCGATTTTGAGCAATTTTAAATTTGCGATTTTTCAAATTTTCAAACGCTTATATCTCGCTTATTTGCAATGATACCGCAAAACGAATGCTTATTTAGTATCAACAATAATTATACCTACCACCAGAATTAATGGGGATCGATTTTGAGCAATTTTAAATTTGCGATTTTTCAAATTTTCAAACGCTTATATCTCGCTTATTTGCAATGATAGCGCAAAACGAATGCTTATTTTGTATCAACAATAATAATACCTACCACCAGAATTAATGGGGATCGATTTTGAGCAATTTAAAATTTGCGATTTTTCAAATTTTCAAACGCTTATATCTCGCTTATTTGCAATGATAGCGCAAAACGAATGCTTATTTAGTATCAACAATAATTATACCTACCACCAGAATTAATGGGGATCGATTTTGAGCAATTTTAAATTTGCGATTTTTCAAATTTTCAAACGCTTATATCTCGCTTATTTGCAATGATAGCGCAAAACGAATGCTTATTTAGTATCAACAATAATTATACCTACCACCAGAATTAATGGGGATCGATTTTGAGCAATTTTAAATTTGCGATTTTTCAAATTTTCAAACGCTTATATCTCGCTTATTTGCAATGATAGCGCAAAACGAATGCTTATTTAGTATCAACAATAATTATACCTACCACCAGAATTAATGGGGATCGATTTTGAGCAATTTTAAATTTGCGATTTTTCAAATTTTCAAACGCTTATATCTCGCTTATTTGCAATGATAGCGCAAAACGAATGCTTATTTAGTATCAACAATAATTATACCTACCACCAGAATTAATTGGGATCGATTTTGAGCAATTTTAAATTTGCGATTTTTCAAATTTTCAAACGCTTATATCTCGCTTATTTGCAATGATAGCGCAAAACGAATACTTATTTAGTATCAACAATAATTAAACCTACCACCAGAATTAATGGGGATCGATTTTGAGCAATTTTAAATTTGCGATTTTTCAAATTTTCAAACGCTTATTTCTCGCTTATTTGCAATGATAGCGCAAAACGAATGCTTATTTAGTATCAACAATAATTATACCTACCACCAGAATTAATGGGGATCGATTTTGAGCAATTTTAAATTTGCGATTTTTCAAATTTTCAAACGCTTATATCTCGCTTATTTGCAATGATAGCGCAAAACGAATGCTTATTTAGTATCAACAATAATTATACCTACCACCAGAATTAATGGGGATCGATTTTGAGCAATTTTAAATTTGCGATTTTTCAAATTTTCAAACGCTTATATCTCGCTTATTTGCAATGATAAAGCAAAACGAATGCTTATTTAGTATCAACAATAATTATACCTACCACCAGAATTAATGGGGATCGATTTTGAGCAATTTTAAATTTGCGATTTTTCAAATTTTCAAACGCTTATATCTCGCTTATTTGCAATGATAGCGCAAAACGAATGCTTATTTAGTATCAACAATAATTATACCTACCACCAGAATTAATGGGGATCGATTTTGAGCAATTTTAAATTTGCGATTTTTCAAATTTTCAAACGCTTATTTCTCGCTTATTTGCAATGATAGCGCAAAACGAATGCTTATTTAGTATCAACAATAATTATACCTACCACCAGAATTAATAGGGCTCGATTTTGAGCAATTTTAAATTTGCGATTTTTTAAATTTTCAAACGCTTATATCTCGCTTATTTGCAATGATAGCGCAAAACGAATGCTTATTTAGTATCAACAATAATTATACCTACCACCAGAATTAATGGGGATCGATTTTGAGCAATTTTAAATTTGCGATTTTTCAAATTTTCAAGCGCTTATATCTCGCTTATTTGCAATGATAGCGCAAAACGAATGCTTATTTAGTATCAACAATAATTATACCTACCACCAGAATTAATGGGGATCGATTTTGAGCAATTTTAAATTTGCGATTTTTCAAATTTTCAAACGCTTATATCTCGCTTATTTGCAATGATAGCGCAAAACGAATGCTTATTTAGTATCAACAATAATTATACCTACCTCCAGAATTAATTGGGATCGATTTTGAGCAATTTAAAATTTGCAATTTTTCAAATTTTCAAACGCTTATATCTCGCTTATTTGCAATGATAGCGCAAAACGAATACTTATTTAGTATCAACAATAATTATACCTACCACCAGAATTAATGGGGATCGATTTTGAGCAATTTTAAATTTGCGATTTTTCAAATTTTCAAACGCTTATATCTCGCTTATTTGCAATGATAGCGCAATACGAATGCTTATTTAGTATCAACAATAATTATACCTACCACCAGAATTAATGGGGATCGATTTTGAGCAATTTCAAATTTGCGATTTTTCAAATTTTCAAACGCTTATATCTCGCTTATTTGCAATGATAGCGCAAAACGAATGCTTATTTAGTATCAACAATAATAATACCTACCACCAGAATTAATGGGGATCGATTTTGAGCAATTTTAAATTTGCGATTTTTCAAATATTCAAACGCTTATATCTTGCTTATTTGCAATGATAGCGCAAAACGAATGCTTATTTAGTATCAGCAATAATTATACCTACCACCAGAATTAATGGGGATCGATTTTGAGCAATTTTAAATTTGCGATTTTTCAAATTTTCAAACGCTTATATCTCGCTTATTTGCAATGATAAGGCAAAACGAATGCTTATTTTGTATCAACAATAATTATACCTACCACCAGAATTAATAAGGATCGATTTTGAGCAATTTCAAATTTGCGATTTTTCAAATTTTCAAACGCTTATATCTCGCTTATTTGCAATGATAGCGCAAAACGAATGCTTATTTAGTATCAACAATAATTATACCTACCACCAGAATTAATGGGGATCGATTTTGAGCAATTTTAAATTTGCGATTTTTCAAATTTTCAAACGCTTATATCTCGCTTATTTGCAATGATAGCGCAAAACGAATGCTTATTTAGTATCAACAATAATTATACCTACCACCAGAATTAATGGGGATCGATTTTGAGCAATTTTAAATTTGCGATTTTTCAAATTTTCAAACGCTTATATCTCGCTTATTTGCAATGATAGCGCAAAACGAATGCTTATTTAGTATCAACAATAATTATACCTACCACCAGAATTAATGAAAATCGATTTTGAGCAATTTTAAATTTGCGATTTTTCAAATTTTCAAACGCTTATATCTCGCTTATTTGCAATGATAGCGCAAAACGAATGCTTATTTAGTATCAACAATAATTATACCTACCACCAGAATTAATGGGGATCGATTTTGAGCAATTTTAAATTTGCGATTTTTCAAATTTTCAAACGCTTATATCTCGCTTATTTGCAATGATAGCGCAAAACGAATGCTTATTTAGTATCAACAATAATTATACCTACCACCAGAATTAATGGGGATCGATTTTGAGCAATTTTAAATTTGCGATTTTTCAAATTTTCAAACGCTTATATCTCGCTTATTTGCAATGATAGCGCAAAACGAATGCTTATTTAGTATCAACAATAATAATACCTACCACCAGAATTAATGGGGATCGATTTTGAGCAATTTTAAATTTGCGATTTTTCAAATTTTCAAACGCTTATATCTCGCTTATTTGCAATGATAGCGCAAAACGAATGCTTATTTAGTATTAACAATAATTATACCTACCACCAGAATTAATGGGGATCGATTTTGAGCAATTTTAAATTTGCGATTTTTCAAATTTTCAAACGCTTATATCTCGCTTATTTGCAATGATAGCGCAAAACGAATGCTTATTTAGTATCAACAATAATAATACCTACCACAAGAATTAATAAATATCGATTTTGAGCAATTTCAAATTTGCGATTTTTCAAATTTTCAAACGCTTATATCTCGCTTATTTGCAATGATAAGGCAAAACGAATGCTTATTTTGTATCAACAAAAATTATACCTACCACCAGAATTAATAAGGATCGATTTTGAGCAATTTCAAATTTGCGATTTTTCAAATTTTCAAACGCTTATATCTCGCTTATTTGCAATGATAGCGCAAAACGAATGCTTATTTAGTATCAACAATAATTATACCTACCACCAGAATTAATGGGGATCGATTTTGAGCAATTTTAAATTTGCGATTTTTCAAATTTTCAAACGCTTATATCTCGCTTATTTGCAATGATAGCGCAAAACGAATGCTTATTTAGTATCAACAATAATTATACCTACCACCAGAATTAATGGGGATCGATTTTGAGCAATTTTAAATTTGCGATTTTTCAAATTTTCAAACGCTTATATCTCGCTTATTTGCAATGATAGCGCAAAACGAATGCTTATTTAGTATCAACAATAATTATACCTACCACCAGAATTAATGGGGATCGATTTTGAGCAATTTTAAATTTGCGATTTTTCAAATTTTCAAACGCTTATATCTCGCTTATTTGCAATGATAGCGCAAAACGAATGCTTATTTAGTATCAACAATAATTATACCTACCACCAGAATTAATGGGGATCGATTTTGAGCAATTTTAAATTTGCGATTTTTCAAATTTTCAAACGCTTATATCTCGCTTATTTGCAATGATAGCGCAAAACGAATACTTATTTAGTATCAACAATAATTATACCTACCACCAGAATTAATGGGGATCGATTTTGAGCAATTTTAAATTTGCGATTTTTCAAATTTTCAAACGCTTATATCTCGCTTATTTGTTATGATAGCGCAAAACGAATGTTTATTTAGTATCAACAATAATTATACCTACCACCAGAATTAATGGGGATCGATTTTGAGCAATTTTAAATTTGCGATTTTTCAAATTTTCAAACGCTTATATCTCGCTTATTTGCAATGATAGCGCAAAACGAATGCTTATTTAGTATCAACAATAATTATACCTACCACCAGAATTAATGGGGATCGATTTTGAGCAATTTTAAATTTGCGATTTTTCAAATTTTCAAACGCTTATATCTCGCTTATTTGCAATGATAGCGCAAAACGAATGCTTATTTAGTATCAACAATAATTATACCTACCACCAGAATTAATGGGGATCGATTTTGAGCAATTTTAAATTTGCGATTTTTCAAATTTTCAAACGCTTATATCTCGCTTATTTGCATTGATAGCGCAAAACGAATGCTTATTTAGTATCAACAATAATTATACCTACCACCAGAATTAATGGGGATCGATTTTGAGCAATTTTAAATTTGCGATTTTTCAAATTTTCAAACGCTTATATCTCGCTTATTTGCAATGATAGCGCAAAACGAATGCTTATTTAGTATCAACAATAATTATACCTACCACCAGAATTAATAAGGATCGATTTTGAGCAATTTTAAATTTGCGATTTTTCAAATTTTCAAACGCTTATATCTCGCTTATTTGCAATGATAGCGCAAAACGAATGCTTATTTAGTATCAACAATAATTATATCTACCACCAGAATTAATGGGGATCGATTTTGAGCAATTTTAAATTTGCGATTTTTCAAATTTTCAAACGCTTATATCTCGCTTATTTGCAATGATAGCGCAAAACGAATGCTTATTTAGTATCAACAATAATTATACCTACCACCAGAATTAATGGGGATCGATTTTGAGCAATTTTAAATTTGCGATTTTTCAAATTTTCAAACGCTTATATCTCGCTTATTTGCAATGATAGCGCAAAACGAATGCTTATTTAGTATCAACAATAATTATACCTACCACCAGAATTAATGGGGATCGATTTTGAGCAATTTTAAATTTGCGATTTTTCAAATTTTCAAACGCTTATATCTCGCTTATTTGCAATGATAGCGCAAAACGAATGCTTATTTAGTATCAACAATAATTATACCTACCACCAGAATTAATGGGGATCGATTTTGAGCAATTTAAAATATGCGATTTTTCAAATTTTCAAACGCTTATATCTCGCTTATTTGCAATGATAGCGCAAAACGAATGCTTATTTAGTATCAACAATAATTATACCCACCACCAGAATTAATATGGATCGATTTCGAGCAATTTAAAATTTGCGATTTTTCAAATTTTCAAACGCTTATATCTCGCTTATTTGCAATGATAGCGCAAAACGAATGCTTATTTAGTATCAACAATAATTATACCTACCACCAGAATTAATGGGGATCGATTTTGAGCAATTTAAAATTTGCGATTTTTCAAATTTTCAAACGCTTATATCTCGCTTATTTGCAATGATAGCGCAAAACGAATGCTTATTTAGTATCAACAATAAATATACCCACCACCAGAATTAATATGGATCGATTTCGAGCAATTTAAAATTTGCGATTTTTCAAATTTTCAAACGCTTATATCTCGCTTATTTGCAATGATAGCGCAAAACGAATGCTTATTTAGTATCAACAATAATTATACCTACCACCAGAATTAATGGGGATCGATTTTGAGCAATTTTAAATTTGCGATTTTTCAAATTTTCAAACGCTTATATCTCGCTAATTTTCAATGATAGCGCAAAACGAATTCTTATTTAGTATCAACAATAATTATACCTACCACCAGAATTAATGGGGATCGATTTTGAGCAATTTTAAATTTGCGATTTTTCAAATTTTCAAACGCTTATATCTCGCTTATTTGGAATGATAGCGCAAAACGAATGCTTATTTAGTATCAACAATAATTATACCTACCACCAGAATTAATGGGGATCGATTTTGAGCAATTTTAAATTTGCGATTTTTCAAATTTTCAAACGCTTATATCTCGCTTATTTGCAATGATAGCGCAAAACGAATGCTTATTTAGTATCAACAATAATTATACCTACCACCAGAATTAATGGGGATCGATTTTGAGCAATTTTAAATTTGCGATTTTTCAAATTTTCAAACGCTTATATCTCGCTTATTTGCATTGATAGCGCAAAACGAATGCTTATTTAGTATCAACAATAATTATACCTACCACCAGAATTAATGGGGATCGATTTTGAGCAATTTTAAATTTGCGATTTTTCAAATTTTCAAACGCTTATATCTCGCTTATTTGCAATGATAGCGCAAAACGAATGCTTATTTAGTATCAACAATAATTATACCTACCACCAGAATTAATGGGGATCGATTTTGAGCAATTTTAAATTTGCGATTTTTCAAATTTTCAAACGCTTATATCTCGCTTATTTGCAATGATAGCGCAAAACGAATGCTTATTTAGTATCAACAATAATTATACCTACCACCAGAATTAATAAGGATCGATTTTGAGCAATTTTAAATTTGCGATTTTTCAAATTTTCAAACGCTTATATCTCGCTTATTTGCAATGATAGCGCAAAACGAATGCTTATTTAGTATCAACAATAATTATACCTACCACCAGAATTAATGGGGATCGATTTTGAGCAATTTTAAATTTGCGATTTTTCAAATTTTCAAACGCTTATATCTCGCTTATTTGCAATGATAGCGCAAAACGAATGCTTATTTAGTATCAACAATAATTATACCTACCACCAGAATTAATAAGGATCGATTTTGAGCTATTTTAAATTTGCGATTTTTCAAATTTTCAAACGCTTATATCTCGCTTATTTGCAATGATAGCGCAAAACGAATACTTATTTAGTATCAACAATAATTATACCTACCACCAGAATTAATGGGGATCGATTTTGAGCAATTTTTAATTTGCGATTTTTCAAATTTTCAAACGCTTATATCTCGCTTATTTGCAATGATAGCGCAAAACGAATGCTTATTTAGTATCAACAATAATTATACCTACCACTAGAATTAATGGGGATCGATTTTGAGCAATTTTAAATTTGCGATTTTTCAAATTTTCAAACGCTTATATCTCGCTTATTTGCAATGATAGCGCAAAACGAATGCTTATTTAGTATCAACAATAATTATACCTACCACCAGAATTAATGGGGATCGATTTTGAGCAATTTTAAATTTGCGATTTTTCAAATTTTCAAACGCTTATATCTCGCTTATTTGCATTGATAGCGCAAAACGAATGCTTATTTAGTATCAACAATAATTATACCTACCACCAGAATTAATGGGGATCGATTTTGAGCAATTTTAAATTTGCGATTTTTCAAATTTTCAAACGCTTATATCTCGCTTATTTGCAATGATAGCGCAAAACGAATGCTTATTTAGTATCAACAATAATTATACCTACCACCAGAATTAATGGGGATCGATTTTGAGCAATTTTAAATTTGCGATTCTTCAAATTTTCAAACGCTTATATCTCGCTTATTTGCAATGATAGCGCAAAACGAATACTTATTTAGTATCAACAATAATTATACCTACCACCAGAATTAATAGAGATCGATTTTGAGCAATTTTTAATTTGCGATTTTTCAAATTTTCAAACGCTTATATCTCGCTTATTTGCAATGATAGCGCAAAACGAATGCTTATTTAGTATCAACAATAATTATACCTACCACCAGAATTAATGGGGATCGATTTTGAGCAATTTTAAATTTGCGATTTTTCAAATTTTCAAACGCTTATATCTCGCTTATTTGCAATGATAGCGCAAAACGAATACTTATTTAGTATCAACAATAATTATACCTACCACCAGAATTAATAGAGATCGATTTTGAGCAATTTTTAATTTGCGATTTTTCAAATTTTCAAACGCTTATATCTCGCTTATTTGCAATGATAGCGCAAAACGAATGCTTATTTAGTATCAACAATAATTATACCTACCACTAGAATTAATGGGGATCGATTTTGAGCAATTTTAAATTTGCGATTTTTCAAATTTTCAAACGCTTATATCTCGCTTATTTGCAATGATAGCGCAAAACGAATGCTTATTTAGTATCAACAATAATTATACCTACCACCAGAATTAATGGGGATCGATTTTGAGCAATTTTAAATTTGCGATTTTTCAAATTTTCAAACGCTTATATCTCGCTTATTTGCATTGATAGCGCAAAACGAATGCTTATTTAGTATCAACAATAATTATACCTACCACCAGAATTAATGGGGATCGATTTTGAGCAATTTTAAATTTGCGATTTTTCAAATTTTCAAACGCTTATATCTCGCTTATTTGCAATGATAGCGCAAAACGAATGCTTATTTAGTATCAACAATAATTATACCTACCACCAGAATTAATGGGGATCGATTTTGAGCAATTTTAAATTTGCGATTTTTCAAATTTTCAAACGCTTATATCTCGCTTATTTGCAATGATAGCGCAAAACGAATGCTTATTTAGTATCAACAATAATTATATCTACCACCAGAATTAATAAGGATCGATTTTGAGCAATTTTAAATTTGCAATTTTTCAAATTTTCAATCGCTTATATCTCGCTTATTTGCAATGATAGGGCAAAACGAATGCTTATTTAGTATCAACAATAATTATACCTACCACCAGAATTAATGGGGATCGATTTTGAGCAATTTTAAATTTGCGATTTTTCAAATTTTCAAACGCTTATATCTCGCTTATTTGCAATGATAGCGCAAAACGAATGCTTATTTAGTATCAACAATAATTATACCTACCACCAGAATTAATGGGGATCGATTTTGAGCAATTTTAAATTTGCGATTTTTCAAATTTTCAAACGCTTATATCTCGCTTATTTGCAATGATAGCGCAAAACGAATGCTTATTTAGTATCAACAATAATTATACCTACCACCAGAATTAATGGGGATCGATTTTGAGCAATTTTAAATTTGCGAATTTTTCAAATTTTCAAACGCTTATATCTCGCTTATTTGCATTGATAGCGCAAAACGAATGCTTATTTAGTATCAACAATAATTATACCTACCACCAGAATTAATGGGGATCGATTTTGAGCAATTTTAAATTTGCGATTTTTCAAATTTTCAAACGCTTATATCTCGCTTATTTGCAATGATAGCGCAAAACGAATGCTTATTTAGTATCAACAATAATTATACCTACCACCAGAATTAATGGGGATCGATTTTGAGCAATTTTAAATTTGCGATTTTTCAAATTTTCAAACGCTTATATCTCGCTTATTTGCAATGATAGCGCAAAACGAATGCTTATTTAGTATAAACAATAATTTTATCTACCACCAGAATTAATAAGGATCGATTTTGAGCAATTTTAAATTTGCAATTTTTCAAATTTTCAATCGCTTATATCTCGCTTATTTGCAATGATAGCGCAAAACGAATGCTTATTTAGTATCAACAATAATTATACCTACCACCAGAATTAATGGGGATCGATTTTGAGCAATTTTAAATTTGCGATTTTTAAATTTTCAAACGCTTATATGTCGCTTATTTGCAATGATAGCGCAAAACGAATGCTTATTTAGTATCAACAATAATTATACCTACCACCAGAATTAATGGGGATCGATTTTGAACAATTTTAAATTTGCGATTTTTCAAATTTTCAAATGCTTATATCTCGCTTATTTGCAATGATAGCGCAAAACGAATGCTTATTTAGTATCAACAATAATTATACCTACCACCAGAATTAATGGGGATCGATTTTGAGCAATTTTAAATTTGCGATTTTTCAAATTTTCAAACGCTTATATCTCGCTTATTTGCAATGATAGCGCAAAACGAATGCTTATTTAGTATCAACAATAATTATATCTACCACCAGAATTAATAAGGATCGATTTTGAGCAATTTTAAATTTGCAATTTTTCAAATTTTCAATCGCTTATATCTCGCTTATTTGCAATGATAGCGCAAAACGAATGCTTATTTAGTATCAACAATAATTATACCTACCACCAGAATTAATGGGGATCGATTTTGAGCAATTTTAAATTTGCGATTTTTCAAATTTTCAAACGCTTATATCTCGCTTATTTGCAATGATAGCGCAAAACGAATGCTTATTTAGTATCAACAATAATTATACCTACCACCAGAATTAATGGGGATCGATTTTGAGCAATTTTAAATTTGCGATTTTTCAAATTTTCAAACGCTTATATCTCGCTTATTTGCAATGATAGCGCAAAACGAATGCTTATTTAGTATCAACAATAATTATACCTACCACCAGAATTAATGGGGATCGATTTTGAGCAATTTTAAATTTGCGATTTTTCAAATTTTCAAACGCTTATATCTCGCTTATTTGCAATGATAGCGCAAAACGAATGCTTATTTAGTATCAACAATAATTATACCTACCACCAGAATTAATGGGGATCGATTTTGAGCAATTTTAAATTTGCGATTTTTCAAATTTTCAAACGCTTATATCTCGCTTATTTGCAATGATAGCGCAAAACGAATGCTTATTTAGTATCAACAATAATTATACCTACCACCAGAATTAATGCGGATCGATTTTGAGCAATTTTAAATTTGCGATTTTTCAAATTTTCAAACGCTTATATCTCGCTTATTTGCAATGATAGCGCAGAACGAATGCTTATTTAGTATCAACAATAATTATACCTACCACCAGAATTAATGGGGATCGATTTTGAGCAATTTTAAGTTTGCGATTTTTCAAATTTTCAAACGCTTATATCTCGCTTATTTGCAATGATAGCGCAGAACGAATGCTTATTTAGTATCAACAATAATTATACCTACCACCAGAATTAATGGGGATCGATTTTGAGCAATTTAAAATTTGCGATTTTTCAAATTTTCAAACGCTTATATCTCGCTTATTTGCAATGATAGCGCAAAACGAATGCTAATTTAGTATCAACAATAATTATACCTACCACCAGAATTAATGGGGATCGATTTTGAGCAATTTTAAATTTGCGATTTTTCAAATTTTCAAACGCTTATATCTCGCTTATTTGCAATGATAGCGCAAAACGAATGCTTATTTAGTATCAACAATAATTATACCTACCACCAGAATTAATAAGGATCGATTTTAAGCAATTTTAAATTTGCAATTTTTCAAATTTTCAATCGCTTATATCTCCCTATTTTGCAATGATAGCGCAAAACGAATGCTTATTTAGTATCAACAATAATTATACCTACCACCAGAATTAATGGGGATCGATTTTGAGCAATTTTAAATTTGCGATTTTTCAAATTTTCAAACGCTTATATCTCGCTTATTTGCAATGATAGCGAAAAACGAATGCTTATTTAGTATCAACAATAATTATACCTACCACCAGAATTAATAAGGATCGATTTTGAGCAATTTTAAATTTGCGATTTTTCAAATTTTCAAACGCTTATATCTCGCTTATTTGCAATGATAGCGCAAAACGAATGCTTATTTAGTATCAACAATAATTATACCTACCACCAGAATTAATGGGGATCGATTTTGAGCAATTTTAAATTTGCGATTTTTCAAATTTTCAAACGCTTATATCTCGCTTATTTGCAATGATAGCGCAAAACGAATGCTTATTTAGTATCAACAATAATTATACCTACCACCAGAATTAATGGGGATCGATTTTGAGCAATTTTAAATTTGCGATTTTTCAAATTTTCAAACGCTTATATCTCGCTTATTTGCAATGATAGCGCAAAACGAATGCTTATTTAGTATCAACAATAATTATACCTACCACCAGAATTAATGGGGATCGATTTTGAGCAATTTAAAAATTTGCGATTTTTCAAATTTTCAAACGCTTATATCTCGCTTATTTGCAATGATAGCGCAAAACGAATGCTTATTTAGTATCAACAATAATTATACCTACCACCAGAATTAATGGGGATCGATTTTGAGCAATTTTAAATTTGCGATTTTTCAAATTTTCAAACGCTTATATCTCGCTTATTTGCAATGATAGCGCAAAACGAATACTTATTTAGTATCAACAATAATTATACCTACCACCAGAATTAATGGGGATCGATTTTGAGCAATTTTAAATTTGCGATTTTTCAAATTTTCAAACGCTTATATCTCGCTTATTTGCAATGATAGCGCAAAACGAATGCTTATTTAGTATCAACAATAATTATACATACCACCAAAGTTAATGGGGATCGATTTTGAGCAATTTTAAGTTTGCGATTTTTCAAATTTTCAAACGCTTATATCTCGCTTATTTGCAATGATAGCGCAGAACGAATGCTTATTTAGTATCAACAATAATTATACCTACCACCAGAATTAATGGGGATCGATTTTGAGCAATTTAAAATTTGCGATTTTTCAAATTTTCAAACGCTTATATCTCGCTTATTTGCAATGATAGCGCAAAACGAATGCTTATTTAGTATCAACAATAATTATACCTACCACCAGAATTAATGGGGATCGATTTTGAGCAATTTTAAATTTGCGATTTTTCAAATTTTCAAACGCTTATATCTCGCTTATTTGCAATGATAGCGCAAAACGAATGCTTATTTAGTATCAACAATAATTATACCTACCACCAGAATTAATGGGGATCGATTTTGAGCAATTTTAAATTTGCAATTTTTCAAATTTTCAATCGCTTATATCTCCCTATTTTGCAATGATAGCGCAAAACGAATGCTTATTTAGTATCAACAATAATTATACCTACCACCAGAATTAATGGGGATCGATTTTGAGCAATTTTAAATTTGCGATTTTTCAAATTTTCAAACGCTTATATCTCGCTTATTTGCAATGATAGCGAAAAACGAATGCTTATTTAGTATCAACAATAATTATACCTACCACCAGAATTAATGGGGATCGATTTTGAGCAATTTTAAATTTGCGATTTTTCAAATTTTCAAACGCTTATATCTCGCTTATTTGCAATGATAGCGCAAAACGAATGCTTATTTAGTATCAACAATAATTATACCTACCACCAGAATTAATGGGGATCGATTTTGAGCAATTTTTAATTTGCGATTTTTCAAATTTTCAAACGCTTATATCTCGCTTATTTGCAATGATAGCGCAAAACGAATGCTTATTTAGTATCAACAATAATTATACCTACCACCAGAATTAATGGGGATCGATTTTGAGCAATTTTAAATTTGCGATTTTTCAAATTTTCAAACACTTATATCTCGCTTATTTGCAATGATAGCGCAAAACGAATGCTTATTTAGTATCAACAATAATTATACCTACCACCAGAATTAATGGGGATCGATTTTGAGCAATTTAAAAATTTGCGATTTTTCAAATTTTCAAACGCTTATATCTCGCTTATTTGCAATGATAGCGCAAAACGAATGCTTATTTAGAATCAACAATAATTATACCTACCACCAGAATTAATGGGGATCGATTTTGAGCAATTTTAAATTTGCGATTTTTCAAATTTTCAAAACTTATATCTCGCTTATTTGCAATGATAGCGCAAAAGGAATGCTTATTTAGTATCAACAATAATTATACCTACCACCAGAATTAATAGGGATCGATTTTGAGCAATTTTAAATTTGCGATTTTTCAAATTTTCAAACGCTTATATCTCGCTTATTTGCAATGATAGCGCAAAACGAATACTTATTTAGTATCAACAATAATTATACCTACCACCAGAATTAATGGGGATCGATTTTGAGCAATTTTAAATTTGCGATTTTTCAAATTTTCAAACGCTTATATCTCGCTTATTTGCAATGATAGCGCAAAACGAATGCTTATTTAGTATCAACAATAATTATACATACCACCAGAATTAATGGGGATCGATTTTGAGCAATTTTAAATTTGCGATTTTTCAAATTTTCAAACGCTTATATCTCGCTTATTTGCAATGATAGCGCAAAACGAATGCTTATTTAGTATCAACAATAATTATACCTACCACCAGAATTAATGGGGATCGATTTTGAGCAATTTTAAATTTGCGATTTTTCAAATTTTCAAACGCTTATATCTCGCTTATTTGCAATGATAGCGCAAAACGAATGCTTATTTAGTATCAACAATAATTATACCTACCACCAGAATTAATGGGCATCGATTTTGAGCAATTTAAAATTTGCGATTTTTCAAATTTTCAAACGCTTATATCTCGCTTATTTGCAATGATAGCGCAGAACGAATGCTTATTTAGTATCAACAATAATTATACCTACCACCAGAATTGATGGGGATCGATTTTGAGCAATTTAAAATTTGCGATTTTTCAAATTTTCAAACGCTTATATCTCGCTTATTTGCAATGATAGCGCAAAACGAATGCTTATTTAGTATCAACAATAATTATACCCACCACCAGAATTAATGGGGATCGATTTTGAGCAATTTTAAATTTGCGATTTTTCAAATTTTCAAACGCTTATATCTCGCTTATTTGCAATGATAGCGCAAAACGAATGCTTATTTAGTATCAACAATAATTATACCTACCACCAGAATTAATAAGGATCGATTTTGAGCAATTTTAAATTTGCGATTTTTCAAATTTTCAAACGCTTATATCTCGCTTATTTGCAATGATAGCGCAAAACGAATGCTTATTTAGTATCAACAATAATTATACCTACCACCAGAATTAATGGGGATCGATTTTGAGCAATTTTAAATTTGCGATTTTTCAAATTTTCAAACGCTTATATCTCGCTTATTTGCAATGATAGCGCAAAACGAATGCTTATTTAGTATCAACAATAATTATACCTACCACCAGAATTAATGGGGATCAATTTTGAGCAATTTTAAATTTGCGATTTTTCAAATTTTCAAACGCTTATATCTCGCTTATTTGCAATGATAGCGCAAAACGAATGCTTATTTAGTATCAACAATAATTATATCTACCACCAGAATTAATAAGGATCGATTTTGAGCAATTTTAAATTTGCAATTTTTCAAATTTTAATCGCTTATATCTCGCTTATTTGCAATGATAGCGCAAAACGAATGCTTATTTAGTATCAACAATAATTATACCTACCACCAGAATTAATATGGATCGATTTTGAGCAATTTTAAATTTGCGATTTTTCAAATTTTCAAACGCTTATATCTCGCTTATTTGCAATGATAGCGCAAAACGAATGCTTATTTAGTATCAACAATAATTATACCTACCACCAGAATTAATGGGGATCGATTTTGAGCAATTTTAAATTTTCGATTTTTCAAATTTTCAAACGCTTATATCTCGCTTATTTGCAATGATAGCGCAAAACGAATGCTTATTTAGTATCAACAATAATTATACCTACCACCAGAATTAATGGGGATCGATTTTGAGCAATTTTTAATTTGCGATTTTTCAAATTTTCAAACGCTTATATCTCGCTTATTTGCAATGATAGCGCAAAACGAATGCTTATTTAGTATCAACAATAATTATACCTACCACCAGAATTAATGGGGATCGATTTTGAGCAATTTTAAATTTGCGATTTTTCAAATTTTCAAACGCTTATATCTCGCTTATTTGCAATGATAGCGCAAAACGAATGCTTATTTAGTATCAACAATAATTATACCTACCACCAGAATTAATGGGGATCGATTTTGAGCAATTTTAAATTTGCGATTTTTCAAATTTTCAAACGCTTATATCTCGCTTATTTGCAATGATAGCGCAAAACGAATGCTTATTTAGTATCAACAATAATTATATCTACCACCAGAATTAATGAGGATCGATTTTGAGCAATTTTAAATTTGCAATTTTTCAAATTTTCAATCGCTTATATCTCGCTTATTTGCAATGATAGCGCAAAACGAATGCTTATTTAGTATCAACAATAATTATACCTACCACCAGAATTGATGGGGATCGATTTTGAGCAATTTAAAATTTGCGATTTTTCAAATTTTCAAACGCTTATATCTCGCTTATTTGCAATGATAGCGCAAAACGAATGCTTATTTAGTATCAACAATAATTATACCCACCACCAGAATTAATGGGGATCGATTTTGAGCAATTTTAAATTTGCGATTTTTCAAATTTTCAAACGCTTATATCTCGCTTATTTGCAATGATAGCGCAAAACGAATGCTTATTTAGTATCAACAATAATTATACCTACCACCAGAATTAATAAGGATCGATTTTGAGCAATTTTAAATTTGCGATTTTTCAAATTTTCAAACGCTTATATCTCGCTTATTTGCAATGATAGCGCAAAACGAATGCTTATTTAGTATCAACAATAATTATACCTACCACCAGAATTAATGGGGATCGATTTTGAGCAATTTTAAATTTGCGATTTTTCAAATTTTCAAACGCTTATATCTCGCTTATTTGCAATGATAGCGCAAAACGAATGCTTATTTAGTATCAACAATAATTATACCTACCACCAGAATTAATGGGGATCAATTTTGAGCAATTTTAAATTTGCGATTTTTCAAATTTTCAAACGCTTATATCTCGCTTATTTGCAATGATAGCGCAAAACGAATGCTTATTTAGTATCAACAATAATTATATCTACCACCAGAATTAATAAGGATCGATTTTGAGCAATTTTAAATTTGCAATTTTTCAAATTTTAATCGCTTATATCTCGCTTATTTGCAATGATAGCGCAAAACGAATGCTTATTTAGTATCAACAATAATTATACCTACCACCAGAATTAATATGGATCGATTTTGAGCAATTTTAAATTTGCGATTTTTCAAATTTTCAAACGCTTATATCTCGCTTATTTGCAATGATAGCGCAAAACGAATGCTTATTTAGTATCAACAATAATTATACCTACCACCAGAATTAATGGGGATCGATTTTGAGCAATTTTAAATTTTCGATTTTTCAAATTTTCAAACGCTTATATCTCGCTTATTTGCAATGATAGCGCAAAACGAATGCTTATTTAGTATCAACAATAATTATACCTACCACCAGAATTAATGGGGATCGATTTTGAGCAATTTTTAATTTGCGATTTTTCAAATTTTCAAACGCTTATATCTCGCTTATTTGCAATGATAGCGCAAAACGAATGCTTATTTAGTATCAACAATAATTATACCTACCACCAGAATTAATGGGGATCGATTTTGAGCAATTTTAAATTTGCGATTTTTCAAATTTTCAAACGCTTATATCTCGCTTATTTGCAATGATAGCGCAAAACGAATGCTTATTTAGTATCAACAATAATTATACCTACCACCAGAATTAATGGGGATCGATTTTGAGCAATTTTAAATTTGCGATTTTTCAAATTTTCAAACGCTTATATCTCGCTTATTTGCAATGATAGCGCAAAACGAATGCTTATTTAGTATCAACAATAATTATATCTACCACCAGAATTAATGAGGATCGATTTTTAGCAATTTTAAATTTGCAATTTTTCAAATTTTCAATCGCTTATATCTCGCTTATTTGCAATGATAGCGCAAAACGAATGCTTATTTAGTATCAACAATAATTATACCTACCACCAGAATTAATGGGGATCGATTTTGAGCAATTTTTAATTTGCGATTTTTCAAATTTTCAAACGCTTATATCTCGCTTATTTGCAATGATAGTGCAATACGAATGCTTATTTAGTATCAACAATAATTATACCTACCACCAGAATTAATGGGGATCGATTTTGAGAAATTTTAAATTTGCGATTTTTCAAATTTTCAAACGCTTATATCTCGCTTATTTGCAATGATAGCGCAAAACGAATGCTTATTTAGTATCAACAATAATTATACCTACCACCAGAATTAATGGGGATCGATTTTGAGCAATTTTAAATTTGCGATTTTTCAAATTTTCAAACGCTTATATCTCGCTTATTTGCAATGATAGCGCAAAACGAATGCTTATTTAGTATCAACAATAATTATACCTACCACCAGAATTAATGGGGATCGATTTTGAGCAATTTTAAATTTGCGATTTTTCAAATTTTCAAACGCTTATATCTCGCTTATTTGCAATGATAGCGCAAAACGAATGCTTATTTAGTATCAACAATAATTATACCTACCACCAGAATTAATGGGGATCGATTTTGAGCAATTTTAAATTTGCGATTTTTCAAATTTTCAAACGCTTATATCTCGCTTATTTGCAATGATAGCGCAAAACGAATGCTTATTTAGTATCAACAATAATTATACCTACCACCAGAATTAATGGGGATCGATTTTGAGCAATTTTAAATTTGCGATTTTTCAAATTTTCAAACGCTTATATCTCGCTTATTTGCAATGATAGCGCAAAACGAATACTTATTTAGTATCAACAATAATTATACCTACCACCAGAATTAATGGGGATCGATTTTGAGCAATTTTAAATTTGCGATTTTTCAAATTTTCAAACGCTTATATCTCGCTTATTTGCAATGATAGCGCAAAACGAATGCTTATTTAGTATCAACAATAATTATACCTACCACCAGAATTAATGGGGATCGATTTTGAGCAATTTTAAATTTGCGATTTTTCACATTTTCAAACGCTTATATCTCGCTTATTTGCAATGATAGCGCAAAACGAATGCTTATTTAGTATCAACAATAATTATACCTACCACCAGAATTAATGGGGATCGATTTTGAGCAATTTAAAAATTTGCGATTTTTCAAATTTTCAAACGCTTATATCTCGCTTATTTGCAATGATAGCGCAAAACGAATGCTTATTTAGTATCAACAATAATTATACCTACCACCAGAATTAATGGGGATCGATTTTGAGCAATTTTAAATTTGCGATTTTTCAAATTTTCAAACGCTTATATCTCGCTTATTTGCAATGATAGCGCAAAACGAATGCTTATTTAGTATCAACAATAATTATACCTACCACCAGAATTAATGGGGATCGATTTTGAGCAATTTTAAATTTGCGATTTTTCAAATTTTCAAACGCTTATATCTCGCTTATTTGCAATGATAGCGCAAAACGAATACTTATTTAGTATCAACAATAATTATACCTACCACCAGAATTAATGGGGATCGATTTTGAGCAATTTTAAATTTGCGATTTTTCAAATTTTCAAACGCTTATATCTCGCTTATTTGCAATGATAGCGCAAAACGAATGCTTATTTAGTATCAACAATAATTATACCTACCACCAGAATTAATGGGCATCGATTTTGAGCAATTTTAAATTTGCGATTTTTCAAATTTTCAAACGCTTATATCTCGCTTATTTGCAATGATAGCGCAGAACGAATGCTTATTTAGTATCAACAATAATTATACCTACCACCAGAATTGATGGGGATCGATTTTGAGCAATTTAAAATTTGCGATTTTTCAAATTTTCAAACGCTTATATCTCGCTTATTTGCAATGATAGCGCAAAACGAATGCTTATTTAGTATCAACAATAATTATACCCACCACCAGAATTAATGGGGATCGATTTTGAGCAATTTTAAATTTGCGATTTTTCAAATTTTCAAACGCTTATATCTCGCTTATTTGCAATGATAGCGCAAAACGAATGCTTATTTAGTATCAACAATAATTATACCTACCACCAGAATTAATGGGGATCGATTTTGAGCAATTTTAAATTTGCGATTTTTCAAATTTTCAAACGCTTATATCTCGCTTATTTGCAATGATAGCGCAAAACGAATGCTTATTTAGTATCAACAATAATTATACCTACCACCAGAATTAATGGGCATCGATTTTGAGCAATTTTAAATTTGCGATTTTTCAAATTTTCAAACGCTTATATCTCGCTTATTTGCAATGATAGCGCAGAACGAATGCTTATTTAGTATCAACAATAATTATACCTACCACCAGAATTGATGGGGATCGATTTTGAGCAATTTAAAATTTGCGATTTTTCAAATTTTCAAACGCTTATATCTCGCTTATTTGCAATGATAGCGCAAAACGAATGCTTATTTAGTATCAACAATAATTATACCCACCACCAGAATTAATGGGGATCGATTTTGAGCAATTTTAAATTTGCGATTTTTCAAATTTTCAAACGCTTATATCTCGCTTATTTGCAATGATAGCGCAAAACGAATGCTTATTTAGTATCAACAATAATTATACCTACCACCAGAATTAATAAGGATCGATTTTGAGCAATTTTAAATTTGCAATTTTTCAAATTTTCAAACGCTTATATCTCCCTATTTTGCAATGATAGCGCAAAACGAATGCTTATTTAGTATCAACAATAATTATACCTACCACCAGAATTAATGGGGATCGATTTTGAGCAATTTTAAATTTGCGATTTTTCAAATTTTCAAACGCTTATATCTCGCTTATTTGCAATGATAGCGAAAAACGAATGCTTATTTAGTATCAACAATAATTATACCTACCACCAGAATTAATGGGGATCGATTTTGAGCAATTTTAAATTTGCGATTTTTCAAATTTTCAAACGCTTATATCTCGCTTATTTGCAAAGATAGCGCATAACGAATGCTTATTTAGTATCAACAATAATTATACCTACCACCAGAATTAATATGGATCGATTTTGAGCAATTTTAAATTTGCGATTTTTCAAATTTTCAAACGCTTATATCTCGCTTATTTGCAATGATAGCGCAAAACGAATGCTTATTTAGTATCAACAATAATTATACCTACCACCAGAATTAATGGGGATCGATTTTGTGCAATTTTAAATTTGCGATTTTTCAAATTTTCAAACGCTTATATCTCGCTTATTTGCAATGATAGCGCAAAACGAATGCTTATTTAGTATCAACAATAATTATATCTACCACCAGAATTAATGAGGATCGATTTTGAGCAATTTTAAATTTGCAATTTTTCAAATTTTCAATCGCTTATATCTCGCTTATTTGCAATGATAGCGCAAAACGAATGCTTATTTAGTATCAACAATAATTATACCTACCACCAGAATTAATGGGGATCGATTTTGAGCAATTTTTAATTTGCGATTTTTCAAATTTTCAAACGCTTATATCTCGCTTATTTGCAATGATAGTGCAATACGAATGCTTATTTAGTATCAACAATAATTATACCTACCACCAGAATTAATGGGGATCGATTTTGAGAAATTTTAAATTTGCGATTTTTCAAATTTTCAAACGCTTATATCTCGCTTATTTGCAATGATAGCGCAAAACGAATGCTTATTTAGTATCAACAATAATTATACCTACCACCAGAATTAATGGGGATCGATTTTGAGCAATTTTAAATTTGCGATTTTTCAAATTTTCAAACGCTTATATCTCGCTTATTTGCAATGATAGCGCAAAACGAATACTTATTTAGTATCAACAATAATTATACCTACCACCAGAATTAATGGGGATCGATTTTGAGCAATTTTAAATTTGCGATTTTTCAAATTTTCAAACGCTTATATCTCGCTTATTTGCAATGATAGCGCAAAACGAATGCTTATTTAGTATCAACAATAATTATACCTACCACCAGAATTAATGGGGATCGATTTTGAGCAATTTTAAATTTGCGATTTTTCACATTTTCAAACGCTTATATCTCGCTTATTTGCAATGATAGCGCAAAACGAATGCTTATTTAGTATCAACAATAATTATACATACCACCAGAATTAATGGGGATCGATTTTGAGCAATTTTAAATTTGCGATTTTTCAAATTTTCAAACGCTTATATCTCGCTTATTTGCAATGATAGCGCAAAACGAATGCTTATTTAGTATCAACAATAATTATACCTACCACCAGAATTAATGGGGATCGATTTTGAGCAGTTTTAAATTTGCGATTTTTCAAATTTTCAAACGCTTATATCTCTCTTATTTGCAATGATAGCGCAAAACGAATGCTTATTTAGTATCAACAATAATTATACCTACCACCAGAATTAATGGGGATCGATTTTGAGCAATTTTAAATTTGCGATTTTTCAAATTTTCAAACGCTTATATCTCGCTTATTTGCAATGATAGCGCAAAACGAATGCTTATTTAGTATCAACAATAATTATACCTACCACCAGAATTAATGGGGATCGATTTTGAGCAATTTTAAATTTGCGATTTTTCAAATTTTCAAACGCTTATATCTCGCTTATTTGCAATGATAGCGCAAAACGAATACTTATTTAGTATCAACAATAATTATACCTACCACCAGAATTAATGGGGATCGATTTTGAGCAATTTTAAATTTGCGATTTTTCAAATTTTCAAACGCTTATATCTCGCTTATTTGCAATGATAGCGCAAAACGAATGCTTATTTAGTATCAACAATAATTATACCTACCACCAGAATTAATGGGGATCGATTTTGAGCAATTTTAAATTTGCGATTTTTCAAATTTTCAAACGCTTATATCTCGCTTATTTGCAATGATAGCGCAAAACGAATACTTATTTAGTATCAACAATAATTATACCTACCACCAGAATTAATGGGGATCGATTTTGAGCAATTTTAAATTTGCGATTTTTCAAATTTTCAAACGCTTATATCTCGCTTATTTGCAATGATAGCGCAAAACGAATGCTTATTTAGTATCAACAATAATTATACCTACCACCAGAATTAATGGGGATCGATTTTGAGCAATTTTAAATTTGCGATTTTTCAAATTTTCAAACGCTTATATCTCGCTTATTTGCAATGATAGCGCAAAACGAATGCTTATTTAGTATCAACAATAATTATACCTACCACCAGAATTAATGGGGATCGATTTTGAGCAATTTTATATTTGCGATTTTTCAAATTTTCAAACGCTTATATCTCGCTTATTTGCAATGATAGCGCAAAACGAATGCTTATTTAGTATCAACAATAATAATACCTACCACCAGAATTAATGGGGATCGATTTTGAGCAATTTTAAATTTGCGATTTTTCAAATTTTCAAACGCTTATATCTCGCTTATTTGCAATGATAGCGCAAAACGAATGCTTATTTAGTATCAACAATAATTATACCTACCACCAGAATTAATGGGGATCGATTTTGAGCAATTTTAAATTTGCGATTTTTCAAATTTTCAAACGCTTATATCTCGCTTATTTGCAATGATAGCGCAAAACGAATGCTTATTTAGTATCAACAATAATTATACCTACCACCAGAATTAATGGGGATCGATTTTGAGCAATTTTAAATTTGCGATTTTTCAAATTTTCAAACGCTTATATCTCGCTTATTTGCAATGATAGCGCAAAACGAATACTTATTTAGTATCAACAATAATTATACCTACCACCAGAATTAATGGGGATCGATTTTGAGCAATTTTAAATTTGCGATTTTTCAAATTTTCAAACGCTTATATCTCGCTTATTTGCAATGATAGCGCAAAACGAATGCTTATTTAGTATCAACAATAATTATACCTACCACCAGAATTAATGGGGATCGATTTTGAGCAATTTTAAATTTGCGATTTTTCAAATTTTCAAACGCTTATATCTCGCTTATTTGCAATGATAGCGCAAAACGAATGCTTATTTAGTATCAACAATAATTATACCTACCACCAGAATTAATGGGGATCGATTTTGAGCAATTTTAAATTTGCGATTTTTCAAATTTTCAAACGCTTATATCTCGCTTATTTGCAATGATAGCGCAAAACGAATGCTTATTTAGTATCAACAATAATAATACCTACCACCAGAATTAATGGGGATCGATTTTGAGCAATTTTAAATTTGCGATTTTTCAAATTTTCAAACGCTTATATCTCGCTTATTTGCAATGATAGCGCAAAACGAATGCTTATTTAGTATCAACAATAATTATACCTACCACCAGAATTAATGGGGATCGATTTTGAGCAATTTTAAATTTGCGATTTTTCAAATTTTCAAACGCTTATATCTCGCTTATTTGCAATGATAGCGCAAAACGAATGCTTATTTAGTATCAACAATAATTATACCTACCACCAGAATTAATGGGGATCGATTTTGAGCAATTTTAAATTTGCGATTTTTCAAATTTTCAAACGCTTATATCTCGCTTATTTGCAATGATAGCGCAAAACAAATGCTTATTTAGTATCAACAATAATTATACCTACCACCAGAATTAATATGGATCGATTTTGAGCAATTTTAAATTTGCGATTTTTCAAATATTCAAACGCTTATATCTCGCTTATTTGCAATGATAGCGCAAAACGAATGCTTATTTAGTATCAACAATAATTATACCTACCACCAGAATTAATGGGGATCGATTTTGAGCAATTTTAAATTTGCGATTTTTCAAATTTTCAAACGCTTATATCTCGCTTATTTGCAATGATAGCGCAAAACGAATGCTTATTTAGTATCAACAATAATTATACCTACCACCAGAATTAATGGGGATCGATTTTGAGCAATTTTAAATTTGCGATTTTTCAAATTTTCAAACGCTTATATCTCGCTTATTTGCAATGATAGCGCAAAACGAATGCTTATTTAGTATCAACAATAATTATACCTACCACCAGAATTAATGGGGATCGATTTTGAGCAATTTTAAATTTGCGATTTTTCAAATTTTCAAACGCTTATATCTCGCTTATTTGCAATGATAGCGCAAAACGAATGTTTATTTAGTATCAACAATAATTATACCTACCACCAGAATTAATGGGGATCGATTTTGAGTAATTTTAAATTTGCGATTTTTCAAATTTTCAAACGCTTATATCTCGCTTATTTGCAATGATAGCGCAAAACGAATGCTTATTTAGTATCAACAATAATTATACCTACCACCAGAATTAATGGGGATCGATTTTGAGCAATTTTAAATTTGCGATTTTTCAAATTTTCAAACGCTTATATCTCGCTTATTCGCAATGATAGCGCAAAACGAATGCTTATTTAGTATCAACAATAATTATACCTACCACCAGAATTAATGGGGATCGATTTTGAGCAATTTTAAATTTGCGATTTTTCAAATTTTCAAACGCTTATATCTCGCTTATTTGCAATGATAGCGCAAAACGAATGCTTATTTAGTATCAACAATAATAATACCTACCACCAGAATTAATGGGGATCGATTTTGAGCAATTTTAAATTTGCGATTTTTCAAATTTTCAAACGCTTATATCTCGCTTATTTGCATTGATAGCGCAAAACGAATGCTTATTTAGTATCAACAATAATTATACCTACCACCAGAATTAATGGGGATCGATTTTGAGCAATTTTAAATTTGCGATTTTTCAAATTTTCAAACGCTTATATCTAGCTTATTTGCAATGATAGCGCAAAACGAATGCTTATTTAGTATCAACAATAATTATACCTGCCACCAGAATTAATAAGGATCGATTTTGAGCAATTTTAAATTTGCGATTTTTCAAATTTTCGAACGCTTATATCTCGCTTATTTGCAATGATAGCGCAAAACGAATGCTTATTTAGTATCAACAATAATTATACCTACCACCAGAATTAATGGGGATCGATTTTGAGCAATTTTAAATTTGCGATTTTTCAAATTTTCAAACGCTTATATCTCGCTTTTTTGCAATGATAGCGCAAAACGAATGCTTATTTAGTATCAACAATAATTATACCTACCACCAGAATTAATGGGGATCGATTTTGAGCAATTTTAAATTTGTGATTTTTCAAATTTTCAAACGCTTATATCTCGCTTATTTGCAATGATAGCGCAAAACGAATGCTTATTTAGTATCAACAATAATTATACCTACCACCAGAATTAATAAGGATCGATTTTGAGCAATTTTAAATTTGCGATTTTTCAAATTTTCAAACGCTTATATCTCGCTTATTTGCAATGATAGCGCAAAACGAATGCTTATTTAGTATCAACAATAATTATACCTACCACCAGAATTAATGGGGATCGATTTTGAGCAATTTTAAATTTGCGATTTTTCAAATTTTCAAACGCTTATATCTCGCTTATTTGCAATGATAGCGCAAAACGAATGCTTATTTAGTATCAACAATAATTATACCTACCACCAGAATGAATGGGGATCGATTTTGAGCAATTTTAAATTTGCGATTTCTCAAATTTTCAAACGCTTATATCTCGCTTATTTGCAATGATAGCGCAAAACGAATGCTTATTTAGTATCAACAATAATTATACCTACCACCAGAATTAATGAGGATCGATTTTAAGCAATTTTAAATTTGCGATTTTTCAAATTTTCAAACGCTTATATCCCGCTTATTTGCAATGATAGCGCAAAACGAATGCTTATTTAGTATCAACAACAATTATACCTACCACCAGAATTAATGGGGATCGATTTTGAGCAATTTTAAATTTGCGATTTTTCAAATTTTCAAACGCTTATATCTCGCTTATTTGCAATGATAGCGCAAAACGAATGCTTATTTAGTATCAACAATAATTATACCTACCACCAGAATTAATGGGGATCGATTTTGAGCAATTTTAAATTTGCGATTTTTCAAATTTTCAAACGCTTATATCTCGCTTATTTGCAATGATAGCGCAAAACGAATGCTTATTTAGTATCAACAATAATTATACCTACCACCAGAATTAATGGGGATCGATTTTGAGCAAGTTTAAATTTGCGATTTTTCAAATTTTCAAACGCTTATATCTCGCTTATTTGCATTGATAGCGCAAAACGAATGCTTATTTAGTATCAACAATAATTATACCTACCACCAGAATTAATGGGGATCGATTTTGAGCAATTTTAAATTTGCGATTTTTCAAATTTTCAAACGCTTATATCTCGCTTATTTGCAATGATAGCGCTAAACGAATGCTTATTTAGTATCAACAATAATTATACCTACCACCAGAATTAATGGGGATCGATTTTGAGCAATTTTAAATTTGCAATTTTTCAAATTTTCAAACGCTTATATCTCGCTTATTTGCAATGATAGCGCAAAACGAATGCTTATTTAGTATCAACAATAATTATACCTACCACTTGAATTAATGGGGATCGATTTTGAGCAATTTTAAATTTGCGATTTTTCAAATTTTCAAACGCTTATATCCCGCTTATTTGCAATGATAGCGCAAAACGAATGCTTATTTAGTATCAACAATAATTATACCTACCACCAGAATTAATGTGGATCGATTTTGAGCAATTTTAAATTTGCGATTTTTCAAATTTTCAAACGCTTATATCTCGCTTATTTGCAATGATAGCGCAAAACGAATGCTTATTTAGTATCAACAATAATTATACCTACCACCAGAATTAATGGGGATCGATTTTGAGCAATTTTAAATTTGCGATTTTTCAAATTTTCAAACGCTTATATCTCGCTTATTTGCAATGATAGCGCAAAACGAATGCTTATTTAGTATCAACAATAATTATACCTACCACCAGAATTAATGGGGATCGATTTTGAGCAATTTTAAATTTGCGATTTTTCAAATTTTCAAACGCTTATATCTCGCTTATTTGCAATGATAGCGAAAAACGAATGCTTATTTAGTATCAACAATAATTATACCTACCCCCAGATTTAATGGGGATCGATTTTGAGCAATTTTATATTTGCGATTTTTCAAATTTTCAAACGCTTATATCTCGCTTATTTGCAATGATAGCGCAAAACGAATGCTTATTTAGTATCAACAATAATTATACCTACCACCAGAATTAATGGGGATCGATTTTGAGCAATTTTAAATTTGCGATTTTTCAAATTTTCAAACGCTTATATCTCGCTTATTTGCAATGATAGCGCAAAACGAATGCTTATTTAGTATCAACAATAATTATACCTACCACCAGAATTAATGGGGATCGATTTTGAGCAATTTAAAATTTGCGATTTTTCAAATTTTCAAACGCTTATATCTCGCTTATTTGCAATGATAGCGCAAAACGAATGCTTATTTAGTATCAACAATAATTATACCTACCACCAGAATTAATGGGGATCGATTTTGAGCAATTTTAAATTTGCGATTTTTCAAATTTTCAAACGCTTATATCTCGCTTATTTGCAATGATAGCGCAAAACGAATGCTTATTTAGTATCAACAATAATTATACCTACCACCAGAATTAATGGGGATCGATTTTGAGCAATTTTAAATTTGCGATTTTTCAAATTTTCAAACGCTTATATCTCGCTTATTTGCAATGATAGCGCAAAACGAATGCTTATTTAGTATCAACAATAATTATACCTACCACCAGAATTAATGGGGATCGATTTTGAGCAATTTTAAATTTGCGATTTTTCAAATTTTCAAACGCTTATATCTCGCTTATTTGCAATGATAGCGCAAAACGAATGCTTATTTAGTATCAACAATAATTATACCTACCACCAGAATTAATGGGGATCGATTTTGAGCAATTTTAAATTTGCGATTTTTCAAATTTTCAAACGCTTATATCTCGCTTATTTGCAATGATAGCGCAAAACGAATGCTTATTTAGTATCAACAATAATTATACCTACCACCAGAATTAATGGGGATCGATTTTGAGCAATTTTAAATTTGCGATTTTTCAAATTTTCAAACGCTTATATCTCGCTTATTTGCAATGATAGCGCAAAACGAATGCTTATTTAGTATCAACAATAATTATACCTACCACCAGAATTAATGGGGATCGATTTTGAGCAATTTTAAATTTGCGATTTTTCAAATTTTCAAACGCTTATATCTCGCTTATTTGCAATGATAGCGCAAAACGAATGCTTATTTAGTATCAACAATAATTATACCTACCACCAGAATTAATGGGGATCGATTTTGAGCAGTTTTAAATTTGCGATTTTTCAAATTTTCAAACGCTTATATCTCTCTTATTTGCAATGATAGCGCAAAACGAATGCTTATTTAGTATCAACAATAATTATACCTACCACCAGAATTAATGGGGATCGATTTTGAGCAATTTTAAATTTGCGATTTTTCAAATCTTCAAACGCTTATATCTCGCTTATTTGCAATGATAGCGCAAAACGAATGCTTATTTAGTATCAACAATAATTATACCTACCACCAGAATTAATGGGGATCGATTTTGAGCAATTTTAAATTTGCGATTTTTCAAATTTTCAAACGCTTATATCTCGCTTATTTGCAATGATAGCGCAAAACGAATACTTATTTAGTATCAACAATAATTATACCTACCACCAGAATTAATGGGGATCGATTTTGAGCAATTTTAAATTTGCGATTTTTCAAATTTTCAAACGCTTATATCTCGCTTATTTGCAATGATAGCGCAAAACGAATGCTTATTTAGTATCAACAATAATTATACCTACCACCAGAATTAATGGGGATCGATTTTGAGCAATTTTAAATTTGCGATTTTTCAAATTTTCAAACGCTTATATCTCGCTTATTTGCAATGATAGCGCAAAACGAATGCTTATTTAGTATCAACAATAATTATACCTACCACCAGAATTAATAAGGATCGATTTTGAGCAATTTTAATTTTGCAATTTTTCAAATTTTCAATCGCTTATATCTCCCTATTTTGCAATGATAGCGCAAAACGAATGCTTATTTAGTATCAACAATAATTATACCTACCACCAGAATTAATGGGGATCGATTTTGAGCAATTTTAATTTTGCGATTTTTCAAATTTTCAAACGCTTATATCTCGCTTATTTGCAATGATAGCGAAAAACGAATGCTAATTTAGTATCAACGATAATTATACCTACCACCAGAATTAATGAGGATCGATTTTGAGCAATTTTAAATTTGCGATTTTTCAAATTTTCAAACGCTTATATCTCGCTTATTTGCAATGATAGCGCAAAACGAATGCTTATTTAGTATCAACAATAATTATACCTACCACCAGAATTAATGGGGATCGATTTTGAGCAATTTTAAATTTGCGATTTTTCAAATTTTCAAACGCTTATATCTCGCTTATTTGCAATGATAGCGCAAAACGAATACTTATTTAGTATCAACAATAATTATACCTACCACCAGAATTAATGGGGATCGATTTTGAGCAATTTTAAATTTGCGATTTTTCAAATTTTCAAACGCTTATATCTCGCTTATTTGCAATGATAGCGCAAAACGAATGCTTATTTAGTATCAACAATAATTATACCTACCGCCAGAATTATTGGGGATCGATTTTGAGCAATTTTAAATTTGCGATTTTTCAAATTTTCAAACGCTTATATCTCGCTTATTTGCAATGATAGCGCAAAACGAATGCTTATTTAGTATCAACAATAATTATACCTACCACCAGAATTAATGGGGATCGATTTTGAGCAATTTTAAATTTGCGATTTATCAAATTTTCAAACGCTTATATCTCGCTTATTTGCAATGATAGCGCAAAACGAATGCTTATTTAGTATCAACAATAATTATACCTACCACCAGAATTAATATGGATCGATTTTAAGCAATTTTAAATTTGCGATTTTTCAAATATTCAAACGCTTATATCTCGCTTATTTGCAATGATAGCGCAAAACGAATGCTTATTTAGTATCAACAATAATTATACCTACCACCAGAATTAATGGGGATCGATTTTGAGCAATTTTAAATTTGCGATTTTTCAAATTTTCAAACTCTTATATCTCGCTTATTTGCAATGATAGCGCAAAACGAATGCTTATTTAGTATCAACAATAATTATACCTACCACCAGAATTAATGGGGATCGATTTTGAGCAATTTTAAATTTGCGATTTTTCAAATTTTCAAACGCTTATATCTCGCTTATTTGCAATGATAGCGCAAAACGAATGCTTATTTAGTATCAACAATAATTATACCTACCACCAGAATTAATGGGGATCGATTTTGAGCAATTTTAAATTTGCGATTTTTCGAATTTTCAAACGCTTATATCTCGCTTATTCGCAATGATAGCGCAAAACGAATGCTTATTTAGTATCAACAATAATTATACCTACCACCAGAATTAATGGGGATCGATTTTGAGCAATTTTAAATTTGCGATTTTTCAAATTTTCTAACGCTTATATCTCGCTTATTTGCAATGATAGCGCAAAACGAATGCTTATTTAGTATCAACAATAATTATACCTACCACCAGAATTAATGGGGATCGATTTTGAGCAATTTTAAATTTGCGATTTTTCAAATTTTCAAACGCTTATATCTCGCTTATTTGCAATGATAGCGCAAAACGAATGCTTATTTAGTATCAACAATAATTATACCTACCACCAGAATTAATGGGGATCGATTTTGAGCAATTTTAAATTTGCGATTTTTCAAATTTTCAAAAACTTATATCTCGCTTATTTGCAATGATAGCGCAAAACGAATGCTTATTTAGTATCAACAATAATTATACCTACCACCAGAATTAATGGGGATCGATTTTGAGCAATTTTAAATTTGCGATTTTTCAAATTTTCAAACGCTTATATCTCGCTTATTTGCAATGATAGCGCAAAACGAATGCTTATTTAGTATCAACAATAATTATACCTACCACCAGAATTAATATGGATCGATTTTGAGCAATTTTAAATTTGCGATTTTTCAAATTTTCAAACGCTTATATCTCGCTTATTTGCAATGATAGCGCAAAACGAATGCTTATTTAGTATCAACAATAATTATACCTACCACCAGAATTAATGGGGATCGATTTTGAGCAATTTTAAATTTGTGATTTTTCAAATTTTCAAACGCTTATATCTCGCTTATTTGCAATGATAGCGCAAAACGAATGCTTATTTAGTATCAACAATAATTATACCTACCACCAGAATTAATAAGGATCGATTTTGAGCAATTTTAAATTTGCGATTTTTCAAATTTTCAAACGCTTATATCTCGCTTATTTGCAATGATAGCGCAAAACGAATGCTTATTTAGTATCAACAATAATTATACCTACCACCAGAATTAATGGGGATCGATTTTGAGCAATTTTAAATTTGCGATTTCTCAAATTTTCAAACGCTTATATCTCGCTTATTTGCAATGATAGCGCAAAACGAATGCTTATTTAGTATCAACAATAATTATACCTACCACCAGAATTAATGGGGATCGATTTTGAGCAATTTTAAATTTGCGATTTTTCAAATTTTCATACGCTTATATCTCGCTTATTTGCAATGATAGCGCAAAACGATTGCTTATTTAGTATCAACAATAATTATACCTACCACCAGAATTAATAAGGATCGATTTTGAGCAATTTTAATTTTGCAATTTTTCAAATTTTCAATCGCTTATATCTCCCTATTTTGCAATGATAGCGCAAAACGAATGCTTATTTAGTATCAACAATAATTATACCTACCACCAGAATTAATGGGGATCGATTTTGAGCAATTTTAATTTTGCGATTTTTCAAATTTTCAAACGCTTATATCTCACTTATTTGCAATGATAGCGAAAAACGAATGCTAATTTAGTATCAACGATAATTATACCTACCACCAGAATTAATAAGGATCGATTTTGAGCAATTTTAAATTTGCGATTTTTCAAATTTTCAAACGCTTATATCTCGCTTATTTGCAATGATAGCGCAAAACGAATGCTTATTTAGTATCAACAATAATTATACCTACCACCAGAATTAATGGGGATCGATTTTGAGCAATTTTAAATTTGCGATTTTTCAAATTTTCAAACGCTTATATCTCGCTTATTTGCAATGATAGCGCAAAACGAATACTTATTTAGTATCAACAATAATTATACCTACCACCAGAATTAATGGGGATCGATTTTGAGCAATTTTAAATTTGCGATTTTTCAAATTTTCAAACGCTTATATCTCGCTTATTTGCAATGATAGCGCAAAACGAATGCTTATTTAGTATCAACAATAATTATACCTACCACCAGAATTAATTAAGATCGATTTTGAGCAATTTTAAATTTGCGATTTTTCAAATTTTCAAACGCTTATATCTCGCTTATTTGCAATGATAGCGCAAAACGAATGCTTATTTAGTATCAACAATAATTATACCTACCACCAGAATTAATGGGGATCGATTTTGAGCAATTTTAAATTTGCGATTTTTCAAATTTTCAAACGCTTATATCTCGCTTATTTGCAATGATAGCGCAAAACGAATGCTTATTTAGTATCAACAATAATTATACCTACCACCAGAATTAATGGGGATCGATTTTGAGCAATTTTAAATTTGCGATTTTTCAAATTTTCAAACGCTTATATCTCGCTTATTTGCAATGATAGCGCAAAACGAATGCTTATTTAGTATCAACAATAATTATACCTACCACCAGAATTAATGGGGATCGATTTTGAGCAATTTTATATTTGCGATTTTTCAAATTTTCAAACGCTTATATCTCGCTTATTTGCAATGATAGCGCAAAACGAATGCTTATTTAGTATCAACAATAATTATACCTACCACCAGAATTAATGGGGATCGATTTTGAGCAATTTTAAATTTGCGATTTTTCAAATTTTCAAACGCTTATATCTCGCTTATTTGCAATGATAGCGCAAAACGAATGCTTATTTAGTATCAACAATAATTATACCTACCACCAGAATTAATGGGGATCGATTTTGAGCAATTTTAAATTTGCGATTTTTCAAATTTTCAAACGCTTATATCTCGCTTATTTGCAATGATAGCGCAAAACGAATGCTTATTTAGTATCAACAATAATTATACCTACCACCAGAATTAATAAGGATCGATTTTGAGCAATTTTAAATTTGCGATTTTTCAAATTTTCAAACGCTTATATCTCGCTTATTTGCAATGATAGCGCAAAACGAATGCTTATTTAGTATCGACAATAATTATACCTACCACCAGAATTAATGGGGATCGATTTTGAGCAATTTTAAATTTGCGATTTTTCAAATTTTCAAACGCTTATATCTCGCTTATTTGCAATGATAGCGAAAAACGAATGCTTATTTAGTATCAACAATAATTATACCTACCCCCAGATTTAATGGGGATCGATTTTGAGCAATTTTATATTTGCGATTTTTCAAATTTTCAAACGCTTATATCTCGCTTATTTGCAATGATAGCGCAAAACGAATGCTTATTTAGTATCAACAATAATTATACCTACCACCAGAATTAATGGGGACCGATTTTGAGCAATTTTTAATTTGCGATTTTTCAAATTTTCAAACGCTTATATCTCGCTTATTTGCAATGATAGCGCAAAACGAATGCTTATTTAGTATCAACAATAATTATACCTACCACCAGAATTAATGGGGATCGATTTTGAGCAATTTAAACTTTGCGATTTTTCAAATTTTCAAACGCTTATATCTCGCTTATTTGCAATGATAGCGCAAAACGAATGCTTATTTAGTATCAACAATAATTATACCTACCACCAGAATTAATGGGGATCGATTTTGAGCAATTTTAAATTTGCGATTTTTCAAATTTTCAAACGCTTATATCTCGCTTATTTGCAATGATAGCGCAAAACGAATGCTTATTTAGTATCAACAATAATTATACCTACCACCAGAATTAGTAAGGATCGATTTTGAGCAATTTTAAATTTGCAATTTTTCAAATTTTCAATCGCTAATATCTCCCTATTTTGCAATGATAGCGCAAAACGAATGCTTATTTAGTATCAACAATAATTATACCTACCACCAGAATTAATGGGGATCGATTTTGAGCAATTTTAAATTTGCGATTTTTCAAATTTTCAAACGCTTATATCTCGCTTATTTGCAATGATAGCGAAAAACGAATGCTTATTTAGTATCAACAATAATTATACCTACCACCAGAATTAATGGGGATCGATTTTGAGCAATTTTAAATTTGCGATTTTTCAAATTTTCAAACGCTTATATCTCGCTTATTTGCAATGATAGCGCAAAACGAATGCTTATTTAGTATCAACAATAATTATACCTACCACCAGAATTAATGGGGATCGATTTTGAGCAATTTTAAATTTGCGATTTTTCAAATTTTCAAACGCTTATATCTCGCTTATTTGCAATGATAGTGAAAGACGAATGCTTATTTAGTATCAACAATAATTATACCTACCACCAGAATTAATGGGGATCGATTTTGAGCAATTTTAAATTTGCGATTTTTCACATTTTCAAACGCTTATATCTCGCTTATTTGCAATGATAGCGCTAAACGAATGCTTATTTAGTATCAACAATAATTATACCTACCACCAGAATTAATGGGGATCGATTTTGAGTAATTTTAAATTTGCGATTTTTCAAATTTTCAAACGCTTATATCTCGCTTATTTGCAATGATAGCGCAAAACGAATGCTTATTTAGTATCAACAATAATTATACCTACCACCAGAATTAATGGGGATCGATTTTGAGCAATTTTAAATTTGCGATTATTCAAATTTTCAAACGCTTATATCTCGCTTATTTGCAATGATAGCGCAAAACGAATGCTTATTTAGTATCAACAATAATTATACCTACCACCAGAATTAATGGGGATCGATTTTGAGCAATTTTAAATTTGCGATTTTTCAAATTTTCAAACGCTTATATCTCGCTTATTTGCAATGATAGCTTAAAACGAATGCTTATTTAGTATCAACAATAATTATACCTACCACCAGAATTAATGGGGATCGATTTTGAGCAATTTTAAATTTGCGATTTTTCAAATTTTCAAACGCTTATATCTCGCTTATTTGCAATGATAGCGCAAAACGAATGCTTATTTAGTATCAACAATAATTATACCTACCACCAGAATTAATGGGGATCGATTTTGAGCAATTTTAAATTTGCGATTTTTCAAATTTTCAAACGCTTATATCTCGCTTATTTGCAATGATAGCGCAAAACGAATGCTTATATAGTATCAACAATAATTATACCTACCACCAGAATTAATGGGGATCGATTTTGAGCAATTTTAAATTTGCGATTTTTCAAATTTTCAAACGCTTATATCTCGCTTATTTGCAATGATAGCGCAAAACGAATGCTTATTTAGTATCATCAATAATTATACCTACCACCAGAATTAATGGGGATCGATTTTGAGCAATTTTAAATTTGCGATTTTTCAAATTTTCAAACGCTTATATCTCGCTTATTTGCAATGATAGCGCAAAACGAATGCTTATTTAGTATCAACAATAATTATACCTGCCACCAGAATTAATGGGGATCGATTTTGAGCAATTTTAAATTTGCGATTTTTCAAATTTTCAAACGCTTATATCTCGCTTATTTGCAATGATAGCGCAAAACGAATGCTTATTTAGTATCAACAATAATTATACCTACCACCAGAATTAATGGGGATCGATTTTGAGCAATTTTAAATTTGCGATTTTTCAAATTTTCAAACGCTTATATCTCGCTTATTTGCAATGATAGCGCAAAACGAATGCTTATTTAGTATCAACAATAATTATACCTACCACCAGAATTAATGGGGATCGATTTTGAGCAATTCTAAATTTGCGATTTTTCAAATTTTCAAACGCTTATATCTCGCTTATTTGCAATGATAGCGCAAAGCGAATGCTTATTTAGTATCAACAATAATTATACCTACCACCAGAATTAATGGGGATCGATTTTGAGCAATTTTAAATTTGCGATTTTTCAAATTTTCAAACGCTTATATCTCGCTTATTTGCAATGATAGCGCAAAACGAATGCTTATTTAGTATCAACAATAATTATACCTACCACCAGAATTAATGGGGATCGATTTTGAGCAATTTTAAATTTGCGATTTTTCAAATTTTCAAACGCTTATATCTCGCTTATTTGCAATGATAGCGCAAAACGAATGCTTATTTAGTATCAACAATAATTATACCTACCACCAGAATTAATGGGCATCGATTTTGAGCAATTTTAAATTTGCGATTTTTCAAATTTTCAAACGCTTATATCTCGCTTATTTGCAATGATAGCGCAGAACGAATGCTTATTTAGTATCAACAATAATTATACCTACCACCAGAATTGATGGGGATCGATTTTGAGCAATTTAAAATTTGCGATTTTTCAAATTTTCAAACGCTTATATCTCGCTTATTTGCAATGATAGCGCAAAACGAATGCTTATTTAGTATCAACAATAATTATACCCACCACCAGAATTAATGGGGATCGATTTTGAGCAATTTTAAATTTGCGATTTTTCAAATTTTCAAACGCTTATATCTCGCTTATTTGCAATGATAGCGCAAAACGAATGCTTATTTAGTATCAACAATAATTATACCTACCACCAGAATTAATGGGGATCGATTTTGAGCAATTTTAAATTTGCGATTTTTCAAATTTTCAAACGCTTATATCTCGCTTATTTGCAATGATAGCGCAAAACGAATGCTTATTTAGTATCAACAATAATTATACCTACCACCAGAATTAATGGGCATCGATTTTGAGCAATTTTAAATTTGCGATTTTTCAAATTTTCAAACGCTTATATCTCGCTTATTTGCAATGATAGCGCAGAACGAATGCTTATTTAGTATCAACAATAATTATACCTACCACCAGAATTGATGGGGATCGATTTTGAGCAATTTAAAATTTGCGATTTTTCAAATTTTCAAACGCTTATATCTCGCTTATTTGCAATGATAGCGCAAAACGAATGCTTATTTAGTATCAACAATAATTATACCCACCACCAGAATTAATGGGGATCGATTTTGAGCAATTTTAAATTTGCGATTTTTCAAATTTTCAAACGCTTATATCTCGCTTATTTGCAATGATAGCGCAAAACGAATGCTTATTTAGTATCAACAATAATTATACCTACCACCAGAATTAATAAGGATCGATTTTGAGCAATTTTAAATTTGCAATTTTTCAAATTTTCAAACGCTTATATCTCCCTATTTTGCAATGATAGCGCAAAACGAATGCTTATTTAGTATCAACAATAATTATACCTACCACCAGAATTAATGGGGATCGATTTTGAGCAATTTTAAATTTGCGATTTTTCAAATTTTCAAACGCTTATATCTCGCTTATTTGCAATGATAGCGAAAAACGAATGCTTATTTAGTATCAACAATAATTATACCTACCACCAGAATTAATGGGGATCGATTTTGAGCAATTTTAAATTTGCGATTTTTCAAATTTTCAAACGCTTATATCTCGCTTATTTGCAAAGATAGCGCATAACGAATGCTTATTTAGTATCAACAATAATTATACCTACCACCAGAATTAATATGGATCGATTTTGAGCAATTTTAAATTTGCGATTTTTCAAATTTTCAAACGCTTATATCTCGCTTATTTGCAATGATAGCGCAAAACGAATGCTTATTTAGTATCAACAATAATTATACCTACCACCAGAATTAATGGGGATCGATTTTGAGCAATTTTAAATTTGCGATTTTTCAAATTTTCAAACGCTTATATCTCGCTTATTTGCAATGATAGCGCAAAACGAATGCTTATTTAGTATCAACAATAATTATATCTACCACCAGAATTAATGAGGATCGATTTTGAGCAATTTTAAATTTGCAATTTTTCAAATTTTCAATCGCTTATATCTCGCTTATTTGCAATGATAGCGCAAAACGAATGCTTATTTAGTATCAACAATAATTATACCTACCACCAGAATTAATGGGGATCGATTTTGAGCAATTTTTAATTTGCGATTTTTCAAATTTTCAAACGCTTATATCTCGCTTATTTGCAATGATAGTGCAATACGAATGCTTATTTAGTATCAACAATAATTATACCTACCACCAGAATTAATGGGGATCGATTTTGAGAAATTTTAAATTTGCGATTTTTCAAATTTTCAAACGCTTATATCTCGCTTATTTGCAATGATAGCGCAAAACGAATGCTTATTTAGTATCAACAATAATTATACCTACCACCAGAATTAATGGGGATCGATTTTGAGCAATTTTAAATTTGCGATTTTTCAAATTTTCAAACGCTTATATCTCGCTTATTTGCAATGATAGCGCAAAACGAATACTTATTTAGTATCAACAATAATTATACCTACCACCAGAATTAATGGGGATCGATTTTGAGCAATTTTAAATTTGCGATTTTTCAAATTTTCAAACGCTTATATCTCGCTTATTTGCAATGATAGCGCAAAACGAATGCTTTTTTAGTATCAACAATAATTATACCTACCACCAGAATTAATGGGGATCGATTTTGAGCAATTTTAAATTTGCGATTTTTCACATTTTCAAACGCTTATATCTCGCTTATTTGCAATGATAGCGCAAAACGAATGCTTATTTAGTATCAACAATAATTATACATACCACCAGAATTAATGGGGATCGATTTTGAGCAATTTTAAATTTGCGATTTTTCAAATTTTCAAACGCTTATATCTCGCTTATTTGCAATGATAGCGCAAAACGAATGCTTATTTAGTATCAACAATAATTATACCTACCACCAGAATTAATGGGGATCGATTTTGAGCAGTTTTAAATTTGCGATTTTTCAAATTTTCAAACGCTTATATCTCTCTTATTTGCAATGATAGCGCAAAACGAATGCTTATTTAGTATCAACAATAATTATACCTACCACCAGAATTAATGGGGATCGATTTTGAGCAATTTTAAATTTGCGATTTTTCAAATTTTCAAACGCTTATATCTCGCTTATTTGCAATGATAGCGCAAAACGAATGCTTATTTAGTATCAACAATAATTATACCTACCACCAGAATTAATGGGGATCGATTTTGAGCAATTTTAAATTTGCGATTTTTCAAATTTTCAAACGCTTATATCTCGCTTATTTGCAATGATAGCGCAAAACGAATACTTATTTAGTATCAACAATAATTATACCTACCACCAGAATTAATGGGGATCGATTTTGAGCAATTTTAAATTTGCGATTTTTCAAATTTTCAAACGCTTATATCTCGCTTATTTGCAATGATAGCGCAAAACGAATGCTTATTTAGGATCAACAATAATTATACCTACCACCAGAATTAATGGGGATCGATTTTGAGCAATTTTAAATTTGCGATTTTTCAAATTTTCAAACGCTTATATCTCGCTTATTTGCAATGATAGCGCAAAACGAATACTTATTTAGTATCAACAATAATTATACCTACCACCAGAATTAATGGGGATCGATTTTGAGCAATTTTAAATTTGCGATTTTTCAAATTTTCAAACGCTTATATCTCGCTTATTTGCAATGATAGCGCAAAACGAATGCTTATTTAGTATCAACAATAATTATACCTACCACCAGAATTAATGGGGATCGATTTTGAGCAATTTTAAATTTGCGATTTTTCAAATTTTCAAACGCTTATATCTCGCTTATTTGCAATGATAGCGCAAAACGAATGCTTATTTAGTATCAACAATAATTATACCTACCACCAGAATTAATGGGGATCGATTTTGAGCAATTTTATATTTGCGATTTTTCAAATTTTCAAACGCTTATATCTCGCTTATTTGCAATGATAGCGCAAAACGAATGCTTATTTAGTATCAACAATAATAATACCTACCACCAGAATTAATGGGGATCGATTTTGAGCAATTTTAAATTTGCGATTTTTCAAATTTTCAAACGCTTATATCTCGCTTATTTGCAATGATAGCGCAAAACGAATGCTTATTTAGTATCAACAATAATTATACCTACCACCAGAATTAATGGGGATCGATTTTGAGCAATTTTAAATTTGCGATTTTTCAAATTTTCAAACGCTTATATCTCGCTTATTTGCAATGATAGCGCAAAACGAATGCTTATTTAGTATCAACAATAATTATACCTACCACCAGAATTAATGGGGATCGATTTTGAGCAATTTTAAATTTGCGATTTTTCAAATTTTCAAACGCTTATATCTCGCTTATTTGCAATGATAGCGCAAAACGAATACTTATTTAGTATCAACAATAATTATACCTACCACCAGAATTAATGGGGATCGATTTTGAGCAATTTTAAATTTGCGATTTTTCAAATTTTCAAACGCTTATATCTCGCTTATTTGCAATGATAGCGCAAAACGAATGCTTATTTAGTATCAACAATAATTATACCTACCACCAGAATTAATGGGGATCGATTTTGAGCAATTTTAAATTTGCGATTTTTCAAATTTTCAAACGCTTATATCTCGCTTATTTGCAATGATAGCGCAAAACGAATGCTTATTTAGTATCAACAATAATTATACCTACCACCAGAATTAATGGGGATCGATTTTGAGCAATTTTATATTTGCGATTTTTCAAATTTTCAAACGCTTATATCTCGCTTATTTGCAATGATAGCGCAAAACGAATGCTTATTTAGTATCAACAATAATAATACCTACCACCAGAATTAATGGGGATCGATTTTGAGCAATTTTAAATTTGCGATTTTTCAAATTTTCAAACGCTTATATCTCGCTTATTTGCAATGATAGCGCAAAACGAATGCTTATTTAGTATCAACAATAATTATACCTACCACCAGAATTAATGGGGATCGATTTTGAGCAATTTTAAATTTGCGATTTTTCAAATTTTCAAACGCTTATATCTCGCTTATTTGCAATGATAGCGCAAAACGAATGCTTATTTAGTATCAACAATAATTATACCTACCACCAGAATTAATGGGGATCGATTTTGAGCAATTTTAAATTTGCGATTTTTCAAATTTTCAAACGCTTATATCTCGCTTATTTGCAATGATAGCGCAAAACAAATGCTTATTTAGTATCAACAATAATTATACCTACCACCAGAATTAATATGGATCGATTTTGAGCAATTTTAAATTTGCGATTTTTCAAATATTCAAACGCTTATATCTCGCTTATTTGCAATGATAGCGCAAAACGAATGCTTATTTAGTATCAACAATAATTATACCTACCACCAGAATTAATGGGGATCGATTTTGAGCAATTTTAAATTTGCGATTTTTCAAATTTTCAAACGCTTATATCTCGCTTATTTGCAATGATAGCGCAAAACGAATGCTTATTTAGTATCAACAATAATTATACCTACCACCAGAATTAATGGGGATCGATTTTGAGCAATTTTAAATTTGCGATTTTTCAAATTTTCAAACGCTTATATCTCGCTTATTTGCAATGATAGCGCAAAACGAATGCTTATTTAGTATCAACAATAATTATACCTACCACCAGAATTAATGGGGATCGATTTTGAGCAATTTTAAATTTGCGATTTTTCAAATTTTCAAACGCTTATATCTCGCTTATTTGCAATGATAGCGCAAAACGAATGTTTATTTAGTATCAACAATAATTATACCTACCACCAGAATTAATGGGGATCGATTTTGAGTAATTTTAAATTTGCGATTTTTCAAATTTTCAAACGCTTATATCTCGCTTATTTGCAATGATAGCGCAAAACGAATGCTTATTTAGTATCAACAATAATTATACCTACCACCAGAATTAATGGGGATCGATTTTGAGCAATTTTAAATTTGCGATTTTTCAAATTTTCAAACGCTTATATCTCGCTTATTCGCAATGATAGCGCAAAACGAATGCTTATTTAGTATCAACAATAATTATACCTACCACCAGAATTAATTGGAATCGATTTTGAGCAATTTTAAATTTGCGATTTTTCAAATTTTCTAACGCTTATATCTCGCTTATTTGCAATGATAGCGCAAAACGAATGCTTATTTAGTATCAACAATAATTATACCTACCACCAGAATTAATGGGGATCGATTTTGAGCAATTTTAAATTTGCGATTTTTCAAATTTTCAAACGCTTATATCTCGCTTATTTGCAATGATAGCGCAAAACGAATGCTTATTTAGTATCAACAATAATAATACCTACCACCAGAATTAATGGGGATCGATTTTGAGCAATTTTAAATTTGCGATTTTTCAAATTTTCAAACGCTTATATCTCGCTTATTTGCAATGATAGCGCAAAACGAATGCTTATTTAGTATCAACAATAATTATACCTACCACCAGAATTAATGGGGATCGATTTTGAGCAATTTTAAATTTGCGATTTTTCAAATTTTCAAACGCTTATATCTAGCTTATTTGCAATGATAGCGCAAAACGAATGCTTATTTAGTATCAACAATAATTATACCTGCCACCAGAATTAATAAGGATCGATTTTGAGCAATTTTAAATTTGCGATTTTTCAAATTTTCGAACGCTTATATCTCGCTTATTTGCAATGATAGCGCAAAACGAATGCTTATTTAGTATCAACAATAATTATACCTACCACCAGAATTAATGGGGATCGATTTTGAGCAATTTTAAATTTGCGATTTTTCAAATTTTCAAACGCTTATATCTCGCTTTTTTGCAATGATAGCGCAAAACGAATGCTTATTTAGTATCAACAATAATTATACCTACCACCAGAATTAATGGGGATCGATTTTGAGCAATTTTAAATTTGTGATTTTTCAAATTTTCAAACGCTTATATCTCGCTTATTTGCAATGATAGCGCAAAACGAATGCTTATTTAGTATCAACAATAATTATACCTACCACCAGAATTAATAAGGATCGATTTTGAGCAATTTTAAATTTGCGATTTTTCAAATTTTCAAACGCTTATATCTCGCTTATTTGCAATGATAGCGCAAAACGAATGCTTATTTAGTATCAACAATAATTATACCTACCACCAGAATTAATGGGGATCGATTTTGAGCAATTTTAAATTTGCGATTTTTCAAATTTTCAAACGCTTATATCTCGCTTATTTGCAATGATAGCGCAAAACGAATGCTTATTTAGTATCAACAATAATTATACCTACCACCAGAATGAATGGGGATCGATTTTGAGCAATTTTAAATTTGCGATTTCTCAAATTTTCAAACGCTTATATCTCGCTTATTTGCAATGATAGCGCAAAACGAATGCTTATTTAGTATCAACAATAATTATACCTACCACCAGAATTAATGAGGATCGATTTTAAGCAATTTTAAATTTGCGATTTTTCAAATTTTCAAACGCTTATATCCCGCTTATTTGCAATGATAGCGCAAAACGAATGCTTATTTAGTATCAACAACAATTATACCTACCACCAGAATTAATGGGGATCGATTTTGAGCAATTTTAAATTTGCGATTTTTCAAATTTTCAAACGCTTATATCTCGCTTATTTGCAATGATAGCGCAAAACGAATGCTTATTTAGTATCAACAATAATTATACCTACCACCAGAATTAATGGGGATCGATTTTGAGCAAGTTTAAATTTGCGATTTTTCAAATTTTCAAACGCTTATATCTCACTTATTTGCATTGATAGCGCAAAACGAATGCTTATTTAGTATCAACAATAATTATACCTACCACCAGAATTAATGGGGATCGATTTTGAGCAATTTTAAATTTGCGATTTTTCAAATTTTCAAACGCTTATATCTCGCTTATTTGCAATGATAGCGCAAAACGAATGCTTATTTAGTATCAACAATAATTATACCTACCACCAGAATTAATGGGGATCGATTTTGAGCAATTTTAAATTTGCGATTTTTCAAATTTTCAAACGCTTATATCTCGCTTATTTGCAATGATAGCGCAAAACGAATGCTTATTTAGTATCAACAATAATTATACCTACCACCAGAATTAATGGGGATCGATTTTGAGCAAGTTTAAATTTGCGATTTTTCAAATTTTCAAACGCTTATATCTCGCTTATTTGCATTGATAGCGCAAAACGAATGCTTATTTAGTATCAACAATAATTATACCTACCACCAGAATTAATGGGGATCGATTTTGAGCAATTTTAAATTTGCGATTTTTCAAATTTTCAAACGCTTATATCTCGCTTATTTGCAATGATAGCGCTAAACGAATGCTTATTTAGTATCAACAATAATTATACCTACCACCAGAATTAATGGGGATCGATTTTGAGCAATTTTAAATTTGCAATTTTTCAAATTTTCAAACGCTTATATCTCGCTTATTTGCAATGATAGCGCAAAACGAATGCTTATTTAGTATCAACAATAATTATACCTACCACTTGAATTAATGGGGATCGATTTTGAGCAATTTTAAATTTGCGATTTTTCAAATTTTCAAACGCTTATATCCCGCTTATTTGCAATGATAGCGCAAAACGAATGCTTATTTAGTATCAACAATAATTATACCTACCACCAGAATTAATGTGGATCGATTTTGAGCAATTTTAAATTTGCGATTTTTCAAATTTTCAAACGCTTATATCTCGCTTATTTGCAATGATAGCGCAAAACGAATGCTTATTTAGTATCAACAATAATTATACCTACCACCAGAATTAATGGGGATCGATTTTGAGCAATTTTAAATTTGCGATTTTTCAAATTTTCAAACGCTTATATCTCGCTTATTTGCAATGATAGCGCAAAACGAATGCTTATTTAGTATCAACAATAATTATACCTACCACCAGAATTAATGGGGATCGATTTTGAGCAATTTTAAATTTGCGATTTTTCAAATTTTCAAACGCTTATATCTCGCTTATTTGCAATGATAGCGAAAAACGAATGCTTATTTAGTATCAACAATAATTATACCTACCCCCAGATTTAATGGGGATCGATTTTGAGCAATTTTATATTTGCGATTTTTCAAATTTTCAAACGCTTATATCTCGCTTATTTGCAATGATAGCGCAAAACGAATGCTTATTTAGTATCAACAATAATTATACCTACCACCAGAATTAATGGGGATCGATTTTGAGCAATTTTAAATTTGCGATTTTTCAAATTTTCAAACGCTTATATCTCGCTTATTTGCAATGATAGCGCAAAACGAATGCTTATTTAGTATCAACAATAATTATACCTACCACCAGAATTAATGGGGATCGATTTTGAGCAATTTAAAATTTGCGATTTTTCAAATTTTCAAACGCTTATATCTCGCTTATTTGCAATGATAGCGCAAAACGAATGCTTATTTAGTATCAACAATAATTATACCTACCACCAGAATTAATGGGGATCGATTTTGAGCAATTTTAAATTTGCGATTTTTCAAATTTTCAAACGCTTATATCTCGCTTATTTGCAATGATAGCGCAAAACGAATGCTTATTTAGTATCAACAATAATTATACCTACCACCAGAATTAATGGGGATCGATTTTGAGCAATTTTAAATTTGCGATTTTTCAAATTTTCAAACGCTTATATCTCGCTTATTTGCAATGATAGCGCAAAACGAATGCTTATTTAGTATCAACAATAATTATACCTACCACCAGAATTAATGGGGATCGATTTTGAGCAATTTTAAATTTGCGATTTTTCAAATTTTCAAACGCTTATATCTCGCTTATTTGCAATGATAGCGCAAAACGAATGCTTATTTAGTATCAACAATAATTATACCTACCACCAGAATTAATGGGGATCGATTTTGAGCAATTTTAAATTTGCGATTTTTCAAATTTTCAAACGCTTATATCTCGCTTATTTGCAATGATAGCGCAAAACGAATGCTTATTTAGTATCAACAATAATTATACCTACCACCAGAATTAATGGGGATCGATTTTGAGCAATTTTAAATTTGCGATTTTTCAAATCTTCAAACGCTTATATCTCGCTTATTTGCAATGATAGCGCAAAACGAATGCTTATTTAGTATCAACAATAATTATACCTACCACCAGAATTAATGGGGATCGATTTTGAGCAATTTTAAATTTGCGATTTTTCAAATTTTCAAACGCTTATATCTCGCTTATTTGCAATGATAGCGCAAAACGAATACTTATTTAGTATCAACAATAATTATACCTACCACCAGAATTAATGGGGATCGATTTTGAGCAATTTTAAATTTGCGATTTTTCAAATTTTCAAACGCTTATATCTCGCTTATTTGCAATGATAGCGCAAAACGAATGCTTATTTAGTATCAACAATAATTATACCTACCACCAGAATTAATGGGGATCGATTTTGAGCAATTTTAAATTTGCGATTTTTCAAATTTTCAAACGCTTATATCTCGCTTATTTGCAATGATAGCGCAAAACGAATGCTTATTTAGTATCAACAATAATTATACCTACCACCAGAATTAATAAGGATCGATTTTGAGCAATTTTAATTTTGCAATTTTTCAAATTTTCAATCGCTTATATCTCCCTATTTTGCAATGATAGCGCAAAACGAATGCTTATTTAGTATCAACAATAATTATACCTACCACCAGAATTAATGGGGATCGATTTTGAGCAATTTTAATTTTGCGATTTTTCAAATTTTCAAACGCTTATATCTCGCTTATTTGCAATGATAGCGAAAAACGAATGCTAATTTAGTATCAACGATAATTATACCTACCACCAGAATTAATGAGGATCGATTTTGAGCAATTTTAAATTTGCGATTTTTCAAATTTTCAAACGCTTATATCTCGCTTATTTGCAATGATAGCGCAAAACGAATGCTTATTTAGTATCAACAATAATTATACCTACCACCAGAATTAATGGGGATCGATTTTGAGCAATTTTAAATTTGCGATTTTTCAAATTTTCAAACGCTTATATCTCGCTTATTTGCAATGATAGCGCAAAACGAATACTTATTTAGTATCAACAATAATTATACCTACCACCAGAATTAATGGGGATCGATTTTGAGCAATTTTAAATTTGCGATTTTTCAAATTTTCAAACGCTTATATCTCGCTTATTTGCAATGATAGCGCAAAACGAATGCTTATTTAGTATCAACAATAATTATACCTACCGCCAGAATTAATGGGGATCGATTTTGAGCAATTTTAAATTTGCGATTTTTCAAATTTTCAAACGCTTATATCTCGCTTATTTGCAATGATAGCGCAAAACGAATGCTTATTTAGTATCAACAATAATTATACCTACCACCAGAATTAATGGGGATCGATTTTGAGCAATTTTAAATTTGCGATTTATCAAATTTTCAAACGCTTATATCTCGCTTATTTGCAATGATAGCGCAAAACGAATTCTTATTTAGTATCAACAATAATTATACCTACCACCAGAATTAATGGGGATCGATTTTGAGCAATTTTATATTTGCGATTTTTCAAATTTTCAAACGCTTATATCTCGCTTATTTGCAATGATAGCGCAAAACGAATGCTTATTTAGTATCAACAATAATTATACCTACCACCAGAATTAATGGGGATCGATTTTGAGGAATTTTAAATTTGCGATTTTTCAAATTTTCAAACGCTTATATCTTGCTTATTTGCAATGATAGCGCAAAACGAATGCTTATTTAGTATCAACAATAATTATACCTACCACCAGAATTAATGGGGATCGATTTTGAGCAATTTTAAATTTGCGATTTTTCAAATTTTCAAACGCTTATATCTCGCTTATTTGCAATGATAGCGCAAAACGAATGCTTATTTAGTATCAACAATAATTATACCTACCACCAGAATTAATATGGATCGATTTTGAGCAATTTTAAATTTGCGATTTTTCAAATATTCAAACGCTTATATCTCGCTTATTTGCAATGATAGCGCAAAACGAATGCTTATTTAGTATCAACAATAATTATACCTACCACCAGAATTAATGGGGATCGATTTTGAGCAATTTTAAATTTGCGATTTTTCAAATTTTCAAACTCTTATATCTCGCTTATTTGCAATGATAGCGCAAAACGAATGCTTATTTAGTATCAACAATAATTATACCTACCACCAGAATTAATGGGGATCGATTTTGAGCAATTTTAAATTTGCGATTTTTCAAATTTTCAAACGCTTATATCTCGCTTATTTGCAATGATAGCGCAAAACGAATGCTTATTTAGTATCAACAATAATTATACCTACCACCAGAATTAATGGGGATCGATTTTGAGCAATTTTAAATTTGCGATTTTTCAAATTTTCAAACGCTTATATCTCGCTTATTCGCAATGATAGCGCAAAACGAATGCTTATTTAGTATCAACAATAATTATACCTACCACCAGAATTAATGGGGATCGATTTTGAGCAATTTTAAATTTGCGATTTTTCAAATTTTCTAACGCTTATATCTCGCTTATTTGCAATGATAGCGCAAAACGAATGCTTATTTAGTATCAACAATAATTATACCTACCACCAGAATTAATGGGGATCGATTTTGAGCAATTTTAAATTTGCGATTTTTCAAATTTTCAAACGCTTATATCTCGCTTATTTGCAATGATAGCGCAAAACGAATGCTTATTTAGTATCAACAATAATTATACCTACCACCAGAATTAATGGGGATCGATTTTGAGCAATTTTAAATTTGCGATTTTTCAAATTTTCAAAAACTTATATCTCGCTTATTTGCAATGATAGCGCAAAACGAATGCTTATTTAGTATCAACAATAATTATACCTACCACCAGAATTAATGGGGATCGATTTTGAGCAATTTTAAATTTGCGATTTTTCAAATTTTCAAACGCTTATATCTCACTTATTTGCAATGATAGCGGTAAACGAATGCTTATTTAGTATCAACAATAATTATACCTGCCACCAGAATTAATAAGGATCGATTTTGAGCAATTTTAAATTTGCGATTTTTCAAATTTTCAAACGCTTATATCTCGCTTATTTGCAATGATAGCGCAAAACGAATGCTTATTTAGTATCAACAATAATTATACCTACCACCAGAATTAATGGGGATCGATTTTGAGCAATTTTAAATTTGCGATTTTTCAAATTTTCAAACGCTTATATCTCGCTTATTTGCAATGATAGCGCAAAACGAATGCTTATTTAGTATCAACAATAATTATACCTACCACCAGAATTAATGGGGATCGATTTTGAGCAATTTTAAATTTGTGATTTTTCAAATTTTCAAACGCTTATATCTCGCTTATTTGCAATGATAGCGCAAAACGAATGCTTATTTAGTATCAACAATAATTATACCTACCACCAGAATTAATAAGGATCGATTTTGAGCAATTTTAAATTTGCGATTTTTCAAATTTTCAAACGCTTATATCTCGCTTATTTGCAATGATAGCGCAAAACGAATGCTTATTTAGTATCAACAATAATTATACCTACCACCAGAATTAATGGGGATCGATTTTGAGCAATTTTAAATTTGCGATTTCTCAAATTTTCAAACGCTTATATCTCGCTTATTTGCAATGATAGCGCAAAACGAATGCTTATTTAGTATCAACAATAATTATACCTACCACCAGAATTAATGGGGATCGATTTTGAGCAATTTTAAATTTGCGATTTTTCAAATTTTCAAACGCTTATATCTCGCTTATTTGCAATGATAGCGCAAAACGATTGCTTATTTAGTATCAACAATAATTATACCTACCACCAGAATTAATAAGGATCGATTTTGAGCAATTTTAATTTTGCAATTTTTCAAATTTTCAATCGCTTATATCTCCCTATTTTGCAATGATAGCGCAAAACGAATGCTTATTTAGTATCAACAATAATTATACCTACCACCAGAATTAATGGGGATCGATTTTGAGCAATTTTAATTTTGCGATTTTTCAAATTTTCAAACGCTTATATCTCACTTATTTGCAATGATAGCGAAAAACGAATGCTAATTTAGTATCAACGATAATTATACCTACCACCAGAATTAATAAGGATCGATTTTGAGCAATTTTAAATTTGCGATTTTTCAAATTTTCAAACGCTTATATCTCGCTTATTTGCAATGATAGCGCAAAACGAATGCTTATTTAGTATCAACAATAATTATACCTACCACCAGAATTAATGGGGATCGATTTTGAGCAATTTTAAATTTGCGATTTTTCAAATTTTCAAACGCTTATATCTCGCTTATTTGCAATGATAGCGCAAAACGAATACTTATTTAGTATCAACAATAATTATACCTACCACCAGAATTAATGGGGATCGATTTTGAGCAATTTTAAATTTGCGATTTTTCAAATTTTCAAACGCTTATATCTCGCTTATTTGCAATGATAGCGCAAAACGAATGCTTATTTAGTATCAACAATAATTATACCTACCACCAGAATTAATTAAGATCGATTTTGAGCAATTTTAAATTTGCGATTTTTCAAATTTTCAAACGCTTATATCTCGCTTATTTGCAATGATAGCGCAAAACGAATGCTTATTTAGTATCAACAATAATTATACCTACCACCAGAATTAATGGGGATCGATTTTGAGCAATTTTAAATTTGCGATTTTTCAAATTTTCAAACGCTTATATCTCGCTTATTTGCAATGATAGCGCAAAACGAATGCTTATTTAGTATCAACAATAATTATACCTACCACCAGAATTAATGGGGATCGATTTTGAGCAATTTTAAATTTGCGATTTTTCAAATTTTCAAACGCTTATATCTCGCTTATTTGCAATGATAGCGCAAAACGAATGCTTATTTAGTATCAACAATAATTATACCTACCACCAGAATTAATGGGGATCGATTTTGAGCAATTTTATATTTGCGATTTTTCAAATTTTCAAACGCTTATATCTCGCTTATTTGCAATGATAGCGCAAAACGAATGCTTATTTAGTATCAACAATAATTATACCTACCACCAGAATTAATGGGGATCGATTTTGAGCAATTTTAAATTTGCGATTTTTCAAATTTTCAAACGCTTATATCTCGCTTATTTGCAATGATAGCGCAAAACGAATGCTTATTTAGTATCAACAATAATTATACCTACCACCAGAATTAATGGGGATCGATTTTGAGCAATTTTAAATTTGCGATTTTTCAAATTTTCAAACGCTTATATCTCGCTTATTTGCAATGATAGCGCAAAACGAATGCTTATTTAGTATCAACAATAATTATACCTACCACCAGAATTAATGGGGATCGATTTTGAGCAATTTTAAATTTGCGATTTTTCAAATTTTCAAACGCTTATATCTCGCTTATTTGCAATGATAGCGCAAAACGAATGCTTATTTAGTATCGACAATAATTATACCTACCACCAGAATTAATGGGGATCGATTTTGAGCAATTTTAAATTTGCGATTTTTCAAATTTTCAAACGCTTATATCTCGCTTATTTGCAATGATAGCGCAAAACGAATGCTTATTTAGTATCAACAATAATTATACCTACCACCAGAATTAATGGGGATCGATTTTGAGCAATTTTAAATTTGCGATTTTTCAAATTTTCAAACGCTTATATCTCGCTTATTTGCAATGATAGCGCAAAACGAATGCTTATTTAGTATCAACAATAATTATACCTACCACCAGAATTAATGGGGATCGATTTTGAGCAATTTTAAATTTGCGATTTTTCAAATTTTCAAACGCTTATATCTCGCTTATTTGCAATGATAGCGCAAAACGAATGCTTATTTAGTATCAACAATAATTATACCTACCACCAGAATTAATGGGGATCGATTTTGAGCAATTTTAAATTTGCGATTTTTCAAATTTTCAAACGCTTATATCTCGCTTATTTGCATTGATAGCGCAAAACGAATGCTTATTTAGTATCAACAATAATTATACCTACCACCAGAATTAATGGGGATCGATTTTGAGCAATTTTATATTTGCGATTTTTCAAATTTTCAAAAGCTTATATCTCGCTTATTTGCAATGATAGCGCAAAACGAATGCTTATTTAGTATCAACAATAATTATACCTACCACCAGAATTAATGGGGATCGATATTGAGCAATTTTAAATTTGCGATTTTTCAAATTTTCAAACGCTTATATCTCGCTTATTTGCAATGATAGCGCAAAACGAATGCTTATTTAGTATCAACAATAATTATACCTACCACCAGAATTAATGGGGATCGATTTTGAGCAATTTTAAATTTGCGATTTTTCAAATTTTCAAACGCTTATATCTCGCTTATTTGCAATGATAGCGCAAAACGAATGCTTATTTAGTATCAACAATAATTATACCTACCACCAGAATGAATGGGGATCGATTTTGAGCAATTAAAATTTGCGATTTTTCAAATTTTCAAACGCTTATATCTCGCTTATTTGCAATGATAGCGCAAAACGAATGCTTATTTAGTATCAACAATAATTATACCTACCACCAGAATTAATGGGGATCGATTTTGAGCAATTTTAAATTTGCGATTTTTCAAATTTTCAAACGCTTATATCTCGCTTATTTGCAATGATAGCGCAAAACGAATGCTTATTTAGTATCAACAATAATTATACCTACCACCAGAATTAATGGGGATCGATTTTGAGCAATTTTAAATTTGCGATTTTTCAAATTTTCAAACGCTTATATCTCGCTTATTTGCAATGATAGCGCAAAACGAATGCTTATTTAGTATCAACAATAATTATACCTACCACTAGAATGAATGGGGATCGATTTTGAGCAATTTTAAGTTTGCGATTTTTCAAATTTTCAAACGCTTATATCTCGCTTATTTGCAATGATAGCGCAAAACGAATGCTTATTTAGTATCAACAACAATTATACCTACCACCAGAATTAATGGGGATCGATTTTGAGCAATTTTAAATTTGCGATTTTTCAAATTTTCAAACGCTTATATCTCGCTTATTTGCAATGATAGCGCAAAACGAAAGCTTATTTAGTTTCAACAATAATTATACCTACCACCAGAATTAATGGGGATCGATTTTGAGCAATTTTAAATTTGCGATTTTTCAAATTTTCAAACGCTTATATCTCGCTTATTTGCAATGATAGCGCAAAACGAATGCTTATTTAGTATCAACAATAATTATACCTACCACCAGAATTAATGGGGATCGATTTTGAGCAATTTTAAATTTGCGATTTTTCAAATTTTCAAACGCTTATATCTCGCTTATTTGCAATGATAGCGCAAAACGAATGCTTATTTAGTATCAACAATAATTATACCTACCACCAGAATTAATGGGGATCGATTTTGAGCAATTTTAAATTTGCGATTTTTCAAATTTTCAAACGCTTATATCTCGCTTATTTGCAATGATAGCGCAAAACGAATGCTTATTTAGTATCAACAATAATTATACCTACCACCAGAATTAATGTGGATCGATTTTGAGCAATTTTAAATTTGTGATTTTTCAAATTTTAAAACGCTTATATCTCGCTTATTTGCAATGATAGCGCAAAACGAATGCTTATTTAGTATCAACAATAATTATACCTACCACCAGAATTAATGGGGATCGATTTTGAGCAATTTTAAATTTGCGATTTTTCAAATTTTCAAACGCTTATATCTCGCTTATTTGCAATAATAGCGCAAAACGAATGCTTATTTAGTATCAACAATAATTATACCTACCACCAGAATTAATGGCGATCGATTTTGAGCAATTTTAAATTTGCGATTTTTCAAATTTTCAAACGCTTATATCTCGCTTATTTGCAATGATAGCGCAAAACGAATGCTTATTTAGTATCAACAATAATTATACCTACCACCAGAATTAATGGGGATCGATTTTGAGCAATTTTAAATTTGCGATTTTTCAAATTTTCAAACGCTTATATCTCGCTTATTTGCAATGATAGCGCAAAACGAATGCTTATTTAGTATCAACAATAATTATACCTACCACCAGAATTAATGGGGATCGATTTTGAGCAATTTTAAATTTGCGATTTTTCAAATTTTCAAACGCTTATATCTCGCTTATTTGCAATGATAGCGCAAAACGAATGCTTATTTAGTATCAACAATAATTATACCTACCACCAGAATTAATAAAGATCGATTTTGAGCAATTTTAAATTTGCGATTTTTCAAATTTTCAAACGCTTATATCTCGCTTATTTGCAATGATAGTGAAAAACGAATGCTTATTTAGTATCAACAATAATTATACCTACCACCAGAATTAATGGGGATCGATTTTGAGCAATTTTAAATTTGCGATTTTTCAAATTTTCAAACGCTTATATCTCGCTTATTTGCAATGATAGCGCAAAACGAATGCTTATTTAGTATCAACAATAATTATACCTACCACCAGAATTAATATGGATCGATTTTGAGTAATTTTAAATTTGCGATTTTTCAAATTTTCAAACGCTTATATCTCGCTTATTTGCAATGATAGCGCAAAACGAATGCTTATTTAGCATCAACAATAATTATACCTACCACCAGAATTAATGGGGATCGATTTTGAGCAATTTTAAATTTGCGATTTTTCAAATTTTCAAACGCTTATATCTCGCTTATTTGCAATGATAGCGCAAAACGAATGCTTATTTAGTATCAACAATAATTATACCTACCACCAGAATTAATGGGGATCGATTTTGAGCAATTTTAAATTTGCGATTTTTCAAATTTTCAAACGCTTATATCTCGCTTATTTGCAATGATAGCGCAAAACGAATGCTTATTTAGTATCAACAATATTTATACCTACCTTTAGAATTAATAGGGATCGATTTTGAGCAATTTTAAATTTGCGATTTTTCAAATTTTCAAACGCTTATATCTCGCTTATTTGCATTGATAGCGCAAAACGAATGCTTATTTAGTATCAACAATAATTATACCTACCACCAAAATTAATGGGGATCGATTTTGAGCAATTTTAAATTTGCGATTTTTCAAATTTTCAAACGCTTATATCTCTCTTATTTGCAATGATAGCGCAAAACGAATGCTTATTTAGTATCAACAATAATTATACCTACCACCAGAATTAATGGGGATCGATTTTGAGCAATTTTAAATTTGCGATTTTTCAAATTTTCAAACGCTTATATCTCGCTTATTTGCAATGATAGCGCAAAACGAATGCTTATTTAGTATCAACAATAATTATACCTACCACCAGAATTAATGGGGATCGATTTTGAGCAATTTTAAATTTGCGATTTTTCAAATTTTCAAACGCTTATATCTCGCTTATTTGCAATGATAGCGCAAAACGAATGCTTATTTAGAATCAACAATAATTATACCTACCACCAGAATTAATGGGGATCGATTTTGAGCAATTTTATATTTGCGATTTTTCAAATTTTCAAACGCTTATATCTCGCTTATTTGCAATGATAGCGCAAAACGAATGCTTATTTAGTATCAACAATAATTATACCTACCACCAGAATTAATGGGGATCGATTTTGAGCAATTTTAAATTTGCGATTTTTCAAATTTTCAAACGCTTATATCTCGCTTATTTGCAATGATAGCGCAAAACGAATGCTTATTTAGTATCAACAATAATTATACCTACCACCAGAATTAATGGGGATCGATTTTGAGCAATTTTAAATTTGCGATTTTTCAAATTTTCAAACGCTTATATCTCGCTTATTTGCAATGATAGCGCAAAACGAATGCTTATTTAGTATCAACAATAATTATACCTACCACCAGAATTAATGGGGATCGATTTTGAGCAATTTTATATTTGCGATTTTTCAAATTTTCAAACGCTTATATCTCGCTTATTTGCAATGATAGCGCAAAACGAATGCTTATTTAGTATCAACAATAATTATACCTACCACCAGAATTAATGGGGATCGATTTTGAGCAATTTTAAATTTGCGATTTTTCAAATTTTCAAACGCTTATATCTCGCTTATTTGCAATGATAGCGCAAAACGAATGCTTATTTAGTATCAACAATAATTATACCTACCACCAGAATTAATGGGGATCGATTTTGAGCAATTAAAATTTGCGATTTTTCAAATTTTCAAACGCTTATATCTCGCTTATTTGCAATGATAGCGCAAAACGAATGCTTATTTAGTATCAACAATAATTATACCTACCACCAGAATTAATGGGGATCGATTTTGAGCAATTTTAAATTTGCGATTTTTCAAATTTTCAAACGCTTATATCTCGCTTATTTGCAATGATAGCGCAAAACGAATGCTTATTTAGTATCAACAATAATTATACCTACCACCAGAATTAATGGGGATCGATTTTGAGCAATTTTAAATTTGCGATTTTTCAAATTTTCAAACGCTTATATCTCGCTTATTTGCAATGATAGCGCAAAACGAATGCTTATTTAGTATCAACAATAATTATACCTACCACCAGAATGAATGGGGATCGATTTTGAGCAATTTTAAGTTTGCGATTTTTCAAATTTTCAAACGCTTATATCTCGCTTATTTGCAATGATAGCGCAAAACGAATGCTTATTTAGTATCAACAATCATTATACCTACCACCAGAATTAATGGGGATCGATTTTGAGCAATTTTAAATTTGCGATTTTTCAAATTTTCAAACGCTTATATCTCGCTTATTTGCAATGATAGCGCAAAACGAAAGCTTATTTAGTTTCAACAATAATTATACCTACCACCAGAATTAATGGGGATCGATTTTGAGCAATTTTAAATTTGCGATTTTTCAAATTTTCAAACGCTTATATCTCGCTTATTTGCAATGATAGCGCAAAACGAATGCTTATTTAGTATCAACAATAATTATACCTACCACCAGAATTAATGGGGATCGATTTTGAGCAATTTTAAGTTTGCGATTTTTCAAATTTTCAAACGCTTATATCTCGCTTATTTGCAATGATAGCGCAAAACGAATGCTTATTTAGTATCAACAATCATTATACCTACCACCAGAATTAATGGGGATCGATTTTGAGCAATTTTAAATTTGCGATTTTTCAAATTTTCAAACGCTTATATCTCGCTTATTTGCAATGATAGCGCAAAACGAAAGCTTATTTAGTTTCAACAATAATTATACCTACCACCAGAATTAATGGGGATCGATTTTGAGCAATTTTAAATTTGCGATTTTTCAAATTTTCAAACGCTTATATCTCGCTTATTTGCAATGATAGCGCAAAACGAATGCTTATTTAGTATCAACAATAATTATACCTACCACCAGAATTAATGGGGATCGATTTTGAGCAATTTTAAATTTGCGATTTTTCAAATTTTCAAACGCTTATATCTCGCTTATTTGCAATGATAGCGCAAAACGAATGCTTATTTAGTATCAACAATAATTATACCTACCACCAGAATTAATGGGGATCGATTTTGAGCAATTTTAAATTTGCGATTTTTCAAATTTTCAAACGCTTATATCTCGCTTATTTGCAATGATAGCGCAAAACGAATGCTTATTTAGTATCAACAATAATTATACCTACCACCAGAATTAATGGGGATCGATTTTGAGCAATTTTAAATTTGCGATTTTTCAAATTTTCAAACGCTTATATCTCGCTTATTTGCAATGATAGCGCAAAACGAATGCTTATTTAGTATCAACAATAATTATACCTACCACCAGAATGAATGGGGATCGATTTTGAGCAATTAAAATTTGCGATTTTTCAAATTTTCAAACGCTTATATCTCGCTTATTTGCAATGATAGCGCAAAACGAATGCTTATTTAGTATCAACAATAATTATACCTACCACCAGAATTAATGGGGATCGATTTTGAGCAATTTTAAATTTGCGATTTTTCAAATTTTCAAACGCTTATATCTCGCTTATTTGCAATGATAGCGCAAAACGAATGCTTATTTAGTATCAACAATAATTATACCTACCACCAGAATTAATGGGGATCGATTTTGAGCAATTTTAAATTTGCGATTTTTCAAATTTTCAAACGCTTATATCTCGCTTATTTGCAATGATAGCGCAAAACGAATGCTTATTTAGTATCAACAATAATTATACCTACCACCAGAATGAATGGGGATCGATTTTGAGCAATTTTAAGTTTGCGATTTTTCAAATTTTCAAACGATTATATCTCGCTTATTTGCAATGATAGCGCAAAACGAATGCTTATTTAGTATCAACAATCATTATACCTACCACCAGAATTAATGGGGATCGATTTTGAGCAATTTTAAATTTGCGATTTTTCAAATTTTCAAACGCTTATATCTCGCTTATTTGCAATGATAGCGCAAAACGAAAGCTTATTTAGTTTCAACAATAATTATACCTACCACCAGAATTAATGGGGATCGATTTTGAGCAATTTTAAATTTGCGATTTTTCAAATTTTCAAACGCTTATATCTCGCTTATTTGCAATGATAGCGCAAAACGAATGCTTATTTAGTATCAACAATAATTATACCTACCACCAGAATTAATGGGGATCGATTTTGAGCAATTTTAAATTTGCGATTTTTCAAATTTTCAAACGCTTATATCTCGCTTATTTGCAATGATAGCGCAAAACGAATGCTTATTTAGTATCAACAATAATTATACCTACCACCAGAATTAATGGGGATCGATTTTGAGCAATTTTAAATTTGCGATTTTTCAAATTTTCAAACGCTTATATCTCGCTTATTTGCAATGATAGCGCAAAACGAATGCTTATTTAGTATCAACAATAATTATACCTACCACCAGAATTAATGGGGATCGATTTTGAGCAATTTTATATTTGCGATTTTTCAAATTTTCAAACGCTTATATCTCGCTTATTTGCAATGATAGCGCAAAACGAATGCTTATTTAGTATCAACAATAATTATACCTACCACCAGAATTAATGGGGATCGATTTTGAGCAATTTTAAATTTGCGATTTTTCAAATTTTCAAACGCTTATATCTCGCTTATTTGCAATGATAGCGCAAAACGAATGCTTATTTAGTATCAACAATAATTATACCTACCACCAGAATTAATGGGGATCGATTTTGAGCAATTTTAAATTTGCGATTTTTCAAATTTTCAAACGCTTATATCTCGCTTATTTGCAATGATAGCGCAAAACGAATGCTTATTTAGTATCAACAATAATTATACCTACCACCAGAATTAATGGGGATCGATTTTGAGCAATTTTAAATTTGCGATTTTTCAAATTTTCAAACGCTTATATCTCGCTTATTTGCAATGATAGCGCAAAACGAATGCTTATTTAGTATCAACAATAATTATACCTACCACCAGAATTAATGGGGATCGATTTTGAGCAATTTTTAATTTGCGATTTTTCAAATTTTCAAACGCTTATATCTCGCTTATTTGCAATGATAGCGCAAAACGAATGCTTATTTAGTATCAACAATAATTATACCTACCACTTGAATTAATAAGGATCGATTTTGAGCAATTTTAAATTTGCGATTTTTCAAATTTTCAAACGCTTATATCTCGCTTATTTGCAATGATAGCGCAAAACGAATGCTTATTTAGTATCAACAATAATTATACCTACCACCAGAATTAATGGGGATCGATTTTGAGCAATTTTAAATTTGCGATTAATCAAATTTTCAAACGCTTATATCTCGCTTATTTGCAATGATAGCGCAAAACGAATGCTTATTTAGCATCAACAATAATTATACCTACCACCAGAATCAATGGGGATCGATTTTGAGCAATTTTAAATTTGCGATTTTTCAAATTTTCAAACGCTTATATCTCGCTTATTTGCAATGATAGCGCAAAACGAATGCTTATTTAGTATCAACAATAATTATACCTACCACCAGAATTAATATGGATCGATTTTGAGCAATTTTAAATTTGCGATTTATCAAATTTTCAAACGCTTATATCTCGCTTATTTGCAATGATAGCGCAAAACGAATGCTTATTTAGTATCAACAATAATTATACCTACCACCAGAATTAATGGGGATCGATTTTGAGCAATTTTATATTTGCGATTTTTCAATTTTTCAAACGCTTATATCACGCTTATTTGCAATGATAGCGCAAAACGAATGCTTATTTAGTATCAACAATAATTATACCTACCACCAGAATCAATGGGGATCGATTTTGAGCAATTTTAAATTTGCGATTTTTCAAATTTTCAAACGCTTATATCTCGCTTATTTGCAATGATAGCGCAAAACGAATGCTTATTTAGTATCAACAATAATTATACCTACCACCAGAATGAATGGGGATCGATTTTGAGCAATTTTAAGTTTGCGATTTTTCAAATTTTCAAACGCTTATATCTCGCTTATTTGCAATGATAGCGCAAAACGAATGCTTATTTAGTATCAACAATAATTATACCTACCACCAGAATTAATGGGGATCGATTTTGAGCAATTTTAAATTTGCGATTTTTCAAATTTTCAAACGCTTATATCTCGCTTATTTGCAATGATAGCGCAAAACGAAAGCTTATTTAGTTTCAACAATAATTATACCTACCACCAGAATTAATGGGGATCGATTTTGAGCAATTTTAAATTTGCGATTTTTCAAATTTTCAAACGCTTATATCTCGCTTATTTGCAATGATAGCGCAAAACGAATGCTTATTTAGTATCAACAATAATTATACCTACCACCAGAATTAATGGGGATCGATTTTGAGCAATTTTAAATTTGCGATTTTTCAAATTTTCAAACGCTTATATCTCGCTTATTTGCAATGATAGCGCAAAACGAATGCTTATTTAGTATCAACAATAATTATACCTACCACCAGAATTAATGGGGATCGATTTTGAGCAATTTTAAATTTGCGATTTTTCAAATTTTCAAACGCTTATATCTCGCTTATTTGCAATGATAGCGCAAAACGAATGCTTATTTAGTATCAACAATAATTATACCTACCACCAGAATTAATGGGGATCGATTTTGAGCAATTTTATATTTGCGATTTTTCAAATTTTCAAACGCTTATATCTCGCTTATTTGCAATGATAGCGCAAAACGAATGCTTATTTAGTATCAACAATAATTATACCTACCACCAGAATTAATGGGGATCGATTTTGAGCAATTTTAAATTTGCGATTTTCAAATTTTCAAACGCTTATATCTCGCTTATTTGCAATGATAGCGCAAAACGAATGCTTATTTAGTATCAACAATAATTATACCTACCACCAGAATTAATGGGGATCGATTTTGAGCAATTTTTAATTTGCGATTTTTCAAATTTTCAAACGCTTATATCTCGCTTATTTGCAATGATAGCGCAAAACGAATGCTTATTTAGTATCAACAATAATTATACCTACCACTTGAATTAATGGGGATCGATTTTGAGCAATTTTAAATTTGCGATTTTTCAAATTTTCAAACGCTTATATCTCGCTTATTTGCAATGATAGCGCAAAACGAATGCTTATTTAGTATCAACAATAATTATACCTACCACCAGAATTAATGGGGATCGATTTTGAGCAATTTTAAATTTGCGATTTTTCAAATTTTCAAACGCTTATATCTCGCTTATTTGCAATGATAGCGCAAAACGAATGCTTATTTAGCATCAACAATAATTATACCTACCACCAGAATTAATGGGGATCGATTTTGAGCAATTTTAAATTTGCGATTTTTAAAATTTTCAAACGCTTATATCTCGCTTATTTGCAATGATAGCGCAAAACGAATGCTTATTTAGTATCAACAATAATTATACCTACCACCAGAATTAATGGGGATCGATTTTGAGCAATTTTATATTTGCGATTTTTCAATTTTTCAAACGCTTATATCACGCTTATTTGCAATGATAGCGCAAAACGAATGCTTATTTAGTATCAACAATAATTATACCTACCACCAGAATCAATGGGGATCGATTTTGAGCAATTTTAAATTTGCGATTTTTCAAATTTTCAAACGCTTATATCTCGCTTATTTGCAATGATAGCGCAAAACGAATGCTTATTTAGTATCAACAATAATTATACCTACCACCAGAATTAATGGGGATCGATTTTGAGCAATTTTAAATTTGCGATTTTTCAAATTTTCAAACGCTTATATCTCGCTTATTTGCAATGATAGCGCAAAACGAATGCTTATTTAGTATCAACAATAATTATACCTACCACCAGAATTAATGGGGATCGATTTTGAGCAATTTTATATTTGCGATTTTTCAAATTTTCAAACGCTTATATCTCGCTTATTTGCAATGATAGCGCAAAACGAATGCTTATTTAGTATCAACAATAATTATACCTACCACCAGAATTAATGGGGATCGATTTTGAGCAATTTTATATTTGCGATTTTTCGAATTTTCAAACGCTTATATCTCGCTTATTTGCAATGATAGCGCAAAACGAATGCTTATTTAGTATCAACAATAATTATACCTACCACCAGAATTAATGGGGATCGATTTTGAGCAATTTTAAATTTGCGATTTTTCAAATTTTCAAACGCTTATATCTCGCTTATTTGCAATGATAGCGCAAAACGAATGCTAATTTAGTATCAACAATAATTATACCTACCACCAGAATTAATGGGGATCGATTTTGAGCAATTTTAAATTTGCGATTTTTCAAATTTTCAAACGCTTATATCTCGCTTATTTGCAATGATAGCGCAAAACGAATGCTTATTTAGTATCAACAATAATTATACCTACCACCAGAATTAATGGGGATCGATTTTGAGCAATTTTAAATTTGCGATTTTTCAAATTTTCAAACGCTTATATCTCGCTTATTTGCAATGATAGCGCAAAACGAATGCTTATTTAGTATCAACAATAATTATACCTACCACCAGAATTAATGGGGATCGATTTTGAGCAATTTTAAATTTGCGATTTTTCAAATTTTCAAACGCTTATATCTCGCTTATTTGCAATGATAGCGCAAAACGAATGCTTATTTAGTATCAACAATAATTATACCTACCACCAGAATTAATAGGGATCGATTTTGAGCAATTTTAAATTTGCAATTTTTCAAATTTTCAAACGCTTATATCTCGCTTATTTGCAATGTTAGCGCAAAACGAATGCTTATTTAGTATCAACAATAATTATACCTACCACCAGAATTAATGGGGATCGATTTTGAGCAATTTTAAATTTGCGATTTTTCAAATTTTCAAACGCTTATATCTCGCTTATTTGCAATGATAGCGCAAAACGAATGCTTATTTAGTATCAACAATAATTATACCTACCACCAGAAATAATGGGGATCGATTTTGAGCAATTTTTAATTTGCGATTTTTCAAATTTTCAAACGCTTATATCTCGCTTATTTGCAATGATAGCGCAAAACGAATGCTTATTTAGTATCAACAATAATTATACCTACCACTTGAATTAATGGGGATCGATTTTGAGCAATTTTAAATTTGCGATTTTTCAAATTTTCAAACGCTTATATCTCGCTTATTTGCAATGATAGCGCAAAACGAATGCTTATTTAGTATCAACAATAATTATACCTACCACCAGAATTAATGGGGATCGATTTTGAGCAATTTTAAATTTGCGATTTTTCAAATTTTCAAACGCTTATATCTCGCTTATTTGCAATGATAGCGCAAAACGAATGCTTATTTAGCATCAACAATAATTATACCTACCACCAGAATTAATGGGGATCGATTTTGAGCAATTTTAAATTTGCGATTTTTAAAATTTTCAAACGCTTATATCTCGCTTATTTGCAATGATAGCGCAAAACGAATGCTTATTTAGTATCAACAATAATTATACCTACCACCAGAATTAATATGGATCGATTTTGAGCAATTTTAAATTTGCGATTTATCAAATTTTCAAACGCTTATATCTCGCTTATTTGCAATGATAGCGCAAAACGAATGCTTATTTAGTATCAACAATAATTATACCTACCACCAGAATTAATGGGGATCGATTTTGAGCAATTTTATATTTGCGATTTTTCAATTTTTCAAACGCTTATATCACGCTTATTTGCAATGATAGCGCAAAACGAATGCTTATTTAGTATCAACAATAATTATACCTACCACCAGAATCAATGGGGATCGATTTTGAGCAATTTTAAATTTGCGATTTTTCAAATTTTCAAACGCTTATATCTCGCTTATTTGCAATGATAGCGCAAAACGAATGCTTATTTAGTATCAACAATAATTATACCTACCACCAGAATTAATGGGGATCGATTTTGAGCAATTTTAAATTTGCGATTTTTCAAATTTTCAAACGCTTATATCTCGCTTATTTGCAATGATAGCGCAAAACGAATGCTTATTTAGTATCAACAATAATTATACCTACCACCAGAATTAATAGGGATCGATTTTGAGCAATTTTATATTTGCGATTTTTCAAATTTTCAAACGCTTATATCTAGCTTATTTGCAATGATAGCGCAAAACGAATGCTTATTTAGTATCAACAATAATTATACCTACCACCAGAATTAATGGGGATCGATTTTGAGCAATTTTATATTTGCGATTTTTCGAATTTTCAAACGCTTATATCTCGCTTATTTGCAATGATAGCGCAAAACGAATGCTTATTTAGTATCAACAATAATTATACCTACCACCAGAATTAATGGGGATCGATTTTGAGCAATTTTAAATTTGCGATTTTTCAAATTTTCAAACGCTTATATCTCGCTTATTTGCAATGATAGCGCAAAACGAATGCTAATTTAGTATCAACAATAATTATACCTACCACCAGAATTAATGGGGATCGATTTTGAGCAATTTTAAATTTGCGATTTTTCAAATTTTCAAACGCTTATATCTCGCTTATTTGCAATGATAGCGCAAAACGAATGCTTATTTAGTATCAACAATAATTATACCTACCACCAGAATTAATGGGGATCGATTTTGAGCAATTTTAAATTTGCGATTTTTCAAATTTTCAAACGCTTATATCTCGCTTATTTGCAATGATAGCGCAAAACGAATGCTTATTTAGTATCAACAATAATTATACCTACCACCAGAATTAATAGGGATCGATTTTGAGCAATTTTATATTTGCGATTTTTCAAATTTTCAAACGCTTATATCTCGCTTATTTGCAATGATAACGTAAAACGAATGCTTATTTAGTATCAACAATAATTATACCTACCACCAGAATTAATGGGGATCGATTTTGAGCAATTTTAAATTTGCGATTTTTCAAATTTTCAAACGCTTATATCTCGCTTATTTGCAATGATAGCGCAAAACGAATGCTTATTTAGTATCAACAATAATTATACCTACCACCAGAATTAATAGGGATCGATTTTGAGCAATTTTAAATTTGCGATTTTTCAAATTTTCAAACGCTTATATCTCGCTTATTTGCAATGATAGCGCAAAACGAATGCTTATTTAGTATCAACAATAATTATACCTACCACCAGAATTAATGGGGATCGATTTTGAGCAATTTTAAATTTGCGATTTTTCAAATTTTCAAACGCTTATATCTCGCTTATTTGCAATGATAGCGCAAAACGAATGCTTATTTAGTATCAACAATAATTATACCTACCACCAGAATTAATGGGGATCGATTTTGAGCAATTTTAAATTTGCGATTTTTCAAATTTTCAAACGCTTATATCTCGCTTATTTGCAATGATAGCGCAAAACGAATGCTTATTTAGTATCAACAATAATTATACCTACCACCAGAATTAATGGGGATCGATTTTGAGCAATTTTAAATTTGTGATTTTTCAAATTTTCAAACGCTTATATCTCGCTTATTTGCAATGATAGCGCAAAACGAATGCTTATTTAGTATCAACAATAATTATACCTACCACCAGAATTAATGGGGATCGATTTTGAGCAATTTTAAATTTGCAATTTTTCAAATTTTCAAACGCTTATATCTCGCTTATTTGCAATGATAGCGCAAAACGAATGCTTATTTAGTATCAACAATAATTATACCTACCACCAGAATTAATGGGGATCGATTTTGAGCAATTTTAAATTTGCGATTTTTCAAATTTTCAAACGCTTATATCTCGCTTATTTGCAATGATAGCGCAAAACGAATGCTTATTTAGTATCAACAATAATTATACCTACCACCAGAATTAATGGGGATCGATTTTGAGCAATTTTAAATTTGTGATTTTTCAAATTTTCAAACGCTTATATCTCGCTTATTTGCAATGATAGCGCAAAACGAATGCTTATTTAGTATCAACAATAATTATACCTACCACCAGAATTAATGGGGATCGATTTTGAGCAATTTTAAATTTGCAATTTTTCAAATTTTCAAACGCTTATATCTCGCTTATTTGCAATGATAGCGCAAAACGAATGCTTATTTAGTATCAACAATAATTATACCTACCACCAGAATTAATGGGGATCGATTTTGAGCAATTTTAAATTTGCGATTTTTCAAATTTTCAAACGCTTATATCTCGCTTATTTGCAATGATAGCGCAAAACGAATGCTTATTTAGTATCAACAATAATTATACCTACCACCAGAATAAATGGGGATCGATTTTGAGCAATTTTAAATTTGCGATTTTTCAAATTTTCAAACGCTTATATCTCTCTTATTTGCAATGATAGCGCAAAACGAATGCTTATTTAGTACCAACAATAATTATACCTACCACCAGAATTAATGGGGATCGATTTTGAGCAATTTTAAATTTGCGATTTTTCAAATTTTCAAACGCTTATATCTCGCTTATTTGCAATGATAGCGCAAAACGAATGCTTATTTAGTATCAACAATAATTATACCTACCACCAGAATTAATGGGGATCGATTTTGAGCAATTTTAAATTTGCGATTTTTCAAATTTTCAAACGCTTATATCTCGCTTATTTGCAATGTTAGCGCAAAACGAATGCTTATTTAGTATCAACAATAATTATACCTACCACCAGAATTAATGGGGATCGATTTTGAGCAATTTTAAATTTGCGATTTTTCAAATTTTCAAACGCTTATATCTCGCTTATTTGCAATGATAGCGCAAAACGAATGCTTATTTAGTATCAACAATAATTATACCTACCACTAGAATTAATGGGGATCGATTTTGAGCAATTTTAAATTTGCGATTTTTCAAATTTTCAAACGCTTATATCTCGCTTATTTGCAATGATAGCGCAAAACGAATGCTTATTTAGTATCAACAATAATTATACCTACCACCAGAATTAATGGGGATCGATTTTGAGCAATTTTAAATTTGCGATTTTTCAAATTTTCAAACGCTTATATCTCGCTTATTTGCAATGATAGCGCAAAACGAATGCTTATTTAGTATCAACAATAATTATACCTACCACCAGAATTAATGGGGATCGATTTTGAGCAATTTTAAATTTGCAATTTTTCAAATTTTCAAACGCTTATATCTCGCTTATTTGCAATGATAGCGCAAAACGAATGCTTATTTAGTATCAACAATAATTATACCTACCACCAGAATTAATGGAGATCGATTTTGAGCAATTTTAAATTTGCGATTTTTCAAATTTTCAAACGCTTATATCTCGCTTTATATCTCGCTTATTTGCAATGATAGCGCAAAACGAATGCTTATTTAGTATCATCAATAATTATACCTACCACCAGAATTAATGGGGATCGATTTTGAGCAATTTTAAATTTGCGATTTTTCAAATTTTCAAACGCTTATATCTCGCTTATTTGCAATGAGAGCGCAAAACGAATGCTTATTTAATATCAACAATAATTATACCTACCACCAGAATTAATGGGGATCGATTTTGAGCAATTTTAAATTTGCGATTTTTCAAATTTTCAAACGCTTATATCTCGCTTATTTGCAATGATATCGCAAAACGAATGCTTATTTAGTATCAACAATAATTATACCTACCACCAGAATTAATGGGGATCGATTTTGAGCAATTTTAAATTTGCGATTTTTCAAATTTTCAAACGCTTATATCTCGCTTTTTTGCAATGATAGCGCAAAACGAATGCTTATTTAGTATCAACAATAATTATACCTACCACCAGAATTAATGGGGACCGATTTTGAGCAATTTTAAATTTGCGATTTTTCAAATTTTCAAACGCTTATATCTCGCTTATTTGCAATGATAGCGCAAAACGAATGCTTATTTAGTATCAACAATAATTATACCTACCACCAGAATTAATGGGGATCGATTTTGAGCAATTTTAAATTTGCAATTTTTCAAATTTTCAAACGCTTATATCTCACTTATTTGCAATGATAGCGCAAAACGAATGCTTATTTAGTATCAACAATAATTATACCTACCACCAGAATTAATGGGGACCGATTTTGAGCAATTTTAAATTTGCGATTTTTCAAATTTTCAAACGCTTATATCTCGCTTATTTGCAATGATAGCGCAAAACGAATGCTTATTTAGTATCAACAATAATTATACCTACCACCAGAATTAATGGGGATCGATTTTGAGCAATTTTAAATTTGCGATTTTTCAAATTTTCAAACGCTTATATCTCGCTTATTTGCAATGAGAGCGCAAAACGAATGCTTATTTAGTATCAACAATAATTATACCTACCACCAGAATTAATGGGGATCGATTTTGAGCAATTTTAAATTTGCGATTTTTCAAATTTTCAAACGCATATATCTCGCTTATTTGCAATGATAGCGCAAAACGAATGCTTATTTAGTATCAACAATAATTATACCTACCACCAGAATTAATGGGGATCGATTTTGAGCAATTTTAAATTTGCGATTTTTCAAATTTTCAAACGCTTATATCTCGCTTATTTGCAATGATAGCGCAAAACGAATGCTTATTTAGTATCAACAATAATTATACCTACCACCAGAATTAATGGGGATCGATTTTGAGCAATTTTAAATTTGCGATTTTTCAAATTTTCAAACGCTTATATCTCGCTTATTTGCAATGATAGCGCAAAACGAATGCTTATTTAGTATCAACAATAATTATACCTACCACCAGAAGTAATGGGGATCGATTTTGAGCAATTTTAAATTTGCGATTTTTCAAATTTTCAAACGCTTATATCTCGCTTATTTGCAATGATAGCGCAAAACGAATGCTTATTTAGTATCAACAATAATTATACCTACCACCAGAATTAATGGGGATCGATTTTGAGCAATTTTAAATTTGCGATTTTTCAAATTTCCAAACGCTTATATCTCGCTTATTTGCAATGATAGCGCAAAACGAATGCTTATTTAGTATCAACAATAATTATACCTACCACCAGAATCAATTGGGATCGATTTTGAGCAATTTTAAATTTGCGATTTTCCAAATTTTCAAACGCTTATATCTCGCTTATTTGCAATGATAGCGCAAAACGAATGCTTATTTAGTATCAACAATAATTATACCTACCACCAGAATTAATGGGGACCGATTTTGAGCAATTTTAAATTTGCGATTTTTCAAATTTTCAAACGCTTATATCTCGCTTATTTGCAATGATAGCGCAAAACGAATGCTTCTAGTATCAACAATAATTATAACTACTACCAGAATGAATGGGGATCGATTTTGAGCAATTTTAAGTTTGCGATTTTTCAAATTTTCAAACGCTTATATCTCGCTTATTTGCAATGATAGCGCAAAACGAATGCTTATTTAGTATCAACAATAATTATACCTACCACCAGAATTAATGGGGATCGATTTTGAGCAATTTTAAATTTGCGATTTTTCAAATTTTCAAACGCTTATATCTCGCTTATTTGCAATGATAGCGCAAAACGAATGCTTATTTAGTATCAACAATAATTATACCTACCACCAGAATTAATGGGGATCGATTTTGAGCAATTTTAAATTTGCGATTTTTCAAATTTTCAAACGCTTATATCTCGCTTATTTGCAATGATAGCGCAAAACGAATGCTTATTTAGTATCAACGATAATTATACCTACCACCAGAATTAATGGGGATCGATTTTGAGCAATTTTAAATTTGCGTTTTTTCAAATTTTCAAACGCTTATATCTCGCTTATTTGCAATGATAGCGCAAAACGAATGCTTATTTAGTATCAACAATAATTATACCTACCACCAGAATTAATGGGGATCGATTTTGAGCAATTTTATATTTGCGATTTTTCAAATTTTCAAACGCTTATATCTCGCTTATTTGCAATGATAGCGCAAAACGAATGCTTATTTAGTATCAACAATAATTATACCTACCACCAGAATTAATCGGGATCGATTTTGAGCAATTTTAAATTTGCGATTTTTCAAATTTTCAAACGCTTATATCTCGCTTATTTGCAATGATAGCGCAAAACGAATGCTTATTTAGTATCAACAATAATTATACCTACCACCAGAATTAATGGGGATCGATTTTGAGCAATTTTAAATTTGCGATTTTTCAAATTTTCAAACGCTTATATCTCGCTTATTTGCAATGATAGCGCAAAACGAATGCTTATTTAGTATCAACAATAATTATACCTACCACCAGAATTAATGGGGATCGATTTTGAGCAATTTTAAATTTGCGATTTTTCAAATTTTCAAACGCTTATATCTCGCTTATTTGCAATGTTAGCGCAAAACGAATGCTTATTTAGCATCAACAATAATTATACCTACCACCAGAATTAATGGGGATCGATTTTGAGCAATTTTAAATTTGCGATTTTTCAAATTTTCAAACGCTTATATCTCGCTTATTTGCAATGATAGCGCAAAACGAATGCTTATTTAGTATCAACAATAATTATACCTACCACCAGAATTAATAGGGATCGATTTTGAGCAATTTTAAATTTGCGATTTTTCAAATTTTCAAACGCTTATATCTCGCTTATTTGCAATGATAGCGCAAAACGAATGCTTATTTAGTATCAAGAATAATTATACCTACCACCAGAATTAATATGGATCGATTTTGAGCAATTTTAAATTTGCGATTTTTCAAATTTTTAAACGCTTATATCTCGCTTATTTGCAATGATAGCGCAAAACGAATGCTTATTTAGCATCAACAATAATTATACCTACCACCAGAATTAATGGGGATCGATTTTGAGCAATTTTAAATTTGCGATTTTTCAAATTTTCAAACGCTTATATCTCGCTTATTTGCAATGATAGCGCAAAACGAATGCTTATTTAGTATCAACAATAATTATACCTACCACCAGAATTAATGGGGATCGATTTTGAGCAATTTTAAATTTGCGATTTTTCAAATTTTCAAACGCTTATATCTCGCTTATTTGCAATGATAGCGCAAAACGAATGCTTATTTAGTATCAACAATAATTATACCTACCACCAGAATTAATATGGATCGATTTTGAGCAATTTTAAATTTGCGATTTTTCAAATTTTCAAACGCTTATATCTCGCTTATTTGCAATGATAGCGCAAAACGAATGCTTATTTAGTATCAACAATAATTATACCTACCACCAGAATTAATGGGGATCGATTTTGAGCAATTTTAAATTTGCGATTTTTCAAATTTTCAAACTCTTATATCTCGCTTATTTGCAATGATAGCACAAAACGAATGCTTATTTAGTATCAACAATAATTATACCTACCACCAGAATTAATGGGGATCGATTTTGAGCAATTTTAAATTTGCGATTTTTCAAATTTTCAAACGCTTATATCTCGCTTATTTGCAATGATAGCGCAAAACGAATGCTTATTTAGTATCAACAATAATTATACCTACCACCAGAATTAATGGGGATCGATTTTGAGCAATTTTAAATATGCGATTTTTTAAATTTTCAAACGCTTATATCTCGCTTATTTGCAATGATAGCGCAAAACGAATGCTTATTTAGTATCAACAATAATTATACCTACCACCAGAATTAATGGGGATCGATTTTGAGCAATTTTAAATTTGCGATTTTTCAAATTTTCAAACGCTTATATCTCGCTTATTTGCAATGATAGCGCAAAACGAATGCTTATTTAGTATCAACAATAATTATACCTACCACCAGAATTAATGGGGACCGATTTTGAGCAATTTTAAATTTGCGATTTTTCAAATTTTCAAACGCTTATATCTCGCTTATTTGCAATGATAGCGCAAAACGAATGCTTATTTAGTATCAACAATAATTATACCTACCACCAGAATTAATGGGGATCGATTTTGAGCAATTTTATATTTGCGATTTTTCAAATTTTCAAACGCTTATATCTCGCTTATTTGCAATGATAGCGCAATACGAATGCTTATTTAGTATCAACAATAATTATACCTACCACCAGAATTAATGGGGATCGATTTTGAGCAATTTTAAATTTGCGATTTTTCAAATTTTCAAACGCTTATATCTCGCTTATTTGCAATGATAGCGCAAAACGAATGCTTATTTAGTATCAACAATAATTATACCTACCACCAGAATTAATGGGGATCGATTTTGAGCAATTTTAAATTTGCGATTTTTCAAATTTTCAAACGCTTATATCTCGCTTATTTGCAATGATAGCGCAAAACGAATGCTTATTTAGTATCAACAATAATTATACCTACCACCAGAATTAATGGGGATCGATTTTGAGCAATTTTAAATTTGCGATTTTTCAAATTTTCAAACGCTTATATCTCGCTTATTTGCAATGATAGCGCAAAACGAATGCTTATTTAGTATCAACAATAATTATACCTACCACCAGAATTAATGGGGATCGATTTTGAGCAATTTTAAATTTGCGATTTTTCAAATTTTCAAACGCTTATATCTCGCTTATTTTCAATGATAGCGCAAAACGAATGCTTATTTAGTATCAACAATAATTATACCTACCACCAGAATTAATGGGGATCGATTTTGAGCAATTTTAAATTTGCGATTTTTCAAATTTTCAAACGCTTATATCTCGCTTATTTGCAATGATAGCGCAAAACGAATGCTTATTTAGTATCAACAATAATTATACCTACCACCAGAAGTAATGGGGATCGATTTTGAGCAATTTTAAATTTGCGATTTTTCAAATTTTCAAACGCTTATATCTCGCTTATTTGCAATGATAGCGCAAAACGAATGCTTATTTAGTATCAACAATAATTATACCTACCACCAGAATCAATGGGGATCGATTTTGAGCAATTTTAAATTTGCGATTTTTCAAATTTTCAAACGCTTATATCTCGCTTATTTGCAATGATAGCGCAAAACGAATGCTTATTTAGTATCAACAATAATTATACCTACCACCAGAATTAATGGGGACCGATTTTGAGCAATTTTAAATTTGCGATTTTTCAAATTTTCAAACGCTTATATCTCGCTTATTTGCAATGATAGCGCAAAACGAATGCTTATTTAGTATCAACAATAATTATAACTACTACCAGAATGAATGGGGATCGATTTTGAGCAATTTTAAGTTTGCGATGTTTCAAATTTTCAAACGCTTATATCTCGCTTATTTGCAATGATAGCGCAAAACGAATGCTTATTTAGTATCAACAATAATTATACCTACCACCAGAATTAATGGGGATCGATTTTGAGCAATTTTAAATTTGCGATTTTTCAAATTTTCAAACGCTTATATCTCGCTTATTTGCAATGATAGCGCAAAACGAATGCTTATTTAGTATCAACAATAATTATACCTACCACTAGAATTAATGGGGATCGATTTTGAGCAATTTTAAATTTGCGATTTTTCAAATTTTCAAACGCTTATATCTCGCTTATTTGCAATGAGAGCGCAAAACGAATGCTTATTTAGTATCAACAATAATTATACCTACCACCAGAAATAATGGGGATCGATTTTGAGCAATTTTAAATTTGCGATTTTTCAAATTTCAAACGCTTATATCTCGCTTATTTGCAATGATAGCGCAAAACGAATGCTTATTTAGTATCAACAATAATTATACCTACCACCAGAATTAATGGGGATCGATTTTGAGCAATTTTAAATTGCGATTTTTCAAATTTTCAAACGCTTATATCTCGCTTATTTGCAATGATAGCGCAAAACGAATGCTTATTTAGTATCAACAATAATTATACCTACCACCAGAATTAATATGGATCGATTTTGAGCAATTTTAAATTTGCGATTTTTCAAATTTTCAAACGCTTATATCTCGCTTATTTGCAATGATAGCGCAAAACGAATGCTTATTTAGTATCAACAATAATTATACCTACCACCAGAATTAATGGGGATCGATTTTGAGCAATTTTAAATTTGCGATTTTTCAAATTTTCAAAAGCTTATATCTCGCTTATTTGCAATGATAGCGCAAAACGAATGCTTATTTAGTATCAACAATAATTATACCTACCACCAGAATTAATGGGGATCGATTTTGAGCAATTTTAAATTTGCGATTTTTCAAATTTTCAAACGCTTATATCTCGCTTATTTGCAATGATAGCGCAAAACGAATGCTTATTTAGTATCAACAATAATTATACCTACCACCAGAATTAATATGGATCGATTTTGAGCAATTTTAAATTTGCGATTTTTCAAATTTTCAAACGCTTATATCTCGCTTATTTGCAATGATAGCGCAAAACGAATGCTTATTTAGTATCAACAATAATTATACCTACCACCAGAATTAATGGGGATCGATTTTGAGCAATTTTAAATTTGCGATTTTTCAAATTTTCAAAAGCTTATATCTCGCTTATTTGCAATGATAGCGCAAAACGAATGCTTATTTAGTATCAACAATAATTATACCTACCACCAGAATTAATGGGGATCGATTTTGAGCAATTTTAAATTTGCAATTTTTCAAATTTTCAAACTCTTATATCTCGCTTATTTGCAATGATAGCGCAAAACGAATGCTTATTTAGTATCAACAATAATTATACCTACCACCAGAATTAATGGGGATCGATTTTGAGCAGTTTTAAATTTGCGATTTTTCAAATTTTCAAACGCTTATATCTCGCTTATTTGCAATGATAGCGCAAAACGAATGCTTATTTAGTATCAACAATAATTATACCTACCACCAGAATTAATGGGGATCGATTTTGAGCAATTTTAAATTTGCGATTTTTCAAATTTTCAAACGCTTATATCTCGCTTATTTGCAATGATAGCGCAAAACGAATGCTTATTTAGTATCAACAATAATTATACCTACCACCAGAATTAATGGGGATCGATTTTGAGCAATTTTAAATTTGCGATTTTTCAAATTTTCAAACGCTTATATCTCGCTTATTTGCAATGATAGCGCAAAACGAATGCTTATTTAGTATCAACAATAATTATACCTACCACCAGAATTAATGGGGATCGATTTTGAGCAATTTTAAATTTGCGATTTTTCAAATTTTCAAACGCTTATATCTCGCTTATTTGCAATGATAGCGCAAAACGAATGCTTATTTAGTATCAACAATAATTATACCTACCACCAGAAGTAATGGGGATCGATTTTGAGCAATTTTAAATTTGCGATTTTTCAAATTTTCAAACGCTTATATCTCGCTTATTTGCAATGATAGCGCAAAACGAATGCTTATTTAGTATCAACAATAATTATACCTACCACCAGAATTAATGGGGATCGATTTTGAGCAATTTTAAATTTGCGATTTTTCAAATTTTCAAACGCTTATATCTCGCTTATTTGCAATGATAGCGCAAAACGAATGCTTATTTAGTATCAACAATAATTATACCTACCACCAGAATTAATGGGGACCGATTTTGAGCAATTTTAAATTTGCGATTTTTCAAATTTTCAAACGCTGATATCTCGCTTATTTGCAATGATAGCGCAAAACGAATGCTTATTTAGTATCAACAATAATTATACCTACCACCAGAATTAATGGGGATCGATTTTGAGCAATTTTAAATTTGCGATTTTTCAAATTTTCAAACGCTTATATCTCGCTTATTTGCAATGATAGCGCAAAACGAATGCTTATTTAGTATCAACAATAATTATACCTACCACCAGAATTAATGGGGACCGATTTTGAGCAATTTTAAATTTGCGATTTTTCAAATTTTCAAACGCTGATATCTCGCTTATTTGCAATGATAGCGCAAAACGAATGCTTATTTAGTATCAACAATAATTATACCTACCACCAGAATTAATGGGGATCGATTTTGAGCAATTTTAAATTTGCGATTTCTCAAATTTTCAAACGCTTATATCTCGCTTATTTGCAATGATAGCGCAAAACGAATGCTTATTTAGTATCAACAATAATTATACCTACCACCAGAATTAATGGGGATCGATTTTGAGCAATTTTAAATTTGCGATTTTTCAAATTTTCAAACGCTTATATCTCGCTTATTTGCAATGATAGCGCAAAACGAATGCTTATTTAGTATCAACAATAATTATACCTACCACCAGAATTAATGGGGATCAATTTTGAGCAATTTTAAATTTGCGATTTTTCAAATTTTCAAACGCTTATATCTCGCTTATTTGCAATGATAGCGCAAAACGAATGCTTATTTAGTATCAACAATAATTATACCTACCACCAGAATTAATGGGGATCGATTTTGAGCAATTTTAAATTTGCGATTTTTCAAATTTTCAAACGCTTATATCTCGCTTATTTGCAATGATAGCGCAAAACGAATGCTTATTTAGTATCAACAATAATTATACCTACCACCAGAATTAATGGGGATCGATTTTGAGCAATTTTAAATTTGCGATTTTTCAAATTTTCAAACGCTTATATCTCGCTTATTTGCAATGATAGCGCAAAACGAATGCTTATTTAGTATCAACAATAATTATACCTACCACCAGAATTAATGGGGATCGATTTTGAGCAATTTTAAATTTGCGATTTTTCAAATTTTCAAACGCTTATATCTCGCTTATTTGCAATGATAGCGCAAAACGAATGCTTATTTAGTATCAACAATAATTATACCTACCACCAGAATTAATGGAAATCGATTTTGAGCAATTTTAAATTTGCGATTTTTCAAATTTTCAAACGCTTATATCTCGCTTATTTGCAATGAGAGCGCAAAACGAATGCTTATTTAGTATCAACAATAATTATACCTACCACCAGAATTAATGGGGATCGATTTTGAGCAATTTTAAATTTGCGATTTTTCAAATTTTCAAACGCTTATATCTCGCTTATTTGCAATGATAGCGCAAAACGAATGCTTATTTAGTATCAACAATAATTATACCTACCACCAGAATTAATGGGGATCGATTTTGAGCAATTTTAAATTTGCGATTTTTCAAATTTTCAAACGCTTATATCTCGCTTATTTGCAATGATAGCGCAAAACGAATGCTTATTTAGTATCAACAATAATTATACCTACCACCAGAATTAATGGGGATCGATTTTGAGCAATTTTAAATTTGCGATTTTTCAAATTTTCAAACGCTTATATCTCGCTTATTTGCAATGATAGCGCAAAACGAATGCTTATTTAGTATCAACAATAATTATACCTACCACCAGAATTAATGGGGATCGATTTTGAGCAATTTTAAATTTGCGATTTTTCAAATTTTCAAACGCTTATATCTCGCTTATTTGCAATGATAGCGCAAAACGAATGCTTATTTAGTATCAACAATAATTATACCTACCACCAGAATTAATGGAAATCGATTTTGAGCAATTTTAAATTTGCGATTTTTCAAATTTTCAAACGCTTATATCTCGCTTATTTGCAATGAGAGCGCAAAACGAATGCTTATTTAGTATCAACAATAATTATACCTACCACCAGAATTAATGGGGATCGATTTTGAGCAATTTTAAATTTGCGATTTTTCAAATTTTCAAACGCTTATATCCTGCTTATTTGCAATGATAGCGCAAAACGAATGCTTATTTAGTATCAACAATAATTATACCTACCACCAGAAGTAATGGGGACCGATTTTGAGCAATTTTAAATTTGCGATTTTTCAAATATTCAAACGCTTATATCTCGCTTATTTGCAATGATAGCGCAAAACGAATGCTTATTTAGTATCAACAATAATTATACCTACCACCAGAATTAATGGGGATCGATTTTGAGCAATTTTAAATTTGCGATTTTTCTAATTTTCAAACGCTTATATCTCGCTTATTTGCAATGATAGCGCAAAACGAATGCTTATTTAGTATCAACAATAATTATACCTACCACCAGAATCAATGGGGATCGATTTTGAGCAATTTTAAATTTGCGATTTTTCAAATTTTCAAACGCTTATATCTCGCTTATTTGCAATGATAGCGCAAAACGAATGCTTATTTAGTATCAACAATAATTATACCTACCACCAGAATCAATGGGGACCGATTTTGAGCAATTTTAAATTTGCGATTTTTCAAATTTTCAAACGCTTATATCTCGCTTATTTGCAATGATAGCGCAAAACGAATGCTTATTTAGTATCAACAATAATTATAACTACTACCAGAATGAATGGGGATCGATTTTGAGCAATTTTAAGTTTGCGATTTTTCAAATTTTCAAACGCTTATATCTCGCTTATTTGCAATGATAGCGCAAAACGAATGCTTATTTAGTATCAACAATAATTATACCTACCACCAGAATTAATGGGGATCGATTTTGAGCAATTTTAAATTTGCGATTTTTCAAATTTTCAAACGCTTATGTCTCGCTTATTTGCAATGATAGCGCAAAACGAATGCTTATTTAGTATCAACAATAATTATACCTACCACCAGAATTAATGGGGATCGATTTTGAGCAATTTTAAATTTGCGATTTTTCAAATTTTCAAACGCTTATATCTCGCTTATTTGCAATGATAGCGCAAAACGAATGCTTATTTAGTATCAACAATAATTATACCTACCACCAGAATTAATGGGGATCGAGTTTGAGCAATTTTAAATTTGCGATTTTTCAAATTTTCAAACGTTTATGTCTCGCTTATTTGCAATGATAGCGCAAAACGAATGCTTATTTAGTATCAACAATAATTATACCTACCACCAGAATTAATGGGGATCGATTTTGAGCAATTTTAAATTTGCGATTTTTCAAATTTTCAAACGCTTATATCTCGCTTATTTGCAATGATAGCGCAAAACGAATGCTTATTTAGTATCAACAATAATTATACCTACCACCAGAATTAATATGGATCGATTTCGAGCAATTTTAAATTTGCGATTTTTCAAATTTTCAAACGCTTATATCTCGCTGATTTGCAATGATAGCGAAAAACGAATGCTTATTTAGTATCAACAATAATTATACCTAATACCAGAATCAATGGGGACCGATTTTGAGCAATTTTAAATTTGCGATTTTTCAAATTTTCAAACGCTTATATCTCGCTTATTTGCAATGATAGCGCAAAACGAATGCTTATTTAGTATCAACAATAATTATAACTACTACCAGAATGAATGGGGATCGATTTTGAGCAATTTTAAGTTTGCGATTTTTCAAATTTTCAAACGCTTATATCTCGCTTATTTGCAATGATAGCGCAAAACGAATGCTTATTTAGTATCAACAATAATTATACCTACCACCAGAATTAATGGGGATCGATTTTGAGCAATTTTAAATTTGCGATTTTTCAAATTTTCAAACGCTTATGTCTCGCTTATTTGCAATGATAGCGCAAAACGAATGCTTATTTAGTATCAACAATAATTATACCTACCACCAGAATTAATAAGGATCGATTTTGAGCAATTTTAAATTTGCGATTTTTCAAATTTTCAAACGCTTATATCTCGCTTATTTGCAATGATAGCGCAAAACGAATGCTTATTTAGTATCAACAATAATTATACCTACCACCAGAATTAATGGGGATCGATTTTGAGCAATTTTAAATTTGCGATTTTTCAAATTTTCAAACGCTTATGTCTCGCTTATTTGCAATGATAGCGCAAAACGAATGCTTATTTAGTATCAACAATAATTATACCTACCACCAGAATTAATGGGGATCGATTTTGAGCAATTTTAAATTTGCGATTTTTCAAATTTTCAAACGCTTATATCTCGCTTATTTGCAATGATAGCGCAAAACGAATGCTTATTTAGTATCAACAATTATTATACCTACCACCAGAATTAATATGGATCGATTTCGAGCAATTTTAAATTTGCGATTTTTCAAATTTTCAAACGCTTATATCTCGCTGATTTGCAATGATAGCGAAAAACGAATGCTTATTTAGTATCAACAATAATTATACCTACCTCCAGAATTAATGGGGTTCGATTTCGAGCAATTTTAAATTTGCGATTTTTCAAATTTTCAAACGCTTATATCTCGCTTATTTGCAATGATAGCGCAAAACGAATGCTTATTTAGTATCAACAATAATTATACCTACCACCAGAATTAATGGGGATCGATTTTGAGCAATTTTTAATTTGCAATTTTTCAAATTTTCAAACGCTTATATCTCGCTTATTTGCAATGATAGCGCAAAACGAATGCTTATTTAGTATCAACAATAATTATACCTACCACCAGAATTAATGGGGATCGATTTTGAGCAATTTTAAATTTGCGATTTTTCAAATTTTCAAACGCTTATGTCTCGCTTATTTGCAATGATAGCGCAAAACGAATGCTTATTTAGTATCAACAATAATTATACCTACCACCAGAATTAATGGGGATCGATTTTGAGCAATTTTAAATTTGCGATTTTTCAAATTTTCAAACGCTTATATCTCGCTTATTTGCAATGATAGCGCAAAACGAATGCTTATTTAGTATCAACAATAATTATACCTACCACCAGAATTAATGGGGATCGATTTTGAGCAATTTTAAATTTGCGATTTTTCAAATTTTCAAACGCTTATATCTCGCTTATTTGCAATGATAGCGCAAAACGAATGTTTATTTAGTATCAACAATAATTATACCTACCACCAGAATTAATGGGGATCGATTTTGAGCAATTTTAAATTTGCAATTTTTCAAATTTTCAAACGCTTATATCTCGCTTATTTGCAATGATAGCGCAAAACGAATGCTTATTTAGTATCAACAATAATTATACCTACCAGCAGAATTAATATGGATCGATTTTGAGCAATTTTAAATTTAAGATTTTTCAAATTTTCAAACGCTTATATCTCGCTTATTTGCAATGATAGCGCAAAACTAATGCTTATTTAGTATCAAGAATAATTATACCTACCACCAGAATTAATGGGGATCGATTTTGAGCAAATTTAAATTTGCGATTTTTCAAATTTTCAAACGCTTATATCTCGCTTATTTGCAATGATAGCGCAAAACGAATGCTTATTTAGTATCAACAATAATTATACCTACCACCAGAATTAATGGGGATCGATTTTGAGCAATTTTAAATTTGCGATTTTTCAAATTTTCAAACGCTTATATCTCGCTTATTTGCAATGATAGCGAAAAACGGATGCTTATTTAGTATCAACAATAATTATACCTACCACCAGAATTAATGGGGATCGATTTTGAGCAATTTTAAATTGGCGATTTTTCAAATTTTCAAACGCTTATATCTCGCTTATTTGCAATGATAGCGCAAAACGAATGCTTATTTAGTATCAACAATAATTATACCTACCACCAGAATTAATGGGGATCGATTTTGAGCAATTTTAAATTGGCGATTTTTCAAATTTTCAAACGCTTATATCTCGCTTATTTGCAATGATAGCGCAAAACGAATTCTTTTTTAGTATCAACAATAATTATACCTACCACCAGAATTAATGGGGATCGATTTTGAGCAATTTTACATTTGCGATTTTTCAAATTTTCAAACGCTTATATCTCGCTTATTTGCAATGATAGCGCAAAACGAATGCTTATTTTGTATCAACAATAATTATACCTACCACCAGAATTAATGGGGATCGATTTTGAGCAATTTTAAATTTGCGATTTTTCAAATTTTCAAACGCTTATATCTCGCTTATTTGCAATGATAGCGCAAAACGAATGCTTATTTAGTATCAACAATAATTATACCTACCACCAGAATTGATGGGGATCGATTTTGAGCAATTTTAAATTTGCGATTTTTCAAATTTTCAAACGCTTATATCTCGCTTATTTGCAATGATAGCGCAAAACGAATGCTTATTTAGTATCAACAATAATTATACCTACCACCAGAATTGATGGGGATCGATTTTGAGCAATTTTAAATTTGCGATTTTTATAATTTCAAACGCTTATATCTCGCTTATTTGCAATGATAGCGCAGAACGAATGCTTATTTAGTATCAACAATAATTATACCTACCACCAGAATTAATGGGGATCGATTTTGAGCAATTTTAAATTTGCGATTTTTCAAATTTTCAAACGCTTACATCTCGCTTATTTGAAATGATAGCGCAAAACGAATGCTTATTTAGTATCAACAATAATTATACCTACCACCAGAATTAATGGGGATTGATTTTGAGCAATTTTAAATTTGCGATTGCTATAATTTTCAAACGCTTATATCTCGCTTTTTTTTCAATGATAGCGCAAAACGAATGCTTATTTAGTATCAAGAATAATTATACCTACCACCAGAATTAAGTGGGATCGATTTTGAGCAATTTTAAATTTGCGATTTCTATAATTTTCAAACGCTTATATCTCGCTTTTTTTCAATGATAGCGCAAAACGAATTCTTTTTTAGTATCAACAATAATTATACCTACCACCAGAATTAATGGGGATCGATTTTGAGCAATTTTAAATTTGCGATTTTTATAATTTTCAAACGCTTATATCTCGCTTATTTGCAATGATAGCGCAAAACGAATGCTTATTTAGTATCAACAATAATTATACCTACCACCAGAATTAATGGGGATCGATTTTGAGCAATTTTAAATTTGCGATTTTTCAAATTTTCAAACGCAAATATCTCGCTTATTTGAAATGATAGCGCAAAACGAATGCTTATTTAGTATCAACAATAATTATACCTACCACCAGAATTAATGGGGATCGATTTTGACCAATTTTTAATTTGCGATTTTTATAATTTTCAAACGCTTATATCTCGCTGATTTGCAATGATAGCGCAAAACGAATTCTTTTTTAGTATCAACAATAATTATACCTACCACCAGAATTAATGGGGATCGATTTTGAGCAATTTTAAATTTGCGATTTTTATAATTTTCAAACGCTTATATCTCGCTTATTTGCAATGATTGCGCAAAACGAATGCTTATTTATTATCAAAAATAATTATACCTACCACCAGAATTAATGGGGATCGATTTTGAGCAATTTTAAATTTGCGATTTTTTAATTTTCAAACGCTTATATCTCGCTTATTTGCAATGATAGCGCAAAACGAATGCTTATTTAGTATCAACAATAATTATACCTACCACCAGAATTGATGGGGATCGATTTTGAGCAATTTTAAATTTGCGATTTTTCAAATTTTCAAACGCTTACATCTCGCTTATTTGAAATGATAGCGCAAAACGAATGCTTATTTAGTATCAACAATAATTATACCCACCACCAGAATTAATGGGGATCGATTTTGAGCAATTTTAAATTTGCGATTTCTATAATTTTCAAACGCTTATATCTCGCCTATTTGCAATGATAGCGCAAAACGAATGCCTATTTTGTACCAACAATAATTATACCTACCACCAGAATTAATGGGGATCGAAATTGAGCAATTTTAAATTTGCGATTTTTCAAATTTTCAAACGCTTACATCTCGCTTATTTTAAATGATAGCGCAAAACGAATGCTTATTTAGTATCAACAATAATTATACCTACCACCAGAATTAATGGGGATCGATTTTGACCAATTTTTAATTTGCGATTTTTATAATTTTCAAACGCTTATATCTCGCTTATTTGCAATGATAGCGCAAAACGAATGCTTATTTAGTATCAACAATAATTATACCTACCACCAGAATTAATGGGGATCGATTTCGAGCAATTTTAAATTTGCGATTTTTATAATTTTCAAACGCTTATATCTCGCTTATTTGCAATGATAGCGCAAAACGAATGCTTATTTAGTATCAACAATAATTATTCCTAGCACCAGAATTAATGGGGATCGATTTTGAGCAATTTTAAATTTGCGATATTTTATAATTTTCAAACGCTTATATCTCGCTTATTTGCAATGATAGCGCAAAACGAATGCTTATTTAGTATCAACAATAATTATACCTACCACCAGAATTAAGTGGGATCGATTTTGAGCAATTTTAAATTTGCGATTTCTATAATTTTCAAACGCTTATATCTCGCTTTTTTTCAATGATAGCGCAAAACGAATTCTTTTTTAGTATCAACAATAATTATACCTACCACCAGAATTAATGGGGACCGATTTTGAGCAATTTTAAATTTGCGATTTTTATAATTTTCAAACGCTTATATCTCGCTTATTTGCAATGATAGCGAAAAACGAATGCTTATTTAGTATCAACAATAATTATACCTACCACCAGAATTAATAGGGATTGATTTTGAGCAATTTTAAATTTGCGATTTTTATAATTTTCAAACGCTTATATCTCGCTTATTTGCAATTATAGCGCAAAACGAATGCTTATTTAGTATCAACAATAATTATTCCTAGCACCAGAATTAATGGGGATCGATTTTGAGCAATTTTAAATTTGCGATTTTTATAATTTTCAAACGCTTATATCTCGCTTATTTGCAATGATAGCGCAAAAAGAATGCTTATTTAGTATCAACAAGAATTATACCTACCACCAGAATTAATAGGGATCGATTTTGAGCAATTTTAAATTTGCGATTTCTATAATTTTCAAACGCTTATATCTCGCTTTTTTTCAATGATAGCGCAAAACGAATTCTTTTTTAGTATCAACAATAATTATACCTACCACCAGAATTAATGGGGACCGATTTTGAGCAATTTTAAATTTGCGATTTTTCAAATTTTCAAACGCTTACATCTCGCTAATTTGAAATGATAGCGCAAAACGAATGCTTATTTAGTATCAACAATAATTATACCCACCACCAGAATTAATGGGGATCGATTTTGAGCAATTTTAAATTTGCGATTTCTATAATTTTCAAACGCTTATATCTCGCCTATTTGCAATGATAGCGCAAAACGAATGCCTATTTTGTACCAACAATAATTATACCTACCACCAGAATTAATGGGGATCGAAATTGAGCAATTTTAAATTTGCGATTTTTCAAATTTTCAAACGCTTACATCTCGCTTATTTTAAATGATAGCGCAAAACGAATGCTTATTTAGTATCAACAATAATTATACCTACCACCAGAATTAATGGGGATCGATTTTGACCAATTTTTAATTTGCGATTTTTATAATTTTCAAACGCTTATATCTCGCTTATTTGCAATGATAGCGCAAAACGAATGCTTATTTAGTATCAACAATAATTATACCTACCACCAGAATTAATGGGGATCGATTTCGAGCAATTTTAAATTTGCGATTTTTATAATTTTCAAACGCTTATATCTCGCTTATTTGCAATGATAGCGCAAAACGAATGCTTATTTAGTATCAACAATAATTATTCCTAGCACCAGAATTAATGGGGATCGATTTTGAGCAATTTTAAATTTGCGATATTTTATAATTTTCAAACGCTTATATCTCGCTTATTTGCAATGATAGCGCAAAACGAATGCTTATTTAGTATCAACAATAATTATACCTACCACCAGAATTAAGTGGGATCGATTTTGAGCAATTTTAAATTTGCGATTTCTATAATTTTCAAACGCTTATATCTCGCTTTTTTTCAATGATAGCGCAAAACGAATTCTTTTTTAGTATCAACAATAATTATACCTACCACCAGAATTAATGGGGACCGATTTTGAGCAATTTTAAATTTGCGATTTTTATAATTTTCAAACGCTTATATCTCGCTTATTTGCAATGATAGCGAAAAACGAATGCTTATTTAGTATCAACAATAATTATACCTACCACCAGAATTAATAGGGATTGATTTTGAGCAATTTTAAATTTGCGATTTTTATAATTTTCAAACGCTTATATCTCGCTTATTTGCAATTATAGCGCAAAACGAATGCTTATTTAGTATCAACAATAATTATTCCTAGCACCAGAATTAATGGGGATCGATTTTGAGCAATTTTAAATTTGCGATTTTTATAATTTTCAAACGCTTATATCTCGCTTATTTGCAATGATAGCGCAAAAAGAATGCTTATTTAGTATCAACAAGAATTATACCTACCACCAGAATTAATAGGGATCGATTTTGAGCAATTTTAAATTTGCGATTTCTATAATTTTCAAACGCTTATATCTCGCTTTTTTTCAATGATAGCGCAAAACGAATTCTTTTTTAGTATCAACAATAATTATACCTACCACCAGAATTAATGGGGACCGATTTTGAGCAATTTTAAATTTGCGATTTTTATAATTTTCAAACGCTTATATCTCGCTTATTTGCAATGATAGCGAAAAACGAATGCTTATTTAGTATCAACAATAATTATACCTACCACCAGAATTAATAGGGATTGATTTTGAGCAATTTTAAATTTGCGATTTTTATAATTTTCAAACGCTTATATCTCGCTTATTTGCAATTATAGCGCAAAACGAATGCTTATTTAGTATCAACAATAATTATTCCTAGCACCAGAATTAATGGGGATCGATTTTGAGCAATTTTAAATTTGCGATTTTTATAATTTTCAAACGCTTATATCTCGCTTATTTGCAATGATAGCGCAAAAAGAATGCTTATTTAGTATCAACAAGAATTATACCTACCACCAGAATTAATAGGGATCGATTTTAAGCAATTTTAAATTTGCGATTTTTATAATTTTCAAACGCTTATATCTCGCTTATTTGCAATGATAGCGCAAAACGAATGCTTATTTAGTATCAACAAGAATTATGCCTACCACCAGAATTAATAGGGATTGATTTTGAGCAATTTTAAATTTGCGATTTTTATAATTTTCAAACGCTTATATCTCGCTTATTTGCAATTATAGCGCAAAACGAATGCTTATTTAGTATCAACAATAATTATTCCTAGCACCAGAATTAATTAAGATCGATTTTGAGCAATTTTAAATTTGCGATTTTTATAATTTTCAAACGCTTATATCTCGCTTATTTGCAATTATAGCGCAAAACGAATGCTTATTTAGTATCAACAATAATTATACCTACCACCAGAATTAATAGGGATCGATTTTGAGCAATTTTAAATTTGCGATTTTTATAAATTTCAAACGCTTATATCTCGCTTATTTGCAATGATAGCGCAAAACGAATGCTTATTTAGTATCAACAATAACAATACCTACCTCTAGAATTAATGGGGATCGATTTTGAGCAATTTTAAATTTGCGATTTTTATAATTTTCAAACGTTTACATCTCGTTTATTTGCAACGATAGCGCATAACGAATGCTAATTCTGTATCAACAATAATTATACCTACCACCAGAATAAATTTGGATCGATTTTGAGCAATTTTTAATTTGCGATTTTTATAATTTTCAAACGCTTATATCACAATTATTTGCAATGATAGCGCAAAACGAATGCTTATTTAGTATCAACAATAATTTAACCTACCACCAGAATTAATGGGGATCGATTTTGAGCAATTTTAAATTTGCGATTTTTATAATTTTCAAACGCTTATATCTCGCTTATTTACAATGATAGCGCAAAAAGAATGCTTATTTAGTATCAACAAGAATTATACCTACCACCAGAATTAATAGGGATCGATTTTGAGCAATTTTAAATTTGCGATTTTTATAATTTTCAAACGCTTATATCTCGCTTATTTTCAATGATAGCGCAAAACGAATGCTTATTTAGTATCAACAATAATAATACCTACCACCAGAACTAATGGGGATCGATTTTGATTAATTTTTAATTTGCGATTTTTATAATTTTCAAACGCTTATATCTCGCTTATTTGCAATGATAGCGCAAAACGAATGCTTATTTAGTATCAACAATAATTATACCTACCACCAGAATTAATAAGGATCGATTTTGAGCAATTTTAAATTTGCGATTTTATAATTTTCAAACGCTTAATTCTCGCTTATTTGCAATGATAGCGAAAAACGAATGCTTATTTAGTATCAACAATAATTATACCTACCACCAGAATTAATGGCGATCGATTTTGAGCAATTTTAAATTTGCGATTTTTATAATTTTCAAACGCTTATATCTCGCTTATTTGCAATGATAGCGCAAAACGAATGCTAATTTAGTATCAACAATAATTATACCTACCACCAGAATTAATGGGGATCGATTTTGAGCAATTTTAAATTTGCGATTTTTATAATTTTCAAACGCTTATATCTCGCAATCTTATGATAGCGCAAAACGAATGCTAATTCTGTATCAACAATAATTATACCTACCACCAGAATTAATAGGGATTGATTTTGAGCAATTTTAAATTTGCGATTTTTATAATTTTCAAACGCTTATATCTCGCTTATTTGCAATTATAGCGCAAAACGAATGCTTATTTAGTATCAACAATAATTATTCCTAGCACCAGAATTAATGGGGATCGATTTTGAGCAATTTTAAATTTGCGATTTTTATAATTTTCAAACGCTTATATCTCGCTTATTTGCAATGATAGCGCAAAAAGAATGCTTATTTAGTATCAACAAGAATTATACCTACCACCAGAATTAATAGGGATCGATTTTAAGCAATTTTAAATTTGCGATTTTTATAATTTTCAAACGCTTATATCTCGCTTATTTGCAATGATAGCGCAAAACGAATGCTTATTTAGTATCAACAAGAATTATGCCTACCACCAGAATTAATAGGGATTGATTTTGAGCAATTTTAAATTTGCGATTTTTATAATTTTCAAACGCTTATATCTCGCTTATTTGCAATTATAGCGCAAAACGAATGCTTATTTAGTATCAACAATAATTATTCCTAGCACCAGAATTAATTAAGATCGATTTTGAGCAATTTTAAATTTGCGATTTTTATAATTTTCAAACGCTTATATCTCGCTTATTTGCAATTATAGCGCAAAACGAATGCTTATTTAGTATCAACAATAATTATACCTACCACCAGAATTAATAGGGATCGATTTTGAGCAATTTTAAATTTGCGATTTTTATAAATTTCAAACGCTTATATCTCGCTTATTTGCAATGATAGCGCAAAACGAATGCTTATTTAGTATCAACAATAACAATACCTACCTCTAGAATTAATGGGGATCGATTTTGAGCAATTTTAAATTTGCGATTTTTATAATTTTCAAACGTTTACATCTCGTTTATTTGCAACGATAGCGCATAACGAATGCTAATTCTGTATCAACAATAATTATACCTACCACCAGAATAAATTTGGATCGATTTTGAGCAATTTTTAATTTGCGATTTTTATAATTTTCAAACGCTTATATCACAATTATTTGCAATGATAGCGCAAAACGAATGCTTATTTAGTATCAACAATAATTTAACCTACCACCAGAATTAATGGGGATCGATTTTGAGCAATTTTAAATTTGCGATTTTTATAATTTTCAAACGCTTATATCTCGCTTATTTACAATGATAGCGCAAAAAGAATGCTTATTTAGTATCAACAAGAATTATACCTACCACCAGAATTAATAGGGATCGATTTTGAGCAATTTTAAATTTGCGATTTTTATAATTTTCAAACGCTTATATCTCGCTTATTTTCAATGATAGCGCAAAACGAATGCTTATTTAGTATCAACAATAATAATACCTACCACCAGAACTAATGGGGATCGATTTTGATTAATTTTTAATTTGCGATTTTTATAATTTTCAAACGCTTATATCTCGCTTATTTGCAATGATAGCGCAAAACGAATGCTTATTTAGTATCAACAATAATTATACCTACCACCAGAATTAATAAGGATCGATTTTGAGCAATTTTAAATTTGCGATTTTATAATTTTCAAACGCTTAATTCTCGCTTATTTGCAATGATAGCGAAAAACGAATGCTTATTTAGTATCAACAATAATTATACCTACCACCAGAATTAATGGCGATCGATTTTGAGCAATTTTAAATTTGCGATTTTTATAATTTTCAAACGCTTATATCTCGCTTATTTGCAATGATAGCGCAAAACGAATGCTAATTTAGTATCAACAATAATTATACCTACCACCAGAATTAATGGGGATCGATTTTGAGCAATTTTAAATTTGCGATTTTTATAATTTTCAAACGCTTATATCTCGCAATCTTATGATAGCGCAAAACGAATGCTAATTCTGTATCAACAATAATTATACCTACCACCAGAATAAATTTGGATCGATTTTGAGCAATTTTAAATTTGCGATTTTTATAATTTTCAAACGCTTATATCACGTTTATTTGCAATGATAGCGCAAAACGAATGCTTATTTAGTATCAACAATAATTTAACCTACCACCAGAATTAATGGGGATCGATTTTGAGCAATTTTAAATTTGCGATTTTTATAATTTTCAAACGCTTATATCTCGCAATCTTATGATAGCGCAAAACGAATGCTAATTCTGTATCAACAATAATTATACCTACCACCAGAATAAATTTGGATCGATTTTGAGCAATTTTAAATTTGCGATTTTTATAATTTTCAAACGCTTATATCACGTTTATTTGCAATGATAGCGCAAAACGAATGCTTATTTAGTATCAACAATAATTTAACCTACCACCAGAATTAATGGGGATCGATTTTGAGCAATTTTAAATTTGCGATTTTTATAATTTTCAAACGCTTATATCTCGCTTATTTGCAATGATAGCGCAAAAAGAATGCTTATTTAGTATCAACAAGAATTATACCTACCACCAGAATTAATAGGGATCGATTTTGAGCAATTTTAAATTTGCGATTTTTATAATTTTCAAACGCTTATATCTCGCTTATTTTCAATGATAGCGCAAAACAAATGCTTATTTAGTATCAACAATAATAATACCTACCACCAGAATTAATGGGGATCGATTTTGATTAATTTTTAATTTGCGATTTTTATAATTTTCAAACGCTTATATCTCGCTTATTTGCAATGATAGCGCAAAACGAATGCTTATTTAGTATCAACAATAATTATACCTACCACCAGAATTAATAAGGATCGATTTTGAGCAATTTTAAATTTGCGATTTTTATAATTTTCAAACGCTTAATTCTCGCTTATTTGCAATGATAGCGAAAAACGAATGCTTATTTAGTATCAACAATAATTATACCTACCACCAGAATTAATGGCGATCGATTTTGAGCAATTTTAAATTTGCGATTTTTATAATTTTCAAACGCTTATATCTCGCTTATTTGCAATGATAGCGCAAAACGAATGCTTATTTAGTATCAACAATAATTATACCTACCACCAGAATTAATAGGGATCGATTTTCAGCAATTTTAAATTTGCGATTTTTATAATTTTCAAACGCTTAAATCTCGTTTATTAGCAATGATAGCGCAAAACGAATGCTTATTTAGTATCAACAATAATTTTACCTACCACAAGAATTAATGGGGACCGATTTTGAGCAATTTTAAATTTGCGATTTTTATAATTTTCAAACGCTTATATCTCGCTTATTTGCAATGATAGCGAAAAACGAATGCTTATTTAGTATCAACAATAATTATACCTACCACCAGAATTAATAGGGATTGATTTTGAGCAATTTTAAATTTGCGATTTTTATAATTTTCAAACGCTTATATCTCGCTTATTTGCAATGATAGCGCAAAACGAATGCTTATTTAGTATCAACAATAATTATACCTACCACCAGAATTAATAAGGATCGATTTTGAGCAATTTTAAATTTGCGATTTTTATAATTTTCAAACGCTTAATTCTCGCTTATTTGCAATGATAGCGAAAAACGAATGCTTATTTAGTATCAACAATAATTATACCTACCACCAGAATTAATGGCGATCGATTTTGAGCAATTTTAAATTTGCGATTTTTATAATTTTCAAACGCTTATATCTCGCTTATTTGCAATGATAGCGCAAAACGAATGCTTATTTAGTATCAACAATAATTATACCTACCACCAGAATTAATGGGGATCGATTTTCAGCAATTTTAAATTTGCGATTTTTATAATTTTCAAACGCTTATATCTCGCTTATTTGCAATGATAGCGAAAAACGAATGCTTATTTAGTATCAACAATAATTATACCTACCACCAGAATTAATAGGGATTGATTTTGAGCAATTTTAAATTTGCGATTTTTATAATTTTCAAACGCTTATATCTCGCTTATTTGCAATTATAGCGCAAAACGAATGCTTATTTAGTATCAACAATAATTATTCCTAGCACCAGAATTAATGGGGATCGATTTTGAGCAATTTTAAATTTGCGATTTTTATAATTTTCAAACGCTTATATCTCGCTTATTTGCAATGATAGCGCAAAAAGAATGCTTATTTAGTATCAACAAGAATTATACCTACCACCAGAATTAATAGGGATCGATTTTGAGCAATTTTAAATTTGCGATTTTTATAATTTTCAAACGCTTATATCTCGCTTATTTGCAATGATAGCGAAAAACGAATGCTTATTTAGTATCAACAATAATTATACCTACCACCAGAATTAATGGCGATCGATTTTGAGCAATTTTAAATTTGCGATTTTTATAATTTTCAAACGCTTATATCTCGCTTATTTGCAATGATAGCGCAAAACGAATGCTTATTTAGTATCAACAATAATTATACCTACCACCAGAATTAATAAGGATCGATTTCGAGCAATTTTAAATTTGCGATTTTTCAAATTTTCAAACGATTATATCTCGCTTATTTGCAATGATAGCGCAAAACGAATGCTTATTTAGTATCAACAATAATTATACCTACCACCAGAATTAATAAGGATCGATTTTGAGCAATTTTAAATTTGCGATTTTTATAATTTTCAAACGCTTAATTCTCGCTTATTTGCAATGATAGCGAAAAACGAATGCTTATTTAGTATCAACAATAATTATACCTACCACCAGAATTAATGGCGATCGATTTTGAGCAATTTAAAATTTGCGATTTTTATAATTTTCAAACGCTTATATCTCGCTTATTTGCAATGATAGCGCAAAACGAATGCTTATTTAGTATCAACAATAATTATACCTACCACCAGAATTAATGGGGATCGATTTTCAGCAATTTTAAATTTGCGATTTTTGTAATTTTCAAACGCTTAAATCTCGTTTATTAGCAATGATAGCGCAAAACGAATGCTTATTTAGTATCAACAATAATTTTACCTACCACCAGAATTAATGGGGACCGATTTTGAGCAATTTTAAATTTGCGATTTTTATAATTTTCAAACGCTTATATCTCGCTTATTTGCAATGATAGCGAAAAACGAATGCTTATTTAGTATCAACAATAATTATGCCTACCACCAGAATTAATAGGGATTGATTTTGAGCAATTTTAAATTTGCGATTTTTATAATTTTCAAACGCTTATATCTCGCTTATTTGCAATGATAGCGCAAAACGAATGCTTATTTAGTATCAACAATAATTATACCTACCACCAGAATTAATAGGGATCGATTTTGCGCAATTTTAAATTTGCGATTTTTATAATTTTCAAACGCTTATATCTCGCTTATTTTCAATGATAGCGCAAAGCGAATGCTTATTTAGTATCAACAATAATAATACCTACCACCAGAACTAATGGGGATCGATTTTGATTAATTTTTAATTTGCGATTTTTATAATTTTCAAATGCTTATATCTCGCTTATTTGCAATGATAGCGCAAAACGAATGCTTATTTAGTATCAACAATAATTATACCTACCACCAGAATTAATAAGGATCGATTTTGAGCAATTTTAAATTTGCGATTTTTATAATTTTCAAACGCTTAATTCTCGCTTATTTGCAATGATAGCGAAAAACGAATGCTTATTTAGTATCAACAATAATTATACCTACCAACAGAATTAATGGCGATCGATTTTGAGCAATTTTAAATTTGCGATTTTTATAATTTTCAAACGCTTATATCTCGCTTATTTGCAATGATAGCGCAAAACGAATGCTTATTTAGTATTAACAATAATTATACCTACCACCAGAATTAATGGGGATCGATTTTCAGCAATTTTAAATTTGCGATTTTTATAATTTTCAAACGCTTAAATCTCGTTAATTAGCAATGATAGCGCAAAACGAATGCTTATTTAGTATCAACAATAATTTTACCTACCACAAGAATTAATGGGGACCGATTTTGAGCAATTTTAAATTTGCGATTTTTATAATTTTCAAACGCTTATATCTCGCTTATTTGCAATGATAGCGAAAAACGAATGCTTATTTAGTATCAACAATAATTATACCTACCACCAGAATTAATAGGGATTGTTTTTTAGCAATTTTAAATTTGCGATTTTTATAATTTTCAAACGCTTATATCTCGCTTATTTGCAATGATAGCGCAAAACGAATGCTTATTTAGTATCAACAATAATTATACCTACCACCAGAATTAATGGGGATCGATTTTCAGCAATTTTAAATTTGCGATTTTTATAATTTTCAAACGCTTATATCTCGCTTATTTGCAATGATAGCGAAAAACGAATGCTTATTTAGTATCAACAATAATTATACCTACCACCAGAATTAATGGCGATCGATTTTGAGCAATTTTAAATTTGCGATTTTTATAATTTTCAAACGCTTATATCTCGCTTATTTGCAATGATAGCGCAAAACGAATGCTTATTTAGTATCAACAATAATTATACCTACCACCAGAATTAATGGGGATCGATTTTCAGCAATTTTAAATTTGCGATTTTTATAATTTTCAAACGCTTATATCTCGCTTATTTGCAATGACAGCGAAAAACGAATGCTTATTTAGTATCAACAATAATTATACCTACCACCAGAATTAATAGGGATTGATTTTGAGCAATTTTAAATTTGCGATTTTTATAATTTTCAAACGCTTATATCTCGCTTATTTGCAATTATAGCGCAAAACGAATGCTTATTTAGTATAGACAATAATTATTCCTAGCACCAGAATTAATGGGGATCGATTTTGAGCAATTTTAAATTTGCGATTTTTATAATTTTCAAACGCTTATATCTCGCTTATTTGCAATGATAGCGCAAAAAGAATGCTTATTTAGTATCTACAAGAATTATACCTACCACCAGAATTAATAGGGATCGATTTTGAGCAATTTTAAATTTGCGATTTTTATAATTTTCAAACGCTTATATCTCGCTTATTTGCAATGATAGCGCAAAACGAATGCTTATTTAGTATCAACAATAACAATACCTACCACCAGAATTAATGGGGATCGATTTTGAGCAATTTTAAATTTGCGATTTTTCAAATTTTCAAACGCTTATATCTCGCTTATTTGCAATGATAGCGCAAAACGAATGCTTATTTAGTATCAACAATAATTATACCTACCACCAGAATTAATAAGGATCGATTTCGAGCAATTTTAAATTTGCGATTTTTCAAATTTTCAAACGCTTATATCTCGCTTATTTGCAATGATAGCGCAAAACGAATGCTTATTTAGTATCAACAATAATTAAACCTACCACCAGAATTAATAAGGATCGATTTTGAGCAATTTTAAATTTGCGATTTTTATAATTTTCAAACGCTTAATTCTCGCTTATTTGCAATGATAGCGAAAAACGAATGCTTATTTAGTACCAACAATAATTATACCTACCACCAGAATTAATGGCGATCGATTTTGAGCAATTTTAAATTTGCGATTTTTATAATTTTCAAACGCTTATATCTCGCTTATTTGCAATGATAGCGCAAAACGAATGCTTATTTAGTATCAACAATAATTATACCTACCACCAGAATTAATGGGGTTCGATTTTGCGCAATTTTAAATTTGCGATTTTTATAATTTTCAAACGCTTATATCTTGCTTATTTGCAATGATAGCGAAAAACGAATGCTTATTTAGTATCAACAATAATTATACCTACCACCAGAATTAATAAGGATCGATTTTGAGCAATTTTAAATTTGGGATTTTTATAATTTTCAAACGCTTATATCTCGCTTATTTGCAATGATAGCGCAAAACGAATGCTTATTTAGTATCAACAATAATTACTCCTAGCACCAGAATTAATGGGGATCGATTTTGAGCAATTTTTAATTTGCGATTTTTATAATTTTCAAACGCTTATATCTCGCTTATTTGCAATGATAGCGCAAAAAGAATGCTTATTTAGTATCAACAAGAATTATAACTACCACCAGAATTAATATTGATCGATTTTGAACAATTTTAAATTTGCGATTTTTATAATTTTCAAAGGCTTATATCTCGCTTATTTGCAATGATAGCGCAAAACGAATGCTTATTTAGTATCAACAATAATTATACCTACCACCAGAATTAATGGCGATCGATTTTGAGCAATTTTAAATTTGCGATTTTTATAATTTTCAAACGCTTATATCTCGCTTATTTGCAATGATAGCGCAAAACGAATGCTTATTTAGTATCAACAATAATTATACCTACCACCAGAATTAATGGGGTTCGATTTTCAGCAATTTTAAATTTGCGATTTTTGTAATTTTCAAACGCTTAAATCTCGTTTATTAGCAATGATAGCGCAAAACGAATGCTTATTTAGTATCAACAATAATTTTACCTACCACCAGAATTAATGGGGACCGATTTTGAGCAATTTTAAATTTGCGATTTTTATAATTTTCAAACGCTTATATCTCGCTTATTTGCAATGATAGCGAAAAACGAATGCTTATTTAGTATCAACAATAATTATGCCTACCACCAGAATTAATAGGGATTGATTTTGAGCAATTTTAAATTTGCGATTTTTATAATTTTCAAACGCTTATATCTCGCTTATTTGCAATGATAGCGCAAAAAGAATGCTTATTTAGTATCAACATGAATTATACCTACCACCAGAATTAATAGGGATCGATTTTGAGCAATTTTAAATTTGCGATTTTTATAATTTTCAAACGCTTACATCTCGTTTATTTGCAATGATAGCGCAAAACGAATGCTTATTTAGTATCAACAATAATTTTACCTACCACCAGAATTAATGGGGACCAATTTTGAGCAATTTTAAATTTGCGATTTTTATAATTTTCAAACGCTTATATCTCGCTTATTTGCAATGATAGCGCAAAACGAATGCTTATTTAGTATCAACAATAATTATACCTACCACCAGAATTAATAGGGATCGATTTTGCGCAATTTTAAATTTGCGATTTTTATAATTTTCAAACGCTTATATCTTGCTTATTTGCAATGATAGCGAAAAACGAATGCTTATTTAGTATCAACAATAATTATACCTACCACCAGAATTAATAAGGATCGATTTTGAGCAATTTTAAATTTGGGATTTTTATAATTTTCAAACGCTTATATCTCGCTTATTTGCAATGATAGCGCAAAACGAATGCTTATTTAGTATCAACAATAATTACTCCTAGCACCAGAATTAATGGGGATCGATTTTGAGCAATTTTTAATTTGCGATTTTTATAATTTTCAAACGCTTATATCTCGCTTATTTGCAATGATAGCGCAAAAAGAATGCTTATTTAGTATCAACAAGAATTATAACTACCACCAGAATTAATATTGATCGATTTTGAACAATTTTAAATTTGCGATTTTTATAATTTTCAAAGGCTTATATCTCGCTTATTTGCAATGATAGCGCAAAACGAATGCTTATTTAGTATCAACAATAATTATACCTACCACCAGAATTAATGGCGATCGATTTTGAGCAATTTTAAATTTGCGATTTTTCAAATTTTCAAACGCAAATATCTCGCTTATTTGAAATGATAGCGCAAAACGAATGCTTATTTAGTATCAACAATAATTATACCTACCACCAGAATTAATGGGGATCGATTTTGACCAATTTTTAATTTGCGATTTTTATAATTTTCAAACGCTTATATCTCGCTGATTTGCAATGATAGCGCAAAACGAATTCTTTTTTAGTATCAACAATAATTATACCTACCACCAGAATTAATGGGGATCGATTTTGAGCAATTTTAAATTTGCGATTTTTATAATTTTCAAACGCTTATATCTCGCTTATTTGCAATGATTGCGCAAAACGAATGCTTATTTATTATCAAAAATAATTATACCTACCACCAGAATTAATGGGGATCGATTTTGAGCAATTTTAAATTTGCGATTTTTCAAATTTTCAAACGCAAATATCTCGCTTATTTGAAATGATAGCGCAAAACGAATGCTTATTTAGTATCAACAATAATTATACCTACCACCAGAATTAATGGGGATCGATTTTGACCAATTTTTAATTTGCGATTTTTATAATTTTCAAACGCTTATATCTCGCTGATTTGCAATGATAGCGCAAAACGAATTCTTTTTTAGTATCAACAATAATTATACCTACCACCAGAATTAATGGGGATCGATTTTGAGCAATTTTAAATTTGCGATTTTTATAATTTTCAAACGCTTATATCTCGCTTATTTGCAATGATTGCGCAAAACGAATGCTTATTTATTATCAAAAATAATTATACCTACCACCAGAATTAATGGGGATCGATTTTGAGCAATTTTAAATTTGCGATTTTTTAATTTTCAAACGCTTATATCTCGCTTATTTGCAATGATAGCGCAAAACGAATGCTTATTTAGTATCAACAATAATTATACCTACCACCAGAATTGATGGGGATCGATTTTGAGCAATTTTAAATTTGCGATTTTTCAAATTTTCAAACGCTTACATCTCGCTTATTTGAAATGATAGCGCAAAACGAATGCTTATTTAGTATCAACAATAATTATACCCACCACCAGAATTAATGGGGATCGATTTTGAGCAATTTTAAATTTGCGATTTCTATAATTTTCAAACGCTTATATCTCGCCTATTTGCAATGATAGCGCAAAACGAATGCCTATTTTGTACCAACAATAATTATACCTACCACCAGAATTAATGGGGATCGAAATTGAGCAATTTTAAATTTGCGATTTTTCAAATTTTCAAACGCTTACATCTCGCTTATTTTAAATGATAGCGCAAAACGAATGCTTATTTAGTATCAACAATAATTATACCTACCACCAGAATTAATGGGGATCGATTTTGACCAATTTTTAATTTGCGATTTTTATAATTTTCAAACGCTTATATCTCGCTTATTTGCAATGATAGCGCAAAACGAATGCTTATTTAGTATCAACAATAATTATACCTACCACCAGAATTAATGGGGATCGATTTCGAGCAATTTTAAATTTGCGATTTTTATAATTTTCAAACGCTTATATCTCGCTTATTTGCAATGATAGCGCAAAACGAATGCTTATTTAGTATCAACAATAATTATTCCTAGCACCAGAATTAATGGGGATCGATTTTGAGCAATTTTAAATTTGCGATATTTTATAATTTTCAAACGCTTATATCTCGCTTATTTGCAATGATAGCGCAAAACGAATGCTTATTTAGTATCAACAATAATTATACCTACCACCAGAATTAAGTGGGATCGATTTTGAGCAATTTTAAATTTGCGATTTCTATAATTTTCAAACGCTTATATCTCGCTTTTTTTCAATGATAGCGCAAAACGAATTCTTTTTTAGTATCAACAATAATTATACCTACCACCAGAATTAATGGGGACCGATTTTGAGCAATTTTAAATTTGCGATTTTTATAATTTTCAAACGCTTATATCTCGCTTATTTGCAATGATAGCGAAAAACGAATGCTTATTTAGTATCAACAATAATTATACCTACCACCAGAATTAATAGGGATTGATTTTGAGCAATTTTAAATTTGCGATTTTTATAATTTTCAAACGCTTATATCTCGCTTATTTGCAATTATAGCGCAAAACGAATGCTTATTTAGTATCAACAATAATTATTCCTAGCACCAGAATTAATGGGGATCGATTTTGAGCAATTTTAAATTTGCGATTTTTATAATTTTCAAACGCTTATATCTCGCTTATTTGCAATGATAGCGCAAAAAGAATGCTTATTTAGTATCAACAAGAATTATACCTACCACCAGAATTAATAGGGATCGATTTTGAGCAATTTTAAATTTGCGATTTCTATAATTTTCAAACGCTTATATCTCGCTTTTTTTCAATGATAGCGCAAAACGAATTCTTTTTTAGTATCAACAATAATTATACCTACCACCAGAATTAATGGGGACCGATTTTGAGCAATTTTAAATTTGCGATTTTTCAAATTTTCAAACGCTTACATCTCGCTAATTTGAAATGATAGCGCAAAACGAATGCTTATTTAGTATCAACAATAATTATACCCACCACCAGAATTAATGGGGATCGATTTTGAGCAATTTTAAATTTGCGATTTCTATAATTTTCAAACGCTTATATCTCGCCTATTTGCAATGATAGCGCAAAACGAATGCCTATTTTGTACCAACAATAATTATACCTACCACCAGAATTAATGGGGATCGAAATTGAGCAATTTTAAATTTGCGATTTTTCAAATTTTCAAACGCTTACATCTCGCTTATTTTAAATGATAGCGCAAAACGAATGCTTATTTAGTATCAACAATAATTATACCTACCACCAGAATTAATGGGGATCGATTTTGACCAATTTTTAATTTGCGATTTTTATAATTTTCAAACGCTTATATCTCGCTTATTTGCAATGATAGCGCAAAACGAATGCTTATTTAGTATCAACAATAATTATACCTACCACCAGAATTAATGGGGACCGATTTTGAGCAATTTTAAATTTGCGATTTTTATAATTTTCAAACGCTTATATCTCGCTTATTTGCAATGATAGCGAAAAACGAATGCTTATTTAGTATCAACAATAATTATACCTACCACCAGAATTAATAGGGATTGATTTTGAGCAATTTTAAATTTGTGATTTTTATAATTTTCAAACGCTTATATCTCGCTTATTTGCAATTATAGCGCAAAACGAATGCTTATTTAGTATCAACAATAATTATTCCTAGCACCAGAATTAATGGGGATCGATTTTGAGCAATTTTAAATTTGCGATTTTTATAATTTTCAAACGCTTATATCTCGCTTATTTGCAATGATAGCGCAAAAAGAATGCTTATTTAGTATCAACAAGAATTATACCTACCACCAGAATTAATAGGGATCGATTTTGAGCAATTTTAAATTTGCGATTTCTATAATTTTCAAACGCTTATATCTCGCTTTTTTTCAATGATAGCGCAAAACGAATTCTTTTTTAGTATCAACAATAATTATACCTACCACCAGAATTAATGGGGACCGATTTTGAGCAATTTTAAATTTGCGATTTTTATAATTTTCAAACGCTTATATCTCGCTTATTTGCAATGATAGCGAAAAACGAATGCTTATTTAGTATCAACAATAATTATACCTACCACCAGAATTAATAGGGATTGATTTTGAGCAATTTTAAATTTGCGATTTTTATAATTTTCAAACGCTTATATCTCGCTTATTTGCAATTATAGCGCAAAACGAATGCTTATTTAGTATCAACAATAATTATTCCTAGCACCAGAATTAATGGGGATCGATTTTGAGCAATTTTAAATTTGCGATTTTTATAATTTTCAAACGCTTATATCTCGCTTATTTGCAATGATAGCGCAAAAAGAATGCTTATTTAGTATCAACAAGAATTATACCTACCACCAGAATTAATAGGGATCGATTTTAAGCAATTTTAAATTTGCGATTTTTATAATTTTCAAACGCTTATATCTCGCTTATTTGCAATGATAGCGCAAAACGAATGCTTATTTAGTATCAACAAGAATTATGCCTACCACCAGAATTAATAGGGATTGATTTTGAGCAATTTTAAATTTGCGATTTTTATAATTTTCAAACGCTTATATCTCGCTTATTTGCAATTATAGCGCAAAACGAATGCTTATTTAGTATCAACAATAATTATTCCTAGCACCAGAATTAATTAAGATCGATTTTGAGCAATTTTAAATTTGCGATTTTTATAATTTTCAAACGCTTATATCTCGCTTATTTGCAATTATAGCGCAAAACGAATGCTTATTTAGTATCAACAATAATTATACCTACCACCAGAATTAATAGGGATCGATTTTGAGCAATTTTAAATTTGCGATTTTTATAAATTTCAAACGCTTATATCTCGCTTATTTGCAATGATAGCGCAAAACGAATGCTTATTTAGTATCAACAATAACAATACCTACCTCTAGAATTAATGGGGATCGATTTTGAGCAATTTTAAATTTGCGATTTTTATAATTTTCAAACGTTTACATCTCGTTTATTTGCAACGATAGCGCATAACGAATGCTAATTCTGTATCAACAATAATTATACCTACCACCAGAATAAATTTGGATCGATTTTGAGCAATTTTTAATTTGCGATTTTTATAATTTTCAAACGCTTATATCACAATTATTTGCAATGATAGCGCAAAACGAATGCTTATTTAGTATCAACAATAATTTAACCTACCACCAGAATTAATGGGGATCGATTTTGAGCAATTTTAAATTTGCGATTTTTATAATTTTCAAACGCTTATATCTCGCTTATTTACAATGATAGCGCAAAAAGAATGCTTATTTAGTATCAACAAGAATTATACCTACCACCAGAATTAATAGGGATCGATTTTGAGCAATTTTAAATTTGCGATTTTTATAATTTTCAAACGCTTATATCTCGCTTATTTTCAATGATAGCGCAAAACGAATGCTTATTTAGTATCAACAATAATAATACCTACCACCAGAACTAATGGGGATCGATTTTGATTAATTTTTAATTTGCGATTTTTATAATTTTCAAACGCTTATATCTCGCTTATTTGCAATGATAGCGCAAAACGAATGCTTATTTAGTATCAACAATAATTATACCTACCACCAGAATTAATAAGGATCGATTTTGAGCAATTTTAAATTTGCGATTTTATAATTTTCAAACGCTTAATTCTCGCTTATTTGCAATGATAGCGAAAAACGAATGCTTATTTAGTATCAACAATAATTATACCTACCACCAGAATTAATGGCGATCGATTTTGAGCAATTTTAAATTTGCGATTTTTATAATTTTCAAACGCTTATATCTCGCTTATTTGCAATGATAGCGCAAAACGAATGCTAATTTAGTATCAACAATAATTATACCTACCACCAGAATTAATGGGGATCGATTTTGAGCAATTTTAAATTTGCGATTTTTATAATTTTCAAACGCTTATATCTCGCAATCTTATGATAGCGCAAAACGAATGCTAATTCTGTATCAACAATAATTATACCTACCACCAGAATAAATTTGGATCGATTTTGAGCAATTTTAAATTTGCGATTTTTATAATTTTCAAACGCTTATATCACGTTTATTTGCAATGATAGCGCAAAACGAATGCTTATTTAGTATCAACAATAATTTAACCTACCACCAGAATTAATGGGGATCGATTTTGAGCAATTTTAAATTTGCGATTTTTATAATTTTCAAACGCTTATATCTCGCAATCTTATGATAGCGCAAAACGAATGCTAATTCTGTATCAACAATAATTATACCTACCACCAGAATAAATTTGGATCGATTTTGAGCAATTTTAAATTTGCGATTTTTATAATTTTCAAACGCTTATATCACGTTTATTTGCAATGATAGCGCAAAACGAATGCTTATTTAGTATCAACAATAATTTAACCTACCACCAGAATTAATGGGGATCGATTTTGAGCAATTTTAAATTTGCGATTTTTATAATTTTCAAACGCTTATATCTCGCTTATTTGCAATGATAGCGCAAAAAGAATGCTTATTTAGTATCAACAAGAATTATACCTACCACCAGAATTAATAGGGATCGATTTTGAGCAATTTTAAATTTGCGATTTTTATAATTTTCAAACGCTTATATCTCGCTTATTTTCAATGATAGCGCAAAACAAATGCTTATTTAGTATCAACAATAATAATACCTACCACCAGAATTAATGGGGATCGATTTTGATTAATTTTTAATTTGCGATTTTTATAATTTTCAAACGCTTATATCTCGCTTATTTGCAATGATAGCGCAAAACGAATGCTTATTTAGTATCAACAATAATTATACCTACCACCAGAATTAATAAGGATCGATTTTGAGCAATTTTAAATTTGCGATTTTTATAATTTTCAAACGCTTAATTCTCGCTTATTTGCAATGATAGCGAAAAACGAATGCTTATTTAGTATCAACAATAATTATACCTACCACCAGAATTAATGGCGATCGATTTTGAGCAATTTTAAATTTGCGATTTTTATAATTTTCAAACGCTTATATCTCGCTTATTTGCAATGATAGCGCAAAACGAATGCTTATTTAGTATCAACAATAATTATACCTACCACCAGAATTAATGGGGATCGATTTTCAGCAATTTTAAATTTGCGATTTTTATAATTTTCAAACGCTTAAATCTCGTTTATTAGCAATGATAGCGCAAAACGAATGCTTATTTAGTATCAACAATAATTTTACCTACCACAAGAATTAATGGGGACCGATTTTGAGCAATTTTAAATTTGCGATTTTTATAATTTTCAAACGCTTATATCTCGCTTATTTGCAATGATAGCGAAAAACGAATGCTTATTTAGTATCAACAATAATTATACCTACCACCAGAATTAATAGGGATTGATTTTGAGCAATTTTAAATTTGCGATTTTTATAATTTTCAAACGCTTATATCTCGCTTATTTGCAATGATAGCGCAAAACGAATGCTTATTTAGTATCAACAATAATTATACCTACCACCAGAATTAATAAGGATCGATTTTGAGCAATTTTAAATTTGCGATTTTTATAATTTTCAAACGCTTAATTCTCGCTTATTTGCAATGATAGCGAAAAACGAATGCTTATTTAGTATCAACAATAATTATACCTACCACCAGAATTAATGGCGATCGATTTTGAGCAATTTTAAATTTGCGATTTTTATAATTTTCAAACGCTTATATCTCGCTTATTTGCAATGATAGCGCAAAACGAATGCTTATTTAGTATCAACAATAATTATACCTACCACCAGAATTAATGGGGATCGATTTTCAGCAATTTTAAATTTGCGATTTTTATAATTTTCAAACGCTTATATCTCGCTTATTTGCAATGATAGCGAAAAACGAATGCTTATTTAGTATCAACAATAATTATACCTACCACCAGAATTAATAGGGATTGATTTTGAGCAATTTTAAATTTGCGATTTTTATAATTTTCAAACGCTTATATCTCGCTTATTTGCAATTATAGCGCAAAACGAATGCTTATTTAGTATCAACAATAATTATTCCTAGCACCAGAATTAATGGGGATCGATTTTGAGCAATTTTAAATTTGCGATTTTTATAATTTTCAAACGCTTATATCTCGCTTATTTGCAATGATAGCGCAAAAAGAATGCTTATTTAGTATCAACAAGAATTATACCTACCACCAGAATTAATAGGGATCGATTTTGAGCAATTTTAAATTTGCGATTTTTATAATTTTCAAACGCTTATATCTCGCTTATTTGCAATGATAGCGAAAAACGAATGCTTATTTAGTATCAACAATAATTATACCTACCACCAGAATTAATGGCGATCGATTTTGAGCAATTTTAAATTTGCGATTTTTATAATTTTCAAACGCTTATATCTCGCTTATTTGCAATGATAGCGCAAAACGAATGCTTATTTAGTATCAACAATAATTATACCTACCACCAGAATTAATAAGGATCGATTTCGAGCAATTTTAAATTTGCGATTTTTCAAATTTTCAAACGATTATATCTCGCTTATTTGCAATGATAGCGCAAAACGAATGCTTATTTAGTATCAACAATAATTATACCTACCACCAGAATTAATAAGGATCGATTTTGAGCAATTTTAAATTTGCGATTTTTATAATTTTCAAACGCTTAATTCTCGCTTATTTGCAATGATAGCGAAAAACGAATGCTTATTTAGTATCAACAATAATTATACCTACCACCAGAATTAATGGCGATCGATTTTGAGCAATTTAAAATTTGCGATTTTTATAATTTTCAAACGCTTATATCTCGCTTATTTGCAATGATAGCGCAAAACGAATGCTTATTTAGTATCAACAATAATTATACCTACCACCAGAATTAATGGGGATCGATTTTCAGCAATTTTAAATTTGCGATTTTTGTAATTTTCAAACGCTTAAATCTCGTTTATTAGCAATGATAGCGCAAAACGAATGCTTATTTAGTATCAACAATAATTTTACCTACCACCAGAATTAATGGGGACCGATTTTGAGCAATTTTAAATTTGCGATTTTTATAATTTTCAAACGCTTATATCTCGCTTATTTGCAATGATAGCGAAAAACGAATGCTTATTTAGTATCAACAATAATTATGCCTACCACCAGAATTAATAGGGATTGATTTTGAGCAATTTTAAATTTGCGATTTTTATAATTTTCAAACGCTTATATCTCGCTTATTTGCAATGATAGCGCAAAACGAATGCTTATTTAGTATCAACAATAATTATACCTACCACCAGAATTAATAGGGATCGATTTTGCGCAATTTTAAATTTGCGATTTTTATAATTTTCAAACGCTTATATCTTGCTTATTTGCAATGATAGCGAAAAACGAATGCTTATTTAGTATCAACAATAATTATACCTACCACCAGAATTAATAAGGATCGATTTTGAGCAATTTTAAATTTGGGATTTTTATAATTTTCAAACGCTTATATCTCGCTTATTTGCAATGATAGCGCAAAACGAATGCTTATTTAGTATCAACAATAATTACTCCTAGCACCAGAATTAATGGGGATCGATTTTGAGCAATTTTTAATTTGCGATTTTTATAATTTTCAAACGCTTATATCTCGCTTATTTGCAATGATAGCGCAAAAAGAATGCTTATTTAGTATCAACAAGAATTATAACTACCACCAGAATTAATATTGATCGATTTTGAACAATTTTAAATTTGCGATTTTTATAATTTTCAAAGGCTTATATCTCGCTTATTTGCAATGATAGCGCAAAACGAATGCTTATTTAGTATCAACAATAATTATACCTACCACCAGAATTAATGGCGATCGATTTTGAGCAATTTTAAATTTGCGATTTTTATAATTTTCAAACGCTTATATCTCGCTTATTTGCAATGATAGCGCAAAACGAATGCTTATTTAGTATCAACAATAATTATACCTACCACCAGAATTAATGGGGTTCGATTTTCAGCAATTTTAAATTTGCGATTTTTGTAATTTTCAAACGCTTAAATCTCGTTTATTAGCAATGATAGCGCAAAACGAATGCTTATTTAGTATCAACAATAATTTTACCTACCACCAGAATTAATGGGGACCGATTTTGAGCAATTTTAAATTTGCGATTTTTATAATTTTCAAACGCTTATATCTCGCTTATTTGCAATGATAGCGAAAAACGAATGCTTATTTAGTATCAACAATAATTATGCCTACCACCAGAATTAATAGGGATTGATTTTGAGCAATTTTAAATTTGCGATTTTTATAATTTTCAAACGCTTATATCTCGCTTATTTGCAATGATAGCGCAAAAAGAATGCTTATTTAGTATCAACATGAATTATACCTACCACCAGAATTAATAGGGATCGATTTTGAGCAATTTTAAATTTGCGATTTTTATAATTTTCAAACGCTTACATCTCGTTTATTTGCAATGATAGCGCAAAACGAATGCTTATTTAGTATCAACAATAATTTTACCTACCACCAGAATTAATGGGGACCAATTTTGAGCAATTTTAAATTTGCGATTTTTATAATTTTCAAACGCTTATATCTCGCTTATTTGCAATGATAGCGCAAAACGAATGCTTATTTAGTATCAACAATAATTATACCTACCACCAGAATTAATAGGGATCGATTTAGCGCAATTTTAAATTTGCGATTTTTATAATTTTCAAACGCTTATATCTTGCTTATTTGCAATGATAGCGAAAAACGAATGCTTATTTAGTATCAACAATAATTATACCTACCACCAGAATTAATAAGGATCGATTTTGAGCAATTTTAAATTTGGGATTTTTATAATTTTCAAACGCTTATATCTCGCTTATTTGCAATGATAGCGCAAAACGAATGCTTATTTAGTATCAACAATAATTACTCCTAGCACCAGAATTAATGGGGATCGATTTTGAGCAATTTTTAATTTGCGATTTTTATAATTTTCAAACGCTTATATCTCGCTTATTTGCAATGATAGCGCAAAAAGAATGCTTATTTAGTATCAACAAGAATTATAACTACCACCAGAATTAATATTGATCGATTTTGAACAATTTTAAATTTGCGATTTTTATAATTTTCAAAGGCTTATATCTCGCTTATTTGCAATGATAGCGCAAAACGAATGCTTATTTAGTATCAACAATAATTATACCTACCACCAGAATTAATGGCGATCGATTTTGAGCAATTTTAAATTTGCGATTTTTATAATTTTCAAACGCTTATATCTCGCTTATTTGCAATGATAGCGCAAAACGAATGCTTATTTAGTATCAACAATAATTATACCTACCACCAGAATTAATGGGGATCGATTTTGAGCAATTTTAAATTTGCGATTTTTATAATTTTCAAACGCTTATATCTCGCAATCTTATGATAGCGCAAAACGAATGCTAATTCTGTATCAACAATAATTATACCTACCACCAGAATAAATTTGGATCGATTTTGAGCAATTTTAAATTTGCGATTTTTATAATTTTCAAACGCTTATATCTCGCTTATTTGCAATGATAGCGCAAAACGAATGCTAATTTAGTATCAACAATAATTATACCTACCACCAGAATTAATGGGGATCTGTAATAGTATAATAATAATAGTAATAAAATGTGCCGAATGTGACGATGAAAGTAAGGAGATTAGTTGAAAATAAATTGTTTTCTGTAAAAATACTTTGTTTTTTGTTATTTACCATAAACTAATTTTTTTTAAAGTTATAATTAAATCTCATTAACTCTTTCATTAACATTAAAATAAAAATAACCTGATATTTTATTGTTAAAAATAAAAACTATGTCTGGGGTCCTAAAAGACCCCACGCGAGTACTTACGTAACTTTTTTTGACGCGAGTAACTAAGGGTTAAAGATGCACACAGGGAGTGGTACAGTCCCTTACATCGGTCACAATTAACCACCCTTTGATTTCTTTTCACGTTATTACCGCATTTGACACACACACTAGGCATTGTAGTGAGGTTGTGCGCACGAAGGGCAAGAACGAGAGAAAATACGTACGCACACCACGAAGGCTCAGAGCAGAATGTAAACTACATTTTTAGTTCAGTTGCATGCAGTGGTTTAGTGGTTAGAATACTACCTGCCTAGAAAGTGGGTGATCTCGGTTCATGGCCCAGTCATGTCACTATTTTTCACTTCTTGGTTAATTTTGAACATATCATGTTCCATTAAAGCATCGGTAAATTAATTTTTTCTGTATTTAAAAGACAATTAATGTTTACTCATGCAAACAAGTTTTTTGTTTATGTATGGTCTTGCTTTTCTGATTTCATGCAAGTTCTCCATAATTGGATGAGTTGCATACTTTGCTTATGACAATAGGTTACCACCTAGATTGATTTTCCTTCTCTTAGGAGGTAATTTTTATTTGATGAAGGGAATTACTCCCAGGTAATATTCCATCACCAAAGCATCGTCAGAAAGCAATCGAACCATGTGAAGATGACTTTTACCATGGAGTGGATATATGTTACCTCACTCCTACATAACCTGATAATGCAAAATTAGATTACATTGAAGAAAAAAGATATTTATTCCTCACAATTTGTAATTTTAGTTAGTTAATCAAATACTTGTGATTTTAAAAAGTACCTTATTCTGTTCTTTCTGTAGCTTACTAGGAATCAATAAGAACTAACTCCAAAATTGATTTTGTGATAAAAGAAATCAAGTACACTGGATAATCTAGGCTGATAGAAGAAAGAGGTAGGAAGGTCCAAATGAAAATAGGTCTTAAAATAAAAATTTAGATTTCTTTAAATTAAATCATGTATAGCAATAATGAATAATTTTCAGTAGCTACATTCCATAAGCTTTGTAGGAGTAAATGTTAACTTTTGAATGTAGAACTATCTGTTGAGTTTTACACAGTAGGGGCCATGGTTAGACTTTCTATGAGGGTGCAGTAAGTACAATGAATCTGTAGTTTACATAAAATTAATGTTTAATACAAGTAATTTATCACGTTAATGTAAATATTTTCGAGTGTTTTGGGATTAAGGAAGAAATTAAGGCTCTACCTGAGGTTTGTTATTCTGCAACAAGATTTAAATTCACAAATGCTTATTTTTTTATCTTTTTCTGGCAGAGTTAGGAATTCAACTGGCATGGGATTTTAGAGAAGTGAACTTCAATTGTGCGTGAGGATGACTAGTTTACAATGAATATTCAGGAACAAACACTTATTCACTTTTCACAAGTTTCAGACTTTTTCCTTACAGAAAAGTGAAAGTTACTGAAGGGACCTTCTGGAAGTATTTTTTTTTGCAATTAAGAAGATAACGTTAAATGCATTCACAGAGGTTAGCATTTTGAGCCATTTGTGATTCAATTGAATTTTATGCTAGCACAAAATTCCCACCATTTTCTTTCTACATCCTAATAAATATCAGGGACACACAATCAGAAGATGTTTTGTTACCTAAATTTGCAGAAGTTACCAATAGATGTTTTATTAGACAGTGTGTTGAACAGCTTGAGGATGGCAGAATATCATATACAATTTCAGCTGGTATATTTGAGAATTATTCTTACTTTCTTAGGAAAAAGCAAATTTTCTAAATATCTACCTTATAGAAAGGTAGTTATTACTTCCACCAAGGCTGAATTACAAGTTTTTCCTCACTACGAAATACAAAAATAACTAATTTCCACACACTTGAGCCTAACTCATTGCGTTTCACTAGTTTATTAAAATTAAATTATGATTTACTTATTTTGGTTTCAAGTAGTTGCAACTACTTTTTAAATGACTTCCAGCATATGCTTCCTACTATTTGGATGGAATGCACATAATTCATACATTTCATAATATCTCAGAAATTAATGATTATAATTAAGAATTCCAAAGCAATTTATTATACTATTACATGTAATCTCTCTCATGAGTGTTCTACCTTCTGGTAAAACACTCATCCAGTTAGAGAATTTGTACTACAAAAAGATGTTTGATTTTCTTTCCATTAACAGCAACATTAATAAGATACATGCATGAGTGTTCTACCTTTTGGCAGGTTCATGTACACTCAAAAATGCCTATGAGGCTCAAATATTCCTATATTCCTTATAATTAACCCCACCCCTTATGTCATTCAACATATTGTCTTCCCCCCTGTTTTTTCCCCTAATTACAGTCTTCACCAATCCCTCTCCCCTCAATATTTGACCAACCCAGATCTTCTGTTGATGCTTTATTACTTCAATTAAGGCCCTCTTCTCCCCAACCATCTCCAGCACCTCCGCACTTGTTTTTCTCTCAACCCAGCTTACTTTTTTCCATCCTATGCCATACCCACACATTTTAAAGGCCTCCAAATGTTTGAGTTCCTCCTTCCTTAAAGTCCATATTTTACACCCATAAAGCAAAATATAAAGTATTTTGCTAATCTTTTCCTGATTCCTTTATCAAGACCATTGGTCATCAATTCCCTTGGCTTCATAAAGGCTTCCTTGGCAAAGGCCTTGGCTTCTTCGAATCTCATCTTTGCATCTTCCATCCTACGAAGGAATACTTCCCAAGTAAGAAAATTTATCCACCTGCTCTAGTTTTTCCCCATCCACCCTTATCGTTCACCTAGCTTTCTTTTCCATAGTGAACCATATTACTTTAGTTTTACTTAAGTTAATTTTCAGTCCAAACTCCCTTGCTTTATCATTAAGAGCATTTACCTATATTTGTAAACCTGTATGGAATTACACACAAAAGCTTCATCTTCTGCTTACCTTACAGGCTTCACTTCTTCCCCACCAACCCCCCCAACCCTTATCTATTTATTCACAGGTTTCTTTCACCATTTCCTCTGCATATATATTAAAAAGCGATGGTGACCTATGACACTTGTCTTACCCCCCTACTCAATGTAATTCCCCATCAGCTATCCTTTCGCGGGCTGTTTGATTCAGATACAGTTTATATACCAATCTCCTATCTTTCCAGTCTAACCCAAATTTCTTTAATATCCCCATTAGTTTGGGCTACTGGACTCTATAGAAAGCCTTTTCAAAATCCACAACACATACACATGAATCCTCATTAAATTCTGATTACATGTACTAAAAAAGTATTTTACAAATATTGGAGGTCTAGTCTGAAAAAAATATGTATCAACGATACTGATTCAGGGTTAATTTTGTGGTACTTATTAACTTGTAAAAAATCCATGGTAAAAATACTTTTACTAGACCACTAATTTATTATCCGAATAACACGACCCAGGTTTTGTAGTGTCGCTACATCATCAGGTGACAAAATAAAAAAACTTTTAGACCCTCCTTCAAAAGCCTCCTCCTTTTTTTCTTTTTTTTTTCATTTTGTCACCTGATGATGTAGCGACCCTACGAAACCTGGGTCGTGTTATTTGGATAATAAATTAGTTGTCTAGTAAAAGTTTGTTTACCATGGATTTTTTACAAATATGTATCATTTCCTAAAAATGCTGAAAACAACAACAAAAGAGAAAAACAATTGGTATTAAAAGCTCAACAAGTTCAAGAAATAATATTTTGGGTGGCTAATGAAATATTGAGAAACAAACAAGTTCGCAACTATGGTTGTCAAGATCTGTGTTAGCGGTAGAGCACCAACTGCTAATCAAATTGGTTAGAAGATGAATATCTTGTAAATCACTTAGAAATTTATCACAAATTGTGTACAGTCACTTGCAATGTTCAATTTTAAGTACAGTGTTTGGCCGCTAGAGTAGCAACAATACATGCCCACAGACTTATGCAAATGACTGTATATATGTTATGAAACCTAGTGCCATCAGTTGTAGAATGAAGAAGTAGTTACACTTTACATTAAATAAGTAAATTTACTTAACTTTACTTGTACAGTAAATTTACAGGTTCATGTCCATACGATTAAATATAGATTTCAACACAAAATTATAAGAACTTTGCTTAGATATAGGGATTTTCACAGAAAATACTCTTTTTCGATTACCTATTCCAATGAATTTAACAAACATGAGAGATGCTAGATTATTTTCTGAGCAAAGAGAACAAATATATTTAATCTACTTCTACATTTTCCGGCTAAGAATCACTGGGAACTTCAGATAGTACTAAATAAAGTAGTGAAAAGAAAATTTATAGGCATTTATAGAAAAAATATCAAACCGTCAGCATACGATAAAATAGGAAAAACATTTTGAAGAATGGTTTCAGCTCTGTCAATATTCCAATCAATACTTCATTATTAAGAGATGAAGCAATCATGGCTTTCTGAAGTCTTGAAATAGAATACTTTCCAATTGACAGAGGTAGATTGGCAACATTAATTAATTAATCTTGACTACATACTGACAAAGAGATACCCTGATATTTGGAAGGCCTTCCACCAAGTCTGAAAGAAGTTGATTGTGATGAAGCTGCTATTTTTCTTAATTTCTTTGCATCAAAAATCATACCAGAGAAGGTAATTTTTGTGGTGGTAAGAAAAAGGAAGATAAATGCTCTTATATGTACAGTGGCGGAAAAAATTATCGCAACACTTTGCGAGCGCACCAGTGGCTTTCACAAAAACTATTTGGAATTCTGCTTTCTGTGACTGACTGGCAACACCGAGGAAAGCCTCGAAAAGCGGTAATATTTGAGTCGGAGCCTAGAACTTACTCAAATTTCCTCTCTTTCGAACTCTTCTTAGAGCCTTCGCGCGATCTCTCCCCGAGTTCGTCATGTTTATTTCGGCGTTTCTCTTTCACAGATAATTATCGTATTTATAGAACGATAGGTTAAATATAAATTTATTCCAATTTCAATCTTAAATTCAATAAAATACATGGACAATAATTGAAATTTAATTCTAAATAATTTGAAGAATGCTATTCGGTTTTAATAATGCGTAGCAATAAGGAATAAGTGGGATTCGAGTAGGAATACGCGATGTGGTGATTCTCACCTTTAGAGAACGAGAATTTTGGAGTCTAGAGGAAAATTATGTTTTGTGAGATTATAGCGAGAACAGATGGCCTATAATGATCTCTTTTTTTCTGGATAATTTGTGCGCTAATAAGGCGTTATTTTGGTCGTTTGGTTTCTCACTCGAACATACGTCTTACGGCTGCCTGCTGGATATTGATGTAAATGTAATTGTTCAAACGTCCAGTTCAAACATAGGATATTCATTATTTGTGATAAACATTCCGAGGAGGATTTTTGATTACCACTCTTATGTTTTCAATTCAGCAATTAGAATTCGAGAAGTCGTTAGAGCGATTACTGAGTTACTAACTATGACACAATGTAAAATTTGTATTTTGTCTACGGAATATAATTTTTCGCCAACATAATCAAGCAGACGAAGAAAATTCGTAATATAAATTTATAAACACCATTTGTCACGTAGAATACAGGAAATCATTGTCCGTCCGAAGTTAAAAGGAAAAATACCAATTCCAAAGTTAAAACTAACATGATTTCATAAAAACCGAACAATTTCTGCGCATATATCAGACTTGTCTTACATTTTGTAACAGGGAGCTCGGTGACCTTGGTCATTAGTCAATTGTGTTGCCTTCGCGCGGAGAAATTCACGTAGTAATGCATTAAGGCTTTGATAATTCGCGAGGGAAGTCTTTAACCACAAGTTGATCCCTTCAAAGTATTGCAGGCGCCAATACAAAACAAACGTTGAAATGCATTACCTCGCGCGGAAAAGCTTTAACCATATGTCGAGCACTTTCAAAGCAAGTATTGAAGGTGCCTGGTATATTTTTCCTTTTCGTGCCTATGTCAGCTAGACTCAGGACCCTCATTTTACAGTCGCCCAGTAGAAACTATCCTCTGGCTAATTCAAAGCTCCTTCCTCACCATGGTGCTAAGGAAATTAGATGTTATTGCAATCGTAAAAATATTCCCAAATAATATTATTGTATTAGCGTATTTTAGTAAACAAAGACTTCCTAATAAACAACCCAAGTTTTTAGTACTGATACATATTTTATGAACGTCTGACTTTATAAAGTTAATTAATTAACCAGGATTATGCTGCCATAATAATATTATTAATAAGCTGCTAAAATGGACTTCTCAGTTTGTTGGGAAGTGTCATAACTATAACTAGTTGCTAATTAAGAGGTGATTTTGCAGCTGTCTGACACATGTTATTGGCATAGGAAGGGCATGAGCTCGAATTCCGCTTAAGTTAAATGAGTTTTTTATCTTAAACTTCTCTTGTTCGGGAAATGAACGAATGTAAGATATGGTTTCCACATATATTTATACGCCCCTGTGATTAATATATATATTTACCTGAGAGATACAATTCATTATGGAAAAATAACCATTGGATATGAAGGATTCGGAACAGATTCATCACCAATTGTCGGTCAAGAACATGTTTCGTGTGTCAGTGGACATTCCTCTTCTACCAAGGATTCGAGGTCGTTCACTGAAAGACAATGTCCTTTGACTCATTTTCCACACTTATTAGAGGTATTTGACAGGGCCTCCTGATTTCTCGAAGCACGATGAACCTTTCGCTTTCAGTGCAGCCGATTTTCGAAAGCCTATGCGTCACTCGCAACAACAAACCGGTCGTAAGGCAAGGAGCTCAGGCTTACTTACTCAGGCTTATTGGTGACTATTTCTTCATTGAGGTCTTCTACTTCTATAGACGAACAACTAGCGGACCGCGCAAGCGAATCTTTTTCATTTTTAGTCTGTAAACAAAAGCCTTGAGAACTATTGACATTCTTATGCATATTATTATTCATTGTTCGTCTACAACCAGGACAATTCGCGGGTTCACACTTTCCAATTTTCTCGGTGGTAGTTCCAAACCAATTATATAGATTTAGATTTAGATATATACCCCGCGAGCCGCCAAATGGGTATGGCAGGGGTTGTAATAACACCATCATCACGTAATCTACTCCATCAACCTCTCTAATTGCCCGGGGAAATAAACGACCAAAAGTAATAATGTTTTGTGATTACCTCCCTGTAACGTTTTGTCGATGCTTCTCGGAGATCGCGTTAGGTCTTTACTTGCACTTAAATTTCATTTACTTCGTCTTTAGGTTCTGAACCGATAAAGCTTTCGAAGAGCTTCCGTCAGTTATTAGATCTTCTCACCTGGAGCGAATTCCAATAAAGAAGTGGTTAACTCTATGTCTCGGAGGCTGAATCATATGGAGGAGAATGGATATATTATTAATCATCCTATATTTTTCTTGATTCCAAAGTAATTCTCGTAGATTAATCATAATGCATATGTGCACACTGTTACCGAGTCTGAGAGAAAAACGATTACATATAAATATTTTCCACATGCTTTAAATTATGTTAAATAGTCTCCTTCTCGTAAAAACATGAAAATTGAGTAACATTACGGGGATGGAGGTCTATGTTGGAGCAGATTTTTTTTCATAATCATCCATGTGTAAGAATCTACGGATTCTATCGGATGTGGACATGAATATACAGATGATAATTAATGATTGCTTTGTCGCAGGGGCGCAGCCAGGATTTGTCTATGGGGGAGAGGGTCATAGGCAGTAGAAAGAGCGAAAAAATTTCTACATTTCAGGGGCCGGTATCGTTACATGATAGAAGATATGTTAAATTCTTAGAAAAAACTGAAATGCATAGAAAACTAGGATATGTTCACGGTTATGTGACAAAATTAAAACTTTTTTGAGATTTTAGTTTGTAAAATGAATAATTGAATAATAATGATGAATAATAATCCTCAGTGATATTTGGATTTCCTGTTTTGATAGGGCCAATTTCTCTTACATTGTCATTATTTCTCTAGGTGTAAGGTTTTTATCATTGTAAATATTGATTTCGAGTGCCTTTGAGAGTTTTTTGAAATCAAAAGAAGGTTAATTAAACTTTCCTTCAACTGTTAGTGAATGTAAGAAGAAATAAATTAGTAGTTGTGATTTAGGAGATGATATTGAAACGTTAGTATTTTGGAGGTAGCACTACAATTTGGACAACCCAGTTACTTTGAAGGAAACCGAAGACCAATCGTAGCGGTGACGGATGAATTTTTCCTCTCAAATTATGTTGTTTTATAAATACGACATATTCTGATTATTGAGTTAAAATGTCGACAGCACAAAAACACCATAAAAATATGTCTATGTAAGAACCATCCAATCCGCCTTTCGGCGTGTGGCAGGGGGTGCATACAGCTTAACCCTATTTTCCTAATCGATTTCTTTCGCCTATCATCCGCGGAAAAAATGAATTCTTGATGCGATTCCTTCTAGCATTTATTTCTCTAATCTTCCTCGCAGTATCAGAGCGGCCCACATCAACAGGGAGGTCGCATTATATCGATTGCATCATTTGAGAACCTAATTTTTCTTAACTTACATAGTAAATTTATCCTTAGAATTAGTCTTCTATCTCTTACTATGATTACGCGTACTGATTCATCTGAGTAACACTCACCGTTTTATCATGGCAATTCTGTACAAATAATATCGTATACAACCAATCAAGCAAATACCGTACACGAACTGTAATATAAAATTAATAATCAGTATAATCGCGAAACAGTATTTTCTCGTTTGGCTAGGTTGAATAAGAGGTTATATGACTTTTTTCTTTGAAACACGATTAGCATCCCCTCAACGATCTACTAGTTAATCTTTGCATTCTATTCAATTTCCTATCGCATCTCCAATATGTTCTTTCAAAGATAAACAATAGCTAAACGTGACTCTTCGGTATTTTGTGTGGCGCACTAACTCTAAGGGTTGTCGCGAAATTTGTTGCTGCGTGGAAATAACGTTTTTGAAAGATATCTAAAATCCTTACGCTTTATATACATCATTCACAAAAAACTCTAGGTGCGTCTTACAAGATTTGCCTTTATGGAATCCGTGTTGGATCAGAATGATTCCTATCTTTATGGTAAGAGACTGAATAATGGAGCTTGCTATAATATGCTCCATTATTTTGCATACATTCGAAGTTAACGAAAATTACCCATAATAATCTGATCATTCTTAGGCCCCGGAGTGACGTTTAATTTTTTACACGATATTGGGACAGTACCCTCATTAATTGATTTCTGATAGAATTTCCTATCAATCTGTTGCAGTGAATTTCCACTCGCATCAACTTATATCTCTATGGAAATCATCTCCGAATCAATGCGAGAGGTAAAACCGTTAACTCGACCATCATTTAATGAGAAACATTTCTGGAAGTACGGGTTAAGTAAGTTAGCTATTTCTGCCGATTTATTTAAGGCAATTCCCTCTTCGCTTATAATGCTAGGAATAGAAAACTGACCACCACGAGTGTCACGCACTTATGACCAAAATTCTTTCTAATCGCCAACTAGTGATATTAACAGGGTTCGAGATCTATATTCCTGGTATTCTTTTCGTGATCCTTCCTCAAATATCTTTTGCACTTCTCTATAGTTTTGACCACTAAGCTCATGGATCTCATCACACGGTTTAAGTTTTCTCAATCGCGAGTGAATGACTCCTATGCAACGCTTCAAACTTCTTCCTCGTCTCACCTACTGTTTAGAAGGAACATATTTAACTAAATCTACTTTGATTATTCGTCGAAACTCTACCCAACTATCTTTTACTGTATTTTCTCTCGAAAAGCGTAAAAAAAAATATCCAAGCCTTCATTCAAATAAAACCTTAAACTCAGAAATAATTGCTTTGCGAATTACACACACTTGCCTCACAGGCTTAAGAGATCTAACCGCTACTACTACATTCATCCCTACCATTATGACATCATGGTCTGACTGTACCGTCAACTACAGAGAAGCTAGTTATTATTTGTGGGTGGGAAGTGGCTAGTAAATATAAATTGATACCTTGCTTCGCACGATTCGTTCGAGTTTTCGTCATATTTACCTGATCTAAACCATGCAACGAAAAAGTAAGATGTATTTCGTGAATTGTTTTCCCACTGCTAGTGCTGGAGAATTTTAGATTATCCCAATGAATATTGGTTAGGTAAAAATCTCTTCCTACGGCGATGATTGGATCTTTTATTTTCTCACCATTTTTCTGTAGGGCATCGGATAATACAACAATACATCCTATTTTTTCATCGGGAGGACTACACAAAGAACAAACATTAATTTTACTTCCGTTTTGTCTTTGAATCGAGCACCAAATGATTTCGCTCCTGCTATTTTCTACGAACTCATCGCGCTCACTAATTTAATGAGTCCATACTGCTATAAAAAGTCTACCACTAGATCTACTTAGTTATATTTTCGGTATATCATATAATCGGAGGAAATATCTCGCTTAGAGTAATATCTTCGCTTAAGCAACTATCTTCCTAGTATGATATCCGCGCAAATTCTCATCGTAACGTTAAAGAATTCCGCCTGTTTATTACGTAAGCTCTTGCAATTTACTATTATTATTTTTAGATCTCTCAGTTCGCACATTAAAACATGGTTTCCTTTTTCGAATAACCTTTATCTTTTTTAAGTGAATTTTTCTTTTTCACCATTGCAATTTTTCTATTTTTTTGGGCTAAGCTCATGCATACCCTTTTGCCTATTTAAGTGGGCGTTAATAACTATTTCTACTGCTGAATAAAAGAATAACTTTGTCTGCATATATTCGCTCTATTCTCTAATATATTCGCATCTAAACCGCAAAACTACGTAGTAAACAACATTAAAACTACGGTATTCATGGGGGGAGAGGGGGGCGGGAATGTTTTGGAAGAGTCCGTAAAGCGCACAGAAAGTTTAGTAAAATCAGCGAATGATAGCTGAGTATGGCGCCTAATATATGGATCTAAGTAGCCTTGGGAAGTATTTTTACATACGGAAATCAAGATGATCAAATTGGAAGTGGAAAATTTTATTCATCGCTACGGAGAAAGTAGAGAAGTGAATACCCGCCTCTTGGAAACTTTACTGAAGTAAAATCATACTTCAGAAAATATTTCCTGAAGGTCGCTCCGTTTCACAGCGTTAAACCCGTAGCTCGCATGTAATTCAGAGTAAGAGCGTTGATAAGCTTACTCCATGAGGCGAGAACGGTATATCTAATGCTTGTTAAAGGACAATCGAATTATCGGTTTTAATTTGCAATTCAGATTCCAACTGCTAGAATATTATGGATCCTGTTTGCGATTGCATTCAAGCTCATTAATCAATTACATTACAGCTCTGGACATATTGGATTGAAATTATCTGTTGTAGAGTAATACACTCACTGTAGATGAGATTCGTATGAGTTGTGCGATGAATGAATGAAACATCTATATATATATGTGATACCGTTGCAATTTATAATATATTTTTCAGTCAGTATGGTTAAAGTGCATTGATGTCTCATGAGAAACACCATTTGTTATTACACAAATATTACTCCCTATTACATACAGCCTGATAGAGCTGAAAATTGTTGATTACTGATTCCACTATTTAAAAGCTAATAATAGTGATGACAATTCCTGTCTAAACGTTAATTGCTAAAAAGCTCTTGGAAAAATTAACTCCTTTAACTCACGGATAAGATTGGATTTATCGAAAGGATATTTTTAATACCTTATGCAGTGGAAAACTACACTGCTCGAGTGAAAATAGAAAGTTAAGAATAGGACACATCTTAGTGGTTTCTGAATTCGAATTTTTAAGTGTTGAATTCTCTTTGCAAGAATTCTATTCCATCACAATTCTACCATTTAGACCTTTAATTAGCGAAATAATACCTCAAAATGTTCATTTTAACGTCTGATATTCCGCTATCAAACAATCTTGTTTGTAACTACCTCCCAGTGTATTATATTAACATTCCACACAACGTTTTTATCACGGCTAACATTAAATAATAAATGGCAAAAAATGAAGACATTGAGGCTAAGGCACTACTTGGAAATCTCGCGAAGGTGAGTCTTAAATGTCTGCATATATATACGATACTAAAAGTCTATTTCCCATTCGTAAGGATTTTGAATATTGCCGGTTTTACTGCCTCTATACAGAGTTGCCGAATTGTCGGAGTTAGAGTGATTTCAGTTAGTTTCCACGTAATCCGCGCTCTCACGCCAACTGGTGTTGCGATAATTGTTTCCCCCACTGTACATTTTCAAATACATAGTTAAATTTGACAAGTGTAGATTTATAAAAAAAATTACATTGTCTATTTTTAGAAAGATTGATGTCAGTTAATTCAAAGGTTAGTTGACAATAAAAATATTCCTGTGTTTTTAATAAATGTCAGGCTAAACCTATAAATATTAATTTTATTCACAATATTAAAGCGGAGCATTTATTCAGTTAGTTATAGCAATCATCTGCAACTTGACTTGAGCATCATTCAAAGGTTTAATTCTTGAAAATATTAGTATCTCTTGATTTTTAGAATACTGTAACAAAGAATTAAATTCCTTTAACCAATTCCTACTAAGAAAGAAATACCTCATTTATTATTTATTTAATTAATCTTCCGTACCAAGATAGTATGATCATAACCAAAACCTATTCATACAACTATGAGAAAAAATAAAATTCTTCAAATTTTATTAATATTTTTAATTCCTTAACTATTCATGGCAGCAAGACCCTGGTTGTGAAACAATGTTGCAAAATGGGTGTGGTAAATTCCTAATTTTTCCAAATTTATCAAGAACAGAATTATAAAAGTTTTCTTAATGTTTTGAAACCTTCTAAATACAATTAAAATTTTATAAACTGACAATTTAATGAAAAAACATGTTGAAAAGTGGATGTGGTAAAACAGGCAATACCCAATTTTTCCTATTTGCTCCATGACATAATTATGACAAGTTATCTTGATACTGGGTCATTCCATGCCAAGGGGTCTGATTTCAGAGAAGTGCCCCGCTCCACCATCTCGGATTTCAATGAAATTTTGTATGGACATTTACACATATCTCTTATGAACATTTGTAAAGTTTTACTTTCGCCGATGGTACACTTGCTGAGATATAGCAGTTTATTTGACCCAGTGTCGCTGCCTTCTTCAATATGACTATGAGTTTTCAGTAACTTTGAAGCATAGCATCTCAGAAAATTGTTTTATGAAGTAAACAATCTTTGGCTATCTTCAAAAACTTTTTCCGCTCTATTAAACAAAATAATAATAATAATAACTATAAGAGCGACCTCCTTGCAGACAATTCTGTGCAAAACTGGCCCAAAAAATTGCAGATTGAAAAAAAAATTAAAACTTTGGCTTTTTATATTTCAAGAAGAAATGATATAATCAATGTGAAACTTTGCGCATGATAACATAGCAATGCATAGTTTATAAATATAAAATTTCATTATCCTAGTACCTTCCATTATTTTAAAAATTGTGCCAACATTTGACAGTTTTTATAAAAAAGAGAAAAATATGCTATTTTTACCCCGCTTTTACAAAAAAAAACCCTCTGGAATTTCTTTTGAAAATTTTTTAATAAATAGAGAATGATTTCAACCCTCCGAAAAATTATATCTAGTTTTTCATCTCGAGCATATAAGGCCCTAGAAATAGGGACAACTATGAGGATGACATTTGTAAAAACGAGAAAAATAGGTTATTTTCTGCCCGCTCTTAGAAAAGAAAGACCTTTTCAATACTCTTGCAAATTCTTTTCATTTGAAAGAGCATGTTTCAAACCTTTTAAAAAATTACACTTGGTTTTTCATTGCGAGCACGTACAGCCCTAAAAAAATTAACATAGTTGAGAACGTTGCTATGGTAGTGCCACATGTCTTCTGTCGTTTATCGTCCTGGTTATTATATGTAGACATTTTTAGTATATTGCGTTGGTCCATGACTGGTACTGGTTGTGACTATTTCACTACCAGTCAGATCAGGCATTTGAACCAGTAACCCCATCGCCCCAGGGGTCACGCCCGATAGCCGTGCAAAACCAGCCATGCTGCTTTCACCGTACGTTCTGATACCACAAATGTTTTCGCTGTTAGTGCTATTGACCAACTCCTTGGGGCCAATGTCAATAGTTAAACTTTCATCGATATATCGGATATTTGAATTTTAGTTTGAATTTCTTTTATTAGATAAGAATGACGAGCATTCCTCAACATCACACTGACTAGTTTGTCTTATATCTTCAGCTGGTATTCCAGCAGCTAACGTTATTTTGTCTGCTACTACTTTCTGCATGCGCTCATTTTTTTGTATCACGTAGCCAGCTTAATCCCTACTACTCACTCTCTGAATTCTTAATGAAGTAGATCCCAAATCAGTTAAACTTCGATTAACCGTATCCGAAATATCCATATTGCAATTTTCCAAATACGAAGAGTCAGTAGTGTTTTGGACCATTGAATTTGGCTTTAAACTTGGAAAAAATTTTTTGACTAGGCTTCACTGCTTGCAAATCATTAGACAAGGCTAGATTGACTTTCAGCAGCCCATGTTTAGCTGTATTTTTTTTGTTAAATGGGTTGCAACATGACTTTTGCTTAATTTAATACTTTTCTAAATACATTGCATTGTGATGGAAACAGATTTGATCGTACTCTGTGTTCCCTACCTCCGATCGCAGAAAAATGAGCACTTTTTCGTGCAACGATAAATTGTGCACATATTGCAGCCCAATTTTATTGGAATAAAATAAACCATGATGGCAAATAGATGAAAGTTTTTCCCAAACAACGCAGAAGGCCTAGGTGGGATTTTTATCTGACTCTTCGACATCCATTTAGAATTAGTGAAATCGCAATATTTAGTGCAATAATACAAATTCTGGAGAAAGAAGTAATAAAGATATGATGGAATATGATAAATACAGCAACTCAGTTCAAAACATGGCCATGCGAGAGTGCTATGTCAATAAAATACTTACAGAATACTAAGCAGCTGTCAATTTTCTAGAGGAAGTTTTTTTGATGCTTTGAAACCTTCTAAATACAATTAAAATTTGATAAAATTGATAATTTATTTAAAACTTAATCTTCCACCAAATGAATTGTCCTGAGAGTACCCTAGAAGGTTCTCTCATAAGGATTGAATAGCCTTGAAAAGGCCATAAGGAGCTGACACAATTGGCAAATGACTTTCACAAATCTATAATGCTGTATGAATATACTTTTTGATTTATAAATAGGCAATATCCAGCTGTAATTCCACTTTTAAAGTTCATCAGTAAATCTCAATTTCCATTTTTTTTCAATTTTTATTCATTTAATTATTCTCTGTGGTCACATTTACAAGACATGGAATAGGTAAACACACAAATAACAATATAATACAAGATAATATAAAAATACAGAACATGGGGCATAAAACCATTAGTAAAACAGAAATACACATTTACATTATCATAGACATAAAATTCAAACGTAAAATATATAAATAATAAAAGAAAAATAAATTACAAATTACGTACACAGAAACATACAGGAACTCATATTTCTTGAAAAATTTTTTTTGGAGGCACTTTCCGGAAAAATATAGTTGAAATTCAAGGGATCGCTAGATGCCATGCATATCTAAAGGAAACCATAAAGACATCTACGAAGATTATCCTTGGTTCGATGCTAGGTCAGGGCAAAATTCTCCCCTTTAAAATGTATTGTGGCGATTATTAAGATATTTTTGGATCCCTTCCCAATGACATGTAAACTTGAAACTATGCACGTGGACAGAGATTATAAATATATTCTATAATCGAATTTTAACAATTCGCTGATGGTCCTTGGTTTGATCCCAAAGGGCCATTTACATTCCTCAATGCATTTCTTATGGAGATAACCGAAACAAATTTTAGGTACTTCCCGGCATGATATAGACTTCAAACTTTGCATTAAATAAGAACAAGTTCTAACCAGTCATACTGTGCATTCACAGCTGCCAATATGTTCTGGGTTCGACACCAGATGTCTCTACAATCATTAACTGATCCGATTTTTAAGAATTATTTTGAACCCCTTCACAATAATATAGAAACTTGAAATTCGGCATATAGATACAGATCATTGATACATTTCAAATACTCTTTTTTAGGATACCTTGATGGTCCTTGGTTCGGTCCCAGAAAGCTATTTACATTGCCGTATGAATTTCAGATGGGGCTAATGTAGTAATATTTCAGGACTTTCCCGATAGATATGGAATTCAAAATTGGCATTAAATAAGATCAGGCCCTAACAAGTTATAATGTTTACTTGCATCTGTCAACAGGTCCTGGGTTCGACACCAGGCTTATACAAAAATTAGAAATTGCCACAATTTTTAATATTTCTTTAACACCTTCTCAATATCATTGAAACTCAAGACATGGCATGTGAATAAAGATTATAAATACATTACATATGCTTGCAGTATGCAAGCAATTTTTACTCGTATATAATAGATATAATAAACATTACATATTGTAACGATTCGAACAATAGCCCAGACTTTGCAGGCTAGCTCAAGTGCCTGAAATTGTGTACAAGAAAAATCCCTTTCCCACTAAGATTTGGAGGAGAAAAAATTAGTTCCTCTTTGATCTCACACAAGCGTGGAAAAGGAGAACTGGTTCTTAAATGAACAAAAAAAAAAGAAAACAGAACAAAGCCGTTTACTTTGTTTTTAAAATTTCATGGGCAGTCTAAAATCACTAATTACTCTGGTGGAGGAATCGTGCTAACCCGTTATCAGGCTTGCTGATAACGTCCTTCTGTCCTCTGAGCACACAGCGGGAATCCGGGAGAGAGACAGATTATGGAGGAATGCCAATGACTCAATCTTTTTTAGATCAATTATTGCATTTAATTGACAATAAAAAACAATGACAAAAGATTTAAAAAAAAGAATTACATTTACAAAATCCCCCAAAATGACACACACAAAATACGCTACAAACGAAACCCCAGGCTCAAATATGAGCGATTTCAAAAGATAACTGATAGCTTCAAAGCAGCTATCAAGAGTAATATATTAACAAAATCCCCTAAAATAACACACATGCAATATACTATAAATGAAACTGTATGCTCGAGTATGAGCAATGTCAAAAATAACAGACGGCTTCAAAGCAGCTATCAAGAGAAATATTTTAACAAAATAACACATACACAATATACTATAAATGAAACTGTATGCTCGAGTATAAGCGATGTCAAAGATAACAGACACTTAGTGAAAAAATAAGTCAATCACGCAAGATGAGGTTTACTTTAAGACCTCAGGATCTGAGAAAGGAACTTAGAATATTGCTCACGTCGAAATTTGGAGGATGGAGTCCACAATCACACGAAATATTCCCCTCAATAGACCATTGCAGCTCGAGGCCAAATCCCTCTGTGTCAGATGGAAATAATAGCTGCCTACGACGACCTGGGTATATTTCACACTTGGGAAAGCTTCTTCCAAGCACGAAAAACAACTGACTGGGAGAAATGAAGCTGTGACATGGAGTACTCCTCGCCTCTTCTGACGTATTGAATATGACTGGGCACAATACCTGTAGAGCTATGCGCTGATAGACAAGAGAAGAGAGCTCGAGAGAGCCAGTTCGCCCTTTTAAAGCAAACATCTATCACACGCACAATCCTCCCATCCACGTGCGGATTTGCTCAGCACGATGAGTAGCTTTCTCCTTGCCGTAGAACAAAAAACACGCGATATATGCATCTTGCTCAAGCACTTTAGGCACAAACACACAATCCAAAAAAAATACACTTTCATGACATCAATTGACAAAACACAACATACAAAATAAAAACACTTAAGAACCAAAAAGACGTCAATGGCAATTATTTACAAAAATGATGTAGCATTGAGGGGGAAATACCGCTACAATATACATACGACAAAATCATATAATTAAGATAACCACAACTTCTTCAAAACAGAATGACTATGAACATATACAAAATCAATACAAATTCCAAAATTTTTTAAACCAATCTATTATAACAAAACAGCAAAGACACATTAAAACCATGTTTTCTGATTCATATTGGATGTTTTGGAGTTCCTATTAATTTCCAAAGCAAAATATACAAACAACAAAATCAAGAATCTATAGGCTTTGAAGAATATACTCAAATCAATTTGAGCTTTCAAACTATGATATCTATTGATGTTCAATTAATACTTAATATATATAGACAAAAAACCTAAGAATGCTTTCAGAAGAACATACTATAATAAATTAAATTCAAATACCCACATTTAGTTCCATTAAATAAAGCTTACTTCATTCAATAAAAAGTCTGTAGCACCACAAACTGAACCTTTAAAGCACCACTGGAAAACTGACTGCATGTCTGCAATTTCTTCTCTTTCCCATGCACATAAACAAACTGATATCTATGAAGAGTTCCATATCCAACTTATTAATACATTCACAACAATTGTAATTATTGTAATATCCACAACATGCTAGAAAAATTAGAAGATTGTCTGGTGTTCACTGGTTTTTGCTAACATCACTCCTGGCTGGATGGAATTCAGCTTCTTTTAACATGATTTAGCAGCTACGCTTAATTACACCTTGAATTCATTATACATCAAATTAAAGATAGCAATGAGAGTCCTCACTTTTCTCCCCCATATTGAAATAATAATTATCTCTAAAAGATTAGGAAAGTACCTAGCCTAGCACAAAAACTAGCTTTGTGCCTAGCACAAAAACTAAAAAATGTAAATTTAAACCGTAATGCCAAATTTGTTTCATTTGATGTCAGTGATTTATTTACAAATGTGCCGGTGTGTGAAGTAAAAAACATCATTGAAGAAAAACTATTTAGTGCAAACATGAACAATGATATGATTCGAGATTACTTAAAATTAATTGATATATGTACAAAACAAAACTTTTTTAAATTTAAGGATGTGTTCTACAAGCAAAATGATGGTCTCGCCATGGGATCTCCTTTATCTCCATTACTTGCAAACATTTTTATGAATTCTCTGGAAACAAAATTATTCAACTCCGATTGCAAACTTTTAAACCATGTCCAATGTTGGTATAGGTACGTGGACGATATTCTGTGCATTTGGAATGGCACCGAAAGACAACTTTCAGGGTTTCACTCTTTTTTGAATAACATGCACCCTTCCATCAAATTTACGGTTGAATTAGAAAACAATTGCTCATTAAATTTCTTGGACCTCTCCCTCCACCGACTGAATAATAAAATAACCTTCTCCATCTACCGAAAACCCACCTATACTGACCATACCATTCCTGCTTCCTCTAACCATCACCCGGCTCAGAAACATTCCTCATTTCATGCTCTCATCCACCGACTAACTCATATCCCCATGTCTGAATCTGATTTTAATAACGAACTCACAACTATCAAATATATCGCTAAAAAGAACGGGTTCCAAACTTCATTAATAGATAAACTTCTGTCCAAAAAGTTAAGGAAACTAGCAATTGATAAAATTTTTTCCCTTTCTACACCTTTGTTAGATATTCCTCCGAAATGGTTTAGTTTTAATTTTACTGATATTTGTTCTCTAAAAATCTCCAACACCCTCCCTAAGGAATCTATAAAACCAGCCTTTTATAATAAAAAGAACCTACATTCATTTCTTGTGAATAATAAAGATGAAATTAAAAAAGAATTTAAATCTGGAATCTACAAACTAAAATGTTCTGACTGTGATAGTGTTTATGTAGGCCAATCTGGACGTAATTTTCAGATACGGGCAAATGAGCATAAAACATCATTCCTTACTAATTCTTCAACTTCCCACTTTGCACAACACCTTAACCGCTTCCAGCACTCCTCTTCCTTCATTCCCGAGATTTTGCACGTGGTCCCCAAAGGTCCAAAAATGAATTTTCTTGAACATAGAGAAATTTTAGTATCTGAAATGGTTTCCGAGAACGTGGTTAATGAGATAATCCCTAGGCCATATTCTCCTCTACTTCTTTGTACCCTTCCCAAAAACAGCCTCCCAGATAAGAATAACCTTTACCCCCCGGATAGTTCCCCTGCCCCGGACAGTACCCGTTAACCCTTACTTGCCTCCTCCACCCACTCCTCCTTTTCCCCTCATTTCACCCACTTCCCTCCCCATATTCCTCACCTCACCCACCCAACCCTCCCTTCTACCTTATATATACCTTGAGAAAAAATAATTCCTCACCTGAAGATGGCTGTTCCAGCCGAAACCGGTCGTGTTTTTAATAAACGGTGGAAATTGTAAAAGTGAATCTTTTAATCATTTATTTGTTATGGATTTCCACAAAGTGAAGCCTTCAACCATAGATTTTATTTGTGAAGCCAGTACAGGCGTTAAGGCGAAATTCTACAGGAAATTATTCATCAAGAAGAACCTAGTTTCCCAGAAGATCTACTTCAACAGTATTTGTCTGAGAAATGGGGTTTTCCCGAAATACATCCAAATCAGGGGCAACAACATCTCTCCACAAGGTTCCAGAGCTGTCGTCCGGGCCAAAACCTTTTGGCTTAAGGAAGAAATTCGTCACTGGTATGCTGTACGTCAGAACCTGTGTTACTATCTACTGTTACTACATACTGAACTCCTGCATTCCCTCACTTGGATTGAATGGTCCATCTTCGATGACCAGGTAAGAGAAACGACGAGTGAGATCTGTTTTAAGAAACGTTCCTCCCTGAGGAAAAAGTTTCTCGCCCTGAAGTTGTCTAGTGCTGTGAAGAACCCTCCAAGTAACCCTCAGATTAACCACGTGTTCCATGATCGCATCCTCAATTTATCGGATCACCAATTCACTCCGTCTGAAACTGCCTTTTTAGAACATGGATTGAAGTATTGCCCTCCCCTCCCAAAATCCCCCAGTGATTTCATCAACCTGTCAGCTGACTGTGATTTTGCTTTAAACAAACATCCTAAAATTAAATATGAGTGTGCCGAGATCATTTCCCAACATGTTAAACATCTCGCTTCCCCTACAAACTGTGAAATTAGTAATCGTAATACAATAAGGAAGTTACAGAAATCTGTTAAGGAAGAAAATCTAATTGTAACAAAAGCTGACAAAGGAGATTGCGTTGTGATTCTTAACGAGTGTGATTATTCAGATAAGTGTAAAAATTTCATCAACAACCACCAGTTAATAACTTTAAAGAAAGATCCAACTCCAGTGTTTCAATGTCTTGTGAGAAAAACTATTAGTGAAACAAACCTAATTCCTGAATTTGTGAAATTTCGAGTGTATGAGATGAATCCCCAGCCGCCAAGATTATATGGACTCCCCAAGATACACAAGAGTGACATCCCTATTAGGCCAGTGATCTCTTCGATTGGCTCTCCTGCGCATAAACTTTCCCATAGAGTGAATTCCCTCCTAGAAAGTTTGAATTTATTTACCCAGAAATACAGTGTCCTCAACTCAATAGACCTAGCACAAAAACTAAAAAATGTAAATTTAAACCGTAATGCCAAATTTGTTTCATTTGATGTCAGTGATTTATTTACAAATGTGCCGGTGTGTGAAGTAAAAAACATCATTGAAGAAAAACTATTTAGTGCAAACATGAACAATGATATGATTCGAGATTACTTAAAATTAATTGATATATGTACAAAACAAAACTTTTTTAAATTTAAGGATGTGTTCTACAAGCAAAATGATGGTCTCGCCATGGGATCTCCTTTATCTCCATTACTTGCAAACATTTTTATGAATTCTCTGGAAACAAAATTATTCAACTCCGATTGCAAACTTTTAAACCATGTCCAATGTTGGTATAGGTACGTGGACGATATTCTGTGCATTTGGAATGGCACCGAAAGACAACTTTCAGGGTTTCACTCTTTTTTGAATAACATGCACCCTTCCATCAAATTTACGGTTGAATTAGAAAACAATTGCTCATTAAATTTCTTGGACCTCTCCCTCCACCGACTGAATAATAAAATAACCTTCTCCATCTACCGAAAACCCACCTATACTGACCATACCATTCCTGCTTCCTCTAACCATCACCCGGCTCAGAAACATTCCTCATTTCATGCCCTCATCCACCGACTAACTCATATCCCCATGTCTGAATCTGATTTTAATAACGAACTCACAACTATCAAATATATCGCTAAAAAGAACGGGTTCCAAACTTCATTAATAGATAAACTTCTGTCCAAAAAGTTAAGGAAACTAGCAATTGATAAAATTTTTTCCCTTTCTACACCTTTGTTAGATATTCCTCCGAAATGGTTTAGTTTTAATTTTACTGATATTTGTTCTCTAAAAATCTCCAACACCCTCCCTAAGGAATCTATAAAACCAGCCTTTTATAATAAAAAGAACCTACATTCATTTCTTGTGAATAATAAAGATGAAATTAAAAAAGAATTTAAATCTGGAATCTACAAACTAAAATGTTCTGACTGTGATAGTGTTTATGTAGGCCAATCTGGACGTAATTTTCAGATACGGGCAAATGAGCATAAAAAAATCATTCCTTACTAATTCTTCAACTTCCCACTTTGCACAACACCTTAACCGCTTCCAGCACTCCTCTTCCTTCATTCCCGAGATTTTGCACGTGGTCCCCAAAGGTCCAAAAATGAATTTTCTTGAACATAGAGAAATTTTAGTATCTGAAATGGTTTCCGAGAACGTGGTTAATGAGATAATCCCTAGGCCATATTCTCCTCTACTTCTTTGTACCCTTCCCAAAAACAGCCTCCCAGATAAGAATAACCTTTACCCCCCGGATAGTTCCCCTGCCCCGGACAGTACCCGTTAACCCTTACTTGCCTCCTCCACCCACTCCTCCTTTTCCCCTCATTTCACCCACTTCCCTCCCCATATTCCTCACCTCACCCACCCAACCCTCCCTTCTACCTTATATATACCTTGAGAAAAAATAATTCCTCACCTGAAGATGGCTGTTCCAGCCGAAACCGGTCGTGTTTTTAATAAACGGTGGAAATTGTAAAAGTGAATCTTTTAATCATTTATTTATTAGGAAAGTAATGCAATACAGTGGTACCTCGAGATACAAGTTTAATTCGTTCCAGAACCGAACTCGTAAGTCAATCGGCTCGTATCTCAAACGAATTTCTCCCATTTAAAATAACTGAATTCGATTTAATCCGTTCCGGACCTATGAAAAATCCCCAAACCATTGTAAATTATGAATAAAGATCTTTTTAAATATCAAATAAACATGTATAATTAACAAATAAATAACAAAATATGAAATAAAGAAATAAAAGAGTTATTTAGCATAATAGTCTTATCTTGGAGACAAACGAGTGCGGCTGACGAAGGTGAACGGCAAGGAGGAGGGAGGGGGGCAGGCAGGCACTCTAGACACGTACGTAAACGGCGCTTTTTTAGAACTTAAAACTATTTTCGTAACTTTAAAACTAAAACTACACTTTCCTTATTTCAAATGAAAGAAAAAACTTAAAACAATGCACTTAACTTTAAACTTAAACTAAGCTTAACATTTACGTAAATTTAATTAATACTTGTTTTTACTTTCTTGGCTGCACTTGGCTTGGAAACACGGCTCGTATCTTGAACAAAAATATGGCCCGAGCTCCGGCTCGTATCTCAAAAAACTCGTATGTTAGGCTGCTCATATCTCGAGGTACCACTGTATACAATCAATCAAAACAGCAGAATATGAGAGCAATAATCCCAATGTTAATGTATTATATTAACAATTACATACCATGCCATGAGGCAACAAGATGCAACATGGGATCTATTATGAATATTACAACTTAATGGATTATTAAAATAATTTTAACATAAAACATCCTAAATTATATACCAGAAGATTATACTGGGATATAAGAGAAAATAATTTACAATTAAATTTTAAGGGCAGGACTTTCAGATAATGGATCTGTTTTACAGAGTGAGAAACTTATCAAAATACCTAAAACTGGAGTACTTGGTTGTCATATGTGACATATCTAAAAATATTTTTATTGACAACATACCAGCACAGTAGCAAACATTGTGCAACTAGAATACCATAATAATGGGAACTAATATGACTCAGACTAGTAAAAATTACCCAAAATTTGTATTTTGTTGCATGGGTCTCCAAGCTTCATATTCAGTTTGAATTGCCAAAAATCAGAGCAATCATCCCACAAGAGTGAGCCTACAAAACCAAATGATAAGCCAACCCATAATGCATAATCAATTGCAACTACATCCATTAAACAATACATATACAATTGCAAATATTTTGAAATTCAGCAACAATTTCAGTAAAATGTTTATGCTTTCTTATTTATGCAAATACAAATTAGGCACTGACCAACACAGGCACAGAGAAATGTAAACAAATTACAATATATTTCCAGGAGAAATGAATGCATGAACAGATTGACAAATCATTTTGATATAGATTAGTTTCTAAACAAATGTATAATAAGCTTCTATTCTTTATATTAATGTTGAGATGCCTTATTAGCTCCAATAAAATACTGCACATTTAACAGTTTCTCTGAGCAATAAGGCTGCAAGATTGTGGTTTTATCATTCACAAATGCTCTATCCCTTGAATTTAAGATATCTCAGACTAACTTCACTTCAATCTTTCAATGGTTCCTAACTGATGTAATAGTACACAAACAGAGAGTAAGATGCATGATTCACAGCTACCAAACTCAATAAAGGTCAGATGACCAAAATATCAGCTTTACCACCATAACCACTAAATCAAAGGAATTTGATTGAGCAATTTGGAAGGAGAAACAGCCTGTCGTAGATAACATGTGTCATAATCAATATAGGTTCTGCATCTATGTTGAAAAAAGAGTAAGATATAGTACTGTAATAAATGTATGAGTGGAATGAAGGAAAAAAGTACATTTAAATTCAACTGAAAAACATTCAAATTCATGGAAACCTGTAGGAAATGGAAAACAATGTTAAATATATAAATTCCAATGGAATATGTTAATCTGTATCAGGAACGTTTTAGTATAGTTAAGCAGGTAAAACTATACATTTGTATAGCTTTAATTTGGTCTGTAACAAAAATAAGATTAACCACTAAATAACCACAGGAAAAATTCATTCAACATTTATACTAAGACTAAAAATTACATATTGTTATATAACTATTATTATACTAACCTCCTTTACAACTATTATTTAACTAACTACCAACCTGCCACAAAATTTACAGTCTATTTAAAAATGAGACCATGCATACAACATTGTACCATTATAACCGCTTTAAATGAATAGAAGAGGTAAAGCAGAAACTCAATGCAAAATACATAGCATGAAAAAAATAATGCTAAAGTGCATAAAAACGTGAAATTAAATATAGGGGGCCACCATGTAATATATTGCAAAAGTTATCTTTATATTGATAAAATAAGGTATTTACGAGTCATCATATCTTCTGCTAGTAAGAACCAATATTTATATGAAAGTATTCCTATAAAACTGAAAATGCTATTACTAATGATAATTAAAAATACTAATCTAAAAAGTACCTGAGAAAATATGAGGAACTGATCTAACTAATCAGTAGGTTAAAGAATTTAAGGGGATATCAATATTTGAAAAAATTGATCCTCAAACCAGAATATATTAATGGAATTAACTCAAAATTCTATTCTACAAAGTACCTTCGAGAATATGAATCTTTAAAATCCTTGTAACTGAATGGAATACAAGCGTTGATAATAAATTGTACATCCATATGGCTGTGACACGCAGACTCGAAAGAAAAAAGTGAGAAACATAATGGAGGGTGTTTGAATGGAGAAGAATAACAACTTCACTGGATAGAAATATCTGGGAATGAAGAAATGCTGCCGCAACCCCATCTCCTATCTAATCTTTGGAACACCATAGCAATAGAAGGTGAAGAAGCTCAAGACGTGAGATAAAACAAAATAAGAGAATATGTAATGATTGCTGCTAAATCTAGATGAAGGAAACGAATGTGGGTGCTCAAAATGAATAAGTGGAGGGAATTGCGTGTAAATATGGCTTTGGAGAAACAGGTGAAAGAGGTAAGACACTAATTGAATAAAGTAGGAAAAGAAACATGCTGATAACGATCACATGGTTCAAACATCAGAGAAGCTAAATACTTCGATGGCTGCAGGAGCTCGATAGCAGAAAAAGATGGCTATCATCTGGGTAGAAGAATATACCTGATCACAGTAAATATGTAGGAGGATTACATGGAGGTGTATATTTATATCTCAACAGTTAAAAAGAGCATGGGTATGAAAAGGATAAGCAATCAGAACTAGAAGAAATATTTAATTATCTAAGAGTGGGGGGACGAATATTTCAGAGAGGAGTCAGGTGGATAATACGAAGGGAATAGAAATGCATGCAGAAAATAGAAATACGTTTTAATTCGTGGCATAAAGTCAAATCGAGGAAAAGAGTCATTAATTGCTTTGAAAGGTGTGAAAACCCACATGGCTGCCAGCCAGACCAGAAATAGGAAAAGGGGGAATATATAGCATGGTGTTGGATTTGTTGTTCTGGAGAGGCATAAAATGTGATAGAAACATTAGGGAATGAAGAGGTGCTGAGAGGAGGGCATTCAAAATAAGATTCACCGATTTGACAATCCAAAAGAAGAAGAATTGGATAGGGAAATTAACAAAGTACTGATAGTTTGATGCTGAGATGGAAGGCAGAGGGGAGTGACAGGTGAAGAAAGAAGGACGGCAATGAGTGAACTTCACATATTGATTTAAGAAAGGAGAACCTAACTGTTGAATTAAGTGAAGAGTGTAGGATGAGTGAAATTGCACAAATAACTACTATGACTAATCAAGCATACTTCAACCAATGATAGTGAATACTATTCATTTAACACATAATTAAACATATATATTATTTAATCTACAATTAAGGGAGCAGATTATATTTGATTAAAAAAGCTAATTTTTTAAGGATCATTTATAAACCATGAATAATAAAAAGAATTTTTAACAAACCAAAGATCTCAATTATAGAAAGAATTTTGGAATTAATCCGGCGGACGCAACGGGAGCGACAGTTGCGGAGTGGCGGCAGGTAGAGCGATACATGGAGTCACCACGACAATCCTGTCAGCTAGGATGGCAAGTTGGTCCAGTGGAAGCTCAGAAGACTGGGCCGGAAGGCTCGCCTGTACATGGGTGGATATGCACTGAAGACACAGTGCGCAAAGCAAGTCATCATGTATGGCAGTTGTGCCAGCAAGTGACTGCAGATGCCTTAGAAATTGAGAAGGCTTGTGGGAGCCCATTTATTCCTCCATTAATATTTGTCGCTATCGTTGGGTCATATTAAACTAATGCCACTAATTATGCATCAAGTATAATAATGCGTTAACTTCATTTACTACTGATTCCCCTTTCGGCCCGTCAGCAACGAGACACACCACCTAACGGCACTCGCT